>CM054060.1:51683442-52283442 GCA_028641055.1 Alopecurus myosuroides
CCCTCGATGTCCCCTTCATTTCCCCTCTACTCGGCCCACCCTACCTCCACCGGAGGACCCTCAATGTGTAAACTCAGATAACCCGGTGATGGCGGACATATCTTGTCCCCTTCTTATGTAGAGACGGGCGGTCGAGCCCTACACTGCGTTGTCATCGAGGTCGATAACCGGGCGGTGGCCTAAGAAACTTTTGGTAGTGGCATGTACACGTGTTGCAGTTGCAACGGTGCCAAGAGGATCATAGAAGGAGATGGCAACTATGGAAATGGTGATGATTCGACGTACAACCATGTCTCAATATTTAGGATCCAAGGCACCATGAATGGCTCAGAAGCTCGTTTGTCCTTATCCAACGCGTAGAACGTGGATTAAGCACAGACGTGGTTTCAGTTTGACAATGGAAAATATATTGAAACGGGTCCCCCTTTTTCCGTGTATGTTGTATGCTGATGTTGATGATGGTACAAGTCTTGCGGATGGGTTCTTGCGTGCGTTTTGATGGTGAATATCCTTCTTAGTGTTGCACGTCAATGGTCTAAAATGGGCACAGTTATTAGTCACTTGTATTTGATCATGCCAGAACTGTGTGTGACCAATAAGAAGAACAATGTACTTCAAAGAGAACTTCGGAATCATGGGCAGCAACTTTTTACTTCTAGTCACTTTGGATTTTTAGTGGAATAAGTGAAATCATGGATGCTATGAGAACATGAACATTATAGTGCGGAATCAACCATTTCTTCTCAATGTCTGATATGCTATTGCAATCCATCAACTAACTGTCGAAAAAGAGTTGTCTCATCTTTTAAGCAGTCAGGCATGAATGAAACAACACCAGAGTTGTGTCAAAACTTAAAAGTGCTATGTCAATAAAATGCTCAGACAACTTATAACCCTGAATCCCAACAACTTAATTTTCCTAATAAAATAGCAGGTTCAAGTGATCTTATTTATTTATTAGGACAAAGGCAATTTCTATGATTAAATATTTTGTTGTTGCTTTGGTGTGGGTGTCATTGTAGTAGTAATTTCAATAAAATCTAACATGTCAAAGAAAAAAAGGAATAGAAGATACAAATCCAAGTGTAGAAACTGTATGCTCATCATGGACTCAAGATTTATGTTTTTAATGATGATATTCTTGGTAGAAGGTAAGCATCGTACGTGCTAATTGTAATTGACGTGTTCAGGCATAGTTATCTAGTATAAGGTGAAAAAAATGTTTCTCTCCTTGTCTACAAAGTACTACCACTTAGAATCTTGGAATACATTAGATGGATTATAATACATGCTAACAAAAATGAAATCATATTACTTCTCATTAAACTATATATCTTGGTAGTAGTACATGCAATCGTCTTTTTTGTGTTTAATGTTTAATTGTGCAAAGGATTGTTAAGTGATTGTAAAAACAAAATTACTTCATACTAAGATGGAACAAAGCACAATTATATAGTACATAGTTCTAATGATGATCCTTCAATTTCATGTGATATGTTCGTTTTATGTTTTTCCCTAGCAGGAGATGAATGGAAGTACATACATAAGAATAAGCAATTTCTACCATAGAGTTAGTCGGTTTAAAGTTACAATGTCGAGCATTCGCGCAAGCGAAATTACGAAAACAACATAACACAAAAATGAAATTTTGTTGGTTGAATTTCTGAAAACGAAAGCCATTCAGGATCTACGAACTGTGAATCACGCGAATTGTTGTAATAACTTGGTTGACTGTCTGGGACATGATGTATATGAGACATTGTCGAGGGTATAACTGCAAAAGAAGGTTTGGATTTGGTCGTTAGTTTAATTTATTTGCGCGAATACAATGTTTATGAAAGTCATATCTGCATAATGTGCTTAACTTTCTATCTCTGCATTGTAAATAAAGATCTGTCCACTATAGTTCCAAAACTACTTCTAATAGATTTGAGGCCAAAACAAGATTAAGAAGGTACAATCGGTAGGCGGGCCTGAGTTGTGGAGCATGCCACCGATCCATATTTATAGCGTTACATACTTGGTATATATAACTATGTCACGTGATAGTAAACATCTAAAAGAATATTTTGTAGAGATAACACATACAACAGTTCTTCTATAACAACATCTACTCCAGAGGGTAGTGTCAGATAAAATGTTGTGCTCTGGTTCGTTCAAGTGGGTTTCTCCTGTCGGACTCGTCTACGGTCCGTTAGCCTTTCTGTTGGAAGGATTCCTTATTCATGCAACTCGCTCGATATGTCTACAATTGTTATATTGGTGATAAGGTGAACAAAGCAGTGTCATGTGTTTCCTTGTTTTTGTTTCTTTGTTAGTTTGTTTCCTATGGCGGTGGGGGTTCAGCATACGAGGCTCCATTGTGGCTACATAACGGTGGCTCCATTGTGGCTACACGACGGTGAGGGTTCATCATACGAGGCTCCATTGTGGCTACACGGCGGGGTCTTCCTAAAAGTGGCATTGTTCGTTGGTGTTGGAACCGGCTCATTAGTGGATGGTTGTTTGCTGAACAGTACGATCTAGTTAACAATTATCTAAATAGAGCTTTCTAGTGTATGATTAAGCAAACATATTTATAGAAAATTTTAGAGCATAAAACAAAACTAATAGATATTATTCTTTACTATTTTCTTGTGGTCAAAATTTTCTAGCAAGTCCAACTTAAAAAAGTGCATGCTCTATACATTGTATTAAAACAATATTTGTAGAGTAATCGCCAACTAATATAAAATGGTGTGGGTTCTAATATGTTTGCATATGTAAATATTATTGTTTGCTAAACTCTTATGCAATGTGATTTATCATATGGTATACAAGTTGCCGACTAATTTTATGTATTAAAAATGTATTGGACCAAACTAAACATTTAAATACTTTTGAAGTGTATGGATCGAGATGTATATATGGCATCGTTGCATTTTGTCTCGTGAAAAATATAGTCAAATTTTTGCATTTCTTACAAAAAAAGTCACTCATGCTTTATGTTTTATGTGGAATCTCAATTTTCAAAACCAGACGATATTAAGACCATAGTATTTCAGTTCCCATACAAACAATACTTCATTTTTTTCTCTTCTTTCTTGTTGCACCACATTTTTCAGTACTAATTTTCTTTATGAGAATACCATGGTTTTCCAAAATGCAATGCTTTTTTGGAGCCAAGCACCTCAAAGTATATTATAATGTAGTATTGTTATTCATAATAATATTCCAAAAATACTTTTCTGCCAAATACAACCTTAATTTTTACAAAGTATTGAATATTTATTGATTGTAATTGATAATAGTATGATGATTAATATATACTTTAACATTTCAAGAAAACCTATTCTCAGGGCATTGGCGGTCACCCTTGTTGCTTGAAAGAAGGGTCACTGCCATTCCCCGAGGCCCTAGTATGGAAACCAACCTTACAGCATTCTCCAACTGGACAGTGACTGAATCAGAAATTTGCACCCAACAGGACCCTTCAAACCAGCCCCAAATGTCCGGGCTATCGGGCACCCCTCAAACACATTGCATATGTGTGGCGAATTTGACTCAGTCCTACTAGGCACGAGCCAAATCCTAGCCAATTTGTACCAATAATCTCCTCCCCTTCTCTCTGCTCCACCATGTCTGTCTGACCGTCTCCCACAACGGACTGGGTTCCAAAGCGGACTTAGAATGGGATTGGCCCATGGAGAAGGATTCAACCTCCCTCTCCCTCCATGGCCATCCCATTCCCAAATGATGACGAGGAGCTCACCCTCTGCCTTGCTCTCTATTGCTCGATGGAGGACAAGGGTGTTTCTTAGAGCTCCATGCTGAAGGCTATACAGGGGCAATGCAGCAGCTGGTATGCCGGATCGGCGTGTTTCTCCGTACTGTCCTCGAGGCACTCCATGTCTTCCGCACAGGCACGAGCTCCGCGCGGCTAGAAAGCAGTGTGGTTGTCTTCCTTTACCAGTCTGACTGACCTCCGCGAAGACCGTCACACGCCACCACTGCCGCAAGAACACGAAAGTACTCAAGGAGGGCATTAAGGCTGCGAATGTGGTTGCAACCAATAAAGTCCGGTGCAATTCGGTGCAAATTCCCAGCATGTATTAATGGCAAAAAAAAAAAGCGATACACACAGTACAATTAATGGATGCTGCTGATGGCGACACAAGCAAGAGAACACTGAAAACGTGTATCAGAAAAGGAATACTCCTTGCATGCTAGTCCGCATGAGATTGGAGTAAGAAGAAAACTCAAGAGAAATAATGTGCTTTGTGATCCACCTCAACCGCATATATATTTACACATGAAAATGAAAAGCTCCATGGATATAATACACATTTTCAAAAAGAATAACAGTTGTCATACCTATCGCTATTTCCTTTTCAATATGTGAAAAAGCCTATCTACTCGCCCCTAGTACAAACATTGCGACCAAATAAACAGCTTCCTGGAGGACTTCCGGAAAAACAGACAAACAACTTGTAAGAACTCTGCGTGGAGTGGGTGAAAACCCAGGATTTGTGAAAAGGACTCACGTTCTGAACCATCCATCCTTCTTTTTTTTCCTTTTTTTTTTTTTTTTTGAGGAAATGCTGAACCATCCATCTCTTCTCAGTTCTCACCTCCTAATCCGCTACTCAAATCTGCCCAGCGACTACATGGAAAAGAGACCTGGAGTCTTCCAAGCAGCCAGGTATACAGGAAAAGGCACGAGAGTATTCTCAAAACCAAAAGGTGTCACCATCGTTAACCCACTGCACGAAATGCTCCGGCAACTTCTGATCCCGGACCGCAGCAACTTGGTTTTCCTGATAAGTTCGGGATTAAATGATTAGTTTTGGTTGATTGCACAAACGCAATGTTCATAAAGCCATACCTTACAAAACATGCTTCACTAACATCCTTAAAACATTAGAAAACGAAGAAGAGATCCAAATGTGGAGATTGTATGCTCACCGTGGTCTCAGGAATGACATTCTCGGTCGAAAGGTGAGCATCTGGCGTGCCAATTGCAACTGATCTGTTCATGGTTTACCAAGCTACGGTGAGAAAATAATATTGGTTTTTCCATGTTATAAGAGCAGTACTAATCAGGAGGCTGGAAGATATTAGATGAACAAAACCAGACACAAACGAAAACGATTCAAATTACTTCACTGTGATTATGATTTTATTTGCGCAAGGACAGATATGTGATTGCCAGAGCAAAAAGGGATTCAAACTGATGCAGATTACTGTGTTTGATAGTGCAAGGATGACTATGTGATTGCCAGAGTAAAATGACATCATCACGCTGATAATAGTAAACATGAACTCATGGTATCCTTCAATTTCATTCTCTTTGTTCATTTTAGGTTTTCCCTAGGCTGAGATGAACATAAGTACGTACGCAACAATTTACTGTTATTACGAGGAAATTAGACAGTTGAAGAGTACGATGTTGAGCGTGCATGGGCTAGATAATTACAAACTAAAGTAAAACAGCACAAAAAATTGACCTTTCATCGCTTGAATTTTCTGAAAGCCATTCAGCATCCAGGAAATTTGAATCGCCTGAGCCATTGCAATCATAAAGATGACTGCTTGGGACAAGATGTATATGATTATCGGACACTGTGGGGGTACACCTGCAATAGGTTCGAGAGAAGAATGGACCAGTCAAAAAAATGATGAACCTAGACTGTTTGAAATACCACAGTTTTACTTTCTGGTAAACTATCGTCTACGGACGACAAATGAAACTGAATGTATACAGTCTGAATAAAGAGACACTGACCTTAAATTTGACCCCTCACTTTGAAAGGGTGTTGAAATCTCATTTTCGTCCACCAAATCCGACTCCACTTGTGGAGATTGTAACTCATTACTGACATCAGGTTGTGGCCCGTTCAACAATTCATTACTACCGCCAGATATAGATGTGTTGCTTACAGAAAGAAGGCTACCATCTGATTGCACTCTTGGTATTGCACTGTCACTGTGACATCAAAATAAATAGTCAATGACAAGAAGGCCCTTGCTTATCTACAAAATGCATGTTTCATTCAGACAAACTTGAGAAGCCTTGAAATGTAAAAATTGGGAAAGCTACCAAAATAAATGGGCTAAAAAGTCCTCGTGGTGCTTAATAGCGTGAAAACAAGGTACAAATTTAAGCACATTCTGGAAATTCTTTTATGGAAAAACATATATAATATGACCCACCACTGACTTCTTGCAACTGCCTTAAACAACTAATACCAAGTGTATCATGATACTAAAACACGGGTGACTGTTTAACAATAGCACAACACTCCAGAGGACATGGTAGATTTTTAGCCCATAAAGGGATGTACTTAATATGTAATGCACCATACAGCGGCAATGAAATAATGGGGAAACGAATTTCCGCATGCTCTCAGTTATTTCAACTGCACTAAGAAACACTAAAATTCTGTTTGTCAAATGACTCCGCATGTGAAGGGGTGGGGTGACTCACGATGGATTGTTCATCACAGAGAAATTTTCATTTATACACCAGTTCTTTGGATTGCATGCTTGTGAAGCATCACAAAATTTATTATTTGTATAGTGTCAGATAGATAAGGCCATAAATAACTAGGTCACTCGTGTTTACCCTGTATGATCCAAAGGTTCATTGTTATGTTCCTCAGAAGATGATTCTAGCTCCCAGAGTGCACGATTTCCTTGCTCCGGTTGGAAGTAGCCCAAAAATCTGAAATATATAGATTTAGCAAACTTGTCTATATTTATTGTTTAATGAAACCATGGGTTCTGCAAAGTGAATATATATACTCAGTAGAACATACAAGTTTATGGCTGCCTGTTTGTTAGCATCTATACAGGCATTGCTGTAGTGTCTTTGTAGTGTCCTGAAGAACTCTTGTGATCGTATAAAAAGCTTCAAGTGGCCTCTCTTTGCAGAGAATATCTTCAAGAAATACCACATCAAAGAAAAATTAGAGCAGTGCTGGGTGCATATGGTTAAACATGAATATAGAGAAAACAAAGATTAGTTGACAAGAAAAAATACATCCGCCGTTTGAAGATTGATAATTTGCTAATAAAACTGAATGAAGATCCATATTAAATGAATATTTCATTTTTAAATTATGAAGATCACAATAATGTAATAAACATAATATTACAATCTTAGTATTATGTTAATAGTTTTCCCTTTCACGTTTGGGGCTATGTTCAATGTTCAGCACCATGATCAATTAATCTTCGTTGAGGTTCAGAGCTAAGCTATGCATATAGAAACCATAGAACAAACATATGATGATCATTCGACTTATCCTTAGAGTCCACAGAGGTGGTAGTTTTATAGTTCTCCAGAAGTTGCTATTATGTTGAATTGCATATGTCCCTGGCATTTTGGGAGACTATGATGCAATCCAGCAATGCCCCTTAATAAGACAGGGAGCAATGCCCCTTAATAAGACAGGGAGCAATGCCCCTTAACAAGACAGGGCTATATCACAGATTATTCACATCAAAGGAACCGTGTTTATTCAATAGTAACAATGATTACAAAACATGATCCATGCATGGTCAATACTTGTGCAGGGAGGAAGTGCCTCCTATGCCCAGATGGTACTTAGCTATTGAAAGAATAAGTTGCTCAAACTTGAAATCTGAAAATAAAATTGACTTAATCCCCTTTCTACCAGATTATAACCAAAGAATATAGAAAAAACATGCCACAAAATCCTTTCAAACATTCAATGTGCCGTTTGGTCGTCTCAACTTAAATGGATAATTCGACTGAACACTTATTCCTAGTTCAATCCATATTCACTACATGGAATCACAATAGCTCATCTTGCTTCTTACAAACTTAGTTGTTTCAACAGAAATAGCGAGTTTTTGTCAAATACCTTATTATGAGCTGCTGAACCGCAATACTGAACAGCAAGTGTGTCACCCATCCTCTCGTAGAAGTGCATCAAATGATGAGCCAAGGGAACACCTAAACCAAGTTCAGGGGATTCTATACAACCAAGTGCATGTAGCTGATGTCCAAGAGCAGCTAAACCATAGGCATACTGGGCAACATTCGTACGATCCAAGCAGTCTATACAGTTTGTCCGTAAAACACCTTTTTGGAATATCGGTGGTTTTAGTTGGTGTGATTCACTGTTTTCAGCTTTTTCTTCAGCAGTCCCATTGCCAGAGGAATCAGAACTTCCCGAAATATCTTCTTGGGATATGTCACTGTTGCTCTCATCACAGCAATACGGATCGTGACTGTTCCTATAAAGAAACAAGCAAGAAAAGGAGATTAGATGCATAAAGAAGAGCAGTGACCATTCTTCAAATAGCAATAGAAATCAAAGTATCAACTAAGTAGCAAATAAAACCATATTGGGGAAATAATGATAATGGTCAACTCACAATAAGGCAGGCCAGTGAGCAGTCTCAGACCCTGAAGGTGGTGCAACTTGGCAATAGAAAAACTCTGTCAGCCTCAGAGCACGAAATGCAACTTTCAAAAGAACATCCAACACATTTGTAGGTTTCCTGAAACAGAATTACTTCAATAATGTGTGCTACAGAATACTAATATGTTGACATAAATAATGAGAAATATAATAATCCAATACCCTTGAGAGTTTTTATGAAGATCCCAATGTAAGAACCGCAAATGGTTTTCCTCTGAATCAGATTTGTTTATTATTCTTATTGCCTTGTCAAATTCCCGACGAAGTATAGATTCCCGTCTTTCACGTGTCTTATATGTAAACAACAACATCATCACACAACACAGAACAAGGCAAATCAGCAATCATGCATCAGCATATCTAAATATGTTACTACTCCAGAAAAGATGGTACAACTCACCTTAATCAAGTTCAAGATAATGATAGGGTTGCCATATCTTTTTCTAAGATTTTCAAAATGAAGCTTGGTAGCTTCATAATTTTTTTCCTGCTCATGAACTGACAAAATATGAACTATTTATTAGTATACATTTTAATGACACTGCATACATCATAGAGAAGTTAGGAGCTTACATATAATATCTGGTTTAATATTTAATTTTGCTGTATCCTGTGACCAAAATAGTGGGATTGAACCCCTGTTCTGCACAACAGAGCTTACTTCTGTAGGCATAGGCACAGCTTCATAAACAATTTGCTCAGTCTCGACATCATTTGCCACTCTGCCCTTCTTATTCACTCCCCTCTTTAAATATCTGTTCAATATACGTTAAACCAGTTCAATCCAAACCTCGTGCCAAACTAATAAGGAAATTAATATTAATCAAAATGTTCTAGATGTGCATACCGTGTTCCAGCATAATGCCTTGAGCGCCTAGCAATGAGCGTGAACATAATATCCTTCTCAGATATCGCAAATTTTTCCTAAAAAATGACATAAGAAATTAACGGTCATAGGAAAAATCTATTAATCTAAGACATGCACTTCACAACTGGGTTATATACATATAGAAAGAAAAGTCTTGACAGAGATTGGTACAATAGAGAGAGAATGAAGAACTATGTGATTTTGGTAAAGCGTGAAATAAATGAAAAAAAAAAGTGGTTTCAAATAATTGATTGCCTTTTACAAGCACCTGTACTTTCACCTATCTAGCAGACTGCCAAATATTAGTGAACTTGGCCGTTTTAATTCTTTGACTGATTTTTTTAATGCTTCCATTTCAGAATAGATTTTTTTCTCTTAAGAAACCATACCTACATGTGGACATAATAGCAATTAAAGAATGCTTATTTTGGCGCATAGCCGCATACCTGCTTAAAGAACCCATAGACTAATGCAACAGTCCACAGAGTACTTCTGAGACAATTGCGTATTCGTCGTGTAAGAAACTCATTCCACACGAAGGTTGACTCATATAATGACCACCCTTCTTGAGGATCACTTAAATTCTTCTGAAGACTCCTCATGATAGGATAAGAGTAACTGAAAAAGAAGTCCTTCCTAAGATCAAGTGTGTTCAAAATCTTCTTGTACCTATGGAATCACAGAGATATTGAACTTGTTACTAGAAATTAGAATCGGATAGGAAATGGAAGACTGGGATCATATTACAGTTCACGAAATTAAAATCAATATGTTAACTTGTAGGTTGTTGGCCTCTAGAAAGTACAAACAAACCAGGCACTGTATGAAATAGTTCCTAGCATGAACCCACTACATAGTAATGCATTTGACAGGCATAAGAGGCCACATGACAGTGTGGAAGCTTATGGAGATTTTAGTAATAGTTCAATACCATACAACTGGAAAGCAACTTGACATTTTTTATAGATAAATTGAGTATAATCAACGAATCAAATTCAGAGGCAATAAAATTGTAGTATTAATATCTATATTTTACTTTCATTGATAATACTTCTTCTCCACCAATCTAACAATTTAAGCATAATGAATAGAACATTTTGGCTTTGGTACTAAATAGAATGCACGAACCTGTTCTCATCTTTGGAATATAGAAAACTGGATCGAGATTTAGAATTTGCTAGCTCGATCATTGAAGTCTTAGTCACCTGGTACACAGGATGATCAAATATCTCCCCAATTTTTCTCTGCTCGGTGATAATTAACATATAAAATGGACCAAGAAACTTAACGAAACCTGAGAAAAAAACCAATATGAAATACACATTCTCACAAGTTAATTTGTTCATGGTTTACAGAAAACAAGAATAAAATAACTTACCAATTATGCCATAAAAGTTTGCCACAAATTTTACTCCTCCAGTTAACTTGTGGTCTTCAATAAGACCTTCTAAGAGTTCATTATGTCCAGTTTGCGTATACACAGTAGAACACTCGTCTATGTCAAGCTCTGGTGTTTCTGATCTATCAATCGTGAGTAACCTCCACAGTGTTTTGTCAGCATTAGTTCCAAAAATGTAGAACCTCTGCAGAGAAAAGTAAAAAATAATCAGCCCAATTCGGGGAGAATGGATTAGTTGAAATCGATCAGTTTCTCCAATGAGTTGACTATTCAAGCATTGACAGAGTAAAAACAAAGTGATCATATGCAACTTCTCGCAAGGACTGCGAAGCTTCACCAGCCAGCAGGAACTTGTCGCCATTCTCGCCTTTAAATTATGATTCCAATTGCCTTTGAATTAATAAAACGCTTTCTCGCCATTTTGGATGTTGCAAGATTAACAGAGGTGCTACCAACTAGCAACCAAATTATAAAAACAGTGAGAAGAGTTGTTTAAATAGACTATGTTGATTAAGTCAACGGTGCATTCGAACCTGGAGCATTTTAAAGGTCGATGATCTGTAAAGTTGCCTTTTTATCTAAAAGGCAAAAAAAAAGTTATAGGTGGCAGAATTTAAACCCGATGCTCGACGATGAAGGCAGGGCAAGAAGTACGTGAGGGCGGAGGAGACACTTGAGCTCTCAGTTTCTAGGATCAGCGCACCAGAACAGAATGGGATTCAGCAAAGCTTGCGCAGATGACGGTGGAGCCATAGCTGGTCATGCATGTAGCCTGAGGACTGGAGAGGCAGATAACCCACAGCAAGAGGAGGACGAGCGCGTTCCGAACGAGCATCGGAAATACACCCAACAGCCAAGCATAGAAAGTCGCAGCCGCCAGCCATCTCAAGGTGTGGAGGAGACCCCAGGTCAGAGAGCAGTGAATGTCCAGAGGGCAGGGGCAGGATTATAGGAATGTCAACAAAATTAAGCACGCAAACACTAGTGATAGCTAACCATACCGGAGCAAACCTATGTTTTCCTCTCATAAGTAACCACGAAACAGAGCGACGAACCCTTCAAGGGATCTCCGAATTCACCTCTCACACGCATTAGGAACTCGCATGCCCAATTAAGCAGCAAAGGGAGAAGGTCGTTTAAGGCTGAATCTAACTAAACAGCAGCAGCATCCTCCGATACGCAATCACCATAGTTCGACATCAAAGCTACGACACGAGCGGCCAATCAATCAACAGGGCCTCCTCTACGGATGTCTCTCGCCTCTCCTAAATCAAACGAACCGAATCAAATAACCACGCAATAGCACCGGGAGGGGAAAATCTTACCGACTCGCTCTCGTAGAGCTCGAAGCTCTGCAGGCAGGCCGCCTCGGCCTCCTGCGCCTGTGGCGCCGCCGTCGTCGCCGCCATGGACGCCGGCCGGATCAACCGCCTCGGCCGCCGCAGCCCGCCACGGGATCACCGCCCCGCCTCGTCCCGCCGGAACCCTAAATCCCCGGCCGGCAGCTTGAGGTAGAGCATTCGCCGCCGCGCACCGGCGAATCAGAGCAGCTCCGTCCCGAGCCCCCGCCCCGACCCCGCCTCGCGGCCAAAGACGCGGAGCAGCTCCAGCCGCGTCCCAGAGAAGCTTGTAGAGAGGAGCAGCCACCGGCGGAGATTCGGCGCAGGCGCTGCTGGCACGTTGGAGAATTTGGCAAGGGATGAGTTGGCGGAGGAGAAGGAGGATGGTGTTGGCAAGGCGAATAACAAACAACAGGTTGTTGTTACGGGAAAAATTGTTAATTCCCGTTCCCCGTTGAGGAGGTAACTAACACCGGGCGTAACAGGTTGGGGACAGATTTTTGGGGGAGAGAATATTCGTGTTATTTATAAATCAGGACAACAGCTCTTAAACAACGCTGGCTAAGGAGAAATTTATGCATCGACTGACTGGATCTCCAGGGAATATATCAAAAAGTTGCTACAATATTTTCCGGTGACACCTCGCACCATTTACTTGAGAGCATTATTGAGGGAAGAGTTAATATATTTTTGTGCGTCTTTGAACTTTCTTTAATGTGTGGAACTTACGGTAGAATTTTGATTTTGGGACTTTCGACATTTTAGATCGTTGCGAAAACCGGTGTTTTCGGTGAATTGTTTTGCAGTAGCATACTACATCTAAATGAGAGCCAGAGAATTTGACGATTTAAGGAAGAGACATAAGTGAAAAGCTACATGCTATCTTGAGTATAAGAAATAAATGGAGATACATACGTCCTAAATAAGGAAAAGACAAAGTTATCAAAGTTATCATATGAAACCTAAATTTTGATTTTTGGGGTAAAAGAAATACTAGGCTATGTTCTTGTTTGTCTTTTTCGAATATACGACAAAATTTACGTTTTTCACAATCCTCGATAACATAATGCAAGTGACCACACAAAAAATTAAAACTTGACTTATGAAGAAAAATACAAATTTAACCAAAACACACTGTCATTCTATTATTTGTGTACTAATAATAAGGAATTTAATGCAAAAAAAAATAGAAGAACTACTCACTAAGTTAACTTCATATGGAAGCAAGCAGATTTTGAAGGAAGATGTTTAAATGTTTTATTAGCGTCGCTGGCAACACTATTGTGGAAACGGTTAATATGTACCTATATTATATGCTCCGCATGTTTCAATCGTTGATTAAAAATTAATGATGATGGAAAATATCCAATTAGATACTTTTCAAATGTTTCATAATTGGATGAGAAGTCAGAATTTTACTATGGCGTTTTTTTATAGCATGCTAGGTCGACATGAATGCAAGAGAAAAAATTACCCACGGAAAATAGCTGCAAGTATTTTTATTCATTGTGAAGCATACATATTATAATCTTAAAATTTAGTAATAAAATAAATAAATACGAGTATTGAGGAACAAACAATGCATAGTAGGGACCATAGGTTATATTTTTCACACGGAAAAAAAATCATAACTTCCATATTGCCGCTTTGTCTTTTTGTGACTATATGAAACGCAAACATTCCGTTTAGAGTATACAGAAAACTGCATGACTGTCCACGTCAAAATAGAAATTCGGGTGGTAGAGTAAAACACAAATACAATCAAATTATAGGCAGAGATAATGAATATTTCAGGCAACTTACTATAAATAATCAAGATTTATGTTGTATGGTTAAAAAAAATAGGGGTCATTCCAATATCATATAACTTATGGTAATCTCACCATCCATTTCGTAATGTTTGTCGTGGTTTTTGTTCAAATCTGGAGTAAGAGACAACGAGAATTATGGAACTGAGTTAGTACAAATTAAAACTTGAATGATTTTCAAAAGTTTGGGTTTAATTAGGCTCACTAAGGTGCAATTTTAGGTGACTATATTTACAAAAAGAAAATCAAGAAACTGGGAATTAGTATTTTTAATCTGTTTTCATGAATATTAGTACTCCCTTCATTCCAAAAAAAAGAAATGTCGCGACTTTCTTTAAATGTGTACGCATCTACACACTAAAACTAGTCTATATATATGTAAATTTAGACATAGTTGAGACATTTTTATTTGGACGGAGGGAGTACATAATATAACAATGCAAGTGGCCAAATCGCAACACGGGAACACCTACAGAAGAAGCAAACAAGACCAAATCCATACAACCAATTATAACTCTGTGTTGGAAACAGGAGAGGCCTGCGTGTCCCTTCCAAGGAAAAAGCAGCAGAAAAGGCAGTCCATACAAATTCAAATACTCCAAACAACCACTTTACAGACCAACCCAAAGAAAAGAAAAGGTGCTTCCTCGATCCGTTGGCGAGCCGCAGAAACCGATTCCACGGTCGACCACGAAATATGTACGTATGCACGCGGCCTCGTCAACCCGGGCCAGCTGGGGAGCGCGTTGACCCGCGGGCGTGGCGCGATCCGGTTGGACGCCGCGGTGTCTTGCGTGCCGGGGGCACCTCAATGATTGGGCCATCCGGTGCGTCGCCTGCGGCCAGAGTCTCTGGAGCCCCTTCTGGGGCCAGCTTCCGTGTCCCACGCACGCTGCGTTTACGTCGTTGCCCATTCCATTGACGACAGCAAAATAATAAGCGAATTGATGTGTTTAAAAATAGGGACTTTATGGGTGCATGGTGTCAAGGTATATTTGTGAAGATGGTGTAGGTTCATTAGCACGATTATTGGCATTGCCACAATACCCTCCGTTGAGGAAATAAGCATAGAAAATATACCAAAGTGTGGATATTAACATAGATTTTGGATGTCTGATTACATCGATTCCATGTAAATTCAAG
The DNA here is from genome assembly GCA_028641055.1 of Alopecurus myosuroides. Taxonomy (NCBI): domain Eukaryota; kingdom Viridiplantae; phylum Streptophyta; class Magnoliopsida; order Poales; family Poaceae; genus Alopecurus; species Alopecurus myosuroides. The sequence goes on from CM054060.1 coordinate 51,698,433, forward strand.
TTTCTACCATTTGAATTTGACCTCATGACAATGTTTTCTTCTTAAAAAAAATATTCACACACTTTACCCCTTAGCCATCATCTTGCGGCGTTTTTTTACACTATATTCTATTGTTTTTCTCAATTAGACAAAGAGGAACCGTACTAGTTGCTTCAACCGAAAATTGATTCGTATTTGTATATGCTCGAAATAGAGAATATATGATTTTTTTTTCTTACGTAGCTTAACATCGATATTTTCTTACGTAGCTTAACATCGATTCCATGTAAATTCAAGTTTCTACCATTTGAATTTGACCTTATGACAATGTTTGTCTTCTTAAAAAAATATTCACACACTTTAGAAATTTTAGTGCGTGGACTTTTTAGCCATCTGAAAAATTGGCATTGCCATGACGCGCTAAAACTTCTAAAGTGGCACTGCAAACGATTTTTAGCGTACCAAATTATTGCGCCTCCGCTGGAGAACCATACGACGGATTCACGAAGCCGGAGAAGGTGGAACTGTTCATGTTCCCTACTTGGATGCATATACACAAGCTTACGGAGGGCTACCATAAGTAGGCTTTTGTGATGAAACTTGCGGGGAAGGCAGGGAAGTGCGATTGGCTTTATTATTCGTCTAAGTAAGGTGCATGGGCTTCCTGCTTGACCTGAACCGAAGCAAGTCCTTCTTTTATTTAATGATTGGCTCTCATAGCGCTTAGTGTAGTAGGGGCCATCTGAGGTTTTTTTCCCACCCTATTCTATTGTTTTTTCTCAATTAGACAAAGAAAAACGATATTAGTTGTTTCAACCAAAAATTGATTCGTATTTGTATTTGCTTGAAATATATATGTTTTCTTTTTTCAATAAAAGCGCAATGTATCTGATAGGACGCGGGAAAGTTTCTGTATCTATCAGATAGAGCGTTTATCACATATGTTTGTTCAGTTATCACAATTCCATGGGATTCGACTGGATTTGATGAAATTTACCTAATTTTGAGTTGTCTACATACTTCAGTTGACATGTCGTCCCAACAAGTGGATTTACTTTTAGAGTTTCGGAATTTGTAAAAGTTGTCATGACACAGTTAAGTAGGAGGTGAAATCCTGGAAAACAATTTAGGGGGTCATGTGTAGCTTCGCTAACCAACCAAGTTATGGCCATAAAGTAAGTCCACTAAACAGGGGCCAACAGGGCAAACGATAAGCTTGAAAATGGCCATGTGCTCCTTGCTGTATGATTTTTCTGAACAGTTCTCTCACATCAAATCTTGCAGCTATATGAATCATCGGTCGATCGCGCGTATAAACAGGAAAGGATCGCTGCGACCTTTCGTGTTCACATCCACATTGGTTAATTAATAGCTTGACGGACGGTTGAGCGGTTGGAGATTTGAAGGTCTCGCCGGCCCGGGTGCTGGGATTGGGAGGCCAGCTGGCTAGCCGGAGCTCGTGCGATGGCGTACGTAGGCTTGCACGCGAAAGCGAGAGGAAAGGGTTAAAAACGTGCGCATGAGTCACGTGCGTGCAATGCATGGACACGCGCACGCGGATACTCGGTACGAGCACAGTGCCTACGTCAGCGAGCGACCACTCACGGGCTCGTACGTACGCAACGCAAGCACGCATCCCAGAATTATTCTCTTCACGCCACATGCACTATTTTCTTTGTTGTTAATCGATAGCACAAACTGATCATCATTATTTTTCAAGGATGGCTGATCATCATTATCAATCCGCCAAGAGAAGAAGAAAAAAACATCAAACAGATATATAGGAATTTTCCCAACATGATATAAACAGTGCAGTACTTTTGTATCGAAGAAAGAGTGTGTAACAGTATTTCGAGCAAAATTCCCCTCGTGGAACATGGTGGCATTATTATGAAGATGACGTCGACAGGTGATGTAACGTACATATGGTTGGACGCGGCAGAGATTAACTGATGTGCGCGTGATGCGATTCTGCCTCATGGGTGCAGACGGAGTTCTGTATAGCATCAACTAAGATCAAACTACTCCTACGCGCGCATCAATTCTAAGAAGATATGGGCAGGTCAAGTCTGAAGTCCGAACCTGGAAAAGGTTGGACGTTTCGCTGCTAAGCATATATTCTTATCTCGATGCTTGGGAACCACATATGTATTGTCTTTCCATTCCGTTATCTAATAATTGACGCCTCCTTTACCCTAATTTTTTTGTGGACGCATTCTATTTATTTTTGCAGTTTCTCCATGCATCTAGCAAAAGGAAAATAATTTTGGACAAAAGCTTTGACTTTTATATTGATATAGAAGAAGCAAACATGACACGCGCGGCCGAGGACAAGGAAAAAGAACAGAGCTAGAAATCTAGCACCCATGAGGTTCCGAATCAACCTACGCCATCCAACCTCTCCCTAAGAAAGATCGTCATTTCTCCAACTTCTCGACGAGGCGGCGTCGACCGGCGACCAACAAGAAGATCAGACGAAGTCGATCCGTGCCACCGGAGTCAGAAAATCACTGCCCCTGAGCCAGCGAGGGGATGACGGTTGTGCGTGCAACTTGTTTCGGCACCCCGACAGAAAAAAAGGTGCGCGCCACATCGTGAGCACAAATCAAGATTGACTTTTGGTTATGGCACGTACGTACGTACGTACGGCCGGTCACACAAGACTACAAGAGAGCCATGCATATCCTTCACGCCGGATGTGGGCGTGTGCGAACTGCGAACTGAAAAAAAGCAAGTGACGACATTTGGCGGAAAGGGACCACATCAATATTGCACGACGTCGAGTGTGTGGCGAGACCGCGGCCAAACGGCACTAGCTAGTTTTGTCTCGGAGCTGTTATGTGGTAACCTCAAATAAACCGAACCGTTCATTTTAGCTAATCTAAAGGTCAAAAACGCTGGAAAACGTTCTGTACTGGTCGTGAAATTGTGGCCAGTATGTTTCGTACTACTCCCAGTTCGCCTCCTCCCGTAGATGGGCTTTGGCCCAAGACGGTGGAAGGTTGGTGGCCCAAGAAAAAATCGTCAAATTTCATGCTTTCAGCCCAATGTGCCGGCACCGATGACACTGAACCATCGTCCATCGATGGAAAATCCCCAAATGTGACAAAATGAACCGGACCGCCCTCCGAGCTCCGGCAAGCAGGAACCAGCGCCGCCCTTCGAGCTCCGCCTCGTCCTCGCCGACACGTGCATCTCACGCCCCAGCCCCACCGACGCCCCCTCCTTCACTCCCCCATCCCTTCCCCCCTCCGCCCATGTACGACCGATGCGTTTGCATGAGATCGACCGGTGCGGCCCCAGCCTCACAGGTGAAGTAGCCTCCACCGTGGTTTTCTTGATCGCCGGAGTGCGTGTGCATCGCTAGCCAGATGCGCGGCGCTCCGTGGAAGCCCGCGTCACGCGCATAACGGAGGGAGTGCGGCTGAGCTGCTGCACACCGGCGATGAATGGATGGGCCAGTACACCGGCGATGGTGTCTACAGCCACTCTAGTCGGCGTCGTATCCAGGAGGCGACGCATGCTAAGGTATGATCTGTGCCCAAAGCTCCAAATCAAATCCTCTTCCCCCCAATCTGGAAAAAAAAATGCTTTTTTTTTCATTGAGCAGCCGGAGGAGTTGATGCTACGTGATGTTGTTTAGATATTTGTAGAATACATATATTCCCAAACTTGAGATGCTACGTGATTTATGCTACCTGTAATCTCATTTGCGAGCTATTAATCTTTCAGGAGATGAATACTCAAGGAGTTACTGCTGATAAGCTTCAGATGCTGTCAGCTGGTGCTTTTCACCCTGGTGTTCTTACTGCCCTTATGGGTGTGAGTGGAGCTGAAAAAACCACCCTCATGGATTTCTTATCATAGAAGGTTAGCTCTTGTCTCTTGTTACTGCATCAATTTTCAACTGTTATCTATTAGTGGTGAGTTTTATTGTTACTATGGTACCCATCTCTTACCTACTGTAATTATTGGTCCAACGGTTGGCTACGTGCTAAGCACAAGCACCGTCAATAAACTGACTCGCTGACTAATCAATACACTACACGTATAACTTAGACTTCGTAATTGTAACCGAGTTTGCCTGCTGGTTCATTCTGATGCTAGCATTCGTGGTGGACTGCTATTCGGATACATTGTTCACGAATGAAAGAAATATGCATATACATGGCCGTTGTTCTGGGCATCAGAACAATGGATTCATGGCAGATTAGTTGTTGCCTGAAAGAGATATAGTCTACAAGCATCAGGTCATCTGATAGACTCTATAAAATCAAATCTTAAAGTTACAAAGATGTCAGCATTTTGGATAAATATCAAGATGTTCAGTTCTCTATTCCATATCAGCTCAGCTACATGTATTTCGAAAAGACATATAAAAAACATGTATTTGGACAGTGAGGTGGAAACTAACATAGATTATCCAAGTTACTATTTATATATATTGATATACTAGAAACCTTAACATCGTGCACCTTGTCCTTTGTATTTCTGTTTGTATTTTTTCCCTTGATTGAATCAGCCTTTCATAGTTTGATGTAAGTATAGCTCATCATATTTTCAACTCCTTTCATGTCAAATCTATAAATTTCATGTCGAAAATTATTTGTCTAGACAACACTGGAACATAGGTAACACTTTTTTTTTCCGATACTCCTTCCCAGGTCTGTTATTTGTCATCTTCTCCATTGGACAATAAACGAGGTTGAAAAACTTGGATCCTAAAAAAAATACATTAAATTTTTCACCACCGTCTTTCAATTAATCATTTGTATTTAACGGATAGTAGAAAAAAATGGCGCGGCAAGCCGATCTAGGTCCATCTCGTAACATTCCATCATGGATGGAGTTCCTTCACTATGCATTTCCTTTCATATCATATTTAACGTTAAATCGACCACATATGTTAGGCTGCAAACAAGTTGCGTTTCAAGTTACATCATCGGTACATGATGACAGTATTATTCTGAATTATTTCTTCAGTTTATACTATATTTAACAATGGTACATTGGCAAATGTTTGTTCCTTCCGTTTGAGTAGGAAAAGTCGATGCTAAACATTCTTTCTTCCCTATGCATTTCCTTTCATATCGAAAGTTCATCGGCCTTTAGGGGAGAACTCTGATGGTGTCTGAAGTATCACATGAGTTAACTATAATGTAAAAATAGGGCAGATAAAGTGAAGCAAGCACTAGCATTGAAATAAAAATGTTGAAACCAAATTTAACTTACTATTAGGAAAACGAGAATACATTATAGTGTCTATTACATCGAAATAACTCTCTCAAAAGAAACACAATCTAAATTGTACCGATTTATTATTACATCCAATCCTTCGAATATGATTAAAAAAAATCTAAATCGAAGAAGATAAATGGATGAACGGCAGATCATTTGCCATCATCATCCTCATTTGTATGTTTCTTGGGGCATTTGGCAAGATTGTTGCATGGAGACTTGAAGAGTGTCACCGCCAGCTTTGGTCGGAAAGTGTTGATCATGGCCTGATCGAACCATTCTGAAAGTTGTCTCCCAGTCCAATTAGTCATGTTCTTTACCAAAAAGAGACCGCAAGATGATCTGAAAAACATATCAAGTGGTTAATAGATTACAATAAAATATAAATGTTAAACATGTTCGTTTGTCCACCTACCCGTCGGTCTGTTGAGGTATGTCTGCAATCACATGCACGGGCCATGACGACACATCATAGTTCCTTTCCGGGTGTGTCCATGTGCATATTTCCTCGCCGAAGCAATTTAGGGCAGAGTTGATGCGCATGTTTCACACCCCTTAGCTGCAAGTTGAAAATACGTAAGGTGTGATTTAATATAGTACAAGCAACAAAATTTAGTCAGTTCATGTTAAATGATAACTACCCACCGTGTTCTGTATATACATGCGTATTTCATCGATTTCCATCGTGTAGTGGCTGAGCGAATTCAGGATTTGGATATACTGGATAGTGGTGTTAATAACCAGCAAGAACCAGTGGTCTAGGTTTGGGGTACGAATTGGTAAAAAGATATGTGTAATAAATGTTTAACCGTTAAAATAATGAAAAATGTAAGCATGCATATTATTTGTAATGTACTGATAGAGAATGTTTACCATCTGATTACTTAAGTAATCTCGTCCGGTTCTGTTGCCACCCATCCTAAGTTTTTCTGTACCATTTATTTTACCATCGTTTTCGAGCGCAAAAGCGTTGAGCGCCTTCTCAACAAATACAGTCCCGTATTCCCTAATGTCGATGTGTGTGGTCTGCCTGTAATGCTCAATAAAGGCGTCGATAACCTGAAATTCGAAATATTAAAAATGTTGGTAATTTTTTTGTAATATAGATTCAATATAATGTACATTTGCAAATTAAATGTTACCTCATCGCCCAAGTATTTCTGATTGGGATATGCAAAGGGATTAGTAAGGCCTATCAGATGCTTTTGTAATATGAAGAAGCCATCGATCTCTAGCATTTTCTCAGTTTCTTGGGCCGTGTTAACATAATCCTCTATTTGATGATGCTCTTTCTGCTCAGCAATTTGTTCCGGTGTTCGAAAGCTCCCTATCTGTATTAGTTTGGACTTTCCCTGCGATGACCACGCTCTGAGGCTGTCTCGTAGTACTCATCGTAACTGTATGTTTCAGACTGTTTTGCCTGGGCCTGGGAGTGGACCTTCCCTAAGCCAGACTGGACTTTTCCCGAGTTCTCCTTTCGAGTTCCAGTATAGACGTAGTCGGCCTTCTGGTTCACTGCCGGCTTCCTTCATAAAGGGCCTCTCAAACGTCCTTTGGTCGTTAAAGATTCATCTCTCTTTGGATCGGCTGATTCATCTTTCTTGGCAGCGGCTGATTCATCTCTCTTGGTAGCGGCTGTTGCACCGGATGGCTTCTTCCTTTTAAGGTTTATCTGCGAATTTGCAACCTGTGTACATAACAGAAGTACCTGGTTCACTCTCACATGGTACTGTGATCAAGTACTGAATGACGACGATTTTTATAACATGAACCATAATCTGTTACATACCTCGTCGAATTTTTTTTGAGTACAACGCAGTCTCCATATAGATTCATGTTTCACCCCAAGGTGAAGCATGATGTCATGCAGATTGGAAGACATCCTCTCATTCTGAATATGATTGTTCTCGATCTGAATACGGTTTCTCTCGGTCTGAATACGGTTGCTCTCCAGCAGTCTCACCAACTCGTTATGCTCTATCTTGGCATGGCCTCTATTCTCTAAGATTGAAGTAGACAAATCTTCGTTTGAGACCGGTTCTGGAAGAAATTATATCGGAGGAGCAGAGTGCCTTTGTGCCTGGTAGGCTTATCACGGATAATGTGTTGACTGCCTACAAGTGCGTTCATTATCTTAAGAGGAAGAAGGGGAAATCAGCCGCGTGTGCGATTAAATTGGACATGGCGAAAGCCTATGATAGAGTGGAATGGTGTTATCTCAGAGCGATTATGACAAAGCTTGGTTTTGCGCCTCAATGGATCGAGCTTATTATGAAATGTGTTGAAAGTGTGACACTCTCGGTTAGAGTGAATGGGGGTTTCTCGGATTCCTTCAAACCGTCACGTGGAATTCGACAAGGTGATCCGATCTCTCCGTACTTATTCCTTCTCTGTGGGGAAGGATTCAGTTGTATGCTTAAAAATTTCGGATTGAGGCATCTGTCTAAAGGAGTGAGGGTGGGCATCCATGCTCTGTGGATTTCCCACTTGTTGTTTGCTGATGACTGCTTAATCTTCTCTCAAGCATCCACGGCTGGGGCGGATAGACTACCGTCGATTCTTGAACTCTATAGGAGAGGATCGGGCCAACTTGTCAATAAGCAAAAATCTGCTATATTTTTCAGTGCAAATACAGAGGCTGAGGGGAAAACGGTGATGCACCAGCGGCTTGCTATCTCAGCCGAGGCGCTTGGTGAAAAATACCTAGGGCTGCCAACAACCCTTGGCAGATCCACGGACTCGCAATTTGAGCATATAATTGCGAAGATTAAGAAGCTTCTCAATGGAGGTATTCCCAGACTTCTTAGTAGTGCGGGTAGGGAGATATTTATTAAAGCAGTGTGTCAGGCTATTCCGACTTATTCTATGAGTTGCTTTCGGTTATCTAAGAAATTCTGCAAGAGACTCACTGCGGTGATCGCAAGATTTTGGCGGGGTGGAAATGAGAAAAAGAGGAGTTTTCACCAGAGGAAATGGGAGAGTATTGCAATACCAAAAAGGGAAGGGGGTATGGGTTTCCGCGATTTTGAATTGTTCAATCAAGCTATCTTAGCTAAACAAGGATGGAGACTCATGACAAGGCCTAATTCCCTGTGTGCCAAGGTCTTGAAGGGTAGATACTACCATGACAAGGAGTTTATGGAGGCAGGGGTGAAAAGAAATGCGTGTCACACTTGGCGCGCGATTATGCATGGCAGAGATGCTATAAAACTCGGGTTAATCAAGAGAGTAGGAAACGGTGACTCGATACGGATATGGGATGATCCGTGGCTGACAGACAACATTGGATCCAAGCCACTAGTGAAGAAGGCCACGGCTACTGCATCTCGTGTCTCTGATCTTATTGATCAGAATAACGGTGAATGGGATGAGGAGAAATTGGAAGAGAACTTCGTGTGGCCAGACATTGAGTCAATACGTCGGATTATTAGAGGAGATGATGAGGATGAATGGGCGTGGAAGTTGGAGAAGAGTGGAAATTTTACGGTCCGCTCGGCTTACAGGCAGCTATGTACCCAGAGGAGATCATCAGGTATCCCGTCTAGCTCGGTGGGGGAGTTAAATGGTGCGTGGCAGCACCTATGGAAAATGTCTATTCCACCGAAGGTCAAGAATTTCTGGTGGCGTACGCTAAATAATTTTATACCATGTCGGCAAGTTTTGCATGGTAGACATATTGAAAGGGTTCCAAACTGCGAAGATTGTGGCAAGGAAGAGTCGATATATCATTATTTCTTTTGCTGCACTTGGGCGAGAGTATTTTGGAAGGAGTTGAAGAGAATCACTGAGGTAAAGATACCTAAGCTGCACCCGGTTTCTTGGGCCTGGGATCTGATTGATGGCAAGTGTACACCTAAGCAGAATGTCGCGATCATCCTCTGTGGCTGCTGGGCGGTATGGACGGAGAGGAATAACCGGAGGCATGGGGAGAGAGGAAGATCTCTGGATGCATCTACCAAATGGGCAATTGACTCGGCTACGGACCTGGCTACAAAACCAAAACCGAGTCATCCAGCACCAGTCCCTAAGCAGCAGTGGAAACCTCGGGATGATAACTTTGTGAAAGTTAATGTTGATGCTGGTTTTGATCCTACATCAAGATCAGGTTCCACGGGTGTCATCATACGTGATACAGAAGGAGGGCTTATGAGAGCCCAAGCCATATGTTATGAATTTGCTGCAAATGCAAGAACTATGGAAGCACTAGCTATCCGTGACGGATTACGGTTTGCTAGGGACCTGGGGCTCTCTCATTTACAGGTGGAGAGCGATGCTCTAGATGTGGTGAAGACTTGCAACTCGGATGATTTTCACAGATCGGATATTGGTGCTGTGTGTAGAGAGGTGAATGATTTAGCTTATAGTTGCATTAGATTTTCCTTATAGTATGTACCTAGGCTAGCTAATGTTGCTGCACATCTGTGTGCGAAACAGGCAAGTGAAACTAGACGAAGATGCTTATGGGTGAACTATACCTCAGCATTCTTACGATCTTGCCTAGCTTCTCCTTTGTATCCTCCCTGAGTTATATATAAAGTTTTGAGTTTCAAAAAAAAATTGCTTCCGGAATAGAGACGCCGGTGACGAGCTTGGCCACAGATTGATAACGGGCCAATGGCCGGGGTCGTTTGCAAGCGGTTCCTTTCATGAAAGATTGCCCATGGATGGTTTGCCTCTTGCTTGTTCCTTGTTTACCCGGCCGGCCTGTAATGTCCCAGCATTTAGGAACTCACGTGGGGTAGAATATAAATTTGTGCATCTGCATGCATGTGTTTGAAAAAAAAAACCTGAATAAATTTTTCGCAAAGTTAAAACCCCGGAGTGAATAAGGTTCTACTCAGTAACTGATGCTTTGATAGAAGTTGTTACTGTTAGTAGGTGGAATTTTGACATGACCTCTGGGTAATATTTGAAATTGAAACATTAGTGTTTGAATTATTTAAATGATTTGAATTATTTGAATTTAGGACAATTTGAATTTTGAGTTGGAATTTTAATTAAATTTAAATCAAATTGAAAGGATGAGTTTATATCCTAAGTTTAAATCATTTGATTATAATTATTATATCAAATCAGGAGTTATTCCCACATGTCCACAAGTATAATAACAAGTAAACACATATGCTTTATTGTTAATAATACAAATATTACAAAGTTATTTACAAGGGAATAAAAAGAAATAAAAAAATTTACAATAGCTTTACAAGAAATTAAACCTAGAGCTAAACCTAGCTACTCCAGTGTATCTAATTCTTCAAAACCTCCAAAACAAAACATTAAACCAAAACACCAGGTGTTAGTGGGGGGGGGGTAGTACCCTCAGGATTTCAGTGTGATGCACTGATTATTCATCATTGGGTTGCAAGTAAATAGAGTAGTATCTGTTCTGATTAATTTTGCCTCAGACCAGCATCATAGGCATGTTCCTGGAAATACAACTGGCAACATCAAATTTAAATCACTAGGCAAGGATAAGGGCAGTGAGTAACCAGTGCGGCAAGGGATGAGACCAACCAGGTACTGGAAAATATCCCCACACTAGGTGGCAGTACGTTGCTTGCTCATGAAGCAGCAAGCAGCTTAGTCACTTATAAGCACACAGCACACTCAGACCACAACTTTGGTGCTGTCGAAACCAAACCTGGAGTATAAAACCTCCATCAACCGTAGGGGATGAGGTCACACCTCATAGTTCCTGCTCAAGCACAAAACACCAGGAAAGTATAACATCCAATCAAGCAAGCCAATAGTTACTAGAGCAATTGTTTGCAATCTTGCAAGCAAGCAAACAAGGCCAAGGTACCAGGGAGCACAAGGAGGAAATCAAGCATTCCACAAGCACCAAAATCCACCAACCACTTGATCTATAACCAAGGTGAATTCCTGAGTACCATCTAAGCCAAATTTTTGGCTAAGTTGCACATAGGATAGGTTGGGGTGCAAGAACCCTCAGATTGGCATAGTAGTGCTATGCTAAGCTCATCACTGGGCATTATTTATCAAGCAAAGTATCTGTTCCTAGCTTAATAAGGGCCTCAGGCTATGCATCACTGGCTTGGGGAAAAAGAATCAAATGAAAGTATCTGTTCCTAATTGATTAGGACCAAAGAAGGAAAAGATTTCATAAAGAGTACTCTGTTCTTATCAGTTGATACCAATAGTTAAGACAGAGAGGTGTATAGCACTGAATGTGTGACAGAGTAATAACTAGAAGCACTAGTTGTGCCACACACACACTCACACATGGTTGCTGGGCACCAGATCCAAGGATCTGATACCCCAGAACCAATGGAAGCATGAAAGTAAAACAATAAACATATACCAACATTGAGGGCATATTCTCTGAAGAAAATTCAGAGTAACACCTCTCAAGTATCTAGCACATCCACAGCACACTAGAAATTTTATACCTAGCATTAAGAAATGTTAACCAACAACCAGTATCAGGAATCCATCAATTGGAGCCAATCTTAATGGTACCAGTACACAGAAGCGGAATTGGAAGCAATTCCAAGGTAATTTACCACTACCAGCAACAGATTCACCACCACAATCATCTCACAGCACAAATCATCAGAGGAATAATTTAGGGCACAATAAAATTCCCATCCAACACAGAGCCTAGCAAGTAATTCATGCAGCACATATCCAGTAAGCATTTGGAAACCATCCAATGCTATCAATCGAACACTAGGGCACAGGAAGCATCACAGGGAGGCACAGCACGAATCAGCTCGATGGCTGACTCCAGAGCAAGGAGAAAGAAGGAATCCGTGAGAGAGAGAGGAAGATTAGAGGGCAGTGAGAGAGGAGAGCCACTTACAGATGGTCACCATCGTGGTGACCACATCCGGTTGGTGAGTGAAGCACGGCGGCGGAGCCGCGGTTGCCCGAAGACCGTCCCGGCGGCGGCGTCCCCGGAAACGGAGCCGTAGAAGCACAGCAGCAGCGCATCAACTCCAGCAACCACGACGTGGAGCCACGGCCACCGGAGGGGTGGTGGAGCACCCGGGAACCTAACCCTAGGGTTAGGGTTTGAAGCTCCCCACGGGAGCCACACGGGGAGGGAAATAGATCGAAGGGGAAGGCGAGTGGCGGACGGAGAAGAGCTGGGGTGGCGTCAGGTCACGACGGCGGTGATGTGCGGTTGGGGCCGGAAGAAATCGCCGGAGGCGATGGATCGCGTCGCCTCTGCGTCGCCTTCCGCGTCGCCTCACGCGGAGAAGGAGGGGATAAGGCGCGGGCGGGTGCGAGTGTGGTGCGGCTGGTCTGGTCCAGCCTGACCAGACCAGGGGGTTAGGCCCAACCCTAACCCCGGGGACCACCTGTCAGCCCTAGGGGCAGACAGGTAATTTTGCTAAATTTTGATAAAAAATTAGAAAAAAATAAAATAAAATATAAACATATATAAATTTCAAATTTAGAGTACTAATTAAATCAGTACAAGTTTTATTTAAACACCAAAACAAGTAGAGACTTACTAGTTGATTATTTGAGAACAATTAATGTATTCTAACAATTGTTAGAATAAATAATTCAACTAATGGTCATATCCATTTAAATTTCATTAGCTATTAATTTTAAAAATATGTTATTACTCCTGTTTCCGAGGAAAACAATAAGTAACCAACCAGTTAAAAATTAAAGTAATAAGAATATATGAGTTTTAACAAGAAGCATTAATTATAAAGAGTTGGGTGATTAAGCAAAACAATTTGAATTAAAGAATTAATAAAGTCTTTCCAAAATTGCATACATCTCATCGTTATGCATAATAGCATCAATTGCTTCTTTAAACATTGTCTTTACCGAACAATGATGGAATTTTGTAGAACAAGGAAGTCAGGATCCACCTCAAGCTTCAGACTTCATTAGTTATCCGTATCCAGGCAAGTTCATCACTTGCTCATGTCCATTGAATTATGTCATAACAACTATTTTCAAAACCCTATCGTATTACCACCTACTCCAAAAAGAATGCATGATCCTATTTTTATAATAATATGACTAATTGAATGACTACCCGAGTGGTAGTGTTCTGTTTGGTGGGAGGATGGAACCATGGTAAGATGAATAGGTCAAAGGAAGGTTCCATCTGCATGGGAAAGTATTACCTAGGAATTAACAACAAATGCCGTCAGGATTCTTGCGCCGTAAATTCGCGTTGACCATGGATCTTCTATGGGGGGAGTAAGTCAACCGTGATACTTTTCTCGTTCGCATGTCAACGGACTGGACAGAGACGTACGCTGTAGGTCTTGCGAGACTACATGCACATGGGTGGGAGCCCTTACGTCCCACGGGCTCTGGGGGTCTATGAGTGTCTGCCAGGGGCGCGTAGATCTCCATCGTGAGGGGTGGAATCAGGCGTTCAACCTGCTGGCAGAAAAGGGTGGGCATGCGTTGTGCGGAGAAGCACGGTTTGGCTTGGACCAATAACCGGGCCCCACACCTGAGTGGGAGTGGACAGGATCGCGCGCCTGGTTGTGCAACATGGTCTTGGTCGTCCATGGGTAAAGTAACGCACCTCTGCAGAGTGTAAAAGGATGTGGCATGTTACCCCTTGTTCCGGGAAGGAGCTGCGAACGCCGCAGGAAAGGCAACTCCATGAAAGTTCTAATCCTGTGAAGAATGGCGGGCATAGTTTTCATTATTAAAAGTAATCTCTTGAAGAAAGATTTGACAAAACTTGCATCTGTCTAGACTCCTTAGAGTCAAGGACCGTAGTTAGTGCATACATTACTTCTGTACTTACAGGAACTTGCTGAGTAACGCTCGTTACTCATTCAATCCCGTTTGACCCCTGCTTAGGTTATGAGAACCTAGAAGAAGCATCCTTCAATATCCTTGGAGGCCAGGAGGATATCTTCTACGAAGAACCGGACCTCTCCGGTGGAGTAGAAGGAGTTGACTATCTCATCCAGTACGGAGCAGACCCCAACGGGGAGGAGTCTGACTAGGTTTAGCCTAGCCTAGAAAACTACTTATTCACGGTTGAATCGAGCAGCCATAGACTCTTTATTGGCTGTTGAGTTCCCGTGATATCAACTGTTTACTTTTCAGTGAGTGTTCTAACTTCAATAATGGATGACCTCAATGTGAGCTCATCCTGTTGTCAGTACTCTATGTTTGTAATATATTTGGTGTATGTCAATCAGACCCGCAATGTTTCTGCTGTACCACCCTGAGGGATGTAATATTTGCGGAACGGTGTTCTGTGAGTGTTTTATCAACGACTGGCGTACTACAACATGCAGTGGTATGCCGGGTCACCACAGCTGGTATCAGAGCAATTGCTTTGACCTTAGGTTGGAAACCTAGTAAAGGGATATACCCTGTCGGGTTTTAGAACATACCAATAAAGAATTCACTGGAAGTATGATAGGTATTCACTTGAGAATACTCTGGTTATATTTCCAGTATGTTGAATCTTTATGAGGATCTAATCATAATATTTATGTTACTTGTGATCAGTGATCATGAACGGCGGAAGTTCCGGAAGAACGGAGTGGGTAAAGCATGAGAGGCTGGATCAATACCATGGGGAGTTGACCGAGCAACTGCGAGCCTTGCTTCGAGCGTTCGGATGCGACACCAACATTAAAGTCAACACTTATACGTTTAAAGATGGGGAAGTAGTCTTGAAGTATAGGGTATTAATTTTAATACCTAGAGAGTTAACCCCACATGTGACCACACCTAGTGGTGAAGGTAGGAATCAGATGGCAGCCTACCAGCAGGCCTTAGTGGAAGCTTTAGCTACCATCCGAGAGTTTAAGGCTAACCAGTTATCAGGCACTAGTCTCACAGCTATTCCACACGACCACTTAAGCACAGAGTTGGCGCTTGATCATTCTGTGTTAATTAAAACCAAGCCTAAGCTAGCCACAAGTCTTTTAGATCGTTACAGGAAATTGGTGGGATCCTTCTATAAAACACATCAGGTCATCGTTGATGACAAGGATGGGATGTTGAAGGATTTAACCAAACCATCTAGTCATGAGCAAAAGGGGAAACAGAAGGCTCAGGAGAGCAGTGAACCTTATTATACCCCAGGACCTGAAGCAGCTAGGAAATCCCATTATGACAGGCCGTCCAGGTATTCTACCACACCCGAACACATTCACTACCCTGTTATACCACCTAGTGAGCCAGAGCCATATGATCCGTTCGATATATCGGATACACCCAGGGATATTAAACCAAATACTTTTGGTGGGGTACCAGACTCAGATTCTTTTATTGAGAATTCTGAGGGCTGGAGGTATGACTGGTATCCTGGTACCAGCCAGCATCCGATTCCTTGTGACAACATGTCAGAGGAGGAGCAGGATAGTGTGGAGATAGTGGCAGCCGAGGAGGCGGAGATAGTCGCCATAAATATCTCATCTGACGAGGAGGAGCCGGATGAAGTCCAGCCGATGCAGGAGGAACCGTTTGATCATAGCCACTGCACGAGTACCACCTGTTTTGCAGAAGGTGAAGCTTCGCAGTACACTAGTACCAACGAGTTTGTGTCCTATCTTGACAACTATCTGGATAGTGACTGGCTCTCTTTGAGCGATAATCAGTCTATGGATACATCTGACACGGATTACGTGCCAACCAGGAGGCCATTTTATCCGGAGGCGGTGCGCAGGACTCCACGTTACACTGGATGGACTCCTGGTATGTACTCAGAGTAGTACAATGACGTTCAAGAAGGGGATGTTAGGGCTCGAATTACGTAGTAGTTTGAAGTTTCGGGCCGTGTAATTAAATAAGGGTCGGAATGTTTAAGTGACCCAGTGGTGTTTTCTACGGTTGTACATTAAGTATTCACTACGGTGAAGGCTTGTATCAACTTATCAGTATATGTATAATATGTGTAGTATGATGTTTGTATCTGGATTTGGATTTTGTTTCTCTTGTGTGATTAGTGTTGCATGTGAAGTGAGGCTCAGAAAGCATAAGCATGATGTAATTATGAGTTTTTTTCGCTTCATATTGCAGGACTAAAGGGTTATGGAGAGTGGCGAGCCCAGTGTGGCTGACGCTCAGCGTCAGGAGAGAGAGAACAAGGCTAAAGCTGATGAGGATGCTGCAAGAGCCGAGTTGCCACCACCACCACCACTTAGGCCACTGGCGGAGCAAAACTTCATGGAGTACATGCGATTTGTACAGGAGAACCAAAACAAGTTCATGCAGGAAATGCTTAACCAGGTGGGACCTGGGCGAGCAGCGGAACCTAGGACCCTCACACTGTCAGATTTCCTTAAGACCAAACCAGCACCCTTTGCCACGGCCAAAGATCCCATGGAAGCCGAAGACTGGTTAGTCGACACTGAAAGGAATCTGAAGGCTATTAAGGCCAGTGATGAAGAGAAGGTGCGCTTCGCTACACACCTTCTAAATGGTCCCGCAGCAGCATGGTGGGATAATCAGATCATTGTGAAGCCACCAGGAAGGGAATTTACATGGAATGAGTTCAAGGAGAAATTCAGGGAATATCATGTCCCTGATAGTGTCATGGAAATCATGAGGAGGCAATTTGAGGATCTTCAGCAGGGGACGCACCAGATGATATGGTACGTCAATGAATTCAGCAGACTGTCTCGTTATGCTGCTGATGAAGTGGATACAGATAAAAAGAGAATCAAGAGATTCTTGAGAGGGATGGATCCTTATGCAGCCATGCAATTAAGGACTTCCAAACCAGCTAACTTCCAAGAGCTGATGAACTCTGCAGTCACTTTGGAGAATGACTACAAAATGGTTCAGTTAAACCGACAGAAGAAGGCCAAGTTTGAGCCCAAAATGTTTCAACCCAGTAAACCTACTACAAACTTGAGCTTCAAACCCAGAATAAGGACGGGAGGAGCCCCGCCCAATCGTGGACCATTCAACCCCAGAAATCAGATAATTTGTCATGGTTGTGGACTTCCGGGTCATATCAAGAATGAGTGCAAGAAGCCCAGGGTTGTTTGCTTTGGTTGTGGAAAAGAAGGACACTATAAGACAGAGTGTCCTAACAAGACAAACGGAGGAGGGTTCAACAAGGGTGGAGCAAAGCCTGGAGGAGCCAGCGGATTCTCTACTGGAAGTGGTAGCAGCGGGAAGAACAATAATGGCAAAAGAGCTAGAACCTTCGGAAAACTGAACTACACATCTCTGGAGGAGGCTGACAACTTAGATACCGCCGTACTAGGTACGCTCAGTCTTCTAACCCAATATGGCAAAGTTTTATTTGATACCGGTGCCACCACATCATTCATCTCTAGTTATTTTGTGGATAAGTATGGGGTAAGGTGTTCACGTTTAGAATGTCCTCTCACCGTTATGACGGCGGGAGGTACGCTCTTAGTTACACGTGCTAGGCCAGATCAAGTCATCATGATCTGTGGTTGCACATACTACGTGGATCTGTTTGTTATTCCTTTGAAGAACATTGATGTTGTTCTTGGAATGGACTGGATGACGGAGAACGGAGCTTTGATTGATTGTGAGGAGAAGACAGTTTCTCTTAGGAGACCTGGAGGAGGAAGAGTTACTTACCAAGCAGATAAACATACTCATGTAGAGGCAGAACTCCAACTCAACTCACTCAATGAAGCTAAATTAGAAGATATACCAGTAGTAAATGAATTTCCAGATGTTTTTCCAGCAGAATTGCCGGGAATGCCACCGGACAGGGAGATAGAGTTTACCATTGACTTGATACCAGGTACATCACCCATTGCTCAGGCACCATACAAGATGGGTCCTAAGGAGTTAAAAGAACTTAAAGAACAGTTAGATGAACTGGAAAGTAAGGGATTCATCAGAGAAAGTGTTTCACCATGGGGATCACCCGTGATATTCGTGGACAAGAGAGATGGAGGCAGAAGAATGTGTGGTGATTTTAGAAACCTGAACAATGTCACTATCAAGAACAAGTATCCATTACCAAGAATACAAGATCTATTTGATCAAGTTTACGGAGCTGCAGTGTTCTCCAAGATTGATCTCAGATCAGGGTACCATCAGATCAAGATTAAACCAGAAGATGTACCCAAAACAGCCTTTGTTTCAAGGTACGGACATCATGAATACTTGGTTGTTCCTTTTGGACTGACCAATGCACCCGCTATTTTCATGAATTTGATGAACAAGATCTTCATTCCATACTTGGATAAGTTCGTGATTGTGTTCATCGATGATATCTTGATATATTCAAAGAACAAGGAAGATCATGCCAAGCATTTAAGAATAGCGTTACAAGTTCTGAGGGAACATCAACTCTATGCAAAATTCAGCAAGTGTGAGTTCTGGTTAGATCAAGTGAAATTTCTTGGACATGTTATCAGCAAAGATGGTATTGCAGTAAATTCTGACAAGGTACAGTCAGTCTTAGATTGGAAGGCACCAACCACTGTGAAGGAAGTTCGCGGATTCCTTGGAATGGCCGGGTATTACAGAAGATTCATTGAAGGATTCTCTAAAATAGCTGGGCCAATGACCAATTTGTTAAGGAAGAATACTCCTTTCATATGGTCAGATAAGTGTGAAGCCAGTTTCCAAGAGTTAAAGAAACGACTAACAACAGCTCCAATCTTAGCAGTACCAGAACCGGGCAAAGATTACACTGTTTATTGTGATGCATCCAAGAATGGATTGGGATGTGTGCTCATGCAAGATCGTAAGGTAATAGCTTATGGTTCAAGACAGCTCAAACCACATGAAGTTAATTACCCAACGCATGATTTAGAACTGGCAGCGGTAGTGTTTGCATTGAAAAGATGGAGGTCATTTCTTTATGGATCGAAGTGTGAGCTTTACACAGATCATAAGAGTCTCAAATATTTCTTTACTCAGAAAGAGTTAAATATGAGGCAGAGGAGATGGTTAGAATTGATCAAGGACTACGATCTTACTATCAATTACACACCAGGGAAAGCTAATGTGGTAGCTGATGCTTTAAGTCGGAAGAGTACTGACAGTCAACCAATTCAATATGAGTTACCAAAAGAGCTGCAAAGAGAAATTGAACAAGCAGAGATTGAGGTACTAGAAGTACAATCTTTGGGAGGCTTGTATACCATGCAGGTCATGGAAGAAAGAACAAGTGATCTCAAGAATGAAATAATTCGGCGGCAAGACGAAGATCCATTCATAAAAGAAGAAATCCAAAGAATTGGGGAAGGAAGACCTTCCGAATTCCACTTAGGAGAACATGGTTTGTTATGGTTCAACAAAAGGCTTTGTGTACCTGACATTCCGGAGATCAAGAAATTGATATTACGGGAGGCACATGAGACACCGTACTCTATTCATCCTGGAAGTACCAAGATGTATATGGATCTCAGAGATATATTTTGGTGGAACAACATGAAAAGAGAGATTGCCAAGTATGTTTCTGAATGTCACACATGTCAAAGAGTAAAGGCTGAACATCAAAGTCCGGCAGGACCATTACAACCTTTGGAGATTCCTGAATGGAAGTGGGAGGAAATTGGTATGGACTTCATTACAGGATTACCAATGACTAAAACCCAAAAGGACATGATCTGGGTCATTGTAGACAGGTTGACCAAAAGTGCTCATTTCTTAGCAGTCAATCAAAAGGATCACGCCGAGAAACTGGTAAATATATATGTCAAGGAAATAGTCAGTAAACATGGAGTACCAAAAAGAATAGTTTCGGATCGAGGATCTGTGTTTACTTCTGTATTCTGGAGAAAACTCCAGGAAGCTTTAGGTTCCCAACTAGATTTCAGTACTGCTTATCATCCTCAGACCGGAGGGCAAACTGAAAGAACTAATCATATTCTTGAAGACATGCTTCGGGCATGTGTCCTTGATTTTGGAGGATCATGGGATGAACATTTACCATTAGCAGAATTCTCCTACAACAATAGTTATCAAAGCAGTCTTAAAGCAGCACCCTTTGAAGTACTGTATGGTCGAAAGTGTAGGTGACCGATTTGTTGGTTCGAGACCGGAGACAAGTCTGACTTTGAACCAGATTACATCAAAGATCAACAACGGGTTGTTGATATCATCAGAGACCGTTTGAAAATAGCTCAAAGTCGTCAAAAGAGTTATGCAGGTCAGAAGAGAAGAACATGGGAACCAGAGGTCGGGGATTTGGTATATCTCCGAGTTAGTCCAATGAAAGGGCTTATGAGGTTCGGTGTTAAGGGAAAATTAAGTCCGCGGTATATAGGACCTTACAAGATCCTAGCTCAGAACAGGAATGTAGCTTATACCCTACAGCTACCGGATCGGTTAAAACAAGTTCATAATGTTTTCCATGTATCCCACCTCAGAAAGTGTTTGAAGGAGACGGAAGATTCGGTTAATCAAGAGGAGTTAGAATTGGAATCAGAGCTCACATATGTCGAGGAACCAGAAAAGATTCTAGCCGAAGATTGGAAGAGACTCCGAAACAGAGCAATCAAGTACTGCAAGGTACAATGGAAACATCATCCTGAACGTGAAGCTACCTGGGAGAAAGAAGAGGAACTACGACAGAACTACCCCGAGCTATTCAGGTATTACTGTTACAACTTCGGGACGAAGTTCTCGTTAAGGAGGGAAGACTGTAATGTCCCAGCATTTAGGAACTCACGGGGGGTAGAATATAAATTTGTGCATCTGCATGCATGTGTTTGAAAAAAAAACCTGAATAAATTTTTCGCAAAGTTAAAACCCCGGAGTGAATAAGGTTCTACTCAGTAACTGATGCTTTGATAGAAGTTGTTACTGTTAGTAGGTGGAATTTTGACATGACCTCTGGGTAATATTTGAAATTGAAACATTAGTGTTTGAATTATTTAAATGATTTGAATTTAGGACAATTTGAATTTTGAGTTGGAATTTTAATTAAATTTAAATCAAATTGAAAGGATGAGTTTATATCCTAAGTTTAAATCATTTGATTATAATTATCATATCAAATCAGGAGTTATTCCCACATGTCCACAAGTATAATAACAAGTAAACACATATGCTTTATTGTTAATAATACAAATATTACAAAGTTATTTACAAGGGAATAAAAAGAAATAAAAAAATTACAATAGCTTTACAAGAAATTAAACCTAGAGCTAAACCTAGCTACTCCAGTGTATCTAATTCTTCAAAACCTGCAAAACAAAACATTAAACCAAAACACCAGGTGTTAGTGGGGGGGGGGGGTTAGTACCCTCAGGATTTCAGTGTGATGCACTGATTATTCATCATTGGGTTGCAAGTAAATAGAGTAGTATCTGTTCTGATTAATTTTGCCTCAGACCAGCATCATAGGCATGTTCCTGGAAATACAACTGGCAACATCAAATTTAAATCACCAGGCAAGGATAAGGGCAGTGAGTAACCAGTGCGGCAAGGGATGAGACCAACCAGGTACTGGAAAATATCCCCACACTAGGTGGCAGTACGTTGCTTGCTCATGAAGCAGCAAGCAGCTTAGTCACTTATAAGCACACAGCACACTCAGACCACAACTTTGGTGCTGTCGAAACCAAACCTGGAGTATAAAACCTCCATCAACCGTAGGGGATGAGGTCACACCTCATAGTTCCTACTCAAGCACAAAACACCAGGAAAGTATAACATCCAATCAAGCAAGCCAATAGTTACTGGAGCAATTGTTTGCAATCTTGCAAGCAAGCAAACAAGGCCAAGGTACCAGGGAGCACAAGGAGGAAATCAAGCATTCCACAAGCACCAAAATCCACCAACCACTTGATCTATAACCAAGGTGAATTCCTGAGTACCATCTAAGCCAAATTTTTGGCTAAGTTGCACATAGGATAGGTTGGGGTGCTAGAACCCTCAGATTGGCATAGTAGTGCTATGCTAAGCTCATCACTGGGCATTATTTATAGAGCAAAGTATCTGTTCCTAGCTTAATAAGGGCCTCAGGCTATGCATCACTGGCTTGGGGCAAAAGAATCAAATGAAAGTATCTGTTCCTAATTGATTAGGACCAAAGAAGGAAAAGATTTCATAAAGAGTACTCTGTTCTTATCAGTTGATACCAATAGTTAAGACAGAGAGGTGTATAGCACTGAATGTGTGACAGAGTAATAACTAGAAGCACTAGTTGTGCCACACACACACTCACACATGGTTGCTGGGCACCAGATCCAAGGATCTGATACCCCAGAACCAATGGAAGCATGAAAGTAAAACAGTAAACAGATACCAACATTGAGGGCATATTCTCTGAAGAAAATTCAGAGTAACACCTCTCAAGTATCTAGCACATCCACAGCACACTAGAAATTTTATACCTAGCATTAAGAAATGTTAACCAACAACCAGTATCAGGAACCCATCAATTGGAGCCAATCTTAATGGTACCAGTACACAGAAGCGGAATTGGAAGCAATTCCAAGGTAATTTACCACTACCAGCAACAGATTCACCACCACAATCATCTCACAGCACAAATCATCAGAGGAATAATTTAGGGCACAATAAAATTCCCATCCAACACAGAGCCTAGCAAGTAATTCATGCAGCACATATCCAGTAAGCATTTGGAAACCATCCAATGCTATCAATCGAACACTAGGGCACAGGAAGCATCACAGGGAGGCACAGCACGAATCAGCTCGATGGCTGACTCCAGAGCAAGGAGAAAGAAGGAATCCGTGAGAGAGAGAGGAAGATTAGAGGGCAGTGAGAGAGGAGAGCCACTTACAGATGGTCACCATCGTGGTGACCACATCCGGTTGGTGAGTGAAGCACGGCGGCGGAGCCGCGGTTGCCCGTAGACCGTCCCGGCGGCGGCGTCCCCGGAAACGGAGCCGCAGAAGCACAGCAGCAGCGCATCAACTCCAGCAACCACGACGTGGAGCCACGGCCACCGGAGGGGTGGTGGAGCACCCGGGAACCTAACCCTAGGGTTAGGGTTTGAAGCTCCCCACGGGAGCCACACGGGGAGGGAAATAGATCGAAGGGGAAGGCGAGTGGCGGACGGAGAAGAGCTGGGGTGGCGTCAGGTCACGACGGCGGTGATGTGCGGTTGGGGCCGGAAGAAATCGCCGGAGGCGATGGATCGCGTCGCCTCTGCGTCGCCTTCCGCGTCGCCTCACGCGGAGAAGGAGGGGATAAGGCGCGGGGCGGGTGCGAGTGTGGTGCGGCTGGTCTGGTCCAGCCTGACCAGACCAGGGGGTTAGGCCCAACCCTAACCCCGGGGACCACCTGTCAGCCCTAGGGGCAGACAGGTAATTTTGCTAAATTTTGATAAAAAAATTAGAAAAAAATAAAATAAAATATAAACATATATAAATTTCAAATTTAGAGTACTAATTAAATCAGTACAAGTCTTATTTAAACACCAAAACAAGTAGAGACTTACTAGTTGATTATTTGAGAACAATTAATGTATTCTAACAATTGTTAGAATAAATAATTCAACTAATGGTCATATCCATTTAAATTTCATTAGCTATTAATTTTAAAAATATGTTATTACTCCTGTTTCCGAGGAAAACAATAAGTAACCAACCAGTTAAAAATTAAAGTAATAAGAATATATGAGTTTTAACAAGAAGCATTAATTATAAAGAGTTGGGTGATTAAGCAAAGCAATTTGAATTAAAGAATTAATATAGTCTTTCCAAAATTGCATACATCTCATCGTTATGCATAATAGCATCAATTGCTTCTTTAAACATTGTCTTTACCGGACAATGATGGAATTTTGTAGAACAAGGAAGTCAGGATCCACCTCAAGCTTCAGACTTCATTACTTATCCGTATCCAGGCAAGTTCATCACTTGCTCATGTCCATTGAATTATGTCATAACAACTATTTTCAAAACCCTATCGTATTACCACCTACTCCAAAAAGAATGCATGATCCTATTTTTATAATAATATGACTAATTGAATGACTACCCGAGTGGTAGTGTTCTGTTTGGTGGGCGGATGGAACCATGGTAAGATGAATAGGTCAAAGGAAGGTTCCATCTGCATGGGAAAGTATTACCTAGGAATTAACAACAAATGCCGTCAGGATTCTTGCGCCGTAAATTCGCGTTGACCATGGATCTTCTATGGGGGGAGTAAGTCAACCGTGATACTTTTCTCGTTCGCATGTCAACGGACTGGCCAGAGACGTACGCTGTAGGTCTTGCGAGACTACATGCACATGGGTGGGAGCCCTTACGTCCCACGGGCTCTGGGGTCTATGAGTGTCTGCCAGGGGCGCGTAGATCTCCATCGTGAGGGGTGGAATCAGGCGTTCAACCTGCTGGCAGAAAAGGGTGGGCATGCGTTGTGCGGAGAAGCACGGTTTGGCTTGGACCAACAACCGGGCCCCACACCTGAGTGGGAGTGGACAGGATCGCGCGCCTGGTTGTGCAACATGGTCTTGGTCGTCCATGGGTAAAGTAACGCACCTCTGCAGAGTGTAAAAGGATGTGGCATGTTACCCCTTGTTCCGGGAAGGAGCTGCGAACGCCGCAGGAAAGGCAACTCCATGAAAGTTCTAATCCTGTGAAGAATGGCGGGCATAGTTTTCATTATTAAAAGTAATCTCTTGAAGAAAGATTTGACAAAACTTGCATCTGTCTAGACTCCTTAGAGTCAAGGACCGTAGTTAGTGCATACATTACTTCTGTACTTACAGGAACTTGCTGAGTAACGCTCGTTACTCATTCAATCCCGTTTGACCCCTGCTTAGGTTATGAGAACCTAGAAGAAGCATCCTTCAACATCCTTGGAGGCCAGGAGGATATCTTCTACGAAGAACCGGACCTCTCCGGGGGAGTAGAAGGAGTTGACTATCTCATCCAGTACGGAGCAGACCCCAACGGGGAGGAGTCTGACTAGGTTTAGCCTAGCCTAGAAAACTACTTATTCACGGTTGAATCGAGCAGCCATAGACTCTTTATTGGCTGTTGAGTTCCCGTGATATCAACTGTTTACTTTTCAGTGAGTGTTCTAACTTCAATAATGGATGACCTCAATGTGAGCTCATCCTGTTGTCAGTACTCTATGTTTGTAATATATTTGGTGTATGTCAATCAGACCCGCAATGTTTCTGCTGTACCACCCTGAGGGATGTAATATTTGCGGAACGGTGTTCTATGAGTGTTATATCAACGACTGGCGTACTACAACATGCAGTGGTATGCCGGGTCACCACACGGCCTCTAGGACGTGGCACACAACTTGTGGGCCAAGTACTGCTGCAGAGTCCATGTGCATTCCGGCCATGGCCCCTCAATCATCCTACGTACGGATCGAGCCTTCACACAATAGGGAAATGTGACGAATGCAACACTTTTCTCTCACTCAAATTACACATTTGACCGCGTTTACAAAACCAGACCCCCTATGACCGTGCTAGATATACAATTCATGAAAACATGATTAAAATGTACCGGCACATACTCTAATTGTAGCCATATAGAGCTAGCCATGCTGGCCACGTGCAGTCATCAAGCCTTCCAGGAGTACTTATATATATGCGCATGTATTAGTATACCTTACTCAAAGACAATAGCGGATACCATTCACAAGATAAATATTCTTGGAGAAAGGATCGATGTACGCCCAAGATAGCTTAGCAAAAAATAGGATTAGGAAGCATCGGGACGGAGGGCGTAACCTAATGTAACATTCTTCCAACTTCGTTTCACCCATCGACTACGTGTAGCTCAATCTGTTCTGCTCCTAGTTTCTGTCGGTCATGGGCGTGGACGTCCGCGTGCCTGTATGTGCCGTCTTGTTGTCTGATCACCATTCACCAAAGAAAATCATGCGTAGCCACGATTCATGGTAAGGGATCTTAACGTACCTGGCTCCGTGCCGGCACATCGCCGAAGCAATCTGAATGTATTAGTATGCCGGCATGGAAACTCAGCTGGGAAAGAGCAGATGTGTAGGTTTTTAACCGCAGTACATAGTGAAGTTGTGAGACGTTTGCAAGTTGGGATCAATGGAACTCTTGGGGAAGGGACGTCTGAAGAGGTGAGAGAATAGAACATGAGCTGCTGTCCTAAAACAATTCAGCAAAAGCTTTGCACATGGAATAAATTTGGTTAATATAAGTTTAACATAGATAGGACCGAAATATGTGAATGTTATAATGGCATTGACCAAAGCTTGACAAAATCACAATCATATGTAATTACTTTTTCATACGAATCTGTTGACATGAATATAATTGATATCATGTATCTTACATACTTTACGGATAATTGTTGGTAAAAAAAAGCTTACCTTAATTAGAACAATTTGTCTTACTTTTATGAACTGGCTAACTTTGAAATAGATAGGATAGAAAATTGTAAAAGATATAAAACATTCAAAAAATCAAGTGAGAACGTGAGATGTATAGGTGTTCTGACTGAAATGAAAAAAAAAAGTTTTGGATGCTTGTTACGGTACATAGGACTGTACTAAAATTCTAAACAACAAGAAATTGAACCGTTTATATTTCCTTGGACGAGAAACTTAAATGTATACCCAATGACCAAGGTCGTTTAGACCATTGGTCTAGTCTAGCTTCATTTCTCGTGTAGAGAGGCGGAGGCACGAGAAAATTGATGTACTAAAGGCTTTCATCCATTATCTAATACTCCCTCCATTCCATAATAGAAGTTGTTATTACAACTAAATACTCTTACACTGGTTGTAATAACATCTTATATTATCATATGGAGGGATTACAACACCCACTAATCAATGTGCCTTTTACCTAGTCAAGTCCAACTCGAGTTTGGCCTCGTTTGAAGCGCGAATTGAAGAAGAAAAAAACATGGTTCGGCCTCGTTGCAAAGAACTATTCGAAGCAACGGTCTCATATGTAGTGGATTTGCGATGCAGATGTAAAAAACGGTATCTCCATGCTCACGTTAGTAAGAGAAGACGGGTAAATCACATCTTCAAACTGACATGGAGGATTAGCGACTTATTTTCTTCCAGGAGCTCATTGGTAACCTCCAACATAGAACTTATGATCTCAATGTTGCAGTCTTTGATCTACCAGTTCTGAGCCTAAGCATATTTGTTTGAGACAAATCCTAGAATAAAACCCCGAGTACTAATCAGATCACATGTGCTGCTTGTACGTTGTAGGTATCATGACTAGACTGTCATTAGTTGGGTGTCATGAATCAATTTCATAGATTATGATATTCGGATGCTTCCAGGTGCTATGATGTTTGTGGATTTTATTGCCATGGTAAAACTAATTTCAATTAAGCACAAAACTTATGCATATCATATAACAAACCATCGATTATGCTCTACCACTTCCTTTTCTAAAGTACACATGGCGACTTCTTTGAAAACTATGACATGTTCATCTCTCATGATGCCATGTTTAAATAGAGGAACTATTGCATAACTTGTCGATGTAGTGTGGTGCAACAACCATGCTCTTCACTACAGCCATAAGGAGCACATCACATTAATATAGTACTCCTAGTACCCCTCCCCTCAAAGTAGTAGCTCGGTTATAGTTTTTTTTATATAAAATAGTTATTTTATCACATGAGTTTTTTGCAATGTAATTTCTTTTGATGACCACCCTTTGAAAAACATGAAATCTCTACATAATTTTGAGTCGTCTACCCGTTCGGTTGACATGTCGCCCTAATAAGCTGATCTACTTTTTGCATTACCGAAAATAAAATAAAAATACGTTGTAAAAGTTTCCATGGCATAGTCAATTAATTTGGGGGTGAAATCCGGAAAATTTATTTAAGGGTCAGGTGTAGCTTCTCTAACCAACCAAGTTATGGAAAGTCGGCTAAACAGTGCCAACAGGGCAACCGATATAACCTTGAAAAATGGCCATGTGCTCCTTACTGTCTGGTTTTTCTGAAAAAATCTCTCACACCAAATCTTGCAGCTATATGAATTATCGATCGATCGTGTGTAAACAGGAAAGGATCGCTGCGACCTTTCGTGTTCACATACACGTAGGTTAATTAATAGCCGGTGTGTGTGTGTCTAGACGGACGGTTGAGCAGTTGGAAAGTTGAAGGTCTCGCAGGCCCGGGTACGTACGCAAGCACGCATCCCAGAATTGTTCTCCTCACGCCACATGCACTATTTTGTGTTGTTAATCGGTAGACTGTTAATTATGAACTGATCATCATTATCAGTCAAGCCGCTAAGAGGAAAAACATCATCAAACTGAGATCGATCGGAATCTTCCAACATGCTATAAACAGTACTTTTGTATCGAAGAAAGAGTGCCTACCAGTATTTCGACGAAAATTCCCCTCGTGAAACATGGTGGCATTATCATGAAGATGACGTGGACAGGTTACGTAACGTACATATATGATCAGACGCGGAGATTAATTGGTGTGCGTGATGCGATTCTGCCTCATGGGTGTTCCACAGCTGTGCAGTTGGAGTTCTGTAGCATGTCAACGAAAATCATACTACTCCTACGCATCGATTCTGTGAAGATAATTAAGGGCAGGTCAAGTCTGAAGTCTGAACCAGGAAAAGGTTGGACGTTTCGCTGCTAAGTATATATTCTTGTCTGGATGCTTGGGAACCACATATGTAGTAATCCGTATTGCTTTTCCATCGGTTGTGTAATAATTGACGCCTCCTTTACCGGAATTTTTTTGGACGTATTATATTTATTTTCGCAGTTCTCCGTCTAGCAAAACCAAAACATATTTGGATATGGGATGACAGTAGTGCGTGCAACTCATTTCGGCATCCGTCGATCCCGACAGAAAAAAAAAAATGCGCGCCAGCACAAATCTATAGACCAGCGTTTGGTTACGGCACGCTAAGGGCAAGCACAGCACATAGACTCTTAAATCGGCGCTTAAGGGAAGGAAAAAAAATTAAGCGTTAGCGTTTGAGGCTGCATCGCGTAGTTAGATGGAGGCGCTTGTACAACACTTTTGTAGTTGTAACCACGAAGGAAAAAACGACTAGCGGCCGGAGCTTGATATTGCTCCGACGCCAGGCTGATTCCCGGGATCATCAAGGATTAAACGAAAACGGACGGGAACAGGGGACTAACTGTCCAGGATTTGAGGCTAAGCGTCTGGCTAAACACCCCGTTGTACGTGCCCTAAGTACGTACGCCCGTCGCACGAGAGCTAGCCGCCATGGCCTTCCTGCGAGCTGAAAAAAGCAGTGTGATAGACATTCAGATCACACGTGCATTCACGACGTCGAGCGCGCTTACGTTAGCCTTTATTCATCTGCGAGGAAAGACCGCGGCCGAATGGCACTAGTTTTGTCCTGCTTCACATGGAATCCATGACACGTACGTACGCTAGAGGCTCTATATGCATCGTCCATCAAATATGGATTTTATCAAAAACCTAGCCGCCGCCAGGAGATTGGCGACTAGAGAGAGGAACTTCTACCCCCGATCTCCACCGGCCATAGCGTAGGTCCCCTCTCCCTCCGACTGTTGCTCCGGCGGCAGGAGGGAGAGGGGACCTCGTTCATCCGTTCTGTAGTTAGGGTTTGGTTTTGTAGGTTGTGGTGCGTCGTTGGAGTGGTGGGAGCGGCGCTCCGACGAATAAATCTGTCTCAACTCTACTCCCACACCGGCGACGTCCTTCACGGCGGCGTCTCAGAGTTGATGGCATCGTGTGTTCGCCGATCTTTCAGATCGGTGGTGTTAGGGTTCATGGATGGTATCGGCGAGGCGGTGGCGGCGATCCCATCGGGTGTGTTTCTCCTTCTGTTCTGGCCCCGTTGCTGTGGCGTTGTCTCCGGCGTCATGGTGGAGCAGAGAGGATTTGTCATCCGGGAGTACGCGCAGACGGCTGCCTGCGCAGTTAACAGCTGGAAGATGGTGCATCTTGTGCTGGGTTTGTGGATGGAGGGTGGCAGTTCTGGTTTCTTCCTTCGACGTTGTAGTCGTGCGGGGATGTCAGTTCTGGAGTTCGATGGCGTGTCCGGGGACACGTTGCCCCGGTCTGATTCGTTCAACGACAATGGTTTTGCTTCTGGCAAACTATTTTGGAGGTCCGTAAAGCTGCAGATCAGCGATGGAGCCGCGTCGAGCTCGGGTGAAGAGGTGATCTGTCTTATCTCTCTTGGTGGTCGCTTCGGTGGTGCCGAAGGAGATGGACAGCCGCTGGTTTTTTGCATAGGATTATATTATCCTTTCAGTACTGTAATGTCGGTGTTTACGTGTCTTGTAACCGGATATTTATCTTATGAATGAGAACGTATTACCTTGCAAAGAAAAAAAAAGTATGAATTTTATCCATTTCGTTGCGCCCATCATTTTCTCCTCAGCGGAAGCCTGCTGCTCTCCGCAAGGACAGAATTAATTGGGCGATATGGAAGTGTAGTTGGGCTGGCTAATTACTCCCTCCATCTCGGTTTATTAGTCACAATTAGCAAATCTCTACAACCTAGGAAGCAATCTAGCGGGCGAGACAAGGAGAGCCCCTAGCGCTGTGGTGCTGTATTTTTTGTTCAATCGATGCAGTGTTTAATGACGGAATCTGAAAAATCACCATGAGGCCCACCTACCAGTTGGACATGTTCGGTTGCATGCAATGCATGCGGAGCAAACAAATAAGCGTGTGCATTAATTGGGGGTGGGGCTGGCACGGTTACCTCTATTCTAATTAAGCATTAATTGACTAAATTATGCCTAACTCTTGAGAATATCTGGTTTTAGTATTGTGACTAATAAACCGAGACGGAGGGAGTAGAGGCAGACACGCAAATGAACGCATATTGATGCATGTGCGTCTGAGACGGCACATACATTGTGCAACGACTTCCGCAATGTAAAACGTCCACGACGACGGGCCGGTATCGTCGCTGTCCCCGGTCAAGATCGATCAAATGCCGTGTGGCCACGGTTTCCCTCGTGCGGCCGGTATTGTATCGAATTCCTTGTGACAGTGTCCATACATGTCACGTACGGCTAATTGCGTCCAAGATAGTAGCCGTAGTGGGATCGCCCACTGTCAAGATGGACGGTGACACGCGATGCATGAACTAGGCACACATGACACATCCATCGGTCCGTAATTAAATTAATTTGTTTTTGGGGGAAATTAAATTAAAGTTGTGTGCACAGTGCATTATTACCATGGAGACGCTGACAAGGAACTTGGGAGGGATCATTTGCAAGCCGTTGCCGTCGTGAAAGATTGTCGATGCATGGTTGTTCCCTGTTTAACTCGGCCGGCCGGTCTAGGACGTGCCACGCAGATTGTGGGCGAAGTACTGCGCAGACTACGTGCTGTCCGGCCGTGGCCCTCGGTCATCCTACTTAACAATCGATCCAACGAATGGACACACTTTTCTCTCACTCAAATTACACATTTGATCGCTGGGTTTAGCACTATGCCAGTGATATCCATTTCATTAAAAAAATGACTAAAAATGTACCAATCGACATATATTTTGACTGTAGTCATAAAGAGCTAGCTAGCCAGGTTGCCAGGTTGGTCACGCGCGTGTAGTCTTCATCAAGCCTTCCTGGAGTACTTATATACTCCCTCTATTCAACAATAGATGACTTGCATTTGTCTATATATGAATGTATCTAGACATAGTGTCTAGATACATCTATATCTATATATGTGGAAGTCATCTATTGTTGAACGGAGAGAGTATGTGCGTGTATAGTATACGTTCCTCAAAGGCACCGACGGGTACCATTCACAAGGTAAATCTTCTTCTTCTCTAATTGGGGAGGAAATCCTGCCTTGTCGTGCATCCTCAGCTGGCCCCGCCTGTCGGTTACATCTTTCTTGCTTTCGTAGTTTGGCGACACCGCGTGGTCTACAGGCGGTTCCCTCTGTAGCCGGTTCTAAACGTGTGGTAATCTTTGACCCGTGGACGTCAACGTCTCTTCTCTCTCGCCTCCACTGCATCGGGCAACAAGCTGCCATCCGTCCTTCCTCCCACCTCCTTCCCGCTCGGCGACCTCGTAGCCGCGGCACTGCAATCCAGAGGCTGGTATCCGTGGAGAAGAAGGGTGAGGCTGGCCAGGACACACAGGGTGCCAAGGAGCCGATCTGGTTCCTAGCATGGCCTGGACGCGCGTCGGTCCGTTTTGCGTGTGCTTGGGTGTGAGATCTTGCCTGGGAGGCGCGGCGCGAAGAATCGGAGGGCACCGGGGAGCTGGATTATGTTCGATGCGGTTGGGGAGAAGCGTCCACGAGCCGCCCTCTCCTCTCACCTCCGTCCCCCAATCCCCATGTACGTCTTCCATGACCTCCTGGTCCTCGACAAGCTCGGCAGAGGTGTCATGGAGCTCAAGGACGCCACTGCTCGCCCCTGTTGAATCTTCGAGCTTCCCTCGACCGGATCTCCTAGACGATTGCCGGATCTAAAGGTTGGGAACATCCCCGAGTTGCTGGTGGTCGCGTCCCTACAATACCCCTTGTTAGCGGCGTCCACTCCGACTTCTGGTCGCACCGGCCGGAGGTATGGCCTCCTCTGCCTAATCTTCTTTTGTGATTTTCATTGGTAATTACAGTGGGAAAGCACTTGGTTGGATCGATAGATCTGTATAATTATTTTGGATGGATCGTGTGTGGCAATTGGTATGATTTGGTCTGTCAGGGTTTGAGTTCATATTTTTTTGTCAATGCAGACATCTCACGAGAAAATTTAATTTAATCCAATTTGATTGGAAGCATACCATGTCCAGTGGTTTCACCGAAGCTAAAGTTTGTGCACTACATTAGATATATACCATTAGATAACCGGAGTATGAGTTCAGATGGCATGAGTGACAGGAACAATGGAACTCCAGGGTCTCTTTACAACCTTCTTGAGTGAAGAGATGCAAATTATTTTTCCGGTTCCACCATAGATCATAGAAAAGTAGAAATTTCGCTCTAGGCACACTCCCTCTAGCTCCTCCCATGGGTGTCGTTAGCGAGCTCAGCCCGGTATCTAGCGCCATCTAGGGCGAAGAATGGGAGTTCAGTTGCATCCCCTGCCGCAAGGAGGTGAGATTGAGCTGCAGCTACATGTAGGAAAATTATAGTTTAATTGATAAAATTGTAGCACCTATGAGATAATCGTTTGATACCAGTCCTTTCTCTGCAACCCTAGGATAAGCCTAACAGATTCAGATCGCTCATGTACCGACAGCAGACATCAAAGGAATAGTTAGTTACAAAGGATAAATTGTCTTTGCGAAAATAGCTTCGCAAGGAAGTAACAAAGGTAGCTTCTTAGGTTAAGAAATTCAGGTTAGACTGCACACTGTCAACTCCAAATGATGCCTTATTTCTGTGACTATAGATGGGAATGAAGGTGTTTTCTATTCTAATCCTTCACGAAAGGAAATGAATGTACTTTTTTGAGTGAATATATTGATGATGCATGGCATCATTCTCTGAAAGAATAATTAATAATACTCTGAAAAAAGGTAAAAAAATGTGACAATGTGAGAGCTGACCACCTACATCTTTAGTAAAGAAAAAAACATATATGGCAGGAAAAACGGAAGATGAAAGAAGGTAAGGCAATCTTTAGCCCTTTGGCATTACGCAAGTCTTTGGGTGTTTCAATCGTTAATGTTGGTTTCCTGATCGCTTCTTGCTCGAGGATACATTATGTGAACTTTCCGCTTGATATACCATGTCCGTAAAATTGACAATTTTTTAGTCTTTTTCAGTCATGTGCTTTGTATTAGGTAAAATCGTCCTTTAGAAGAATATTAAATCTATCTAACAAAATGCTGGATTTTCTTCTTCTAATATTCAGTTGTGGCTGTATACATGTTCTAGTGTATGCATCGGTAAAAGTAGTTCTTTGTATGCCGATCCATAAAAAACTTCTGTGTTTTCTTTTACAGTAAAACTGCACCATAAAAGAATATGTGCACTTGGACTCTTAGTATTCAGAGATGAATTTGCAGAACAAATGTATCGTTTACCAGCTTAAAGCTTTCCATGTTGATGTGCTTCTTAGTAAAATTGTGGCATAGACCAACAAATAGCACGGAATTAGTAGGTTCCCTGTAGCTACCTTTGCCTATAATGTGGTCCTTTTGCTATTTATACCGTAACTGTTTGTTCTTGATAAAACCCTTGCTGGGTGCAAACCGACCTGCCTTTTGCTCCGCTTTGCAAGTATATATGTATATGTAATGGGGGATCACCCAAATGCTATCTCTTAAACATGTACTTCATGTAGTATAATATATCAGAAAAGGCCTTGCTGCATATTATCGAACTGCAGTTATACTTGATCAGGCCTTTCTCTATGTAAGACATCACATTATTACATTTATTTAGTCGTGAAACTCATGAAACAGACAAATCCAACGCACTCTGAGTAAGTGGTCAGATGTATAAAATTGCATATGTTAGACCGTCTTCTAAAAATTCGTTATAGTTGAGCTCTACAATAGATGAAACAACACTAACGAAACAAAATCTGGGAGGCTATTTGGTCGTGGCTAGTGGATTTGGATGCTGATTTAGGTTTCCCCTTGGCTCTATTTTTTTCAATTTGCGTTTACAGACTCATTTTCCCACTTTTTGACAGCGTTCGTCTGAAGTTTTCGATGTTAAACATAGTTCTAAATTTTGAACCCTCTATAGGGCTTAATTGCATATTGTCCGATCTAAAGACGGAACCATTAGCTTTACCCTGTCGCTTTCTTTCAAACTGATTCATAGTATTATTTGGTCTAAATATTGAATTGTTCGCCATGTTCATTATTTATACATTTCACACATTTGTGCGGCCACACATAGTTGTATAAGCCCGCAGTCTGATGATACATGAAGTGATAATAAAATCAACCTTCTGGAAATGGTAAGCTACTACTCTTTTTTTTTCACATTGCCTGATTGGGTTGAGAAAATTAAACAACGTCTCGCTGTCTTTAACAACTCAGTACCTCCTCTTCAGTTCGTTCCTAAAAAAAATAACCAATCTGATCTCAAGGAATCATGGTGCCTGACAATTCTCCATTTGCTCACGCGATAATGACATGAGTCTTATATATCGTGTGAGCTATATGTGGCGTTCTTCGGGATTTGTCAATATATTCTCAAGGTGGAGCTACATGACATTGTTCTTGTTATGCGGTACCTCCTCTTCAGTTCGTTCCTAAAACAAATAACCAATCTGATCTCAAGGAATCATGGTACCTGACAATTCTCCATTTGCTCACACGATAATGACACGAGTCTTATATATCGTGTGAGCTATATGTGGCGTTCTTTGGGATTTGTCAATATATTCTGAAGGTGGAGCTACATGACATTGTTCTTGTTGCATTCTCGGATTTAATGATTTCCATATTGTGATAAAATATAATTGTTGTTTTTGGTCTGTTAATTAGTTGAGTTCATTTCCTGCAATATAGCTAGACACAGAAACAATCGGGTTGTGATATCTGTACCGGAAAGTTCTCTTTTCACACCATCCAGGCCTAGAAGATAATGTTTTCTCTAATGGTTGCCAAGGCAACATGATATTTACAAGCTTCCTTTGTTGCTCTGCATAACACATACATGGCACACAAATAACTTTGTATAAGCAAGTATTTACTTTGTGCAAACTAGCATCCCTATTGTTCTAGGTTGTAGCTTCATGATCCATATGTTATATGTACATAACACAAGAATCCCTGGCCTGTGGTGCACTGATGCGTCCATGTTGATTTGCTCCATGGGTTAATTTGACTTGCTTTGTAATTTGTAGTATAATAGATACCCTCTGCAATGATATACTGATTTACCACTTGATAGATGTATTTGATGGATTACAGGTTTTTGTCATGGTTAGTGTTTGGTATAAGAAATATTTACTGGCTTAGGAAGCACTTTACATGGTCAGATCCATGGTGGTTCAGATAATTCAGTATAGCTGATAGCTTCTCAAAAGGACATCTCATTTGGAGACCACAAATTTGCAATATCAATACTCATTCCTATTTTATTACCTTCATATGGTGTTATTTTTAACTATCTATTTAAAGAAACTGAAATGTAACTAACTTTGCGAAAATATAATTTGGCCTTTTAGAGTTTCAGGTGAAGGAAATTCTTGACGTTCTCCACATGCTGCAATTGACCTTTGGAGCAGTATGCTTCTTTCTCTTACTCCATAGTTTTTCCTCACTATTAAGGCCTATTGATTGCAGATACACCATTATTTTGTTGCAATGCAGCAATATCACTCACTATGCTTTTTTTTCATGCAGGAATTCATTTGCTATCCAGTCAAAGTGGGAATAGTAGCAGTAGAAACAATTGACAAGAGAAAAAAGTTTGGTCTATAGAATGTTGTCTCTAAGCCTATATGCATATTTTGGGTCTTCATTATCGTTTAGCATATTGTGGATTAAAAGAAGTGGAATTGATGTTCATAAAAGAAGTGGGTTTGATGTGGATGTTACTTCTTTCTATGAGATGCTCCCAACTTGGTTTGTGGCCTTAGGAAAACTTTGCTCCGTTATTTCAATAATGGAACATGGAGCAATGCTTCTTCTGGACGATACATGTATATTTTGTCTTTTCTAAAGACATGTAAGTTGATCCAAATCTAACCCACTGACGTGACTGTTTGGAAAATTATCTTATTTATCAGGCATTAATGGTTTTTTATTCATACATAGCTGTCCCGATGAAGGATACAATTATCATCCTATATCAGCAGTGAGATATGAATCTAAGTGTGTTGCTACCTAGGGCATGTTATGGACATATAATGGTACGCGTTATAAAGTCTTGCGATTTGATATATATCAACAAAAGAGACAATTAGCTTCACATAGTGCAAAGAAGAGGGAACTGCTGCGAAAAAAAAGAGGGAAACCGTTTCTGTTAAACTTTTACATGAGCTTTGTATTATACGGTATATCCCATCTATCAAAATAATATATATTAGGAAGCAATAAAATATAGACGCATGATTCATATTGTAAGGCGTGCGGATGTTCGGGCGCAGCGAAGCGCGCCTCCCCCTTCTAGTATTCTTGAAGCGTCGGAGAAAGGCTACGCCGACCATATATAGCTAAACAAAACATAGGATTAGAAGGCATCGGGACCGAATGCATAACCTGATGTAACAATCCTGTCAACATGCTTTCGTTGATTGCCTACATGTGCCACCATTCCTCCTCCTCGCTTCAGGGCCGGGCCCACAGTGGTGCCAGATGTGCGCCCCCCACACGGCACAGGAAAATTGAGGCCCAAAACTTTTATACAGATTTCCGCAAAAAAAAAAAAAAAAAAAAAAAAAAAAAAAAAAAAAAAAAAAAAACTTTTATACAGATAGGAGATTCTGGCGCTGTTACAACGAACCAAAAAAGACGACAGCGTACTGTCGTGCGTGTGCCCGTAGGCTCCTCGGCTTATGCGATCGGTCGCTCACCATCATGCCCTCTTTGCTCACGAGGCCGTTGTACGTTGTGGGCCAGTCGCATTTAATCCCTTTCCACCATTTCTCGTTCTTGCATGCATTCTCGTTTGTGCTTCTTTTTATTTTGTCGTTTTTTCCGTTTCTTCTTGTTTGTTCTGTGCTAGACAATAAACTCTCAAGATTGAGAATTAGACAATGAAATTGTGCAAAACTATTAATCTGTGCGCTTGCTCGTGTCATATAGAAAACTTGAAAATCTCATCAATAAGCATTTGATCCATTTTAGAAATAGACAAAATTCTGTGTAAGTGTTTATTCAACGAAAATCATTCTTGCGAATTATCTTCTTCAAAAAGGATAATTTCGAATTTTTTTCTTAAAACTGAAAATAAAAAAAGGGAGAACGGGGATATATTTTGAACTATATACTTTTGAATATCTCAATTTTTTGTTACTTCATAGAAATAATAGCACTAAAAGTGGACATAAATATATACATGGTGGTCTGAATATAGCCTAAGCTTAACTTTTTTTAACGTGTACAATTATTTTGTATAACATGAGCATTATTAGGTCATATATATTAGAATTATTTAATATTTTAATTTTTATGTGTGATAGGGCCTTGTGTTAGAGTTTCTCGCACAGGGCCTAGATTTTGCCGGCCCGGCGTCACTCAGGCCTGGGCCGGCGTGAACGGCTGCGTGCCTGCACGTGCCTTTTTTCTCTCATCACCATTCACCAAAAGAAAGCATGCGTACTTCGTTGCAGGGGACATCCACATACGTACTCGACTCTGTCCTGGAGACTGAGCTGGCAAAGATCATCCGTACAGGCTTTTAACCGCAGAACGGTGATGTGGTGGCAAAAAGTCTATTTGTGGGACGGACTATATATCACTATATGTAGCCTCCTTTTTAATATTTTCTGGAAAAAAAAAGATTTTGAAGTTTCTATTAGTGGTATATTCGTGTTGTAATACGTTTGATCTCCTATGTCGGTTTGTACTAAACCCTAGATTGGTTTGACCCTTTATATATACTATGTAATCCCACCACAAATCAATACAAGCTATTATCCTCTCTAAATATCATTTAAAAAAATCTGCAACAAAAATATAAAGGTTGCCGAATACGTAATCTAAGGTTCTGCAAACCTTCAATGCGAAATATTTTATTTTCCGGCCTGCACAAAAAATGAAACATCATGATAAATCTGAATTTTTTTTTCCAAAATTGTTCCGCTCACCATCACAAATCTAGAAAATTTTCATTTTTACCACAGCCCAAAATATTAAATATGACGCATTACCTTTTTGAACATTGATATAAGTAATTATTATATTTTGAAGGGAAATATTAGTAATCATAATCTAGATCTAGGATTATTATTAGATATTTTTTAGGGAAATATTAGTTATCATAATCTAGCTGTAGGAGTTTTTTTTCCTTTAAAACGATGCCCATACTACAGAAGGCCTCAATAGTGGGCCATTTTAGGTTGCGATTTAAGAAACCGTTGTCTAGTGTAGCTTCATTTCTTGCGTAGATAGGCGGAGACACGAGAAAATTAATATGTGCAAGGCTTTCATCCATAATCTAAGACTCCATCCTTTCTACAATGTAAGATGTTACTACAACTAAATAACCTTATATTTATTGTAATGCCATCTTATATTATCATACGGAGGGAGTAGAACATCCACTAACCAGTGTTTCTCTACCTAAAATCCTAACAGTGATCACCGCGGGTCCCGACCACTAAGGAGTGTCCCTTTTTTTGACTCAGGTCCTACTCGAGTCAGCCTACTCATTCGGATCTTATCCTGCGGACTAGTGTGAGGCCCGATAGGCTTACAGTAAACCAGACACATTTTGAGTCGCTTTGGGAACTGATTTTTGCTCATGATTTTTGGCAAAAATCATTTTTAGGTACATAAGTATCTATTTCAACATAGATACACCAAGAGTTTCTCAATATTCAACCCCTAGCTACGAACGGTCATGCCCGCCGCCTTGACTTTTTCCTCAAACGGGGTTAGAAAATTCCAAAAAATTCAAAAAAAAAACAAAATGATGCGAGACCTTCGCGTGGTGTCATTATATAGGTCCTAGTATACACAAAGAAGAATAAACTTGGAATACGACAGTTGTGTTGAAAATGTGTTCACAAAAATTAGCTATCTCCTACGAACATTCCTGGGTTTCGGGTCAAATGACGAGTGTTATGGTCATATTCATGGCATAGTTTGTTCAAATGTTCCCATATTACACACAAACATGCATCTTGGAATCACGGACAATGTTGACGGAGGAAGTTTTCCTTTTCTTTGAAGAAAAAAACCATTTTCCATGTCCCGAGTGTAAAAAATAGGGTTTTTTGTGAAGGACCTACCGCAAATATGTTGCAAAACTTGAGAGCTATAATTTTTGAAGATTCTAGACCATGTTATATGCACAAATAACCAATTTGTTTCATATGAAAAGATTTCTATCCACCTCTTTTGAAGAACAGAAGTTTCTGCCGATTCCGATGAAAACTGGTCAAATTTGAACTACAGGTACCTCATAGTTTGCTCATCATTTTTGGCAAAAATCATTTTTAGGTACACAAGTACCTATTTCAACATAGATACACCAAGAGTTTCTCAATATTCAAACCCTAGCTACGAACAGTCATGCCCGCCGCCTTGATTTTTTCCTCAAACGGGGTTAGAAAATTCCAAAAAATTCAAAAAAAACCAAAATGATGCGAGACCTTCGCGTGGTGTTATTATATAGGTTCTAGTATACACCAAAAATAATAAACTTGGAATACGACAGTTGTGTTGAAAATGTGTTCACAAAAATTAGCTATCTCCTACAAACATTCCTGGGTTTCGGGCCAAATGACGAGTGTTATGGTCATATCCATGGCATAGTTTGTTCAAATGTTCCCATATTACACACAAACATGCATCTTGGAAGCACGAACAATGTTGACGGAGTAAGTTTTCCTTTTCATTGAAGCAAAAAACCATTTCCATGTTTCGAGTGTAAAAAATAGGGTTTTTTATGAAGGACCTACCGCAAATATGTTGCAAAACTTGAGATCTATAATTTTTGAAAATACTAGACCATGTTATATGCACAAATAACCAATTTGTTTCATATGAAAAGGTTTCCATCCACCTCTTTTAAAGAACAGAAGTTTCTGCCGATTCCGCTGGAAACTGGTCAAATTTGAACTACAGGTACCTCATAGTTTGCTCATGATTTTTGGAAAAAATCATTTTTAGGTACACAAGTACCTATTTCAACATAGATACACCAAGAGTTTGGCAAAATAAAGGTTTTTTTTAAACACACACGCAAACGGCCTGCGCATCGCGATCGAGCAAAGGAACAAAAAACAATACCTACGCCGACGGCACGCCCTCGGCGTAGGGTTAGGTACGATCGAACGGGGAGAAAAAAAATTTCCTCCACCTACGCCGACGGCACCCCCTCGGCGTAGGGTTAGTTTTTTTTTAAAACTCACACACACTCACCACCTACGCCGACGGCACCCCCTCGGCGTAGGGTTAGTTTTTTTTTAAACTCACACGCACTCACACGGTACGATCGAACGCTGGGAAAAAAATCATTCACCTACGCCGACGGCACCCCCTCGGCGTAGCCTATCACGTAACGGGCCGCGTTCGAAGGGCGTAACGGGGCATCCCTACGCCGAGGGGGATAGATACACCGACGGTGCCCCTCGGGGTAGCCTCCATACGCCGAGGGGGAAGAGACGCCGACGGGCAGGCGGGTGGCCAATCGTACCGACCACCCTACGCCGAGGGGGCCAATACTTGGCCGTCGGCGTATCCGCCGGCCGTCGGCGTCTATGGCGTTTCCCGTAGTGTGTACACTACTTGGATGAGAATTCTCCTCGTGGAAAGCTGGCCGATGGAGGTTATCTGTAGCATGTCAAGTACTACTATTCCTACGCATCGATTCTGAGAAGATAAGGGCAGGTCAAGTCTGAAGTCTGAACTTGGAAAAGGTTGGACGTTGCGCTGCTAAGTATATATTCTTGTCTGGATGCTTGGGAACCACATATGTAGTAATCCGTCCGTATTGCTTATCCATCGGTTGTGTAATAATTGACGCCTCCTTTACCAGATTTCTTTTGGACGTATTATATTTATTTTCGCAGTTTCCCGTCTAGCAAAAGGGAAACCCTGTAGATCATCCTCCGGGTCGCTCACTGTGCGCTCCGCATGCATCGCGTGCCACGTGCCGAGACACCGAGCCTTATCTTCTCACACGTCCGCGTCTCATTCCAGCTTTCCCCGAGACTACCCCCGTCTTCCCTCTCCTCCTTATCCCCACGCGCAGCTGCGGTCGGATCTGAGAAAGGTCGCCATCCAAGGTGCTCCCATGGCTTTCGAGCCCCTCCTTGCCTCCATGGCGGCGGACGCGGACAGCTGCAGCCTGAAAGGGTGCCGGAGACGCAGTGCCACCCGATGCCCGCAGGGCCGTGCGATGACTCCGCTCCGTCGTGGTCGAGCCACGGGACCTGTGGCGCCACGCCGGCGGACGTGGCCAGCTGCAGGGGGCCGGAGACGCCGACGAGACCGGTTCCTCCTCTTTTCCCGTGTCGCCGCAGTCGAGCGAGCCCTCCACCATGGCCTCTTCCCAAGCAACACAGAGCACCTCCTCTTTTGGCCGGCGGCGATTCTCCTGCGAGCCGGCGACCGTGCTCACGCAGGCCGTCGGAGGTGCTCCCGTGGGGCCGGCCGAGTTGCTCCCGTGCGACGCACGAGCTGCGCTCGTGCTCACGCAGGCCGCCGGAGGTGCTCCCGTGGGCCGGCCGAGTTGCTCCCGTGCGACGCCTGAGCTGCTACCGTGCGACGGCAGCGGTGCTACCGTGAGCCGGCGGCAATGCTCCCATAGGCCTCCGAAGATGCTCCCGTGGGGCGGCCGACATGCTCTCGTGCGACGACCGAGCTGCTCCCATGCGACGGCGGTGGTGCTACCGTGAGCCAGACGGTGCTCCCATAGGCCGCCGTAGATGCTACCGTGGGCCGACCGAGATGCTCCCATGCGACGACCAAGTTGCTCCCGTGCGACGGCGGCGGTGCTACCGTGAGCCAACGACGGTGCTCCCATATGCCGCCGGAGATGCTCATGTGGGCTAGCAGAGGTGCTCCGGCAGGCCGCCGGAGTTGCTCCCGTGGGCCGGCTCAGGTGCTCCCATGCGAGGACGGTGGTGCTCCCGAGGGACAGAAACGGTGCTCCCGTAGGCCGCCGGAGATGCTCCCCTCGGCCTGTAGAGGTGCTCCCGTGCGACGGCGATGGTGCTTCCGAAGGAGTGTTGGTGCACCGGCCGCCGGAGATGCTGCCATGAAGGGAGGCGGTGCTACCAAGAGCGGTGGTGCGAGTCCGAAGGCTACTGCGAGGAAAGCGGCGTCCTGCAGCAAGAGCGGCAAGCCGGGAGGGGAGGAAGAGAGAGGAGGTACGGCGACGACGTTGCTGGCTAGGGCGGCGCCCCGGGAGACGAGGACGGGAGGGATTCGTGCGGTGTGCGGGAGATAGTCTGGGGAAGAAGGTGTTTTTTTTTTAACGGTGGGCGGTTGTTGCGTGTTAGGTGTGAGAAGGAAAGTGGGGAGCGGACACGTGTCGAGCGGTCGACCCGGGGGATCGGAGGAAATTATCCCCCGGGGTACGCTCAGTACTATCCCTAGCAAAACCAAAATATATTTGGATATGGGATGA
This sequence comes from Alopecurus myosuroides, assembly GCA_028641055.1. Taxonomy (NCBI): domain Eukaryota; kingdom Viridiplantae; phylum Streptophyta; class Magnoliopsida; order Poales; family Poaceae; genus Alopecurus; species Alopecurus myosuroides. The sequence continues at coordinate 51,741,677 of CM054060.1, forward strand.
CAGTAGTGCGTGCAACTCATCTCTGGATCAGCGTTTGGTTACGGCACGCTAAGTACGCACGAGAGCCGCCATGGCCTTCGTGCGAGCTAAAAAAAGGCAAGTGTGACGATATCCGGATCACACGTGCATGCACGACGTCGAGCGCGCTTACGTTAGCCTTTATTCATTTGCGAGGAAAGACCGCGGCCGAACGGCACTTTTGTCCTGGTTCACAGGGAATCCCCATGACACGTACGTACGCTAGAGGCTCTTTATGCATCATCCGTCAAGTATGGATTTTATCCATTTCGTTGCGCCCATCATTTTCTCCTCAGCGGATGCCTGCTGCCAGAAATGCTAGACTTACGGACTCCAAACCTACGGAAGTGGCTTAGAGGATTACGTGGCCAAATACAACTGGTTCGTTATGTCCCATCTTCCCTGTGAAATCGACCTGGTGGCCCACCTTCTGAGTTCCTCCATGTGATTCCGGAAGTGTAGTTGTGCCGGCTAATTAGAGGCAGACACGCAAATGAACGTATATTGATGCATGTGCGTCTGAGACGGCACATATATACATTGTGCAACGACTTGCAATGTACAACGTCGACGACGGGCCGGTATCGTCGCTGTGCGGCCGCTCTCGCATTCCCCGGTCGAGATCGATCAAATGCCCTGTGGCCACGGTTTTCCACGTGTGTGGCCGGTATTGTCTCGAATTTCCCACGACAGGATACCAAATGCATGCAGGCGCCCAAGATAGTAGCAGTAGTGGGCATGGATCGCCCGCTGTCAACAGTGGCGGACCTAGGATTTTAACATTGGGTATGCCGTACAAAAAATTTATTGGCCATTTCGATAAAGTGTATTTGCCAATTCAATAAATAATCATAATTTGTAATACGATATAAAACCAATGCATGAATAATATGTAACCGAAAGATTAATTACCAAAATTGCATTACCAAACAAGTAATTCAAAACCCTTTTTATTAGTAGTCTACAATATGCATAAATGAAACTTACGGTATTACTTGTCTTGCTTGCACTTCCTTAGGGACATGAAAGTATTGATTATATCATCTTCATCGATGTTGAAAAAAAAATTCTGCTCAATGTATGTGACTAGACAATCATATTAGAGAATTGTTGCTGTGTGTTTCTGAAAAAGAGATACAATGCCTCCACTTCTCTTCATAACTGAAAAAAAATATGAGTATGATATGGCACATTTTAAAAGCCCAGATATGACGAGAGAACCCAAAATTCATACAGCATTGTGCAATAGGTGCAGCCTGACCTATCGTCGTGGGATGCCGACGTTGGCGAAAAACTCTCTTGCAGAACGGTGGTTTGCGGTCGTCGGCAAGACGCTGCTATAATGACGAACAAAAAAATTAACAAATTTAATAGAATCTTACGGCTAGAAAACTAATTTACCTTCAGACTGCCTCAAACGCTAACGGTTAATGTGCTAAACAAAATACTACTCACACGAACAACAAGATGCAACAACAGTCCGTGGAATACCTTGCCCTATCAATCTAGAAGAGAGTAGCTGGTTCTGATCGTCAGGCGCAGTAGCCGGCCGTCGGGAACGGTGGTAGGAGACAAATCGATCGTCGGCGGGTCGCCTAGATCGCTAGCTACGGACCTAGGCAAGAGGTAGATCGATTGACGGATCTAAGGCAAGAAGACCGCGGTGTATAGGCGCTAGAAACGGCGCTGAACTGCTCGGTAGATGGACTACTGCATGGATGGCTAGCTGGCTATGCTTCGATGGATCGTGTCTCTGTATCCGAGGCCGGCCGGCCGGCCTGCTGCAGCTTTTTCATTTCTGTAATACATGTACTCATGGACGTATACGAGCTGGGCCGCAGGGTATGCCTCGGCATACCGGGCATACCCTGTAGGTCCGCCACTGGCTGTCAAGATCCACGGTGACATGCCATGTATGAAACTAGCCACACATGACACATCCATCGGACAGTAATTAAACTCAATTGCTTTTTGGGGGAAATTAAATTAAAGTTGAGTGCACGGTGCATTATTACCAATTGCTTCCCGAAGAATGGAGATGCCGACAAGGAGCTTGACCGGATAAGTTTGCAAGCCTTGCTGTTCCAGGACGTGGAAGGCAGCTTGTGGGCCAATTACCCCCGTAGATTCCTAGCTGTTCGGTTGTGGCACCTCGGTCATACTACTTAGCTAGTCACAGCGGGAGTAACATAAAGTAACGTCAGTGCCACGTAGGCAAAAAAGATGTCGTAGCACATATTTAATTAAGAGATAGATGAGGGTGGTACTAGCTATGTTACTGTAACATCACACGTTACAACACACAATGAGTCTATAGGCTAATAAATGCAGTTTTGCATGACACCACTTGTTAGTTACTGCCCACTGTGAATATAGTAACATAGTCTAGAAAAATGTGATGTTACTGCCCTATGTTACTTCTCATTGTGGCAGCCTTAATTAACAGTCGAGTCTTCACAAAAAAGGCAAAAATGACGAATGGACAAACTTGTCTCTCACTAAAATTACACAGTTGATCTCGTTTGCAGAACCGGACAGCTGGGGTTAGCCCTATGCCAGTGATATCTATTTCATATAAAATATGAGTAAAATGTACCGATCGACATATATTTTGACTGTAGTCATAAAGAGCTAGCTAGCCAGGTCGGTCACGCACGTGCAGTCATCAAGCCTTCCCGGAGTACTTATATATGCGCGTGTGTTAGTATATGTTCCACACCAACGGATACTATTGACAAGATAAATCTTCTTGGAGCAGCGGAGAAAGGCTACTCCGAACATAGCTAAGGAAAACATAGGATTAGAAAGCACCGGGACCGAGGGTATAACCTAATGTAACATTTTGTTAACACGGCTTCGTTGATTGCCTACATGTGCCGCCATTCCTCGCTTTACTCAGGCATGGGCGTGAACGGCCGCGTGCCTGCACGTGCCGTTGTTGTCTCATCACCATTCACCAAAAGAAAGCATGTGTAGTAAGACTTCGTTGAAGGGGACATCCACGTATGTACTCGACTCCGTCCTGGAGACTGAGCTGGCAAAGATCATCCATACAGGCTTTTACCCGCCGGTGATGTGGTGGCAAAAAAGTCTATTTGTAGGACGGACTATATATCACTATATGTAGCCTCCTTTTTAATGTTTTCTGAAAAAAAAAAGATTTTGAAGTTTCTATTAGTGGTATATTCGTGTAGTAATACGTTTTATCTCCTATGCTGGTTTGGACTAAACCCTAGATTGGTTTGGCCCTTATATATACTCTGTAATCCCACCACAAATCAATACAAGCTATTATTCTCTCCAAATATCAGTTTCAAAAATTTGCAAAAAAATATAAAGTTTTCCGAAGAAATAATCTAAGGTTCTGCAAATCTTCAATGCGAAATATTTTATTTTTTGGCCTGTACAAAAAATGAAAAATCCTCATAAATCTGATTTTTTTTCCAAAATTGTTCTGCTCACCATCACAAATCTAGAAATTTTTCATTTTTACCACATCCCAAAATATTAAATACGACGCATTACGTTTTTGAACATTGATATAAGTGATTATTATATTTTCAAGCGAAATATTAGTAATCATAATCTAGATCTAGGATTATTATTAGATTTTTAAGGGAAATATTAGTTATCATAATCTAGCTGTAGGAGTTTATTTTCTTTAAAATGATGCCCATCATACAGAAGGCCTCAATAGTGGGCTGTTTTAGGTTGTGAATTAAGAAACCGTTGGTCTAGTGTAGCTTCATTTCTTGCGTAGATAAGCGGAGACACGAGAAAATTAATATATGCAAGGCTTTCATCCATAATCTAATGCTCCATCCTTTCCACAATGTAAGATGTTACTACAACTAAATAACCTTATATTTATTGCAATACCATCTTATATTATCGTACAGAGGGAGTAGAACACCCACTAACCAGTGTTTCTCTACCTAAACTCCTAATAGTGATTACCAAGGGTCCCACCCACTAAGGAGAGTGTTCCTTTTGTATGATCATTAATGTCGATGTGCAAAAAATATGTCATTTACAGCCTAAATGAAATCACCGAAAAGAAAACAGCACAGAAATAACATTCCAAAAACAGCCCCAAAAAAACATGCCAAAACTCTGCCTTGGCAGAGTACCTTTTGCCCCGGTTGGTGTTACCAACCGGGATAAAAGGGTGCGTGTCTGCACGCTGCGCAGAGCACACGTGGGCACCTCTTTTACCCCGGTTGATATCAACCACCGGGTTATTAGGGGGGGCCTTTAGCCCTCCACTAGTGTCATGGTGTTTAGATCTTGGCGTGGTGGTGATCTACATCGAAGCTACAGGAGTCATCAGATCTTGTATCTCTAGAAACTAGAACTAATTATCAGAATACACACATGATTTTACATTCAACATTTGATGAGAAAAGTGACTACCTTAATTACGTACATGACTTTTGCTATGCATGATTTCGCGTGGCGGGCCAGCGCATGCACGCATGAACTCCGGCGAGGTGGGATACTGCAGTTGTAGGAATAACCGATAGGAAATAATGATTGGGATCTTTGCAAAGAATTAGGCCAAACCGATGGATATTTAGTGCGATTATCAATATTTTTCCTTAAAAAGTCATTATTACTTTAGTAAATTAATGGTTTTCATACTACTGGGCTCACTTCGGTGAGAATTAAGTTAATTCTCACTCAAATGACATTAGCCAGTTGCATGCGCAACTCATGAAATCTTAGTGGCAACTGAATGCCCCCATATGCAACAGGAGAAATATGATTTGCAAGTCATGTATAACTAATTAACAACCCGCACGAATCACGATGTAAATATAATGGGATTCGAGTTGAGTGCGTTCTAACTTAACTCTCACTTGAGTGAGAAATAGCAAAACCATAAAGTAGAATGTACCGTAGAAATTCCTCAAATTAATCACTTACCAGACCGTTGGGGTTAATCCTATGTCCGTGATATCGATTTCACGAAAATATGATTAAAATGTACCGACACATACTTTTGATTGTACTCATAAACGACATGTACTTTGACCGTAGTCATAAAGAGCTAGCCTGGTCGGGCACGTCCGGGAGTACTTATATATATATGTGCGTGTATTTGTATACGCTCCTCAAAGACACACCAAGGCCCCGCTTGGCATGTCGGAAGAAATTACGGAACCGTAATATTTCCGGTCCAACACCAGTATTTTCTGACCTGCGGAGGTCCGTGGAATTCTACCCGGGTATTGCTTAGATTACGGTCCTACCAAGAGGGGCCCAACGGATACCTATCACAAGATAAATATTATTTGAGCCGCGGTGAAAGGATTGATATATGCAGATAGCTAAGCAAAATATAGGGATTAGGAAGCATCAGGACAGATGACGTAAACTGGTGCAACATTCTTCCAACTTGGTTGACTGATGGACTAGGTGTACCACCATTGGTCCTCCTTCTCGTTTCCCTCAGTCCTAGGCGATGACGGTGCCCTCTTGTTGCCTGATCATCATTCACCAAATGAAAGCATGCGTAGCAAGACATCGTTGCAGGGAACCTTCCCGCACTTGGGTCTCTGCCAGCATCGCTGTAGCAACATGAAGATGGAGGCCCGGCAACTGACCTGGCAAAGATCATCCAGATGACCGTATAGGATTTGAACCGCAGAACGGTGGAGTATCGCTGTACTATATATAGCACGATTTTTAATCTTTTCTGGAAACAACATTTTTCAAGTTTCAAAAATTTCCGAGAAGAAATATATAGAATGAAAAATACGTAATCTAAGGTTTTGCAAATTATCAATGTCAATTTTTTGTTATCCGGCCTATAAAAAAACAACAAAATCCTTATAAATCTGATTTTGTTTCGAAATTGTACTATTATTCACCATCCCAGACTTAGAAATTATACAATTTTGCACCCTAAAATATAAATATGTCATATTAATTTATGGAACACCGATATTATTTATATTTATCTAGCTTGATTATTTTTGTGTTTTTTAAAAGTAAAAAAATAACCTTTTTTTTAAATGGGGCCATCTGAGATAATTCATGCTTTTTGCAAGGACGAGATTAATTAGGCGACATGGAAGTGTAGTTGGGCCGGCTAATTAGACGCAAACATGCAACTGAACTTATTGATGCATGTTCGTATGAGACGGCCCATACATTGTGCAACGACTTTCACAATGAACAGCTTCACTACAGGACCCGGCTAGATGCTGACGGCCAAATATCCGGCTCGTCGGCGTACAATGCAAAACGGGAAACAGGGGATTCGTGCCCGTCGGCGTATGGTGCCAGTCGGCGTCTAGTAATCTACCCCGAGGGGGGCCGTCGGCGTCTACGTAGCTTAATTACCCCGAGGGGGACCGTCAGCGTACCAGCCGCCGTTGGCGTATAATGGGCCACGTGGCGCCATTCGAACAGAATCCGTTCCTGTATATATGCCGACGGGACCACATCGACCTACCTGTTTTCTTCGATAATCTAAATTTTTACATATTAGATTTATTAATTTCACTAGTAGAAAACAGGGCATTGAGCCAAGCACAATGGAACCGATGTGATACAAACCGGTTCTAACGTGTCTGTCCCCTGGGCCCCTTCCATGCAGCAAATGGCCGCAAGGCCTTTAGGACCGGTTTGTAACAGAAACCGGTCCTAAACACCTTGGGGGCCATTTGCTGCAGGGAGGGGGCCCAGGGGACAGACCCTTTAAACCCGGTTTGTATCACAAACCGGTTCTAAAGGTTTTCTCATTTTTTGCAACAACTGCGGGTCCCGCTGTCAGAACCTTTAGAACCGGTTTGTAACACAAACCGGTCCTAAAGCCCTCCCCTAAACCCTACATACCACCCCGAGCTCAGCTCCATTTTTTCCAGCTCGAGCTCAACTCCATTTTTGCTCTCTCCTTCCTCTTGTGAGGTCTAATTCATCCCCATTTTTCTCCACCATTTGTCAAGATTGTTGGTACCCATCGGTTCTACGGTTAGCATCAACATTCCCTCTTCTGGCATTGCAAGTTTTGCTCGTTTTCTTGCTCATTTCATTTTTGTTGTGCTAGCTAGGTGTTTGATGAAATGCCTAAGCTAGAATTTGTTATTCATTTTGTTATGTATACAAATTGATGCAATTTGAGCTCAAAATTAATTATGATTTGTGGTTTTTTTAGTGTCGCGCGCCTTGTCCCCTTCCTCACTGCCGTCGATCGCCCCATCACCGACACAACCTTGGTGAGCCTATTGTTTTTATTTACCAAAACAAATTTTAATTTGTATGATTTACGTATTTACTTGTATATAATTTTCTTATTGTGTAAGATTTTTTTTATATATATAGCGCCATGGTTTTGATATCCGTCCCCGTTGGCCCTCGTCCAGTCTATGATTCGGATGTGGAACCGGAAATGCCAATCGACCCTATTGTTGAGAAGTTATACTTAATTGAACAAGAAAATGTTGGCTTGAAAGAAAGATTGAAAAAAACTGAAGAAAGGTTGGAAAAAACTGAAAGAGAGAAGATGACCTTGGAAAAGGTTCTTGCCGGTGTCGTCGATGGTCACAAGAGCGAGATGGACGCAATACGCCTGAAGATTAGAAAGATTAGGAAATATGCAATTAGTAAAGAGGCTTGGTATCATTATGCCGTCGGGTCAATTGTTACCTTTGTTGCGATTTTGATCGCATTTGTTGTTGTTTTTAAATGCATTAATTAGAGAGAGTTTTTATGGATGGTTTCAGTGTGTATTTTTATGAGAACTATATATGTATGGTCACTATACGCTAGTTTGGTATTAACGTGTGATGAACTTTTTGTATTAATTAATTAATTTAGTCATGATGATTTAGCATAATGGTTTTTGATAAATTTATATAATGCAGATGAACCGGCAATGGATGTACAGTGATCGACGTCGTCCCGAATTCCTTAATGGCATGCATAGTTTTCTCAATGTGGCTGAGAAAAACAGGCATAATGGATTTATTTTTTGTCCATGTAAAAAATGCCAGAATAAGAGGAATTTCCTAGCTCAAGAATCATACACACCCACCTGTTGCAAGAAGGCTTCATGCCCAGTTATTTTTGTTGGACCAAGCACGGAGAAAAAGGGGTTGTAATGGAAGACAATAAAGAAAAAGAGGATAATGATAATTATCCTATGTTCGGTGAACACGATGATACTGAAATGGGGGAAGACGAGCCTGAACTTGAGGACATTGTTGATGAGTCTGATGATGATCTTCGTCAGGTCATTCGTGAAGAACAGATAAACTGCACAAGTGAAAACGAGAGGTTGAAGTTGTAGCGCATGTTAGAAGACCACAAAAAATTGTTGTACCCAAATTGAGAAGATGGCCAGAAAAAATTGGGCACCACCCTGGAATTGCTGCAATGGAAGGCATAGAATGGATTATCTGACAAGGGATTTGAAAAGCTGCTGGAAATAATGAAGAAGATGCTTCCAAGATATAACGTGCTACCCTGCAGTACATACGAAGCAAAGAAGGTTGTCTGCCCTCTAGGATTGCAAGTGCATAAGATACATGCATGCATGAATGACTGCATCCTCTACCGCGGCCAGCACGAGAATTTAAATGCCTGCTCGGTATGCGGTGCATTTCGGTATAAGATCAGGCGAGATGACCCTGGTGATGTTGAGGGCGACGATCGCCCCAGGAAGAGGGTTCCTGCCAAGGTGATGTGGCATGCTCCTATAATACCACGGTTAAAACGTTTGTTCCGAAACAAAGAGCATGCCAAGTTGCTGCGATGGCACAAAGAAGACCGTAAGGAAGACGATATGCTGAGACACCCCGCTGATGGGTCGTAGTGGAGAAACATCGACGATAAGTACGAGGATTTTGCACGTGACGCAAGAAACTTAAGGTTTGGTCTGAGTACAGATGGCCTGAATCCGTTTGGGGAGCAGAGTAGCAGTCATAGCACCTGGCCCGTGACTCTATGTATACATATAGGCAAGAATGTGTACATATAGGCGAGAATGTGTACATATAGGCGAGATTGAAAGTATACATATAGGCAAGAATGTGTACCCGGGGCATCGTCGATTTCTTCCAGACAGGCATCCCGTAAGAAAGAAAGGAAAGCATTTCAAAGGCGAGGCAGATACACGGAGGAAGCCAACCCTCCCTAAAGGTACTGATATATATGAAATGGTCAAAGATATAAAAGTAATCTTTGGTAAGGGTCCTGGCGCACAATCTGTTCCAAATGACGCGGACAACCACGTAGCCATGTGGAAGAAGAAATCTATATTCTGGGAACTACCCTATTGGAAATTCCTAGAGGTTCGCTCTGCGATCGACGTGATGCACGTGACAAAAAATATTTGCGTGAACCTGCTAAACTTATTGGGCGTGCATGGGAAGAAGTCGAGAGATACACCAAAAGCACGGCTGCACCACCAACGTATGCACGAACGAGACGACCTGATGAATCCAGAGAATTTCAAAGGTCCTGCCTGCTACGCTCTTACCAAGGAAGAGAAGGAGATCTTTTTCCAAGTCCTGAGTAGTATCAAGGTCCCGTCTGGCTACTCGTCGAACATAAAAGGAATACTAAATCTAGAAGAGAAAAAGTTCCAAAACCTTAAGTCTCATGACTGCCACGTGATCATGACCCAGTTACTTCCGATTGCATTGAGGAGGATTCTGCCAGAAAACGTGCGAGTACCCATTGTGAAGCTATGTGCATTCCTCAATGCAATTTCTCAGAAGGCAATCGATCCAGCAACTCTACCAAGTTTACAGCAGGACGTGGTCCAATGTCTTGTCAGCTTCGAGTTGGTGTTCCCACCAACCTTCTTCAATATTATGACGCACCTCATAGTTCACCTAGTCCAAGAGATTTTCGTTCTCGGTCATGTATTCTTACACAACATGTTCCCCTTTGAGAGGTTCGGGGGAGTCTTGAAGAATTATGTTAAAAACCGTGCTAGGCCAGAAGGAAGCATGGTCAAGGGCTATGGAACAGAGGAGGTCATTGAGTTTTGTGTTGACTTTATTCCTGACCTGAACCCGATCGGTGTTCCTCAGTCACACCATGATGGGAGACTGCGTGGAAAAGGCACGCTAGGAAAGAAATCAACAACATGTATGGACGAGCAATCTTTCACTCAAGCACACTACACAGTTCTAGTTAATTCCAGCTTGGCGGCTCCATATATCCAGGAACACACGGATATTTTACGCTCGGAATACCCGGAGCAACCTGAAGATTTCATTGCTAAAGAACACGCGAAGACTTTCGGCATTTGGTTGCAAAGACGTCTCATTAATGACAACATTGTTGAAGATGAGCTATACTTGTTGGCCAAGCAACCATCTTCGACTGTATTGACCTTTAAAGGGTACGAGATAAATGGTAACATATTTTACACGGCAGACCAAGATAAAAAGAGCACCAACCAAAACAGTGGCGTCCGGTTTGATGCAAAAGACGACAACGGGCAAAGGGTCACATACTATGGTTACATAGAGCAGATATGGGAACTTGACTACGGACATTCCTTTAAGGTCCCTTTGTTCTGGTGCAAATGTTTCAACCTGTCAGGCGTGAAGGTAGACCCGAAGTACGGAATGACAACAGTGGATCAGAAGAATCTTGGGTACGGCAATGATCAATTCGTCCTAGCCAATGATGTGGCTCATGTTTTCTATGTGAAGGACATGTCTGGCAGACCGAGAAAAACAAAAGATAAGGAAACGAATACATCAGACGATGAGCCAAGGCGCCACATAGTTCTTTCAGGGAAAAAAAACATCGTGGGAGTCGAGGACAAGACAGACATGTCAGAAGATTACAATAAATTTGATGAAATTCCTCCCTTCAAAGTCAAAGATGATCCAAGCATTCAGTTAAATGATGAAGATGTTCCATGGTTACGGCGCAATCAGAAGAAAGGCAAGAAGAAAAATAGAAACGGATCGTCCCTTTAGTACCGGTTGGGGACACCAACCGGGACTAAATGGGTTAGGGTTTCGTTTGGACCAATCAGATAGAATCACACGGATCGTGTGTTTCTTTCAACCGCTTGTGAGTCGTTGGATCCGGGGTGTGTTTCTTTCCAGCTGTTGTGAGCCGTTCGATCAGGGCTACGGTGTGTTTCTTTCGAGCTGTTGTGAGCCGTTGGATGAGATGTTTCTTAACCGTTGGATCAAAACCCTAGCTCAACACTTTGTGAGCCAGAGGACCCTATATATAGCCCAGCTTCATACACCGGTCAGTTCATCTCCCAAATATAAAACATCCGGATTCGCCAGCATACGTCCTGCCGTGCATTTGGTATGCATATATGCACTCAGTAGCCACGGCAGGGTTGTATACTGGCGATACCGATTGTTTTGTTCTACATCTCCCTTTAAGGTTTGATACATCATATATTCAGTTCATCGAGCAAATACAAAACATCCGGATTCGCCGTCATACGTCCAGCCGTGCATTTGGTATGCATATATGCACCCACTAGCCACGGTTGGGCTGTATGACGGTGATACCGTCTGTTTTGTTCTACACCCCCTTTAAGGTTTGATACATCATATATTCAGTTCATCAAGCAAATACAAAACATCCGGATTCGCCGTCATACGTCCAGCCGTGCATTTGGTATGCATATATGCACCCAGTAGCTAGCCACAGTTGGGCTGTATGACGGCGATACCGTTTGTTTTGTTCTACACCCCCTTTAAGGTTTGATACATCATATATTCAGTTCATCGAGCAAATACAAAACATCCGGATTCGCCATCATACGTCCAGCCGTGCATTTGGTATGCGTATATGCACCCAGTAGCCACGGTTGGGCTGTATGATGGCGATACCGTTTATTTTGTTCTACACCCCCCTTTGGAAACAGAAAGAAGAAAAAAAGAAATGTGCGCCCCCCTGTACAGGCCTTTAGTATCGGTTGCCGTTAACAACCGGTGCTAAAGACCCTTTAGCACCGGTTGTTAACTGCAACCGGTACCAAGAAAGCCAAGAGTAAGATTGTGACGACCGGTTGTCACAGAGGCAGACAGAAGAAGTCACGGTATGGCAGTCACGTATTCAACATCGACCAATAAAGGCAAGCGTAAGATTGTGACGAAAGGTTGACAGAGGGAAATACTCGCGATATATGTATGTACTTTTTAAAAGTGAGAAACAAAGTAGGAGCGGGCTAGTATACCAATTGCTAAATCAATATACATGTATGGTATCTCGCTAAATCAATCTATATATATGTATCCACGATATATATGCTGGATGTATCACTTGCGCTCTCACTTCTCGTTGCCTTACTCATTACCCACCCTAACTTACCACAGGCGCGCCTGGGGTAACTTTACCGCAGGCGCACAGTCAAAAAATACGCCTGGGATAAGAGCTGTACCACAGGCGCATATTGTGTAATGTGCGCCTGGGGTAAGTGATCAGATTTTTCCCATTCTCCACCACATTTTATATCTTTGTTTATGATTTTAAAAATCAACTACCAAGTTATAGGATGTATTCCCATATTGTTTGTTGACTAAAATGTTCTTTGTTCTACCTTCCAAATTGCTATGATACAATATTATGCCATGGGGAGAAATTCTACATTCCAAATGTTCTTCGTTATACCTTCCAAATCTACACGAAGAAATTCAACATTTACATAGTATGAAATGAGCTCTTATCACAATGAGCTATGCCACGGGAAGAGATAGATAGTGTACAGAACACAATAAGAACACAATAAAAATAAATAACATATGATCCTAGCTATCTGATTCAGACAACTTCTGTGTCATCAGATGATAATCACCTCGGTATCAAAGGCTGCATGAAAATTTTCATCAAACTAGTGAGATATATACAATTTTTTAAATCATTCCTAAGCAAGCAAGAAATGGGATATGTTTGATAGTAATAATATGGTGATGTATCAATCATGTTCAAATTACATTAGCTAGCAAATCGAACACCATTTTAGAAATCAACTACCAAGTTATGTAGCAGATTACTATCTGTGAGAATGATTTGAACCTAACTTTTAAAATACATAACCAAAATGGACAAACTAAAATGTTCTGGATAGATATTGAAAAGATCTATCCATAGCACTTAGCCTCACATCAAGGTCAACAACCAAATGAAAATACCATCCTTTTTAATAATAGACCAGTAGGCTCTTCTACTATTTTTAGAATGAGTTCAAAAATGTATTTTCAAGTTTTTGGTGAACAGATATAGATACAGTAGTTTTTGGTGAAAAAATATATAGAAACGGTATTTTTTCTGTTTTGTTTTCTTGATGTGTTTTTGTTTGTTTGTTTTGAAATGTGTGTTTGACATAATATAGAAATAGTATAGCTAGGAATTAATATAGAAATAATATCCATTACATACTAATATATCCATTACATGCATATATCGAACGCAAGATGAGGTACACAATCAACATCTACTCGAGCTCCGTCGAGTAGATGCGGAACAACTCGTAGGCAACGTATGCATCTATGGCTGCATAGTTGATGTTGGTCCGGTCCAGTGGGGTCTTCGCCCAATACATATGATTCTTGGAGGGGAAACGAGACTTCATGGTTTCATAGCCCTCGTGGATGAAGGCAGTTGCAATCGGAGCCATCCCGGTCTTGGGCCCGGGCATCTCATCGAAATGGATAAGGTCCTGAAGATCAATGTAGTGATCTTCAGGTATCACAATACCCAATCGCATCAACTTCTGACGGTCTTGAGTGATGTCAACGCTGCAGAAGTCATACCCCTTGTTGACAAGAAAATCAACAAGTGCCGGAGAATACTTTGAACTACTGCAACAACAAAAATTTGATACATGTTAGATATGTTGCAACACATTTATTCTTCAGATGCAACAAACAAATCGAAAATGCAAGGTTGTACGTGTGCGTTACCTTGACCATTGGAAGACCAAAACGGCCTCCTTGAACGCAATCTGGATGACGGCAACATCCCGTTGATTCGCCGTATACTCTAGATCAAGCCCGAAGAACCGGTGTTCATCGGGAGAGGAGAAATAGAGATCGATCAAATGCCCAAGAGCACCGGGGAGCCTCTCACAATTGTCGGTGTAGCACACGTCGAGACTTTTGCCGCATGGTGTGGCCACACCATATCTCTTCCAAACTTCAGCCATGGTGCTTGGTGTAGGAAGATCAAGAGAGGAAGAAGAGAAGACAGAGGAAGAAGAGAAGACACAGAATAAACAGAGAGACTCCGATCGGACCGGTGCGCACTGTAGCAAAAAACCCGCCGCGCGCGGGAGGCGAGCAGTTTGTACATAGACCAACAACCGGTGCTAAAGGTCTGTACAGGGCGCGCAGTCTGAATGTGGCCCCAGTACAGACCTTTAGCACCGGTTTGTGTTAACAACCGGTGCTAAAGACCCTTTCGCACCGGTTGTTAACACAAACCAGTGCTAAAGGTCCGTAGTGGGGCAATATCTCCAGGACTTGTGAAATTTTTTGCTCATTCTTCTTTCGTGCGTCGTCTCTCCTTCTGTTCGACGCAAAATTGTGCAGGGCTATGAGCCTAACAGGTTGGTGGATGCAAAGTTTAAAGGCTGCAGAGGTAGTACTAAAACATGTACGTACATGCAGCTAGTTTGCTACTCATCGATTCATTCACGAGCATGCAGCTATAAGCTAGCTACACCATTGATCATGTAGTTAGTTACTCTTTGGATTGGTCAGCTATTTCATTAATCAATACGTGTGCATGCACGGAATCTATTGCGTGGATCAATCGGCTGTGCATGGGCGTGGGCCGACCAAGGTAGCTAGCTAGCACCTGTACACACGATTGTACATATACGGATCGTATACGTGCAGGCTTACCCTTTATTTTATTTTGGTCACGTTAACGTTCGTACTAGCTAACAGAATATCTCACTGGTAGAAAATAGGCCTACAGTCCCGGTTCGCCAGGCCCATTAATCCCGTCCGGGCAATCAGGACTAGCTACGCGCGACTAAAGGCCCCCCCTATAGTCCCGCCACTTACGGACCGGGACTAAAGGCCCGTCTACGTGGGCGGGTGGCGGAGCCTGGGGTCGGAGGACATTTAGTCCCGGTTGGCCACATGAACCGGGACTAGATTTATTTCGTAATTTTTTTAATTCATTTGGTTTCTAATTATTTTTCTCACCTTTTTTCACTCCCTTTTTTTCACTCATTTTTTTCACTCCCTTTTTTTCACTCCCTTTTTTTTTTCACAATTTGTATTATTTGCTTAGTGTCTAACTAAGATTATCTCTAGTCAAATTAGTTACTCATGGTCAAACTTCCCGCTCGGTCACCCATCCTCCCACTACTCTAGCACTAGCACGCTTAACTTCCGAGTTCCATCCCGTACCGAATCCAAGTGTTTCTCACGCATGTATGTGATAGTAGTATCATATCAATCTTATTAACATGTTGGTCGAAGCCACATTTCTTTATTGTTTGAATTTCAAATAAATCTTTTAATAAATAAAAGTAATGATGTAATTAATAATTTTGAATAAATAAATAAACATTAACTTTTAATTTGTATTATTTCTAAAAATACAAATAATATATCCAAAAATTGAGAAAAATAGAACTAATTCATTTTAAAATCTTAAAAATACAAATAATATATCAAAAATGAAGAACAATAATACTAATTCATTTTAAAATCTTAAAATACAAATAATATATCAAAAATTAAGAACAATAATACTAATTCATTTTAAAATCTTAAAAATACAAATAATATATCAAAAAATGAAGAAAAATAATACTAATTCATTTTAAAATCTTAAAATGAAAAATATATCAAAAATAAAGAACAATAATACAAACAATATTCATTACATGCATAGAGTCGATCACACATAACACAAACATAGAGTCGATCACACATAACACAAACATAGAGTCGATCACATTTCATAACATATATATATAGAGTCGATCACAAAAGATATCCATTACATATATATACTACTAATTAGATACCCATTACATGCACATAGATATGCATACATCATCTATGGCCCCGCCGAGTAGATGCGGAACAACTCGTACGCGACATATGCATCTATGGCCGCATACTTGAGGTTCGTCATGCGCAATGGGGTCTCCTCCCAATAGAAGTGATTCTCCCGGCGGAAATCAGTCTTCATCCTTTGATAGCCCTGGTGGATGAAGGTGCTTGCCATGACAGCCATCCCGGTCTTTGACCCGGTCAACTGGATAAGATTCTGAAGATCAATGTAGTGATCTTCAGGTATCATAATACCGATGCGCATCAACTTCACACGGTCTTGCGTGATGTCAACGCTGGAAAAGTCAAACCCCGAGTTGACAAGAAAATCAACAAGGTCCGGGCAATGCTTTGAACTACTGTAACAACAAAAATAGGATATGTGTTAGATATGTTGCAACACATGTATTCTTCACATGCAACAAAAAAACTCGAAGATGCATGCAAGATTGTACGTGTGCTATAGCTTCTACCTTGACCATTGGAAGACCAACACCGACTGCTTGAACGCAATCTGGATGACGGCAACATCCTTCTGATTCGCCGTGTACTCCAGATCGAGCCCAAAGAACCGGTGTTCTTCGGGAGCTGCAAAATAGAGATCGACCAAATGACCTAGAGCTTCATGCAGCCTCGCGGAACTGTTGGTGAAGAGCACGTCCAAATCCTTGCCGCATGGTGTGGAACCATTGTATTGCGTCCAAACTTCAGCCATTTGCGTGCGTGTGCTTGGATCGAAAAGAACAGAGAGCGAGAGAGGAAGAACAGAGAGCGAGAGGAAGAACAGAGCGAGCAGTGGAATGGCGCCCTTCTGCCTCGCTCGCGAAATAAAAACCGCCGCGGGGGAGGCGAGAAGCTTGATGTTTAGTCCCGGTTGGCGACGGGCACGGGGAATAAAGGGCCATTGGTCCCGGTTGGCGACGGGAACGGGGAATAAAGGACCAATAGTCCCGGGCGGCCAGGTCAACCGGAATTAATTCCCTCCACGCGCCGCAACGCGCTTCCCAACCCTGCGACGTCTGACCTTCTGTCGCGGGTCTCCTCCCGACCCGGGACTAAAGACACATTAGTCACGGTGCGCGACGCTTGGGGACTGATGCTGGCATACCGAAGGCCTTTTTTCTACCAGTGTCTTATCCAGCTGGTTTTTGATCCACCGAAGCAAGGAAGTAGTCATCGTGTAAACCGTGAGCGTTTCTTCAGCTAGAAGTTTGCGTGGCCGCCCGGCCAGCTGAAGAGTTAATCTCGCCACGCTCAACAGACGCCGAAGATAACGTGGCTCTGGGGATCGATTGGCCAGGCGTAGCTATCTTCTTCCACCCACTGCCTATAAAGGCACACGCCCAAGAAGAGCCGAGAGGGAAAGGAGGGGACGCGCTAGAAGACCTGGAGCACATCTCGTCCCTGAATGTATCTAATCCTTCTCTATACGTGTCTATCATATCTAGCAGGAGAAGAGGGAGCAGAGCCTCGTAGCGGCCTTGCGCCGCACGGCCGTACCGGTCGCCGGGGCTCCGGTGAAGCAACGCCGCCCAGGAACGGCATACGGAAGCCGCCGTACCGGCGGCGCGCCTACACGACGGCAGCGACAACAAGCGCGCGCCATGGCGATGACGTTATTTCCTCCTTCTATCAGTATTCTCTCTCTCATCTAGCAGGAACCTCGGACACACACAGAGGAGGCCACACACGTCATGACCCGGAACAGACCACGTTGAGCACTGGGGAAGCAGCAGATGACATGTCCAGCAAGGGCGTGGATGCTCACATCTTGTGGTGGCCAACGATGGCATATCTGAGCCAGCGGCCGCGGCGTCCCGGACGTACCACGACGACGACGGACGCGAGCCGGAGAACAGGCCGGCGAGCCAAGAAGAAGGACCGACGTGACCGCGCCCGATGGCCAGCAGCCCCACGTGCTGAGGCCGAGCCGGCGGCGTGCATCTAGCAATCGCACACGCGCCGCACGGCTGCGAGTAGGCCATGATCTTCTGTCCATGAGGAAGCCGGGACCTCCGCGCATGGTACATGCACGTCCATTTCTTCTCTTACTCACACATCTACTATCGGCGGCGACAATGAGAAGCCCGGTGATGCATCATGGAGAGCCTAGAGGAGAAGCCTCCACACGACACTCACACACCGGCGGCGACGGCAGCGGCGAAGGAGATACATGCCCAAGCCAAGGAGTTGATGGTTCTAGCTCATGGAAAGTACCAGGCAGCCGAGCGACCGTGCCGAGACGATCTCCACGTCAGCGCCAACCTCGGCAAGGAAGCTCGGCGTCATCATCACCATCGCGCCATCCGCGACAACGTCAGCAAGGCAGCTGACATGCGGATCGACGTCATCTCCATCTCGTCGACGACGTCGGCGAGGCAGCCGGCGTGCAGATCGGCGTCATCTACATCTTGGCGACAACATCGGCGAGACAGCCGGCGTGCAGACCAACGACATATCCATCTCGGTGACAATGTCGGCGAGGCTGTCGGCATTCAGCCCGACATCATCTCCATCTCCGCGGCGGTGTCGGCACGGCTGCCGGCGTCCAGCCCGGCGCCATCTTCATCTCCGGGATAACGTAAGCGGGGCGGGCGGTATGCAGACCGGATTCATCGCCATCTCCACACGAACCTCGGCAAGATTACCGCAACGCAGCCCGACGTCATCTCCGTGTCCACGCTAACCTCGGCAAGGCAGCCGACGTGCAGCCCGGCGCCCTCTACATCTTGGCGACAACATCGTTGAGGCACCCGACATCATCTCCATGACCCATGCCAACCTCGGCAAGGCAGCCGGCGTGCAGCATGGCGCCACCTCCATCTTCCCGACAACATCCACGGGGTGGTCGGCGTGCAGTCCGGAGTCTTATCCATCTCCACGACCACATCAGCAAGGCAGCCAACATGCAGCATGGCGTCTTCTCCGTCTCCGCGACAACATCGGCGAGACGGCCAGCGTGCAGTCCGGCGTCTTCTCCAACTCTACGAAACGTCGGCGCGGCTGCCGGCGTACCGTCCGGCGCCACCGTCTAATCATAATGGGCGTTTGTCTTATTCGCATGTACCAATGGATTAAAGAAGGCTCACCTCACCGTGGATGCCCCGAAGTCAGCTCCGTTGCACACCGACTTATCAGACGCCTCCAACCCGGAGTTTCTACCGCCTCTACATCAACTCCTTGACGAGGACATCAGCTACATCGCCATCATTGTGGACCTCTCGTCTTGCGAGGTGGACGACGACATCGTCGCCTTCACGGCCTCTAGGAGTTCACACACGCCTCGACAAGTTCCACATCGCCAAGTTCATTTCGGCGTTATCCAAGTCATATTGCTGTGCGGCGACGTTCAAGCCTACGTCGTCTTCTACACCAACATTCTTCCCCAACATCGTCTTAGCACCAACGACGTGAAGCCACTTCACCGACATGTCGTTTTTCCGATGAACCAAACCATTTCTTGCCGGGCGCCGACGAGGCGAAGGCAAGCCATCCCGTCCGACACCGACGAGGCGGACATCACAAGGCCGGGCACCGACGAGGCGAAGGCCACCCACCTGTCTGAGCTGACGAAGCCAGACATCTTCATCATCGGACATCGACAAGCCGGAGGCATGCGGCTAAGCATCGACGGAGCGACGGACGTACCGCTCCTCCTTCCACTTCATCACCACATCATCATCATCGTCTACACCGAGCACTTGGAGAAGACGAGACTTGAAGACGACTACCATTGCAGCAGCTTAATCGGAGGTGGTCCGTGACATTGACTCGCGGACGTAATTAATCGGGAGCCTTCCGAGGCCCCGTGAACCAGAGCTTCACAATCTCCCAAGTCATATCGGCCGCGCTAGCAGGCCACGGAGCGCATAGTTATTGTAAAGGGATCATGTAATTTTGTTTCTCCGTTGAGAGATTAATAAAATGCAAGCTTCCCTATATTTCATTTTGTGTACTTAGTACACTGGCACGCCCGCATATTTTATTTTCCCCTGGCGCGTAGAGAGATAGTAATTCCGTAATCACGTTGTTACGATTTTTATTATTTCTCGTGTCAAACAAAATGGCACGCCCGGTGGGACATGGTTCTCCTCCCATCTTTGCTGCGCAACAATGGTCGTCGAATTCGTCTTATGGCTCTTCTCAAATTACAAGATGGTGTGGATATTTCTTATTGAAGCCCTATCCTCTATGGCGGCTTCCATTAATTATTGGTGCCCTTTTGTGATCTAACTTCAATCACTTATCCTACTGGAGATCCATTGGTGCAATTTCAGTATGCCTCAATCATTGGGTTTCATTTAGTGTGTAGCGGTCAGGTCACCGTTATTCAGCAGGCATTCTTGGTTGGAAAGTACACCATTCACGCATTTCTGGAACTTGCGGCTTCAACTTCCTTCCCAATGGGCCGGGGGCACTTCTTGAATCAAGGAAGTGCCCAGTGCAAGAGAATGCGAACTTTGTCCATCTCGACCATAAGCTCCAGCTGATAAGGCCGCCATTAAATATGATGGCCTTCCTGGTGTGAAGAATTCATCCTCAACATACGCTCCTGACGGGCCCACCTCCTCCAATCTATTGGTGCCTTGATGCGATGGCGAAGAGTTAAGGGGAGATCTACATCAAGCGCAGGTTCTACTTGAAGAGCTATGGCCGACATAGCCTTCACATATTGCATTTATTTTTGCACCACATGCATCACATTACTCCACCTCTTTGCATAATTTGAGGCAATTTCGAAGCATAAACATTTTTTTTATAATCTCCGCTAATGTTGGAAGAATTGTCTACCTTGGGACTTGTCGGAGCGGTTACACAATATATCATGATGCAGATGGAATTGATCCCACACCCGTAAGGCACGACACATGTCATTGTATGCTTCTGGAGGCTTCGGAGAAGACTACTTGGGTTTCTTCAGTGTAATGAGACCCCACACCCCCAAACTTCTGGATGTGTCTCGGGTTCACAGAGGCAACACACCCCGGGGAAGATGCTAGGAAAAGACCTTAAAAGGGCTGCCCGGTCCAACAAAAGTTGGACTCGGTGTGTAGCCGCTTGGCAACCCTGGGGTGTGCCACCTTAAGCTCCAGATAAAGTGCCGGAGGGTTCTTCGTAGTCCACCAAGGTGAATGGCTGCCTTCCAAGTTCTGAAGGTGGTTCCCCGAACAAAAGCCAAGTATCTCCAAGAAAGTGCAATCAATCGTCAAAAGAAGAGCAAGCATAAAGAAAAAAAATCCTAGCAAGTACAAGCAATCTTATAAACATGAGAAATCTCATGAAGTCAAGGGACGTCGAAGTTGTCCATAAAAGTAGCAAGTCGAGCAGTTCTGAGCTTCAAGGGAACCACTGGAAAGAAGCCGGTCGGTAGTCGTTCACCACCCCTCCACAAAGGCATGGCAAAAATATACAAGCGGTTGTCCCAAAACCACCTACCCTAATTCCATCCCACCCATGTCTCTAGGTTCTTGAGGCATGGAAGGGAGCATGGCGGAGCTATGGGGTTACTCATTTCCCTGATGGGCTAGAGTATGATTTTCTGTTGCCTCTCAGAAGCATACATGAAGCATGGCGTCTCCACACACGTACACAAAGGAGAATTATTGAGTTGCAACCGCCATAGCCCTTTGACGGTTCCCGGTGACAAGTCCTTTGGTAGCCTTTTCTGATTTCACAACTATAACTCATAATTTGTAGTAGGGATAATATTTGCATGCAATATTCTGAAACCTTTTCATGTTACACAACATACATATGCATGTTTTTCACACTTTAGTGCAGCCATCCTCACTATAATGGCGCACCTATGGAACCTGCGCTAACGAGAAGACAACCCGGACATCGAGATCACCTCGCCCGTGATATTGTGTACACCCTCTTGGTACCAATGGTTTATAACGGGGCAAATAAACTCGGCGTTGGGGGCTGCTACATCATTGCGGTCAAGATAGCCTGATGGCTCCCGGCATCTATCCTGCCTCTACACCGACAAAACATTATGTGCGCTGGGGGCAGCAAAACCCATGCGCCATGACATTGCCGACTTCTCGGCGCTTGATCGCTACTCCAACCTACATCATGGAAACTGTGGGCATGAGAACCCGTGTACCATGACATCGCCGAGGACCTCCCTCCGCCATGATGACATCGCCGACTTCCCAGCACTCAGCCATCTACTCCAACCTAGATCATGCGTTGGCACTGGGGGCAGCAAAGCCCGTGCGCCATGAGATTGCCGCTGACTTTTTGGTGGTTCATTCCTCTACAAAGACAAAACGAAAATGGGCACGGGGGGCAGTAAAACCCGTGCGCCATGACATCGCCGACTTCTCGGCGCTTGATCGTTTTCTCCAACCTACATCATGGACACTGGGGCAGCAACACCCGTGTTTCCATGACGACGACGACGGTACTCCGGCGCCTCGTCCCCAACAACAACAATGACAGGGGCAGCACATCCCCTCGTTCATCTGCATAGCCGATGGTTAATCTGGCGCTCTCTCTCATGAGCTCGCCGAAGGCATGCCGGCATATTATTGTCCGTTTAGATGTGGACGGTTGATGGCTTTCCAACCCTTCTCCTGCATCGTGTAGGACATATTGGTTTATTACCAACTACGACTCACACAACAAAGCCGAGGGCTTCCGGCACTTTGTGTGTTCAAAATTCTCGGGAGCAGTGTAGCGCGCCAGTGCGGCCAGCGTGAATCTGTGAAACCCTTTGATCTAGTGGGCTGGCACCGCTATAACTAAGTGGTCGCGATTAGATTGATAAATTTTCTTCAAGACCGGCATGGTATTTCGCCGCCGAGTTGATAAATTTTCTTCATCAAGACCGGCATGGTATTTCGCCGTCGAATTGATAAAATTTCTTCAAGACTGGCATGGTATTTCGCCGTCGAATGAAGTAAGGTTTTATTTGTTGGCCGGCACCATGACGGCTACATGGTCGCAACAAGCTTCCTGGCCAAATTCATGTGCGGATGAATCAACTTGCATGACTCCAATAATTTATCATATCCATATTGGAAGATAGTGCTAAACACACTAGTACACACGACCGCGATCAGTGGACCATTGCCACCGGTGCCGCCAAGATCGCGCCCTTGCGCCAACGCCGTTGCACGTTGCATAAACACACGGCTATCAAGTGAAGAACCTCGGACGTATTTGTGCATGGTTATTTCGCAATGGTACTCCTCCCGGTTCTTTGTCACTTTCGAGACTCACCTAATTAAGGGAGTTGAAGAGAAGTTGGGACGTGCATGTACGTCTCGTACACACAGACATGTTCTGACTTCATTGTTGGTGGTAGCAAGCTCAAGATAATGCAGTCTTATGGGCGGCGCATATGCAACGTAACCACCGTAAGTACATGTTGAGGGGCTTCAGCGGAAGCTGCTACGACGAGCTCCGATGCCACCTCGCCAGCGTCATCATCCTACGTGCAACGATTGCCGCGTTTGTCGCCGAACCATGGTACCCGCTCAAGCAATGCTGCCCGACAACATCGTCTGTCATCCTTGTGCTTATGGAGAGATGCATGTAAATGTGCCTCTGAGAAATCAAGCCAGGAGATAGTATGGAGAAGCACGTGTACGCCGGAGGTTTTCTTTCCTGTAAGCTAGCTGCTCCTGCACGCCTCACTTTTCCTTAGTCTTGAGGATGGAATAAACGAGCAGCAAGAAGCATCGAGGAAGATTAATCACCATCCGCAGCATGCACAAGATTACAATCGAACAAAGATTCAGATTAATCGATAAGCCATCCTTTATTACAATATAAATTGCTCAATGCTGTTTATAACGAATGATCTAAATGCCTCAACTGAGGCGCACACATGATTTATGCCCTCTAAGAAGGCCTAGGCTATATTTATTCTCTAAGAGAAAACACGGATGAGGATGGCTCGTACTAATGTGCTGGATGAATATCCTAATGGTGCTAGCCTCACGGGTAAGACAAGACGACGGCAGCCTCCAGCGGACAGTCGGGGTCGTAGGTCTTCTGTCGTCCATCAACGCGACGCAGGAAGGCCTTCACCTCCTCTTGGCGCTGCTCTAATGCGCCGACCCTTTCCGTCGAGCGCGCCACTGCGTGGTCATAGGATTCAAGCGCTAAGACGGCGGCTTCTTCCAGGCGGCGAGTCGCGGCCTCCCGCTCTCTCGCAGCAGCAGCCAGACGGTCATGCTCCTCGGCCTCCTTCTGATGTCGCTCCCGCGAGACGCCCAGTTCAGCACGGCGTTTCTCAAGTTGCGGCCAGTCGCTCTTGACTTGAGCGAGCTGCTGGGAAACATCACAGTAGGCTGCCCCTAATTTTTTCAGGAAGGGGCGCGCTTCTTTTTCCGCCAAAGCAATGTCCTCCTCTCTATAATCATCTGGGTTCATCACTCCTTGCATGCGATGAGCCAAAGCCTTCAGAAGAACATCCAGCTTCATCAAGTCGTCAGGAAGCACCTGACCATACATCATGCCCCATGAAGATGTCGCCATCTCAATTGCCTGTAGTACATTAGGCTTTGAAATTGGCTTTTTGCCAAGGTGGCGCTGGATTGCCTTCACATCCATACGGACTATGCTTGCATTCCTCTCGGTCGCAAGGTCCGTGATTGGAAGATGAAGGGTAGGCTTTTCACCCGGTTTGACATCATGAATGGCCGGGATAAGATCCAAAGGAAGTTGCAGCCCGCGAGAGACCATGCCTCGGAAGTACATCTCAGCGGTAGCATGAAGCTCCTTGGCTCGTTCAGCATATGCGGCCACATCTTTACCTTCCTCATCTGCAGAGAACATGGATGCATCAATATGATGCTCCCACAAAAAATAAAAAAATAAATAAAATAAAAGGTATGTAAGCATGTGCGACATATAAGGCCAACCACCTTGGGATGGAGAGCGAGGCTTTTTCTGGCTCCCTCCTTCCTCTAGACCAGATTTGCGTGTAGCCTGGCGCTTTATCTCTTGTGAGAGAGTGGACGGAGCGGCGACGGCTTTCAAGCTGGACGAAGCCGACGGATCCCTGTCAACTGGAGCGGAGATGGCCTTCGAGCTGGATGAAGCAGGCGGGGTCCTGTCAATAGGAGCAATGACGGCCTTCGAGCGGGCCGAAGCAGGTGGAGCCATGTCAACTTCACGCAGCATCTCCTCCCAAGTCTGATCAAGCATCTCCGGCGAGATTTCCAAATCATCCTAGTAAATCATATAGAAGAAGACGGTTCAACGAACATCCAGTAAATTCATTAAAATATACAACCATCGTACGTACCACCAGGTCGTCGAAGAGTGTATCATGTGGTAGTTCTATCACCTCGGCTCTGTCGGATGCTCCATTGCGTCGGACACGGCTCGAACCTCCTGACGCAGGTTCGCCGGGGGTCACGTCTTTCTTGTTCCTTCCGTCCATCACAACTGGTTGTGATGGTTCGGCCGCAGGAGGCCGTCCACGACCCGCGCTCCTCTTCATGCCGCGGCGACTTACATGTGGCGATGGCGTTCGGGTGTATCTGTTCCCCTTGAAGTTGCCGCGACTTGCACGCAGCAAGGGAGATGATTCCCTGGACGATCCATCCCCGTGTTGGTCCTTGCGATCGGTACACCGATCATGCTTGCTTCTTGATGCCCCTGAGGATCCTAGCGCAGAAGGAACGGGGATCTTGAACTTAGCGGTGGAGTTGCTGCGACCCATGGCTCGGCTACCGATCTGTCACGGAAAAGTTTCATCAGTATATGCGAGCATGCAAAATTGCTACTGCGTACATGAAAATTATTGCGCATGCATCCACTGAATCTTAAGAAAAAAAATATGATAGCACGAGGATGCATCTGTGCTGCTGCTAGAAGCGATCTGCTGCAACATTAAAAAAAAATGTATAGTGCGCATGCATGTACTGCAAAGAAAGTAATGGGTCGAGCTCGTATGCGTCCCTGTTACTATTACTGATCTAGCGGGATGCGCCAATAAAGCCCGATGGGGTGAACAATAGAGAAGAAACTATTACCTTTTCTCTCTGTATCGTGAAGGTTCCGCCTGCAACTCGGTTGGCGTCGGCAAGGGTTGGTGTGAGAAACCTATCGGGATGTTGTGCTTATATAGGCTCCCCCTCGAAAAGTATCTTAACGGGTCCAGGTCAAGAGATCGATCTTGATTTTTCTCTGAAACAAACCTGCTCCCCACGTACGAGATGTGCAGGATATCTATGGTTGAAAAGATAATACGCTCATTCAAATTGTTGTATGGAAGAGATATAATCAGCAACTAGGTCTTGCCCATGTACGACACAAGAAGATCAATCCGGCCGCATAATTTAAATAGTGCGCCACTATTTTAATTGGACCTTGTTTTTTATTTCGCCAACTCGAGTCCGATTTGCTTCGCATCCGAACTCGATTCGGCGAGGGGGCATTTGTTCGACGCAAAATTGTGCAGGGCTATGAGCCTAACAGGTTGGTGGATGCAAAGTTTAAAGGCTGCAGAGGTAGTACTAAAACATGTACGTACATGCAGCTAGTTTGCTACTCATCGATTCATTCACGAGCATGCAGCTATAAGCTAGCTACACCATTGATCATGTAGTTAGTCACTCTTTGGATTGGTCAGCTATTTCATTAATCAATACGTGTGCATGCACGGAATCTATTGCGTGGATCAATCGGCTGTGCATGGGCATGGGCCGACCAAGGTAGCTAGCTAGCACCTGTACACACGATTGTACATATACGGATCGTATACGTGCAGGCTTACCCTTTATTTTATTTTGGTCACGTTAACGTTCGTACTAGCTAACAGAATATCTTAGCCAGCTGGTTTTTGATCCACCGAAGCAAGGAAGTAGTCATCGTGTAAACCGTGAGCGTTTCTTCAGCTAGAAGTTTGCGTGGCCGCCCGGCCAGCTGAAGAGTTAATCTCGCCACGCTCAACAGACGCCGAAGATAACATGGCTCTGGGGATCGATTGGCCAGGCGTAGCTATCTTCTTCCACCCACTGCCTATAAAGGCACACGCCCAAGAAGAGCCGAGAGGGAAAGGAGGGGACGCGCTAGAAGACCTGGAGCACATCTCGTCCCTGAATGTATCTAATCCTTCTCTATACGTGTCTATCATATCTAGCAGGAGAAGAGGGAGCAGAGCCTCGAAGCGGCCTTGCGCCGCACGGCCGTACCGGTCGCCGGGGCTCCGGTGAAGCAACGCCGCCCAGGAACGGCATACGGAAGCCGTCGTACCGGTGGCGCGCCTACACGACGGCAGCGACAACAAGCGCGCGCCATGGCGATGACGTTATTTCCTCCTTCTATCAGTATTCTCTCTCTCATCTAGCAGGAACCTGGGACACACACAGAGGAGGCCACACACGTCATGACCCGGAACAGACCACGTTGAGCACTGGGGAAGCAGCAGATGACATGTCCAGCAAGGGCCTGGATGCTCGCATCTTATGGTGGCCAACGATGGCATATCTGAGCCAGCGGCCGCGGCGTCCCGGACGTACCACGACGACGACGGACGCGAGCCGGAGAACAGGCCGGCGAGCCAAGAAGAAGGACCGACGTGACCGCGCCCGATGGCCAACAGCCCCACGTACTGAGGCCGAGCCGGCGGCGTGCATCTAGCAATCGCACACGCGCCGCACGGCTGCGAGTAGGCCATGATCTTCTGTCCATGTGGAAGCCGGGACCTCCGCGCATGGTATATGCACGTCCATTTCTTCTCTCACTCACACATCTACTATCGGCGGCGACAATGAGAAGCCCGGTGATGCATCATGGAGAGCCTAGAGGAGAAGCCTCCACACGACACTCACACGCCGGCGGCGACGGCAGCGGCGAAGGAGATACATGCCCAAGCCAAGGAGTTGATGGTTCTAGCTCATGGAAAGTACCAGGCAGCCGAGCGACCGTGTCGAGACGATCTCCACGTCAGCGCCAACCTCGGCAAGGAAGCTCGGCGTCATCATCACCATCGCGCCATCCGCGACAACGTCAGCAAGGCAGCTGACCTGCGGATCGACGTCATCTCCATCTCGGCGACGACATCGGCGAGGCAGCCGGCGTGCAGATCGGCGTCATCTACATCTTGGCGACAACATCGGCGAGACAGCCGGCGTGCAGACCAACGACATATCCATCTCGGTGACAATGTCGGCGAGGCTGTCGGCATTCAGCCCGACATCATCTCCATCTCCGCGGCGGTGTCGGCACGGCTGCCGGCGTCCAGCCCGGCGCCATCTTCATCTCCGGGATAACGTAAGCGGGGCGGGCAGTATGCAGACCGGATTCATCGCCATCTCCACACGAACCTCGGCAAGATTACCGCAACGCAGCCCGACGTCATCTCCGTGTCCACGCTAACCTCGGCAAGGCAGCCGACGTGCAGCCCGGCGCCCTCTACATCTTGGCGACAACATCGTTGAGGCACCCGACATCATCTCCATGACCCATGCCAACCTCGGCAAGGCAGCCGGCGTGCAGCATGGCGCCACCTCCATCTTCCCGACAACATCCACGGGGTGGTCGGCATGCAGTCCGGAGTCTTATCCATCTCCACGACCACATCAGCAAGGCAGCCAACATGCAGCATGACGTCTTCTCCGTCTCCGCAACAACATCGGCGAGACGGCCAGCGTGCAGTCCGGCGTCTTCTCCAACTCTACGAAACGTCGGCGCGGCTGCCGGCGTACCGTCCGGCGCCACCGTCTAATCATAATGGGTGTTTGTCTTATTCGCAGGTACCAATGGATTAAAGAAGGCTCACCTCACCGTGGATGCCCCGAAGTCAGCTCCGTTGCACACCGACTTATCAGATGCCTCCAACCCGGAGTTTCTACCGCCTCTACATCAACTCCTTGACGAGGACATCAGCTACATCGCCATCATTGCGGACCTCTCGTCTTGCGAGGTGGACGACGACATCGTCGCCTTCACGGCCTCTAGGAGTTCACACACGCCTCGACAAGTTCCACATCTCCAAGTTCATTTCGGCGTTATCCAAGTCATATTGCTGTGCGGCGACGTTCAAGCCTACGTCGTCTTCTACACCAACATTCTTCCCCAACATCGTCTTAGCACCGACGACGTGAAGCCACTTCACCGACATGTCGTTTTTCCGATGAACCAAACCATTTCTTGCCGGGCACCGACGAGGCGAAGGCAAGCCATCCCGTCCGACACCGACGAGGCGGACATCACAAGGCCGGGCACCGACGAGGCGAAGGCCACCCACCTGTCTGAGCTGACGAAGCCAGACATCTTCATCATCGGACATCGACAAGCCGGAGGCATGCGGCTAAGCATCGACGGAGCGACGGACGTACCGCTCCTCCTTCCACTTCATCACCACATCATCATCATCGTCTACACCGAGCACTTGGAGAAGACGAGACTAGAAGACGACGACCATTGCAGCAGCTTAATCGGAGGTGGTCCGTGACATTGACTCGCGGACGTAATTAATCGGGAGCCTTCTGAGGCCCCGTGAACCAGAGCTTCACAATCGCCCAAGTCATATCGGCCGCGCTAGCAGGCCACGGAGCGCATAGTTATTGTAAAGGGATCATGTAATTTTGTTTCTCCGTTGAGAGATTAATAAAATGCAAGCTTCCCTATATTTCATTTTGTGTACTTAGTACACTGGCACGCCCGCATATTTTATTTTCCCCTGGCGCGTAGAGAGATAGTAATTCCGTAATCACGTTGTTACGATTTTTATTATTTCTCGTGTCAAACACCTTCGCACGTACGGTGAAGCCCTGCTCCGGCCGCGCCTCCGTCCGCCTCGTCGCCGTCCGCCTCGCCGCCCCGAACGCGCCCCGACGTCGCGCGCTGCCCTCTGCCTCCGTCGCCGTCGCCGCCGCTGCCCTCTACCTCCATCGCCGTCGATCCCCCGCGGCCCCACCTCCGTCGCGCCGTCGCCGTCTGCCTCCGTCGCCCCGCCTCCGCCGCCTCGCCTCCGTCTCGCCTCCGCCTCCGCCGCCCCGCCTCCGCCCCGTCGATCGCCTCTCGCCCCTCGTCGTCGCCCCGTCGCCCTCTGTACGCGTAGGTAAGATTTATTTTTGTTTTTACAATTTTGTTTAGTGTTAGAATTTTTACAGTTAGTGTTAGAATTTTTAGAGTTAGTGTTAGTGTTAGTGTTAGAAATTTTTAGAGTTCGTGTTAGATTGTTTTTAGAGTTAGTATTAGTGTTAGAATTTAGTGTTAGAAATTTTTAGAGTTAGTGTTAGATTTTTTAGAGTTAGTGTTAGAAATTTTTAGAGTTAGTGTTAGATTTTTTTTAGTGCTTTAATTTGTTTTTACAATTTTGTTTAGTGTTAGAATTTTTGTGTTAGAAGTTAATTAGTGTGTTAGAAAATTTCACTAAGTTAGTGTTAGAAAATTACAGAAAGTTAGAATAATTTCACTAAGTTAATTTTTTTTACTAAGTTACCATCTTGTTACTGTTTAACTTTCATCTTATTTCTGTCATATTTCTCAATTAACTATTTTTTACTAAGTTAGAAACACTAAGGTATTTTACTTAATTATGGAATATTTACTTAGTCCGGGCATGTTTTTAGTTCATATGTCTATGTTGGACGCGCCGGGCGATGTCCGGGACTGGGCCCCGCCAGGCTGGCACTGGGAGCTCCTTAGTACCGGGGCACACGGCTTGGTGAGAAATCCGGGTGACGTGGTCGACCCGGATATTCTTTGGTGGCCATCGCGTGGGCCACGCTCGGTGCGGAGAGAGCCGGCCCCTGAGGAGGTGGTACAACAGCGTATCCGGGAGGAGGACGAGCACGTCCGTCGCTACATGTACTTGCTGGATAGGCAGTATAGCAGCAGTTGGTCGATTATTCGGAGGGTTCCTTACCACGTGAGCTATGACCCTATGAGGGTTCCTTATCTATGGATGCGTAGCACTCGTGACTCAGCACCCCGCGGCTTAGGACCCGGTCGGAGTTAATTATTTTGAGAGATATCACGAGACTATGTATAAGTGATATTATTCGATCGTGATGTATTAGGGTTAAAAAAATTAACCCGAGCTATGTAACTCTTGGTGTGTCCAGAAATATTATTTCATTAATATATCCAGAACTATTATTTTATTAGTGTCCGATGAAATAATTTTGCTATGTGTCCGATGAAATAATTTCGCCAAGTGCCCGATGAAAATTTCGCTAAGTGTTCTTCATTTTATAAATTTTACTAGCAGATGTTGAGCTATGGATCCCCAAGAACCTGCACATGATCCGCACGCCGATCAGCTCGCGGGAATGGGTGAGGCGGAGAAGGAAAGATACATGTGCGAGATGATTTTTAATAATGCAACGGCCATATATCGTGATGACGACGGTGGACAGGCGTTTAGCAATCATTTTTTGAACGACTCCGGTGACGGAGCTCAGAATATAGAAGATGTAGTAGATAATGACGACGACAACGTCGAGGATGAAGAAGTGCCCTCCAGAACAAACTCTGCCAATGTATATCTCAAGTCACTGTTAACGCAACAATTAATTTGTATTGCAGTTACTAACGAATCATTATTTTCCCGTTTAGGCGCCCTCCGGAACAGCTAGCGCAAGTACTGAGACAAAGTCGAAACGAGGCCCGGCCACAAGGTTGAAAGATACCGCAAGGTTCCCGACCGATACAGTTGCTGCTGATGGCAAACCACTGCAGCCCCTAGAAACTTATCGCAAATTCGTAAATCAGTGCGGAGTTGTTGTAAGAGACCTGGTCCCGATCAACTTAATAGAATGGAATAAGCCGAAGACCAGGGCCAACGTTGGAGCTAGTCATGTCGATGAAAGATTGAAAAAAAATCTTTGCGAAACGCTATGGCTAAATTTCAGCGTAGCGAGCGATAAGAAGAAGAAAGTCGAGCAGTGGGCTTTGAAGAAGATGGCCACATAATTCCAGAGGTGGAAGAAAGAACTGTGGAAGAAATATAAGGACGAAGATCCATTTTTCACTGGGAACCTAGTGAAGATAAGAGACGCTTGGGATGATTTTAAGGCATACAAGAAATCGGGTGTCTTTGCATCCCGATCGGCCACAAATTCGGAGAATGCGAAGAAGAAGAAATATCACCATATTTTGGGGTCAGGTGGCTACATGACTGCCCTGTCTAGGTGGCGAAGCTATGAAGATGCGCTTGTGAAAAGAGGTATCATTCCACAGACACATGACTGGCCCGATAGGTCCAAGCTCTGGTTGTTCGCGCATGGGGCAACGTTGCACGCTGAGACTGGGATGATTGTTGCGAAGGGACCATGGTCGGAAAAAATAACAAATGTCGTAGCAGAACTAGAGAAGGCAATAGAAGATGTTCGAAAAGGAACTTTTGTTCCCGATTGAGAGAACGACGAGCTCACGAGGGCACTCGGGAACCCCGAAAAGTGGGGACGAACACGAGGATTTGGAGCCACTACCCCGTGGAGCCAAGGGTTTGCAGCGGACATTGGCACTTACAGAAGCCGTGATAGAACGAAGAAAAGGGCGATGGAACGGACATCGACATTAGAAGAAAAGGTGGATTTTCTCTTGAAGAAAGCGGGACACCCTGTACCTGACACTGAAGAGGAGGTAGAACATCGTCCTGCACCTGATCAGCTGCAAATAGAAGACGATCATGTAGCAGATGCCGTTCCATCTCAGCATAGAAGCAACGTGGGTTCCACGCACCTGCAGCTAGAAGACGGTCGTGCAGTCAAACCGTCGGCGCCTCACTACCCCGTGGATGATATCACGGAGAAGACAAACTGTGAGATACATATGCCAATGGGGAACATATCCTTCAGGGTGGCGTCAGGCTATGCTTTACCGAATCAACCTGGAGCAACCAACCATGGTGGTCAGATTCCAGCATCCAATGCTCGTGTCGGGTTGTCAACAATTACGCCGGGATGCCATTCAATTGAGCTCCATATTCCTGGAGGTGAAGGCGAGAAGACACTGGGAGAAATGGAGCTTGGTATCATCTTGTGGAATAAGAAACACATCGTGTTCCCTAACTCGGCGCCAAGGCCACCGACTCCTCCAGGTACAAATGTACCATACCTCCATCAATTACTGAATGTTGCACCACATGTAAGCTTATTTTTAATAGTTTTTTCACTTTCGTACAGAGAATGCACGACCTCCAAGTCCACCCCCCAACGAACCTCCAAGTCCACCCCACAACGAAGATTGGGAGCCCGAGGCCGAGGGTCCATCGCTCGTGCACTCCCGTGAGCCGACGGATGAGCCCACTACGGGTACGGCAAAGCGGAAGCTGCAGTTCAGAAGAACGGGACTCCTTCCAAGAAGAGACCAAGGAAATCCAAGAAAGTCGAGACTCCCCCGCAGTTACCAGGCCTGATGACTCAGGAGGAACTAACCAATGCCGTGAAATCCAAAACCAGCGCATGGTTCGCATGGTTTCCCCTGAAGGCCCCTCCAGACATCTGAAAGGAAACTCTGAAGGACATCCCAAAGTGGAAAATTGAGCGGACCATCGACAAATTATATTATCCTGCACCGCCGCCACCGCCGCCCCTTTCAGACTATGAACGGTACATTGAAAAGAAGCACACCGCACAGATGAAGCAGGCGGAGGAGATGAAGCAGGCGGAGCAGACGAAATGCGGGAAACAAGTTCCCTAGCTCGGACAACAAGAAGCACGGTCAATTGCCCCGCTCAAGGTGTTATCTGACCAGGCTTCAGTGTCCGGTCCACGCATGGGCGACGTGGGTTACGCTATTGCTGATGTGGTATATACATACAAGCCCGGGCACCCTCTGGTCGAAAATCCTACTGCTCTAACAACCCAACTACGGAATTTACATGATTGGTACTTGGAGGCCGCAAGGCAGAAGAGAGACTGTATCATGGCGACAGTTCAGGATCAACACTACTTCGGAGATTACGGTGTCGAGCTTGGGTTCGATGATTTCTTCCAGATGTACAATCAACATGCCCTCGACAAGTCTATCCTCAGCTGCTACTGTTTGTAAGTGATTTATTTGTGTAATTTAATTATTTAGTTAAGCTCGCGTTCATTGCCCGTATAATTATCACTCACGACATTCTTTTTGTACGCTACTATGCAGAATGAAGATTCGTGAATACAGGCTGGCAGGAATCTGGGACTTTGGATTCATTGACCCGTATTCGTATCATCAAAACACAATAGAAAGGTTCAACAAGGATACACCAGATGATTTGTTAAGGTTTTTGAAGCGACAAAGTACCAAAAAAGAAATACTTTGTCCCTACGGATTCAAGTGAGTGTTACTGTCTTGTAGACATTCCATTTTGCTTACCTGATGTTAAGTGTAATTGATGAGTATGCATGACTGCGTGTGTACACTTGCGCAGTTCCCACTTCATATTGTTCATCATTAGAATCGATAAAGGACAAGTTGAAGTCTGGGACTCGTTAACCTGGGGCGCTGACACATGGAAGAGCGCGCGTCAGATGCTTCAAAAGTATATATATATCGGCCTCTTTCGTTCATCGGCCTCTTTTTCGTTCATTTCCTGATATCAAGTAAGTAATAATTAACTCTTCTATTCATTTTTCTTTTGTCGCCAAGGGTTTGGCAAATGTTCATCAAGGAAGAACCCGGTACATGGGCAGACAAGCTCCACTTTCAGATTAACAAAGTAAGTAGTACTATGTATCCTGGTTTTAATACCATTACCATTCTCTTGATTATTATTAATTTGACTGAATTATGTTTCTCGTATATAGAAAGTCCCACAACAACCACAGGGAACTGATCATTGTGGATACTACGTTTGCGAGTTCATTCACAGGACGATCAATGAGAAATCCCGTACTTCCAGAAATCTAGAGGTACGTAACCGGATCTTCACAACTTTATTTATGTTGCCATTAATTATGTTTAGTTTTGTTCATAACTTAATTGTTTTCATCTACTTCTTTTAAAGATGGCACGAAAGCGGGCGATGCTCAAACCAATCGACCGTTGCAAGGCTATTGCAGAGGAATTGGCAGGATTTCTTCTCACGCAAGTCATAGCAGAAGACGGAGAAATTTTCCATCCTATGAACCAATAGCCAGCTCCCTTCTCTATGCAAGTATGCAGCTATTGAAAACGAACTTCAGATTATGTAATTCTCGGTCGATTACTTCGTGTTACATGTATATATATGTACTTTTATTTGGTGCATCAACATTTAACCGCAAACACGAATCGGAAACACTTAACCGCACACACGAATCGGTGTTTCCGGATACGTATTTCCGATTACGTGTTTTCCGATTCCGTGTTCGTAAAAAACGAAACACGGACACACGGAAACGGAAAGACTAAACGGAAACACGTAAACGGAAACCCTGAAAATACGGAACACTCCCTAAACCCTAAACCCTAAATACGGAATCGGAAACCCTGAAAAGAAAAGGAAAAAAAAAGAGAAAAAAAAGCTTTTGGACCGGTTGGTGTTACCAACCGGTTCTAAAGGTCCTCCGCCTGCGCGCGCTCTTCAGCGCCCACGTGGAGGCCTTTAGAACCGGTTGGTGACAGACCAGTTCTAAAGGGGGGGGGGGCTTTAGTCCCGGATACGTAGCACCGGATTTGTATCCGAGTCCAAAGGCCCTTACAAACCGGTGCTACTGCCCTGTTCTCCACCAGTGTTTCATATACATGATTTATTTATTTCTTATATATTTTTAATATAGGTACATTTTAAAATAAATTAGAATGGTTAGCAGTTTCGAATTTCGATATCCTACCACCCGCATAAAATAACGGCGCGAATCCGAACGTGACCCTACAACATAAATATAAAATATATAAAAAACATACATATAAAACATAAATATCTAATATATAGCTCATTTTTTACACACCCCGAGGTTCCGAAGCCCGTCTTTCGGAAAAACACTATTAATCGTGCGCCTCTGTCGTCTACCCCCTAAACGGGCATCGAAAGGGGGTAGAACAGTGAAACCTCAAACTTATTTTATGCATCATTAGGTCATACAAACTTGTATGCAAAAGTTTGGATCAAGGATTCTATAAGATTCCCTAGGATATACCTGCTGTGAGAGTTTCGCGGTTTTCGGTCATCACAAATAGGGTGAAAGACCCATATTGGACAAATCGTCTGTATTCTTCTGAAGAGTTGTGTTTTACCTATGTGTTTTATGTTCCTATGTCCTACCATAACACAATCAACAAACTAGTTCTATATTGGCACCCCCTTCGACACCGTTACCGCATGTATACGTATAAGTCTGCTATTTCTCCAACTGGTCTAAGGTTTCACCGGAGGGGGGATACGGAGCGTCTGGATCCTGACACAAGCTAGGGGGTGCCATACCATGTTACCATAGGTTTGTTGTGTGTTTTGGATGGAAAAGATTTCACTCCGGGGTGTGACCCCGCTTCACCGGCACCCTCTTCTCTCTAGTGAGTTTACATACGCTTATAGGCTGAAACTCCCGTATCGGACGAAGCATCGTGAATCTTCTGAAGAGTTGGGTTCTACCATTTTGTTTTGTCTTCATATGGCCTATACAAACACATCAAAGCAACTAGTTCCACATTTCTACCCCCATTCGACGCAGTTATTACGTGTATTCCTATAAGTCCTGTATTTCTCAAGCGGGTCTAGGATTTCACCGGAGGGGGGGCTCCGGAGCGTCTGGATGCCAACACAAGGTATGGTTTTCCATACCATGTTAGTATATGTGTGTTGTGTGTTTTGGATGGCAAAGATTGCACTCCTGGGTGTGACCCGCTTCACCGGCATCCACTTCTCTTTACGGAGTTTACATGCGCTTATAGACTGAAACTCGCGTATCGGACGAAACATCGGGAATCTTCCAAAGAGTTGGGTTCTACCTTTGTGTTTTGTGTTCCTATAGCGTAGACAAACACATCCAAGCAACTAGTTTCACATTGCTACCCCCATTCGACGTCGTTACCGCGTATATTCGTATAAGTCCGGTATTTCTCCACCGGTCTAGGGTTTCACTGGAGGGGGGCTCAAGAGCGTCTGGATCCCAACACAAGGTAGGTTGTGACATATCATGTTAGTATAGGTTTGTTGTGTGTTTTGGATGACAAAGATTGCACTCCAGGTTGTGACCCGCTTCACAGCATCCAGTTCTCTCTATGGAGTTTACATTCGTTTATAGGCTGAAACTCCCGTATTCGACGAAACATCGGGAATCTTTCGAGGAATTGGGTTCTACCTTTGTGTTTTGTGTTCCTATGGCTTAGACAAACACATCCAAGCAACTAGTTCCACATTGCTACCCTATTCGACGCCGTTACCGCGTGTAGTCGTATAAGTCCGGTATTTCTCAGCGGGTCTATGGTTTCACCGGAGGGGAGCTCCGAAGCGTCTGGATCCCAACACAAGGTACGAGGTGCCATACCATGTTAGTATAGGTGTGTTGTCTTTTGGATGGCAAAGATTGCACTCCGGGGTGGCATTATCATGTAGATGACGTGGACTGGCCGGTGATGTAACGTACATATATGGACGAACGCGGCAGAGATTAATTGAGGTGCGCGTGATACGATTCTGCCTCATGGGTGTTCCACAGCTGTGCAGATGGAGTTATGAAGCATGTCAACTAAAATCATACTACTCCTACGTATCAATTCTGTGGAGATCAGGGCAGGTCAAGTCAAGTCTGAACCTGGAAAAGGTTGGACTTTTCGCTGCTAAGTATGGGCTAGCTGTGCTTCGGTGTCCCCCCTCTCCCAATTTGGTGGAAGGGTATGATCGACATTTTACATTAAAATTTTATTTTTTGTTCTAATACAGTGTATTGATCATGCTCATATAGGGATGTATTATGTATAGTAATCATACCTGAATTATAAACCACCCATCCATCACTGCTTATCATGTGCAAGGCAACGACGTGCCCACCGCGACGTATGATTTTTGTGCAAAATTTATACTTAAAATAAGCTGACGGGTTTATACATGTTGCGTACAACTTAATAAGACTTAATTATTCACAGCCCGTCCATGTTAACGAAAGGGTACTGAGCGATCTCATCCATCTCCTTGTATAAACGTTTTGGTTTAGGTGGTGACACCTGAAGCAGAAGTGGCTAAGTATATATTCTTGTCTGAATGCTTGGAAACCACATATGTAGTAATCCGTCCGTATTGCTTTTCCATCGGTTGTGTAATAATTGACGCCTCCATTACCAGAATTATTTTTTTGTACATATTAATATTTATTTTCGCAGTTCTCCGTCTAGCAAAACCAAAATATATTTGGATATGTGATGACAGTAGTGCGTGCAACTCATTTCGGCATCCGTCGATCCCGACAAACAGAAGAAAAATGCGCGGTATCACGAACACAAATCCACAGACCAGCGTTTGGTTAAGGCCTCTACGTAAGCAAGTGTGACGACATCGGATCACACGAGTGCATGCACGACGTCGCCCGCAATTACGTTAGCCTTTATTCATCTGTGAACGGCTCTATATGCATCATCCATCAAGTATGGATTTTATCCATTTCGTGGCTCTCCGCAAGGACGGACGGAATTAATTAGGCGATATGGAAGTGTAGTTGCGCCAGCTAATGAGAGGCAGACACGCAAATGAACGTATATATATTGATGCATGTGCATCTGAGATGGCACATAAATTGTGCAACGACTTCTGCAGTGTAAAACGTCCACGACGACGGGATGGTGTCGTCCCGGTCGGATAGATCAAATGCACTGTGGCCACGGTTTCCTCCGTGCGGCCGGTATTGTATCGAATTCTTGTGACAGGGTACATGCATGTCACGTACGTCCAATTGCGCCCAAGATAGTAGCCGTAGTGGGATCGCCCACTGTCAAGATGGACGGTGACACGCGATGCATGAACTAGCCACACATGACACATCCATCGGTCCCTAATTAAATTAATTTGTTTTTGGGGGAAATTAAATTAAAGTTTAGTGCACAGTGCATCATTACCAATTGCTTCCCGAAGAATGGAGACGCTGACAAGGAGCTTGGGCGGGATCATTTGCAAGCCGTTGTCGTCGTGAAAGATTGTCGATGCATGGTTGTTCCCTGTTAACTCGGCCGGCCGGTCTAGGACGTGCCATGCAGATTGTGGGCGAAGTACTGCCGCGGACTCCGTGCTGTTCGGCCGTGGCCCCTCGGTCATTCTACTCCCTCTATCTTAAAATAGGATGCGTATTTGTTTTGGTCAAAGTCAAACTTAACAAAGTTAAAACTACTATGCATAAAAATGTATAAACATCTAAGATATCAAATAAACATTGGTAGAATCACAATAACCTATATATTTTAGATTATATACATTTGATGTGGTAAATACTGATATATTCTTCTATTTATTTGGTCAACTTTATATACTTTGACTTTTTCTAAAAACTATACGCAACATATTTTTGGATGGAGTGAGTACTTAACAATCGATCCAAGGAATGGACAAACTTTTCTCTCACTCAAATTACAGATTTGATCCCTGGGTTCAGCACTATGCCAGTGATATCCATTTCATAAAATAAAAATGACTAAAAATGTACCAATCGACATATATTTTGACCGTAGGCATAAAGAGCTAGCTAGCAAGGTTGCCAGGTTGGCAGTAGGTTGGTCACGCGCGTGCAGTCATCAAGCCTTCCTGGAGTACTTATATATGTGCGTGTATTAGTATACGTTCCTCAAAGACACCAACCGATATCATTCAAAAGATAAATTTTCGTGGAGCATCGGAGAAAGGATCAATGTACGCCCAAGATAGCTTAGCAAAAAATAGGATTAGGAAGCATCGGGACCGAGGGCGTAACGTAATGTAACATTCTGTCAACATGGTTCCGTTGATTGCCTACATTGACCACCATTCGTTCTCCTCCTCGCCTCACTCAGGCCTGGGCGTGAACGGCTGCGTGCCTGCACGTGCCGTTTTGTTGCCTCATCACCGTACACCCACTAGTGGAAACAGGGCCTTTTGTCCCGGGTCGTAAGGGCCAGTTGTCCCGGTTGTGTAACCGGGATGGGCTAGCCGGGACAAATGGCGCTCCCCCATTGGTCCCGGTTGTGCCAGGACCCGGGATGGTAAGGTTAGGCCACGTGGCGAACCTGGGCCAGGGAGTTCGTCCCGGTTCGTTCAAGGGACCGGGATGGATACTTTTTTGAAAAAAATATATATAGCCGTCGATTTTCGCCTGCGGCGGCAGGTTTTTTTTTTCGTTTTTTGGGCTCCTGTCTCCCAATCCCCAGCTGACCTCCCCTTCCCCAACCGCGTCCAGGCCCACGTCTTTTATTAAGCCCACTGGCCATATTTTTTGGTCAAAAGGGCCCACTGGCCCGCATCTTTTATTATGGTCGGTCAACGGTTCGAAGGGGCCACTGGCCAGCGGCCTAGTGGCTAGCTCGCCTGGTCGCTTAAATTAAGACCACAGGGGCGGTCAAAGGGCCCACTGTCGCCTCGTCTTCCCGCCCCGCCTCGGCTTCCAGCGCCCCCCACTTCCCCACGCGCGTGTGCCACAGCTGCAACCGCCGCCACGCCTCGGCTCCCGCCCCGCATTCATGGCCGCCTGCAACCGCCGCCACGTTCAGGCCGGCGGTTGGCATGCCAGCCCCCCGGGTCCTTTTTAAAGGGCCCCCGCCGCCCGTACAACCCATCCACCCCGGCCGCTCCCAAGGCAAAGCCACCCTAGCCACCATGTCCCGCTGGTTCTCGAGCGGCTCCGGCAAGCGCCCCAGGAACGACGGCGAAGGCTCCTCGAGCGGCGCCGGCCGCGTCCCACCCCCGCCGGCGGAGGCCTTCGGCTACGGCCCTGGAGGTGTCCGCATCGGCGGGACGCCGCGCGTCCCCGCGCCACCTCCGGCGGCACGCCCGCCGCCCCGCGCCGAGCCCAAGGGCAAGCGGTTCCGCCGGTACATCCGGGCGGTGGAGGCCGAGTGGCACTGGAACAACGCCACGCCGATGTTCTGGCCAGACGTCCACCTCCCGGACGGCTGGCACCTGAACCCCCAGCGGATCCCTGTGCCGCCGGCCCCGACCGGCGAGGCGCTGCTCGAGGAGATCGACCGCCGCCGCCACCTCCTGCCGGCCCCTGACCGGCGAGGCGCTGCTCGAGGATATCCCCTACAGGCGAGGCG
This sequence comes from Alopecurus myosuroides, assembly GCA_028641055.1. NCBI lineage: Eukaryota > Viridiplantae > Streptophyta > Magnoliopsida > Poales > Poaceae > Alopecurus > Alopecurus myosuroides. The sequence goes on from CM054060.1 coordinate 51,782,809, forward strand.
CTGCTCGAGGCGGTGGAGGCCGAGTGGCACTGGAAGCATGCGTAGCTAGACTTCGTTGCAGGGGATATCAACGCACCGAAATGCAAAACCACTCCTACATTGGTTCTCCCCTACTATCCAGACCATCCATCTGTTCAATTTGTTGGAGATTCGTGCCGCAGTTTTTTGCAAGACAACCCTCCCACCTCACAATTTAAATTTGCACAATACACCCTATATTTTTTGCTTTTATCAAGTACGTGTTTCCTGTTATTCTTATGACTATTTTTTTCCTAGTTTTTTCCACAGATAATTCCCAACCAGAGTATAACTTCAAACTTTTCAAAGAATATTCTTTTCCAAAAATATTAAACTATATTACATATATTTTTATCTCTAAATAATAATCAACCAAAATTCACATAAGTTTCATATAAGATTCTTTCACAGAAAAATTAAATAAGTTTAAACATGTTGAAATATTTTCAATATTCAACAAGTTTGGCTTCAATATTTTTCACAGAATTGTTTTATGCATGAATATTAAAAAATATTCATATCAGTTTCATACATTTTTTATGTAAGAATTTTCAGAGAAATTCAACATGTTCCACATAATTTTTTTTCCAGGAAATTAAACTATATTACATATAATTTTTATCTCCGAAAAAATAATCAAGAAAATTTGTATAAGTTCCATACAAGATTTTTATATAAGATTTTCATAGGAATTTCATCGAGTTTAATACATGTTCAAATATTCCCTGTGATATATAATCAACAAAAAATCATATAATTTTTTCAGATACAAATTCTCACAGAAATATTCCATACTTGGAGAAGAACTGATTCACACAAATCACACATGATCTATACTAGAACAAATCCATACATGTCATAATAAAAAAGATCTGTACAAGATTCATACTTAATCCAGTCAAAAGTCAATACAAAAATGCTCGATCCTAAAACTTTGACCCGAAAAAAGTCACAGAGATGATAAGAATATCTAACTTTGCGTTTACAGTCGAAAAATAAAGAAAAATTTGAGAAGAGGTTAGATCCGGTCCTAGTGGAGACCAGATCCATGCCCAGGTTGTTGGTGTGGTGCAGCTCGGATCCGTGGCTGCAAACCGGGGAGGACGACCTTCGGCGAGGAGCGGCTGGAGATGTCGCATGCTCGCATTCACGAGCTCCCTATTCTCACCTCCGGCCACACCCAACGGAGATCTCCTGGACAGGACAGTGGGGGCAAGGACGTACGAGGACCGTTGGTGGCGCCTCTCCTCCGTCCACACGCGCGTCCTGTACAAGATTCATACCTAATCTACTCAAGTCAATACACAGTTTGGAGTGCGGGGTGCCAGTAGTACTTCATGCCAGAATCACCACAGATTAAGAAAGGCCCCCAAACGAAACCAAATCATTACTGGAACTATTGTAGAAACATCCACGTTTCTTCAAAGAAATTAGACGGAATCGTCACAAAAAATTGAGAAAAGAATGTAGAAAAAAAGGGATCACTAGTGGAAACAGGGGCATTAGTCCCGGTTCGTAGGCCCCATTTGTCCCGGTTGTGCAACCGGGACGGGGCATCCGGGACAAATACCCCTCCCCCATTGGTCCCGGTTGTGCCAGGACCCGGGACAAATGGGGCTGACCACGTGGCCCGTGCGCTGGAACCTGGCTAGGGCTATTAGTCCCGGTTCTCTATACGACCCAGGATGCATGCCCCTTCTACCGCGGCAGGGCTTTTGCCCTTTTCTCTACCGCGGCAGAAATTTGCAATTTCCGTTTTTTGGCCCCCCAGACCTCCTGGCGGCCCCTCCCCGGACCTCGAGAAGAGAGGAGCCTCGGTGGACCCTCCACTGAGCTCCCGGATCGCACGAGTGAATAAGTATATAAAGCAGAATAAGAAACACTTATATTACGGAAGAAAACTATATCGAGCATATTATATGACCGATGGACTGTATTACAAAATCAAACTTAGTTCCAACCGGAGGCATGGTACTCTCCATCTACGTTTATGACCTCTGCATCTAAGAAGCCCGCAATTTCCTCCTGAATTGCTCGTATGCGGTCCCTTGGAAGAAGACCGTCCCGAAGCCGTTCGATCTAATATAAATAAGAGTGGTCAATATATATATGATACTAAGTAACTAAAATAGATAATAATAAGAAGAATTGACGACTAACGTACATAAAGTTGCTTTAAATTTCTGCCCTTGGGAGATGTCGTCTGACGAATGAACTCGCAAACGTAGTATCCACACAAGTTATTCCCGTATCCTTGTTGCAAGCACTTTACGAGAAGATTGCACTGGTAGAAAATAGGCCTACAGTCCCGGTTCGCCAGGACCATTAATCCCGTCCGGGCAACCGGGACTAGCTATGCGCGACTAAATGCCCCCCCCTATAGTCCCGCCACTTACGGACCGGGACTAAAAGCCCGTCCACGTGGGCACTAGGGGTCCGTTGCGGTGGAGGACCTTTAGTCCCGGTTCTTGTGGTTAACCGGGACTGAAAACCTGCGCAGGTTTAGGGTTTTAGGCCCCCTAAACCTGTTTCCTTTTTAATTTGTTTTGTTTTAATTTCAGTACACATATACATGCATATATATATATATATGAAATATCAAACAAGGAGAATTCAATAGGAATATATAATATATATTCAATATCGGGTGACCATATATACAACCTCGAACAAGTTTCCATATTACACAATTAAGATGGACGAGCATACACAAATTCGCACAAGTTTCAAAGTACTTAGGGCTTATACATGCGGATAAAAGTCATCGTCGGTGGACGCATGGAACTCTCCTTTCTTCTGGATGACATGCCTAAGGAAAAATCCTGCTATTTCCTCTTGAATTGGTCGGAAGCGAGCTTCTGGAGTAAGCGCCCTCCGCAAGTTATTGAGACCCTTCCGCGTTTCCTCGTCCTTCTTCCTCTCAGATATTTCTTTCCGTATGTTCTCACAGACATAGTATCCACATAGACCGGTCCCCGGTGGCTGCTTATCCACACCTTTGACCACATTTTTAAATCGTAGCGCATCTTTGAATTCACCGACATGTTGAAGTGAGAGCCGTCTCCAAACTCTACAATGCAAATAAAATTAAATGAACAAGGGAGTTATTAGCTTAGAAAATGAGCAAAAGAGACCGATCGATATAGAGCGCAAATGATTGAAAAATAATTACTTTTGCATCATTTTTCTCATGTCGACCCAAAGATCTGTATTTGAATTCATAGAGTCAATGATGAAAACTATGGACTTGTGAAGATCAATTTTTAGCAGAATCCAGTGGTACCTGCGGACACATTAGATGCAGAGTCATGCATAATTTATCGATTGGACATACCATGCATGGAGTAAACAAAAGAGAATGGGAACATGAGAGAAACACTCACCCAAAATGGTAAGGAAATAGAATATATCTTTTGGATTCATGCTTTTTAAAAAAATTGTACAAGTCTTTCTCCACGTCTATGGGGTGACGTTCTAACATAGTTCCATTAATGATTTGTGGGTCAATGAACCCAACATCATGGATGAGTCTTACTTTGCATTCCCAAATCTTCAATCTGCATAATAGCGTACGGAACAATATAGTTAGGACAATATATATATATATAGTGTAGGCAATGAAGAACGAGATGAGGTAGAAATAAATCACTTACAGAACGTAGCAACTCAGGATAGATTTGTCGAGCTCACGCATATTGAACAGCTGGAACAATTCACTCAACTCAACTGTTACAGAGTACTTTTTGGTGTGATGCTCCTCTGTATAATCCACATACACATATTCTTTGTCGGTAAATGCTATGAAATCTTTGTACCAACGTAGCAGACTTTGCATTAGTGGTGGTAGATCCTTTTCCTTCGCAGGCTCGATGAGAGGCCCTTTCTTCACATATTTTAATGCTACATCAGCCACTGGCATATCGTCCATGTCTAAAAAGGCACGAAGAGACATACCGGCCTCGGACGCATTTTGCATGGCAGTAGCTACAGTCAATCCCATTGCTGTCACAGCATTTATGACCTCGGGGTCCTGTTCCGGAGCGGCTTTCACTATGAGGGGGGATATCGATTGTTTACTCTGCATCCCGAGCTGGGCAACTTGTTTCCCGCTTTGTATCATTTTTGCTTTTTTTTTCTCCTCCTCCAATATTCCTGCTTGCTTACGAAGTTCAATATCATAGTCTTTAGGAAAATTCTTCACGGATTGGGACACTGTCGATAAAAAATCCGTAGCCCAATAGTCTACAATCGGAGGGAATACTTACTTGGGCTCAGGCTCCTTTAGCGCCTTCAGTTTGCCCTTCCATTTCTCAACGTCGGCCTTCACGACCAATTTGGTTTCAGCATCACTAAGTTCCCAAGGCCTTGGGGTGAGAGGCTTCAGTGATGGCTCCGGTACCCGTGTGGTCTTAGGTACATAAGGGTCCGGGTTAATAGACCAAGAGCGGGTTCCCTTGCTGGCCGCCTGCTTCTGTTTCTTCGCTGGAGGAGGAATGGGGGGCGACGTCTGCTTATCCTCCGGAGGAGGAATGGGGGGCGACGTCCGCTTATCCTCCGGAGGAGGAATGGGGGGCGACGACGTCTGCTTTTCCTCCGGAGGAGGAATAGTGGGAGACGTCTGCTTTTCCTCCGGAGGAGGAATCGTGGGCGACGGCTGCTTAACCGCCGGAGGAGGAAGATCGGGGGACGACGTCGAATGGCGTGAAGGAGGCGTAGGTGAACCAGCACTAGCACCACCACCACCACCAGCACCTGCACCATCGTAGGGGGGTGGACTTGTTAGCCTTGGCGTCTCGCCTGGAAACACTATGTACTTCTTTTTCCATAGAATGAACTGGCGCTTGACATCTCCAAGTCTTCTCTCCCCTTCGGGTGTAGCTATGTCAATCTCCAGGTCCTCAAACGCTTGGACTATGTCTTCCACCGTGACACGAGCATAGCCATATGGAATGGGGTTGTTGTGATGGAGTGCTCCAGGTGTATAGGGTAAAGCACTGCCGGTAGCCACCTTCATGGAAATGTTCCCCACGGGATAATGCAGATCACATTCTTTCATCTCCTTTACGTCATCCACGGGGTAGTGAGGCTCCGGTGCACGACTCTCGATCATCGGTGCATTAGCACCTGCAGTCGGGGCCTCCGTGGAAGCCACGCTGCTTCTCCGCTGCTGGCTTCCGAGATCCGTTGCATGTTCTTGATGCGGCCCTCCAGCCGACGCTTTTTCTTTCTCAAGTATTCCCGCCACGACCTTCTTCAGGTCAGAAACTTCCATTGCAAGATTCGCCAGTTCATCTGCAGCCCGGTCCGTACCTCTCCTACGGCTTCTGTAACAGTATGGGTCACCCTCCTGGGAAAACCCTACTTTCCACGGCAATCTGCCTTTGCCTCGTATATGTCCTCCGTGTTCAGGATTTCCGAGGGCAACTATCAGTTGGTCTCTCTCTCTGTTGAACGTGATCTTGCCCTGTTGAGCTTTGGTCATTGCGTCAACAAGTTCTTTTGTGGGAGCAAACTTTTTCTGCCGGTGAACACACTCCCCTGTCTCCGGGTCTAGCGATCCCCCATGCCCATACCACCACATTTTGGCTCTTTCGTCCCATCCCTCTGTACCTAGACGGATTCCTCTTGCCCTTAGGCCGTCCTCCATTGCCAGCCACTTAGGCGCCGAAACGCGGTATCCTCCTGGCCCCATAACATGATGGTACTGCTTCTTTTCCGCATTAGCCTTATTTTTTGCCGACATTTCCTTGAAATGCTCCGATTTATGTTGCGTCACAAATTCTGTCCAATCATCTCTCAGTTTCTCATATTGTCCAGTGAAAATCGGAGTCTTGCCCTGGCTGACATATTCACGGAACAATTTTTTCTTGAAGTTCCGGAATGCTTCGGCCATCTTCTGAAGAGCGAACTCTTTGACTATCCTCCTCCTCTCACGTCCACCCGGAACGTCCTGACCGAATTCATCTTTTTTGTTGTATTCCGGAGGTAGAATGAAATGTGCAATAAGCTTTCTAAACATAATCTTTTTCGTTCTCTTGTCGACATAACTGAAACCGATACGTGCTTTCTTTGGCTCCTTCCATTCCTGGACGGTGATCGGGACGATGTCTCTAACAATGACTCCGCATTGGTTGATAAACTTTGTGGTGTGCTGTAGGGGCTTGCCGATTTCACTGACTGATTCGATGGTATATATTTCGGAATCTTTCATCGCCTTGGATTTGCCACGCTTTGTCATACTAGATCCGACCGAGGGCTAAAATAAGAAAGAGAGTCGCGCGCGTTAGTCTTTGCAATTGGACCGAGGGATAAAATAAGACCGAGGGCTAAAATATATACCTCGCCGGAGGTGGTTGTTCTTTGCAATTGGAGATCGTCGTTTGTCGACGGTTGACCTCCGTCATCAATGTCCATTCCTTCACCTCCTTGATCATCGACAATGTCTGTTCCTTCTTCACCTCCTTGATCATCGACAATGTCTGTTCCTCCTTCACCTTCTTGATCCTCAAGGTTCAGATAAGAAGAGATTACATCATCGACAATGTCTGTTCCTCCTCCGGCTATGATATCTAATATATAACCTTCAGCCACCTGTTCCGCCGTCAGGTCTCTATTGTCTGCCATATGTCACTCCTGCAGACATGCATGTAGTAAAAATTAATTAAGTATATAGGAGACTTAGCAAATATTGTCGTAGAAAGAGGGAAAACAGATTGGTAGGGTCGCTCAAATGACTTGGAGAACCCCATAGCTAGGTTGCATTTGCTTTTCTGGTCATTTTGGTATATTACACTTAATATTCTGAATTTATTGAATTAAAACTTACTTTCATTATTTTAATGAATTTAACTCAAATTCAAATATGGTCTCATTTTAAACTTTGTCAAACATGAATGATAATGATATAAACAGATAGCTTACATTTTTGTGAACATTTTGCATATTTTTCCATAATTTTTGGAATTATAAATTAAAAGTTATTTAATTTAGAAGATTTAATTATGTTCTGTAATTCCATATACAGTGGGCCCCACGTGTCATGATGACGTCATTAAAAAAAACTCGTCAACACGTGGCCAGGTGACGTCATGATGACGTCACCCCTGGCGTCACACGGTGGCCGGCGGTGGCAGTTCAGGCTCTCGGGTCTCCGGCGATTCCGACGATTCCGGCCACGGGGGAGGGAACGGAGATGGGGAGGAGGCCACTGTGGTGCTCGCCACGGGGGAGGGGACGGAGATGGGGACGAGGCCACGGCCACTGTTGTCTCGCCGGCGGCGAATCTGGCCGCGGTAGCGAGCGCGAGGGCGGCGCGTTCTCAGTTCGTGGTCGCCGTTCGAGGGCGGCGCGTTCGCGCGTGAATCGTGGTCTCCGTTCGATGGCGTTGGATCTAGGGCGACGGCGACGGCCCGCGGGGAACCTACCGGAGAGACGGCGACGGGACGGGGGCGGAGCAGGGTGGAGGCGGTGGAGAGAAGGGCTCGACGACGGCGACGGCGACGGCGATGGAGACGGCGCGGTCCTCTGCGCGGGCGACGGCGACGGGGCAGAAGACGAGCAGGCGCCGGCGCGAGGGAAGAAGAGGGTTTGTGACTTAGAAAATTTTGGGGCAGGAAGGCATCGCACATATATAGGTCCAGCCTTTAGTCCCGGTTCGTGACAGCAACCGGGACTAAAGGTCCCCTGGGGTACCCTCCACGGGCCTTTAGTCCCGGTTGGTGTCACGAACCGGGACTAAAGGTGAAAATTTTCGCGGCGTTCTCGTTCCCGCGCAGAACGAGCCTTTAGTCCCGGTTCGTGACACCAACCGCGACTAAAGGTGGTTATTCGAATAGAAATAATAGATGCGTGCAACCTTAAAAATACGAATAATATATCAGAAAATTCAAAAAAATAAAACTAATTCTTTTTCCAATCTTAAAAATACAAATAATATATCAGAAAATTCAGAAAAATAGAACTAATTCTTTTTCCAATCTTAAAAATTCCCATAGATAAAAAAGGCAGTACATAATGGCAAGAGTGGATCTAAACCTAAACGGAGAGCATAGATGCATGCATGATCTGATATCTGCTGCTAGTCATACTCCTGCCTAGGCCTACGACATGAGAAAATTCAGAGCCCAGGACCGAGAATGGAAATCTCTTCGACTAGGTGAACCAGGAGGTGCGTCATAATATCGAAGAAGGATGGTGGAAACAGCAACTCAAAACTGACAAGACATTGGACCACATCGTTCTGTAACCGTGGTAGATCTTCTGGACTGATTACCTTCTGAGAGATTGCATTGAGGAATGCACACAGCTTCACAATGGCTACTCGAACATTTTCCTGTAGGAGGCCCCTCAAAGCAATCGGAAGCAATTGCGTCATAATCACGTGGCAGTCGTGAGACTTCAGGTTTTGGAACTTTTTGTCCGCCATGTTTATTATTCCCTTTATATTCGACAAGAAGCCAGACGGGACCTTCATACTGCTCAGGCATTCAAAAAAAATGACCTTCTCTTCTTTCGTAAGAGCGTAGCTGGCACGACCTTGAAACCATTCCGGATGCCGGTCATCTGGGTCTTTCAAAAGTTGTTGATCCCGCCGTGCTTCCTTTGTATCCTTTGTCTTCCCATACACGCCCAAGAAGCTTAGCAGGTTCACGCAAACATTCTTCGTAACATGCATCATGTCGATTGCAGAGCGGACATCTAGGACTTTCCAATACTGTAGCTCCCAAAATATCGATTTCTTTTTCCACATGGGTACGTGCCCGTCAACTCCCTGCGGAACTAATTGTCCGCCAGGACCCTTTCCAAAGATGACATTCAAATCCTTGACCATATCAAATATCTCAGCTCCAGTACGTTCCGCAGGCTTCGGCCGGTGATCTGCCTTGCCGTTGAAATGCTTGCCTTTCTTTCTTACGTTATGATTTCGGGGAAGAAATCGACGATGACCCAGGTACACGTTCTTCCTACAGTTATCCAAAAATACACTTTCAGTCTCATGTAAGCAGTGCGTGCATGCTTTGTATCCCTTATTTGACTGTCCAGAAAGGTTACTGAGAGCAGGCCAATCGTTGATGGTTACAAAAAGCAACGCTCGTAGGTTAAATTCCTCTTCTTTGTGCTCATCCCACACAGGTACACCAGGTTTGCCCCACAATTGTAAAAGTTCATCAACTAATGGCCTTAGGTACACATCGATGTCGTTGCCGGGTTGCTTCGGACCTTGGATGAGCACTGGCATCATAATGAACTTCCGCTTCATGCACAACCAAGGAGGAAGGTTGTAGATGCATAGAGTCATGGGCCAGGTGCTATGGCTGGAGCTCTGCTCGCCAAAAGGATTCATGCCATCAGTACTTAGACCAAATCTTATGTTCCTTGCGTCAGCTGCAAAATCTTTGAACTCTCTGTCGATCTTTCTCCATTGCGTTCCATCAGCGGGTTGTCTCAACTCCCCGTCGGACTTACGGTCCTCTTTGTGCCATCGCAACAACTTGGCATGATCTTTGTTCCTGAACAGGCGTTTCAACCGAGGTATTATAGGAGCATACCACATCACCTTGGCGGGAACCCTCTTCCTGGGTTTCTCGCCCTCAACATCGTCACCAGGGTCATCGCCTCTGATCTTATAACGCAATGCAGTGCATACAGGGCATTCATTCAAATCCTCGTATGCACCGCGGTAGAGGACGCAGTCGTTAATGCATGCATGTATCTTCAGAATCTCTAAACCTAGAGGGCACACAACCTTCTTTGCTTCGTACGTACTGGTGGGCAACTCGTTATTCTTCGGAAACATATTCTTCAACATTTTCAGCAAATTTTCAAATGATGAGTCAGCTACACCTTCCCGTGCCTTCCATTTCAGCAAATCCAGTGTGCAGCCCAGCTTTTTCAGACTATTGTCGCATCCTGGGTACAGTGACTTCGTGTGATCCTCTAACATGCGATCCAAATTCTCCCTCTCCTTGTCAGTTTCGCAGCGTCTCCGTGCATCAGCAATGGTCCGACCAAGATCATCAGCGGGCTCATCATGTGCCTCTTCTTCACCTTCACCAAACCCTTCCCCACCTTCAGCATCATCCTCCATGAAAGTATCACCGAAAAGGTCATGATAGTTGAAATCGATATCATCCTCTTCTTCATCTTCTTCCATTCTAACCCCTCTTTCTCCATGCTTGGTCCAACAATTATAGCTTGGCATGAAACCGTGCCGAAGCAGGTGCATGTGAACGACTCTTGAGGAGGAGTGACCCTTCTCATTCTTACATTCAGCACATGGACACATAATAAAACCTCGCTGTTTGTTCGCATTTGCCACTACGAGGAAATCTTTCAAACCCGTAGTGAACTCACCGGAGAGTCGGTTACCGTACATCCATTGCCGATTCATCTGCATTATTATTATATAAAGTATATAATTAACCATCATGCATCTGTTAAACTAACTAGCTAGCTGGAAATAATACAAATCATGAAAGGTTCAAGTTGCTAACCGCGATCACGGAGGTAAAATAAATGAAAACGCTCAAGTGTGTTTCATGCTATGGGGCATTTCATCGAACACCTTGTGTGCATAGTAGGAACCAAAAGCATACCCACCACCCCCTTGTGAATATTGTGAGCAAATGTGGCCAAGTGCAGCGAGGTGAGTCCTATATATAGGGATGGGCCTTTAGTCCCGGTTCACCTGGACAACCGCGGCTAAAGGCCGTGGGGCCGGCCCGAGGACCTATTAGTCCCCGTTGGTCTGGCCAACCGGGACTAAAGCCCCTCCCCTCCGCCAGCTGTGGGCCGAGCGCGCTGGGCCCAGACTATTGGTCGCGGGTCTCGTCCCGAACCGTGACTAAAGACCCCTATGGTCGCGGGTCCATTATTTTGGGGACTAATGGGGGCGTACCGAAGGCCTATTTTCTACCAGTGTTGTTTCAATCAAAATAATAATCAACCAGGCATGATAATGTTATCGACACTAGAATCAAGGAGACGGGCGCGGATCTAGATAGTACTTACTTGCACAACATCAAATGTAAGCTTTTTTTCCCATTCACCGGGAGACTTCTTTATGAACCTCTTCCAAACCCTACCCGAGAAAGAAAAAGAATAAAAAGAGTTAGTAATTACTTGATATCCGAAAATGAAACAAAGTAGTCGATATATTGCCATATATAAATACTGAAATTAATAAAGATTGAAATTACCGCTGGATCATTTCCTGCATGTCAGCCCACATTGAGAGGGGTTTACGTTTTGGGTCCATTACAATTATAGTTCCTTTGTCAATTTGGAAGATTAGCAGAATATAGTGGAAGCTGCGCACACAGAACTCATCAATTATACAGTGAACATCGAGTAAGGAAAACAGAATGTTTACAACAGAGTAACACACTTACTTGAAGTTGTAAGGAAATAGTATTTTCCGTCGGTGTTGGTTAAATATTATTGCCCTGAGAATATTATTTTCTGTATCCTTGGGAGATTGCCGAAGAGTCTTTTCATAAATAATATTTGGATCAATGAACCCAATATCATAGATTCCACCTCTTTTGCATTCGAGAATCTTCATTCTGCAATTATAATATATGAGTGTACTATATATATATATATGAATATGCAATTGAATGAGGTGAGCTAGAGAAATAAGTGCCTACAGACAATAGGCACTAAGGATAGATTTGTCGAGGGCCTGCTGCTGGTATAACTAAAACAATTCCTCAAATTGAATCATAACATATCCATTTCCATTTCCATAGTGCTCGTCCTTAACGTTGAGACATATCCAGTCCATAGATTCCTCAACGGCTTCCATATACCAACTATGCACTCTTCGCATTTTCGTTGGTAGATCCTTTATCTCCTCGGGTTTGACAAGAGAATTCCCGTACTGGTATTTGTACGCACATTCAGCTGCGGGGAAGTAGTTCACTGTTTGCATATACTCAGCAATGGACAAACCCGCATCAGTTGTCTTGTCTGCGTACAGTGTTATAAACTCCGGACCAATATGCTCGTCAGCAATATTAGTGCTCGGCCCCACCTGGGTATTGGAAATCACTTTGAGCGGGGACGTGGATTGTTTTTTCTGCTCTCCGAGCTGAGCAACTGATTTTCCCTTTTTCCCGCTTGCGCTACTACTCTTCGTCGACCGCACCATTTCCTGGTGTGACTTCAGAATAGAGCGGTCATAGTCAGATGACAGACTCGGCTCGGGTTGATGAAGAGTCTTCACCATTTTCCAAGCTCGTTCTATCTCTTCTTCGGTCTCGGGGAAATCTGGCTTTTGCTTCTCCTTCCGCTTTGATTTCCACGCCTCATATTGGTCCTTTGCGATTTTCTGGTTTTCCTCGGGAGTATAGTCGTAAGGTAACTTGGGTACCTCTTTTGGTACCTTCGGGAGGGGTGACCGTTGACGTTTCGGTGATTTTTTACGTTTCGGCAGAAACTTAGTGGGCGGAGAAGGTTGACGCGGCGGCGTAGGCGACCGCGCTGGAGACATGCACGGCGTAGGCGACCGAGCCGGAGACGGCATGCGTTGCGAAGACGACCGCGCTGGAGACGTTAGCGCTGGAGAAAGGGAGGATTCGATGGCTTTGCCGTCTGATTTGTGAGCACAATGCATTCCTTTAGCCATAAAACGGTCAAGTTCTTGGCTTCTCCGAGTTCAGTCAACTCTTCGTCTTCACCTTCAGGAAAATCAAGCTTTGCCCGCTCGAATCCGTTGACAACTTCATCGACCCCAACAACAGCGTAGCCCCGTGGAACCGGAAGACTATGGTGAGTTGGTTCGTTGCCAATTGGTAAGGCATAGCCTGCCGCCGCCTTGATGGTTATATTGACGACCTTCACGTGGAGCTCACAGGATGTCATTTCCGTGATCTCATCCACCGGGAGAATCATCGGCGGTGCATCATCACCCGGTAGCTGTGTGGACGCAACACTGCTTTTGCGATGAGAATGTGCGGCGTCGGGAGCCTCGACTTCAACTTCTACCATGTGTACTGATGCGCCGGTAGACACTATCTGCTGGCTAAGTGTGTTAATTTGGTCCTGCTGCTTCTTTGCTACATCCTGTGTCAGCTTTACCATTTCTTCAAGTTGACGCCTCCAGTTTGCCTGATTCTCTGCTTCAGCTGCCTCCTTGTCCTTTTTACGTTGACGGCTTCTATCTGGGTATAACTTTTTGGTGGAGTCGAACGCAACACTCCACGGAGGAGTGCCTTTTGTGCCTCGTGTACGCCCTGCGTGTTCCTTATTCCCTAGGGCTCGTGTGAGCTCGTCGTTCTCTCTATCTGGCACGAACTTCCCATCTTTAACGTCCTTTATTGCGTCTCTCAGCTTCTCTATGGGTAGAGGACGACTCTCTTTATGCCTTAGGTTATATATTGCTTTTCCTTCGGCGTCCAACCTGCCCCCATGCCCGTAGAACCATGACCTTGTCCACTCGACCCACAAGCATGGCTCGGGAGTGATCCCCTGCTGAAGCAGGTTGTTCTCCCATGTCTCCCACTTGGGACTGGAACCCTTGTAGCCACCTTGCCCCATAACATGGTGATATACCTTTTTGGCGGCGTTTTTCCCATTTATTTTTGTCCTTTCCAGTTCATTCTCTGCCAGTTTGTACTTCACGAAGTCTGCCCATACGGGTTTTATTTTCTCATACCCTTTAGTGAAATCAGGAGTCTTGTTCTTCTTAACATAATCAAGGTTCAATCTTTTCTTCCAGTTTTTGAATTGCTCGGCCATCTTTTTCAGGGTCCACGCTTTGACCTTTTCCCGTATCTCATGTTTCATTTTAGTAACATCGGCCTCATTCACATCCGCTTCATTCTCGTCCACCTCCGGCACGGGTAAGTTGAAATTAGCCAAAATCTTTGAGAAAAGATGATCTTTGGCTATTTTGCCGACATATGAAATTCCTTATTTCCGCGGATATTTTGGCTCATTCCACTCATTAACAGTGATCGGGATGTGATCTCTAACTAGCACTCCGCATTGCTTCACAAATTTTTGAGCAACATCAGCGGGAAGCTCGGGTGCGCCGTCTGCTACGATCGTGTCGATCCTGTATCATTCTGTATCTTTCAACTTCTTTGTTGCGCCTCGTTTAGTCTTTTTTTCCGGTTGATATAGTTGAACCGGATGGCTAAAAATATAAAGACTGTTAATACATGTATATAGACAACGGATGCTTCATTAATTAACATATCTATATATGCACCTCTGAGCCGGTGTTTGTAATTTGTATGGTTCCACCGGAGCCGTCGACTGCTCCCATATCGGAGCCGTCGGCTTCTCCCTCATCGGAGTCGTCTCCCTGGGTGAGCACCGGATCTCCCTCACCGGAGTCGTTCATCCACTGGCTCACATCGGTCTCTACGTCGGGCCCGCGGATTAAACTCTCGATCATATTTTCGGCATCTTCGTCTCTTGGCTCCATACTATACAAAAAGAGTAAGTATATATTTCAGATCAATTTCATTAAAATTGCTTATACATAATAATTAACTAATGATCAATTATTTTCATCAAAATTACTTATAGATAATACACAAAAATAACAACATATTCATGAAATATTTAAACGTACGATAACATTTCTAGCATTTTCTAAAATTTATAATTAATAATTAATAACTTTGTGAGCCAGAGGACCCTATATTCAAAATTTCTAACGTACGATAACATTTCTAGCATTTCTAACGTATGATAACATTTCTAGCATTTTCTAACTTTGTGAGCCAGAGGACCCTATATTCAAAATTTTCTAACATTTATAATTAATAATTCTAACATTCTTAAATTTCCTATATCAATTCTAAACGTAAAAATCTAAAATTTCTAAGTCTAATCGAAAATTTCTAACATTCACAACTAATAATTTTAACATTCTTAAATTTCCTATATCAATTCTAAACGTAAAAATCTAAAATTTCTAAGTCTAATCTAAAATTTCTAACATTCACAATTAATAATTCTAACATTCTTAAATTTCCTATATCAATTCTAAACAAATCTAAAGTTAATAAGTCTAATCTAAAATTTCTAACATTCATAAACTAATAATTCTAACATTTGTAACACTAATAAAAACAGTAATTAAGTAACAAAAAGGAAAAAAACAAAAAAGGCCCCGGGCTAGGGCGAGATGGAGGTAGGCCTTACCTCCTCTCGGGGCAGCGGCGGGCCGGCGGCGCGGGGCAGCGGCGGCGGGGGCGGTGGAGGCCGGCGCGAGACGGGATCGAGGGCGGGGCGAGGGGTGGCGCGGGTGCGATGGGGACCGAGGGGCGGGTGCGCTCGACGGGGAGCGATCAGGCCTGAGGGCGGCGGCGCCGTAGAGGAGGACGCCGACGGGGGCGAGGGGCGGCGCGGGGTCGACGGGATCGAGGGGCGGCGCCGCAGAGGAGGACGCCGACGGGGGCGAGGGGCGGCGCGGGTGCGACGGGACCGAGGGGCGGCGCCGCAGAGGAGGACGCCGACGGGGGCGAGGGGCGGCGCGGGGGTACGGAAAAAATGGGCAGCGTCGATTTCGTCCCTGTTGGTGGCAACAACCGGGACGGTCCGTCCCGGTTGGTGGCAACAACCGGGACGAAAGCCCCGGCTGGTCGGGCGCACCGGGAACAGTTGTACTTTTGGGCTGGGCGCGCCAATTGTTTTAGCGCCAAAATTTGAATATCTTAAATATGCACGCGAATAACTTCTATATACTTTTAAATTTGAAAAAAATTACAACATGAAAATTGTTTGAATTTGCATAACTAATTCTAATCCGTTTTTTGTTTACCTAAATAATTATTCTAACTATTCAGACTATTCACTATTTGCACTTAATTTAAATATAAATATCTTCTATTGTTTTAAAATTAGTAATAATTACATTAAACAGAAAACAGACGCGCTAGCGCGCCGCAGTGTCGCCGGAATACAAATTCTTTTATTAAAAAGAGAAAACATACTGGCTGATCCTCTTGATTGGCCTCCATCTACTATTCCTCTTCCTAGCCAGGTAATAATAAGAAATATAAAACTATTACCATTTTTCTTCTTTGATCAACTATCTCCCTTGTGCTGGTAGCCACCATGCATTCACAAACCGGTGTATTAGGATCTGTCATGCACGAAACTCCTATAAACCATCCAACCATCTGCACAATCGTCATCAGAAACATAATATCAACCGATACTTCATTTGTATTCTACAGGTCGAAAATTACCACTTCATGGAAGAGCCCAAGCCATGGCGATACAAATACTTGGGTGGTCATAGCTCCATCTCTTCCACAGAAGCCACCGTACTTACAGAATGTGCCTTCGACAGGGAGGTCAATATAGGAAAGATGACAAGCACTGGACACAGGCCGAAGTGATTAAGCTAGCCAAGGGTGTTGAGAAATATGGCGCTCGGCAATGGAAAAAGATCGAGCTTCATTACTTCTCACTACCTGACGGAGAACCAGTCCGATCAAACAAAAATCTGAATGTATATACAGAAGTCTACTCCAAAAAAAAGTGGTTATTGGCAAATATGGAAGTTGTTTTATCTAGCAGACGAATAATAAAAAGTTTTTTTTCATCTTGCGGGACGCCGCGGAAGCCGGTGGTGATGTTCCCGTGCACATTACTACCCGAGCTCAAAGTGAACACTGACCCAAGCATGCATGGATGAATGTGTTAAAGGGGGATGAATGTGTTAAACACTGACCCAAATGCACGGCAGGACGTATGATGTCGAATCCGGATGTTTTGTATTTGCTCGATGAACTGAATATATGATGTATCAAACCTTAAAGGGGATGTAGAACAAAACAAACGGTATCGCCATCATACAGCCCTACCGTGGCTACTGGGTGCATATATGCATACCAAATGCACGGCTGGACGTATAATGGCGAATCCGGATGTTTTGTATTTGGGAGATGAGCTGACCGGTGTATGAAGCTGGGCTATATATAGGGTCCTCTGGCTCACAAAGTGTTGAGCTAGGGTTTTGATCCAACGGTTAAGAAACACCTCATCCAACGGCTCACAGCAGCTCGAAAGAAACACACCGTAGCCCTGATCGAACGGCTCACAACAGCTCGAAAAAAACACACCCGGATCCAACGACTCACGAGCGCTTGAAAGAAACACACGATCCGTGTGATTCTATCTGATTGGTCCAAACGAAACCCTAATTCCCATTTAGTCCCGGTTGGTGTCCCCAACGGGGACTAAAGGGATGATCCGTTTCCCAATGAAACCCTAACCCATTTAGTCCTGGTTGGTGTCCCCAACCGGGACTAAAGGGATGTTTTCTTCTCGCTATATATATGTATGCATTGCCACACCATTGGCATAAACACATACAAACTCACCACTCTCTCATGGCTTCTACCGTACCCACTCTAACATTCATCCAGGCGGAGGCACTTTCCGCCTCGAACTACCCCTGCCCGTGCGGCTACAACGTTCCCGCCGGTTGGATGCTGAGCGTCGGAGGAGTGCCGGTCCCTCCTCTTCCTCAAGGTGTGGCGCGTCGGGCGGCCATCACGAACCACTACTACCACGAGCTCACGCCGGAGCAGCGGAGGAATCCCAGTTGGCATCCCGATAACCATCATACTTGGGATGCCTTCTTCATCAATCGGCGTGAGAGGGCGCTTGCCAGGCATGAGGAGGTCGGTCTGCCTCCTGGGAACTTTCACGAGGCCGGTCGTCGGCTATGGTGGTCCGGCCGGACTCTACAGAGCGTCATGGACTACATCAGGGCCGGCGATATTCCCCGCCTGCGCTACCCTCAGGCCCAGTCCTGGAGTCGTGATCCTCCGAGGGAGTGCAGAGCACCGTCAGACGATACTGACGACGACGGCGGCGGCGACTACGACGACTACGAGTACATGTACTATAGGCCTAGGCAAGAGTATGACTAGTAGATCGATGCACTCTTGCCATTATGTACTGCCTTGTTTATTTATATCTATGCTCTTCGTTTAGATTTAGATCCAATCTTGCCATTATGTGTACTGTGCCTTGTTTATCTATCGAAATGCATGTCCCCCTCCTAATGTGAATGCATACTTTGCGGCGTCGATGCCTGACCTCATGTGGCCGCCGGCATGTGCGAGTCGCAGAGCGGCAATAGGAAGATGGACTGGCGCTTCGTTTCTGAAATGTGTGGCCAGTCGACCTTCAAAAAGAGGAGGGTAGAGAGTGGTCGGACATTAACGCAGCCGCCTAATGTGAATGCTGCTTTTTGTTGGGAGTTGTGCAACGGCGACAAATATCGCGCAGCTTCTTCTACCACCTACAGAGGTCTTCTACTTAGGTTTAGCTTGTATTTCTGATTTTGGAGAGAAAATATCTTCAACCAATATTACAAATGCGTTTGGAAATTGGTTGAATGGGGTGGATAAAAAGACTATTTGTTGGTCTGTGGCTAGGTATTGGTCCCGGGTCGTGCCACAAACCGGGACCAATGCCCATGCGCGTGCCACGTGGCCTGTGGCTAGGTATTGGTCCCGGGTCGTGCCACAAACCGGGACCAATGCCTCCCCACGAACCGGGACAGATGCCCCCAGGTGGTTTCTGCTGCCTCGGGCAACCGAACCGGGACCAATGCATAGCATTTGTCCCGGGTTTTTGTGCGACCGGGACAGATGCCCCCTGGCCCCCTGGACGAAAGGGGTTGTTTCCACTAGTGGATTCCATGCCCAGATTGGGCCCCAAATATCCCAGATCGAACACCATGAAGTCGCTCTTGGCCAGATCTGGGACAAGGGTGTGCTGCTCGTGGAGGACCGGGTTCGTCGACGAAACCGCGCTGGAGGCGGCTAACACCAGAGAGGAGGGGCCCGGGCCGGCCCCTGCTCCGTGATGGCGCCATGAAGGAGGAAGCCATGGATCCGCGGCTCGAGGAGGAGGGGTGTCGGGGCCTGGATCTCTGCCTCCGTCGTCCGGAAGAGGTGGCGAGCTGGGCCCGCATCGTCGCCCAAGTGGTTCCTTCGCCAGATCTGCTGCATAGCTCGCAGTGAGATCGACCTGGCCTGATCCCACCGGTCCTCCTTTGTTGCCCCACCGGCGGAGGCGAGCCTGGGCGCCTCGGGTCGCGGTGCTCCGCCCTCCGCCGTGGCCGGGGACATGCGGGGCAGGAGCTCCGGGCTCGACCGCCCGCCGTGGCCGGGAGAGGCGGGGCAGGAGCTTGATGCGGGTGCGGCGAGAGGTGGCGGCGGGCCGGGAGAGGAGGTCGGGGGAGATGGAGGAGGGGGTTAGGGTTTGTGGTGGGGAGTGGGGGGGGGAGACGGGGTGGTGCGGGACTGGAGGGCTGTTTCGGTCGGGTCTCGGGTGTGTCCAGTTGCATCTATAGGATGGACCGGGGGTTAATTCAACAATTTTTTGAGGGTGCAAATGTAAATACGCCAAACATTTTGACTGGATGGACTTTTATTGCATCCAACGGCTGTGATAGTAGGTGGGGACCAATGTACATGTGGTAAATCCGCACTCCATCCGCGTTCTCGACTCCGTCGCCGTTTTGTTGCCTGCAACCTGAAGGCGGAGGCCTGGAGACTGAGCTGGCAAAGATCATCCATACAAGCTTTTTACCTCAGAACGGTGATGTGGTGGAATAAAGTCTCTTTGTAGGACGGATTATATATATAACCATATGTAGCCTCTTTTTTAATCTTTTCTGGAAAAGATATTTTGAAGTTTAAAAATTTACAAGATAAAATATAAAGGTTGACGAATACATACTCTAAGGTTCTGCACATTTTCAATGCAAAATATTTAATTTTCCAGCCTATACAAAAACTGAAAAATCCTGATAAATCTATAAAAATTTCCAAAGTTATTCTGGTCACCATCACAAATCTAGAAAATTTTCACTTTTACCACAGCCCAAAATATTAAGTATGAAACATTACCTTTTGAACATGTACATAAGTAAATATTATACTTTTAACGGAAATATTAGTAATCATAATCTAGATCTAGGATTACTATTAGATTTTTTAGGTAAATATTAGTAATCATAATCTAGCTGTAGGAGTATTTTCTTTTTTCTTTAAACGAAGCCCATCCTACAGAAGGCCTCAATAGTGGGCCGTTTTAGGTTGTGATTTAAGAAACCATTCGCCTAGTGTAGCTTCATTTCTCGTCTAGATAGGCGGAGACACCTTGTATTTATTTTAATACCATCTTATGTTATCGTACGGAGGGAGTAGAACACCCGCTAACCAGTGTTTCTCTACCTAAAATCCTAACCGTGATTACCGCGGGTCCCATCCACTAAGCAGTGTCCCTTTTGCTGACTCAAGTCCCACTCGAGTCAGCCTACTCGTTCAATTCGGATCTTATCCCGCGGACTAGTGTGAGACCCGATAGGCTTACGGTAAACCACACACATTCACTAGTGGAAACAACCCCTCTCGTCCAGGGGGGCGGGGGGCAGCTGTCCCGGTTGCAACCAAATCCGGGACAAATGCCCTGCATTGGTCCCGGTTCGTGCGCCCGGGGCAACAGGAATCGCCTGGGCGCATTGGTCCCGGTTCGTGGGGGGCATATCGGTCCCGGCTCTTGCCACGGACCGGGACCAATGCCTAGCCACAGGCCACGTGGCACGCGCATGACCTATTGTCCCGGTTCAGTCCACGAACCGGGACCAATGCCCCCTTCCCCTATATATACTGCCCCAGCCCCCCCTCCTTCCATCTTTTTTGTTTGCTTGGAGGTGTGAGAGAGTGTGGTGTTAGTGTGTTTTTTTACTATGCACACGAGGTGTTAGACGAAATTCCCGAGCCGCACATAAGCTCACTGAAAATGGTATCTTCGACCGAGGTTAACAAATTATCTTTTTCATCTGTAACTTATACATAAAAAATTAGTATTTGTCGATGTACTGTGGTCATCTCTGTATTAATATGTTATTGTAATGTATTTTGATAAACTTAATTATACGATGCAGCTGGATGCACGGCAGCGATGGATGTATGGTGACCGACGCACTTCCGAGTATATGGCAGGCCTGAATGCATTTCTTGCTGTAGCTCAGGCGAATAAAGATAATGGCTTCATGTGTTTCCCATGTATTGATTGTCGGAACGTCAGAGAACATTCTTCCGAAAGAATCCTTCACGGCCATCTACTTAGGAGAGGTTTCATGCCCAGCTATAATTGCTGGACCAAGCATGGAGAAAGAGGTGTTGTGATGGAAGAAGAAGAAATCTATATTTTGGAAGCTACCCTATTGGAAAGTTTTAGAGGTCCGGTCTTCGATCGACGTGATGCACGTGACAAACAATCTTTGTGTCAATCTGCTATGCTTCCTGGGCGTGTATGGAAAGTCAAAAGACACGCCAGAAGCACGGGAGGACCAGCAACGTATGAAAGACCCAAGCAACAAGCACACAGATACAGGGCGCCATTCCTTAAGCAGCTACGCTCTTACTAAAGCAGAGAAGGAAATATTCTTTGAAGTCCTTTACAGTATCAAGGTTCCGTCTGGCTTCTCGTCGAATATAAAGGGGATAATAAACATGGCAGAGAAAAAATTCCAAAACCTGAAGTCTCATGACTGCCACGTGATTATGACACAGTTGCTTCCGATTGCATTGAGGGGGCTTCTACCGGAAAATGTTCGAGTACCCATTGTGAAGCTATGTGCATTCATGAACGCAATATCTCAGAAGGTAATCGATCCAGAAATTCTGACAAGATTACAGAGAGATGTGGTCCAGTGTCTTGTTAGTTTTGAGTTGGTGTTCCCACCATCCTTCTTCAACATTATGACTCATCTTTTGGTTCACCTATGTGAAGAGATTCATATTCTCGGTCCGGTATTTCTACACAATATGTTCCCCTTTGAGAGGTTCATGGGAGTCTTAAAGAAATATGTTCATAACCGTGCTAGGCCTGAAGGAAGCATCTCGAAGGGCTATGGAACAGAGGAGGTCATTGGGTTCTGTGTTGACTTTATTACTGACCTTAAGACGATTGGTGTTCCTGAATCGCGACATGAGGGGAGACTGAGGGGAAAAGGAACGCTGGGAAAGAAAACAATGATACCTAGGGACGGGCATTCTTTGACCAAAGCACACTACACAGTTCTACAAAATTCTATGTTCATGGCTACGTATCTCGAGGAACACAAGAATATTGTACGGTCTGCAAACCCGGGGAAGGATGACTCATGGATTAAACGCGAACACATGGAGACTTTCGGAAGTTGGTTGCAAACACGTCTTATAAATGACACCACTGTTGAAGATCAGCTGTACATGTTGGCAGGGTCACCATCTTCGACTATTGGGAGTTTTCAAGGTTGCGAGATAAATGGGAATACATTTTACACGAGCTCCCAAGATAAGAAGAGCACCAAGCAAAACAGTGGTGTCCGCTTTGATACAACAAACGAGAATGGAAAAAATGACACATACTATGGTTATATAGAGGAGATTTGGGAACTTGACTATGGACCTTCTTTTAAGGTCTCTTTGTTCAAGTGCAAATGGGTCAACCTGAATGGAGAAGGGGTAAAGGTAGACCCGCTTTATGGAATGACAACAGTGGATCTCAACAATATTGGTTACAATGACGAACCATTCGTCCTAGCCAATGATGTGGCTCAGGTCTTCTATGTGAAGGACATGTCTTCCAGACCGAAGAAAAGAAAAAATAAGGAAACAAATTCATCATACGATGAGCCGAAGCGTCACATAGTTCTCTCAGGGAAAAGAAACATCGTGGGAATCGAGGACACGACAGACATGTCAGAAGATTATAATAAGTTTGTTGAAATTCCACCCTTCACAGTGAAAGCTGACCCCACCATCCCGTTAAATAATGAAGATGCTCCATGGTTACGGCCGAAGCGATCATAAGCAAGGGACACGAAGAAATTCAGAAGACTAGATAGGGATGTTGTTGGTGATGTGTAATAATAAACGTGGAATACATGATCATAGTTCTTATAACGTAGTATGAACGAGATTTTGTTAGCCAAAATGATATTTATACATATTCTGTGATTATGAATGGAGTAGGTGCAAGTTTGACCAATAATTTGTATTGATCGGTCAAAAGCTGGCAAACATTGAGTGCTTGACAACGATGACCAGCCTGACTTCATTATTATTCTGTTTCTCTCTCCTCCGTATTATTGCAGGATTATAACTACTTTCATTGGAGTTAACCACCATAAACAACCCAAAAAAGTTTTGACTGACTGTTTTACATCGATAGGGGATGCAGTTGCTTCTGCTTGGGGAGCTCGACGGCGACGGCGGACGAGCAGAGGAGAGGAAAGTGCGACAGCAACGACGCGGTCTCCCCCCTCCCAACCGCCCGTCTCTGCTTTAAGTCTGATGCTCCCGCTGCGGCTTGCCGCGTACACGGAAGTTACTATGTTTTCAAGCGGGGGTCGGGATAAAGGGAAAATACGTGTGGATGCGCAGAGTAAACCTTCGAAGGAAAACTATGGTTTTTCTGTTGTAGACGAAGATCTCAAATTCACCGTGTCAATAAGGTACAACTCGCTTTGTCGAACTTTATATAAATCACCAGGGATGCCTTGTATGCTCTGGACTAACTCGGAAGATCACGAGAGAAAACAAAAATTGTAACATTTTTATATTCAAATTATATACAAATGATAAAATAATTAATAGTTTCAATAGTTAGAATAATTATTTAGTTAAACAAAAAATGGATTTAAATTAGTTTTGCAAATTCTAGCATTTTTCATGTTGGAATTTTTGTCAAATTTGAAAGTATATAGAAGTTGTTAATGTGCAAACTTAACCCTTTTCAAATTTTGGCGCTAAAAATTTTTGGGCGCGCAGGGTGCCACCGAAATTCGAAACTAGTTTTTGATCCCGGCCCGTGGTACTAACCGGGACCAAAGGGGCTCTAGTCCCGGTTGGTGGCACGGGCCGGGACTAGAGGCCAGGTGTATAAAAAGAGCGGCCCTCTCTCCAGGCCGAACGAACACCCCAGGACAGTGGACATGGCTTCGTGAAGCCATGCCGGCGGCGGGAACGAGCAGACAGATCCCGCCGGCGGACCGCCGGCGGGGATGGGCTAGGGACACGGTAGACTAGGCACACAACTTATATTAAAAAAAAGGCTAGGGGCCTTGCTTACATAGATAGGGGCGGCGCGGCCACAGGCGGCCGGCCGTACTTGCATAAAGGGAGCGGCCGGGGTGGATGGGTTGTACGGGCGGCGGGGGCCCTTTAAAAAGGACCCGGGGGGGCTGGCATGCCAACCGGCGGCCTGAACGTGGCGGCGGTTGCAGGCGGCCATGAATGCGGGGCGGGAGCCGAGGCGTGGTGGCGGTTGCAGCTGTGGCACGCGCGCGTGGGGAAGTGGGGGGCGCGGGAAGCCGAGGCGGGGCGGGAAGACGAGGCGACAGTGGGCCCTTTGACCGCCCATGTGGTCTTAATTTAAGGGACCAGGCGAGCAAGCCACTAGGCCGCTGGCCAGTGGCCCCTTCGAACCGTTGACCGACCATAATAAAAGACGCGGGCCAGTGGGCCCTTTTGACCAAAAAATGTGGCCAGTGGGCTTAATAAAAGACGTGGGCCTGGACGCGGTTGGGGAAGGGGAGGCCAGTTGGGGATTGGGAGACAGGAGCCCAAAAAACGAAAAAAAAAACCTGCCGCCGCAGGCGAAAATCGACGGCTATATATATTTTTTTTCAAAAAAGTATCCATCCCGGTCCCTTGAACGAACCGGGACGAACTCCCTGGCCCAGGTTCGCCACGTGGCCTAACCTTACCATCCCGGGTCCTGGCACAACCGGGACCAATGGGGGAGGGCCATTTGTCCCGGCTAGCCCATCCCGGTTGCATAACCGGGACAACTGGCCCTTACGACCCGGGACAAAAGGCCCTGTTTCCACTAGTAATTTCGAGTCGCATTGGAAGTGATAAGTCGGCAACGCCTTTTAGCAAAACATGTCCGCACCCAAATACATATAAGTAAGGCCTTTTTTAGTGTGACGGTATTTCCAAATCCCTTTTTAGCGCGATATTGTGTCAAGCAACAAGTGAGCCAATCGGCATCCCTTGTTGCTTGACGTTCTCTTTCTTTGTGATATGCGACTCAACTCGACCGGCACTTTAGTCGCGTCGATATGAATATCACATGTCGAGTCGCGCATGGCCATACTTTCAAGTCATAACTCACGAGGGGATTCAAAGAATATATTTCCAACTCAGAGGGAAAACCGTGTCTTAGTTATCCATATCACACAATTTGATTCACTAATGACCTTAGCACAACCTTTATGACTTCCGGTTACAGAAAATGTTTGGCGAGCTCAAATACGGCTGATCAGCAACTCGGATAGTACAAACACCGCAGATCTAAGGATTCTACTTATTGGGTCACTACGTATCACAACTTACGCACGTGGAATGGATAGTGGTGGTGGCCATGGCGCTGTAGCACGGCGGCGAGGCTAGCCGGGCCTGACCTAGGCCGGATCTAGCCAGACTTGGCATGATCTAGCTGATCTATGCCTGACAGGCCCTGTTGTTGGATCTGGTCGGTGACCACCTTTGGCGATGGAGGACGGATGATCTCCTCCTACTTGCTGCTATTATTTTCCACGAGTTTCAAATTGGTTGCCATCCTACCCTGCCCGATACGCTGACCTTGCGGTGTTATCACCCCCGTAGATGAGGTCGTGGATGCCGGGGCGGCGGCCCTGGAAGGTGGACTGCCTGGGCGCTTCTACGACAAGAATCGTGGCGGTGGTGATGGTCTTGCTCTTTGGCCGTGTGGATGGAGATAGAACTCGACGACGACGATGAAAATCTAGGCTATTTACTAAACGGAAGGCACCATGATGATTAGTTGCTCACTAGGAGCTAATGGTGTGGATGGCGACGTGATGCGGTGATGGAATCAGCGCCACCGTCTAGAGATTGGGGGTGGCCGGAGTCGGAGAAGGTTTTGCAAATTATCGGTGTCAAATTTTGTTATCCTGCCTATACAAAAATGACAAATCCTTATAAATCTGATTTTGTTTCAAAATTGTACTATTCACCATCTCAGACTTATTAGAAATTATACAATTTTGCACCCTAAAATATAAATATGTCATATTAATTTATGGAACACTTATATTATTTATAATTATCTAGCTTAGGATTAATTTTATATTTTTTAAAAGTAAAAAAAATAAATGTTTCTAAACGGGGCCATCTGACATAATGCCTGCTTTTCACAAGGACGAGATTAATTAGGCGACATGGAAGTGTAGTTGGGCCGGCTAATTAGAGGCAGACATGCAACTGAACTTATTGACGCAT
Organism: Alopecurus myosuroides; assembly: GCA_028641055.1. NCBI lineage: Eukaryota > Viridiplantae > Streptophyta > Magnoliopsida > Poales > Poaceae > Alopecurus > Alopecurus myosuroides. The sequence goes on from CM054060.1 coordinate 51,809,115, forward strand.
GTTTGTATGAGACGGCCCATACATTGTGCAACGACTTTCGCAATGTACACCTTCGACAACGACCGGTGTCGTCGCTTCCTGCCGCTCTCACAGTCCATGGTCGATGGATGAAATGCCCTGTATGTCACCATGGTCTCCCCTATGCTGCCGGACGGGCTTACGGTATTGTCTCGATTTCTTCCCGTGACAGAGGACATGCATGTCACATATAGCCAATTGCATGCACGAGCGCCTAACATAGTAGACGCATTGGGCATCAATCGGGCGCTGTCAAGATCACTGGTGACACGTGATGCATGAACCAGCCACACATGACACATCGGCCCGTAATTAAATTAAAGCTTTTTTAGGGAAATTAAATTAAAACTGCGTGCACAGTGCATTATTATCAATTGCTTCCCGAAAAATGGAGACGCGGCGAGGAGCTTGGCCACGGATTAACCGGCCAATGGCCGGGTTAGTTTGCAAGCCGTTGCTGTCGTGAAAGACTGCCCGATGCATGGTTGGTTGTTGCTGTTACCCGGCCAGCCGGTCCCACTTAGGGATAAAAAGTTTGACCCGTTTATGCCCATTTAATCCCACTTGTATTTTTTTGTAGCAGTTCAATAGATCGTTTTTAGTTCGTCCGAAATAAACTATGGAGGCCAATTAAATGGGACGTGGTGGCGCCACATATCAGCCGTTTACATCCCTACTACGCACGCTCCGTGCTGTCCGGCCATGGCCCCTCAGTCATCGTGCACCGATCGAGCCTTGACAAAAAAGAAGGAAATGTGACGAACGCACACACTTCTCTCACCGAAATGCACATTCAATCGCGTTTGCAGAACCCTATGACCGTGGTATCCATTTCATAAAAACATGATTAATTATAATGCACCGACGCATACTCTGACCATAGTCATAAAGAGCTAGCCAGGTCGGTCACGTGCAGTCATCAAGGTTTCTGGGAGTACCTATATATGTGCGTGTAATAGTACGTATAGGTTCCTCAAAGACACGAGCGAATACTATTCACACGATAAATATTCTTGGAGCAGCGGAGAAAGCATTGACATACGCCTAAGATAGCTAAGCAAAACATAGGATTAGGAAGCATCGGGACAGAGGCCTAACCGGATGTAATGCTCTTCCAACTTGGTTGACTGATGTACTAGGTGTACCACCGTTCATCCTACTCATTTCCCTTAGTCGTTGGCGTGGATGGACAAGTGCCGGCAGATCTTGTTGGGTGATCACCATTCAGCAAAGGAAATCATGCACATCAAGACTACAGCCCACAGTTCTTTTGGAGCTTTCTGACAGCTTAACGGTCAAGATAAGCTAAAGACCAAAAGAACTGGATTTTAAGTCATTTCCTCGAGCAGCCAGCTTTGGCCCATCCTTTACATTGGGGAGAAGTCACGGTACCCAGCTTCCCGTAATAGCTCGGTATTTGGTGCTGCCCCTATCTGAATCTCTATTTACAAGCTATTGCCACCCCTCAGCTTGCTCCTTTCCGAAATGTTATTTGCCGAAAGAAAGAATAAAGCAATTATACCCCAACTCGTCCCTGTCCCGGCGACTCCTAGAATTCCGCCCGGCCGCCACCCCCCTCTCTATGTACTCCGTCCCTTGTTTCCCTCTCCTCTTAGGGCATCCACAATGTATGCAAAAGCTCATCTTAAGTACTAGGTGGCATGGCATAAAGTTCACCATATACATTGTGGAGAGAAATAAGATTGTCAATGAACTTAAGGTGCACCACAAGCTTGTGGTCTACCATAAGGAATAGAAAATTAATTTTCTCGCTCCTCTCTCTCTTGCATGTAGTAATATGACAAGATATGTGGGTCCCATCTTATGGCTAAAGTTCACCTTATACATTGTGAAAAACTCTATAGATTAAGTGCGACCCAGCTTATGGATGAAGTGTACCTCATACATTGCGGATGCCCTTAACGTGGCTCGCTATGGCCAGGAGTGGTGCGCCCCGACCTCTTCTCTACTCATTCCCGACCGGCGGCCGAGCTCTCTTCTTCACCGTTATACTGGCCAACGAGCTCGTGCTCCGTCCCGACAACCCCGGCATCGTCATCCTCTTCTCGAGCCCTCCCTCGACCGAGTGGATATGGTTGTCAACGCGTGAGAACGCCACCACCATCAGCGCGGATCCGCCACCTATCCGACCACCTCTCCACCTCCTCCATCTCGATGCGGGCACGACCATGGCCGCGCTTCCTCTTCCTCTCATCAAGCCTCACGCCTCCACAGTCGCATTTGCCGCCGGTGCTCCTCCTGCACGCGCAGTTTCACGCCGGCCAAGTATTCGGCGGAATATCCGGAAGGGTTCTGCCAGCCCAAAAACTTGTTTCTACCATGTGTTTGCACTCGTCGTCAGCAAAATTCTAGTTGTAGCAGCAGTAGTGCGATTTTAGGTTTACATTTAATTAGAAGCACGAGCAGTATAGCAGCGATGTTGCTAATTCATGAGAGGGATTTGTGGTAACTGAAGATGTTCTTCAGTTTCTGTTAAGTTAATTGTGCCCCAAAGCATTGCTTTAGTTTGGTTTGAGAGTAGGTACAAAAATTTAATCGAAACTTGCATAGACATATTCCATATATACATGTGTATGTGAGGCGTTGTGAATTAGTGCTAGATGTGATGCCTCAATTTCAAAATATTATTTTGTGATCACTTATGTAACATCCCAAGTCTGAAAAATAGCCATTAGAATGTTTTGCTCTCTGTTATTTTATGTTTTGCATCATGGCATCATGTTGATTGCAATTGTTTTGCTTGTTTTCCATTTGGTTTCCTCTGTTTTCATTTGTTTTCCTTTGTTTTCTATTTGAATTTCAAACCAAAATTCAAACCTTTTGTTTCATCCTTGTGATGTTACAATTTCTAAAATCATATTTCAAAATGAAACAATCAATTGTTTCCATTAAAGTGAGATTCCAAAAACTGTTGTTTTGTTTCATCAAAAATTCCTTTAATAACCAAACCCTTGTCAAATTCAACTAATTTCCAAATCAACAACCCTTTTGAAAGTTATGAAAAATTGCAAAACAAATCAATCATTTGTTTCCAATTATTCCATAATGATCAACTTCTAAAACAGTGGCTTAAATCAATTCATTAATTCCAAATTCCATTCTAAGTCAAGTCAAAAACATCAAACAACACCCAATTTCAAATTACGAAAAACACCAAAAACAACTTTGATCATTTGTGCTAATTAAATCAATAGGGTTCACCCTATTAAAAATTGTTGTTTTCAATAATAATCACCTCATAAGCAAATTCTTTCAAAATTTGAATTAAATCACAAATCACAGTTTAGATTTGAACTTTTGAAAAACCAAGTTGCCAAGTGGTTGTTTTTGACCAAATCAGCCCACACAATTTTTCTCAAAATTTCCCCTAACTCCCAAACCCTCATCCTCTTTCTAATTCATTGCAGCAAAAAAAAATGGAATAAAAAGATTAAAAACCAAGGGAGAGAGAGAGCAACCAGCAGGCCCATCTATTTCCCCAAGCCCACTTTCCACTTCCAGCCTGATACCCCCTCCTTTGTCTTCTTCCTCCTTGTACGACCTCCATCCAAACTATCCACGTACAGAGGAGGAACCACCAACGGTGGAGCTCCTTCCCCCTCCTCCATAAGACCTAGCCCTGCCCTAGGGTTCCCTATGCCTTTCCCCTCTCCTTCCTCTTCCTCTCCCCAGCCGCCATCCTCTTCCTCCAATCCATCTCCCTCATCTCTGTACCTCTCCCTTCTCTGTACTGAACCGAAATTCCTTTATTTTTTGCTCCGGTGATCGCCGGCCGGCTAGGGCCTCTCCGGCCGCGGTGGGGGCGGGAATGGAACCGCCCCACCGCGGGCTTCCTCGCCAACACCTCGGCGCGGACGGGGATGGCCGGAGCCGCCGCCGCCGTCCGCCCCAAGGCGGCCACGACTCCCTACTGCGCCTGCTCCCTGCCCGACCGCTCCCTGCATCCGCCCGACCCCCTCATTGCTCGAGGCCACCAAGGTGAGCCTCCTCCCTGTCGCCACCCCTCCTCATCTCCCTTCCCCCCTTGGCCGCCCCCTCTCCGGCGAGCCGGCGCCCTAGCGAGAGCAGCCATGGCGTCCTCCCCTCTGATCGCTGCCCCTGTCGATCTCTGTACCTGTTCGTGTTCAGTTAGAATTCAGAAACATAAGCGCAAACAACAGCACATACCCCCCCCCCCGAGTTCCCTTTCCATCACAAGGCTTCAGCCACCCCACTGGCAGAGAACCCCAGCGCGCATCAGGAGGTGGGAGGATCGAATCCCCCCTCCCACAATTAAAACCAACATTTTTTATTTCCCAATTGATTGGTACAGAAACTTCCTGATAATCACCATTAGGTCCTTGTAATCTTTTCTAGCCCTGCAAAAATATTTTTCTACTCCTGGTTCACTAAAAATGGCAGATTCACCCCAAATCTTGTAAATTGCATAAGAAAATCATTGTAACTCCAAATTTAACTTTTTAAATATGTTTTCTGTCCCAAATTAAATTTTCTTTCCAAAAATAAAATTTGTTTACTGTTTTGAATATTTTAAATTGGTGCAAAATTTGAAAACTTGTCAAATTCACTTAAACTTGCAAAATTCATAACTTGTTCATAAAAATTCCAAATTCCACAAAATAAATATGTTTTCCAATCAACTTTTCATGTACTTTCCAAATATAAATTTTGTTTGCTGTTTTGAATAATTTAAATTGCTGAAAACAACTGTTTCTTGTTTAATGCTTTTAAAATTGCCAAAATAATAACTTGCTCATTTTAAATCCAATTTCCACAAATGAAATATGTTTTCCATGAAAAATTAAACCCTCTTTCCAAATATAAATTTTGTTTCATGTTTTGAATAATTAAAAGTGGTTAAATAATTTAAACCTTATTTAATTCATTTAATATTGTTAAATTCATAACTTGATCAAAACAAATTCTTTTGGAACATATAAAATATGTTTTCCAACCCTAAAAGTATAAAATTTTCAAATATGAAATTGGTTTAATGCTTTGAACAAATAAAAATTCAAATAAGTTCATGTTTGAATTAAATTCATTTAATTCTTGCTTACACTTGTTTAATTCATAAATAATTCATTTGAAATCCTTTTTCAACAATTGAAACATGTATTCCAACTAAAATCTTGTTTTCTTGTCAAATATGAACTTTGTTATCTGCTTTGAACAATTTAACTTGATGAAAACAACAAATGCTTGTGTGACATCTTTAAGTAACCAAATTTTCCAAACTTAATAAATGATTTCCAAACCTTGTTAAACTTCTTTTCCACTTGCATCTATTGTTGTTATTTTGTTGTTATCATCATGCATGCATCATGCTAACAACTTTCACATGATAATTAAATTGTAGATCATTTGTTTCACTTAATTCATGGACTCTTGCCATATGCAATCCAATTGCATATGGGTCCATTTAAATTGTATTACCATGTTAGCAAGTTTATTTTGATGCAACCATTAACTTGACATGCATCATCCCATGATTGTGCACTATGCCATGATATTGATTGTCTACCTTTTCTGCATTGTCTGTTTGCTTCTTCTCGGATAAACGACGACGTTGAGACCGACGATCCTTACGACACCCCTTCTAAGGAGTTAGCTCAGTACCAGGCTACTGGGTTTTGCAGGCAAGTTATCACTCACATGAACCACCGTGTTCCTTTCAACATTGGTTACCGATACTTTCCGTTGTCTATTTTGCTAAGCCCTATGTGTAGTTGTTTCTGTTACGAACCCATCACATGTATCCCTTAACCCTGATATTGCCTCACCCCCCCACACCTATAACCTTTTGTTGAGCCCGTGTCTTACTAGCATGCTTAGGTTGTTTTGCTCGAGTCTGTTACCCGCTACTTTCTGTTACTATCTCTATATTATGTTCTGGGGGCTCGATGTTTAATCAATCAGCCATGCTAATGTTATGATTAATAATAAATTTGATGATAAGGCACCGGCAGGAGGCCCAGGGTGGTTTTGAGGCCTGCTAGTGTCGACCCTAATAGGAAAAGGGTCTTGTCTACTGATCCATGATGAGCGCACTAACCGCATGTGGGAAGCGAGTATGGGCGCCCCCTCAATTTGATTCGATTCGCATCTCGTCCAAATCGCCACACGTAGTTCGGGCTTTCCATTTGCTGCATGCATGATCTTGCGAGCCCAGGCCAGGGTGGAACTTTTGTAGTCGGCATTTAGGGCGGCGTGGTCTTCCAGTGCTATGAGGGTCCTCTTTTCTTCGTGGGGCTCGATTAGCCGCGCACGCACAGCACGTGGTGCTTTGGGCTTGATGCGAAGAAGAGTTGAGTTGTGTAGAGTGCCTCGCTTGGTGGGTTTGATTCCCGTCTGGCGGGATATTCTTGCGTGTACGGCCAAATTGGTGCAACCCTGCAGGGATAATCTTCTCGAGAAGCCGTGTTTTCCGCGGTTATGGATTACTTGGTGAAAGTACTGGCTAACAAGTACTCAGGACAACTTAAACATAATGATCAAACATGTTACACCCAATGGTTAATAACTTGACTAGTAATAGGTTGATGACACAATAACTTGATTCACCTTTAATACAACTGTGTGAGTTATCCTCGGATTGCTTCTTTGGATAAGGGGCGAGATCCAGGATGGGTTTGTTTGAAGTTATCTTTCAGTTGGTTACAATACTCGATCTTATCTCCTTTCTGTTAGCCGGAAGTGGTAGAATCTCTGTAGTTGGTTAGAGCAGCCAGTTGCAGCATCTTTATATCCCCTCTCCTTCCGTTGAACCCAAAGCATCTGTGCTTGGTGTTGACGGGTTACACTTTGGTGAATTGTGAGTCTTGCTTGCCAGTACGTTTATGTACTGACCCCTTTGGGGCTGTGGTTTCCGCAGACCTACGTTTCCGAGGATCTACATGGTGGCTACTACGTGGAGTATGACGACGAAACTGCTGACGAGTAGATAGCGGACCCGGGCAGGATCCGAGACTTCGTGGATGGGCTCCGTCTTTTCGTTTCCGGCCTCTTAGGCCTATTTGGTTCTTGTCTGTACTCAGACATGTTGAATGCTTCCGCTGTGATGTAATGATGAATTGTTGGGACATGTGTCCTCTGGATGATTGTATTTGCTATCTCTGCTCTAATGAGAGCCATTTGCAACTTATTTCAATCTTTTGTGTCGTAGAGATCTGTTGTGATATCAGTTGTTCAACGCCGTTGACGTACCATGTGTGTATGTTTTGAAGTACGTCAACGGAAGTGTCCTGATTTCTATGGGATAGTTTACGTCGACGCTGAACAGATAGGGGTTGGTTGTCACACATACGTGTGTTGGCCTACTCGTAAGAGGACGCGGGTGCCGGTAAGCCCCGTAATCCAATCTACTACTGTTCAACGGAACGGCGAGTATCCTTTAGAAGTCCGGGTGCGACAAATGGTATCAGAGCCTGTCTGCCTGTAGGATCCCTTTTACTGGTCGCAGTTGAGTCTAGAAACTATTTTGTAGCTATATAGGAAAAATGAAACGTGAGAGTAGGAATTCTGCCATTTTTCTTCTTTCCCCACCCACCCACCCTTTTTCTGGTAAGGAAGTGCAACGTTGTTTTCTGTTCTCACCTAAACTTTCAAGTTAGGATTTCACGTATTCTGGTTTCTCTAGGATGGTTATATCTACTAGACCATAGGAATGGAGGTGGTTGTGACATGATTTATCATGTTGCCTACTCACGATTGAGAACGGAGGCGTGTAAGCCCCGGAAGCAGATCCTCTATTCCTTAAGCAGTAGATATTGATCCTCTAGAAGCCCGGATGGGTTTTCCGTAGTACCTCAGGAGTGTTTTGTTCTCGTTTTCCCCGATGTTGATATCCTGTTCGTCTCAACATCCTTTTCGTCCGTTGAAATCTTGTTGTTGTTTTCCACTGCAATTCTTCTACCGGCGTCTAATCAAAACTTCCCAAATATCAAGTCTATCTGGCCAGAAAGGTTGTTGTTGTTGTTGTTGTTGATTCCAGGCTATGAGAGCTGGCATTCCTATCACCTGGGGTTGTTTCGAGGAAGCATTCCTGAATCACCACATTCCAGATAGTCTATCCTCCAAATCAATCAAATCCTGTTCAACTATACACCCTCAATACAAAAACCTCTCCCTTTACTTGAAAATGTTCCGGTGGTTTCCAAATTCCCTGACATATTTCCAGAAGAGTTGCCAGGAATGTCTATCGTTTTGAACTTCCAGAAAAAGCTAACCAAGGTGCACGATGTGTTTCACGTATCACAGCTCAAGAGGGTCTTCGCAAGAAGTTTCCGGACCTTTTCTTTTCTCAGTAGGAATCTCGGGGCGCGATTCCTTCAAGGGGGGCGTTTTGTAACATCCCAAGTCTGAAAAATAGCCATTAGAATGTTTTGCTCTCTGTTATTTTATGTTTTGCATCATGGCATCATGTTGATTGCAATTGTTTTGCTTGTTTTCCATTTGGTTTCCTCTGTTTTCATTTGTTTTCCTTTGTTTTCTATTTGAATTTCAAACCAAAATTCAAACCTTTTGTTTCATCCTTGTGATGTTACAATTTCTAAAATCATATTTCAAAATAAAACAATCAATTGTTTCCATTAAAGTGAGATTCCAAAAACAGTTGTTTTGTTTCATCAAAAATTCCTTTAATAACCAAACCCTTGTCAAATTCAACTAATTTCCAAATCAACAACCCTTTTGAAAGTTATGAAAAATTGCAAAACAAATCAATCATTTGTTTCCAATTATTCCATAATGATCAACTTCTAAAATAGTGGCTTAAATCAATTCATTAATTCCAAATTCCATTCTAAGTCAAGTCAAAAACATCAAACAACACCCAATTTCAAATTACGAAAAACACCAAAAACAACTTTGATCATTTGTGCTAATTAAATCAATAGGGTTCACCCTATTAAAAATTGTTGTTTTCAATAATAATCACCTCATAAGCAAATTCTTTCAAAATTTGAATTAAATCAAAAATCACAGTTTAGATTTGAACTTTTGAAAAACCAAGTTGCCAAGTGGTTGTTTTTGACCAAATCAGCCCACACAATTTTTCTCAAAATTCCCCTAACTCCCAAACCCTCATCCTCTTCCTAATTCATTGCAGCAAAAAAAAAAATAAATGGAATAAAAAGATTAAAAACCAAGGGAGAGAGAGAGCAACCAGCAGGCCCATCTATTTCCCCAAGCCCACTTTCCACTTCCAGCCCGATACCCCCTCCTTTGTCTTCTTCCTCCTTGTACGACCTCCATCCAAACTATCCACGTACAGAGGAGGAACCACCAACGGTGGAGCTCCTTCCCCCTCCTCCATAAGACCTAGCCCTGCCCTAGGGTTCCCTATGCCTTTCCCCTCTCCTTCCTCTTCCTCTCCCCAGCCGCCATCCTCTTCCTCCAATCCATCTCCCTCATCTCTGTACCTCTCCCTTCTCTGTACTGAACCGAAATTCCTTTATTTTTTGCTCCGGTGATCGCCGGCCGGCTAGGGCCTCTCCGGCCGCGGTGGGGGCGGGAATGGAACCGCCCCACCGCGGGCTTCCTCGCCAACACCTCGGCGCGGACGGGGATGGCCGGAGCCGCCGCCGCCGTCCGCCCCAAGGCGGCCACGACTCCCTGCTGCGCCTGCTCCCTGCCCGACCGCTCCCTGCATCCGCCCGACCCCCTCCTTGCTCGAGGCCACCAAGGTGAGCCTCCTCCCTGTCGCCACCCCTCCTCATCTCCCTTCCCCCCTTGGCCGCCCCCTCTCCGGCGAGCCGGCGCCCTAGCGAGAGCAGCCATGGCGTCCTCCCCTCTGATCGCTGCCCCTGTCGATCTCTGTACCTGTTCGTGTTCAGTTAGAATTCAGAAACATAAGCGCAAACAACAGCACATACCCCCCCGAGTTCCCTTTCCATCACAAGGCTTCAGCCACCCCACTGGCAGAGAACCCCAGCGCGCATCAGGAGGTGGGGGGATCGAATCCCCCCTCCCACAATTAAAATCAACATTTTTTATTTCCCAATTGATTGGTACAGAAACTTCCTGATAATCACCATTAGGTCCTTGTAATCTTTTCTAGCCCTGGAAAAATATTTTTCTAGTCCCTGGTTCACTAAAAATGGCAGATTCACCCCAAATCTTGTAAATTGCATAAGAAAATCATTGTAACTCCAAATTTAACTTTTTAAATATGTTTTCTGTCCCAAATTAAATGTTCTTTCCAAATATAAAATTTGTTTACTGTTTTGAATATTTTAAATTGGTGCAAAATTTGAAAACTTGTCAAATTCACTTAAACTTGCAAAATTCATAACTTGTTCATAAAAATTCCAAATTCCACAAAATAAATATGTTTTCCAATCAACTTTTCATGTACTTTCCAAATATAAATTTTGTTTGCTGTTTTGAATAATTTAAATTGCTGAAAACAACTGTTTCTTGTTTAATGCATTTAAAATTGCCAAAATAATAACTTGCTCATTTTAAATCCAATTTCCACAAATGAAATATGTTTTCCATGAAAAATTAAACCCTCTTTCCAAATATAAATTTTGTTTCATGTTTTGAATAATTAAAAGTGGTTAAATAATTTAAACCTTATTTAATTCATTTAATATTGTTAAATTCATAACTTGATCAAAACAAATTCTTTTGGAACATATAAAATATGTTTTCCAACCCTAAAAGTATAAACTTTTCAAATATGAAATTGGTTTAATGCTTTGAACAAATAAAAATTCAAATAAGTTCATGTTTGAATTAAATTCATTTAATTCTTGCTTACACTTGTTTAATTCATAAATAATTCATTTGAAATCCTTTTTCAACAAGTGAAACATGTATTCCAACTAAAATCTTGTTTTATTGTCAAATATGAACTTTGTTATCTGCTTTGAACAATTTAACTTGATGAAAACAACAAATGCTTGTGTGACATCTTTAAGTAACCAAATTTTCCAAACTTAATAAATGATTTCCAAACCTTGTTAAACTTCTTTTCCACTTGCATCTATTGTTGTTATTTTGTTGTTATCATCATGCATGCATCATGCTAACAACTTTCACATGATAATTAAATTGTAGATCATTTGTTTCCACTTAATTCATGGACTCTTGCCATATGCAATCCAATTGCATATGGGTCCATTTAAATTGTATTACCATGTTAGCAAGTTTATTTTGATGCAACCATTAACTTGACATGCATCATCCCATGATTGTGCACTATGCCATGATATTGATTGTCTACCTTTTCTGCATTGTCTGTTTGCTTCTTCTCGGATAAACGACGACGTTGAGACCGACGATCCTTACGACACCCCTTCTAAGGAGTTAGCTCAGTACCGGGCTACTGGGTTTTGCAGGCAAGTTATCACTCACATGAACCACCGTGTTCCTTTCAACATTGGTTACCGATACTTTCCGTTGTCTATTTTGCTAAGCCCTATGTGTAGTTGTTTCTGTTACAAACCCATCACATGTATCCCTTAACCCTGATATTGCCTCACCCCCCACACCTATAACCTTTTGTTGAGCCCGTGTCTTACTAGCATGCTTAGGTTGTTTTGCTCGAGTCTGTTACCCGCTACTTTCTGTTACTATCTCTATATTATGTTCTGGGGGCTCGATGTTTAATCAATCAACCATGCTAATGTTATGATTAATAATAAATTTGATGATAAGGCACCGGCAGGAGGCCCAGGGTGGTTTTGAGGCCTGCTAGTGTCGACCCTAATAGGAAAAGGGTCTTGTCTACTGATCCATGATGAGCGCACTAACCGCATGTGGGAAGCGAGTATGGGCGCCCCCTCAATTTGATTCGATTCGCATCTCGTCCAAATCGCCACACGTAGTTCGGGCTTTCCATTTGCTGCATGCATGATCTTGCGAGCCCAGGCCAGGGTGGAACTTTTGTAGTCGGCATTTAGGGCGGCGTGGTCTTCCAGTGCTATGAGGGTCCCCTTTTCTTCGTGGGGCTCGATTAGCCGCGCACGCACAGCACGTGGTGCTTTGGGCTTGATGCGAAGAAGAGTTGAGTTGTGTAGAGTGCCTCGCTTGGTGGGTTTGATTCCCGTCTGGCGGGATATTCTTGCGTGTACGGCCAAATTGGTGCAACCCTGCAGGGATAATCTTCTCGAGAAGCCGTGTTTTCCGCGGTTATGGATTACTTGGTGAAAGTACTGGCTAACAAGTACTCAGGACAACTTAAACATAATGATCAAACATGTTACACCCAATGGTTAATAACTTGACTAGTAATAGGTTGATGACACAATAACTTGATTCACCTTTAATACAACTGTGTGAGTTATCCTCGGATTGCTTCTTTGGATAAGGGGCGAGATCCAGGATGGGTTTGTTTGAAGTTATCTTTCAGTTGGTTACAATACTCGATCTTATCTCCTTTCTGTTAGCCGGAAGTGGTAGAATCTCTGTAGTTGGTTAGAGCAGCCAGTTGCAGCATCTTTATATCCCCTCTCCTTCCGTTGAACCCAAAGCATCTGTGCTTGGTGTTGACGGGTTACACTTTGGTGAATTGTGAGTCTTGCTTGCCAGTACGTTTATGTACTGACCCCTTTGGGGCTGTGGTTTCCGCAGACCTACGTTTCCGAGGATCTACATGGTGGCTACTACGTGGAGTATGACGACGAAACTGCTGACGAGTAGATAGCGGACCCGGGCAGGATCCGAGACTTCGTGGATGGGCTCCGTCTTTTCGTTTCCGGCCTCTTAGGCCTATTTGGTTCTTGTCTGTACTCAGACATGTTGAATGCTTCCGCTGTGATGTAATGATGAATTGTTGGGACATGTGTCCTCTGGATGATTGTATTTGCTATCTCTGCTCTAATGAGAGCCATTTGCAACTTATTTCAATCTTTTGTGTCGTAGAGATCTGTTGTGATATCAGTTGTTCAACGCCGTTGACGTACCATGTGTGTATGTTTTGAAGTACGTCAACGGAAGTGTCCTGATTTCTATGGGATAGTTTACGTCGACGCTGAACAGATAGGGGTTGGTTGTCACACATACGTGTGTTGGCCTACTCGTAAGAGGACGCGGGTGCCGGTAAGCCCCGTAATCCAATCTACTACTGTTCAACGGAACGGCGAGTATCCTTTAGAAGTCCGGGTGCGACAAATGGTATCAGAGCCTGTCTGCCTGTAGGATCCCTTTTACTGGTCGCAGTTGAGTCTAGAAACTATTTTGTAGCTATATAGGAAAAATGAAACGTGAGAGTAGGAATTCTGCCATTTTTCTTCTTTCCCCACCCACCCACCCTTTTTCTGGTAAGGAAGTGCAACGTTGTTTTCTGTTCTCACCTAAACTTTCAAGTTAGGATTTCACGTATTCTGGTTTCTCTAGGATGGTTATATCTACTAGACCATAGGAATGGAGGTGGTTGTGACATGATTTATCATGTTGCCTACTCACGATTGAGAACGGAGGCGTGTAAGCCCCGGAAGCAGATCCTCTATTCCTTAAGCAGTAGATATTGATCCTCTAGAAGCCCGGATGGGTTTTCCGTAGTACCTCAGGAGTGTTTTGTTCTCGTTTTCCCCGATGTTGATATCCTGTTCGTCTCAACATCCTTTTCGTCCGTTGAAATCTTGTTGTTGTTTTCCACTGCAATTCTTCTACCGGCGTCTAATCAAAACTTCCCAAATATCAAGTCTATCTGGCCAGAAAGGTTGTTGTTGTTGTTGTTGTTGATTCCAGGCTATGAGAGCTGGCATTCCTATCACCTGGGGTTGTTTCGAGGAAGCATTCCTGAATCACCACATTCCAGATAGTCTATCCTCCAAATCAATCAAATCCTGTTCAACTATACACCCTCAATACAAAAACCTCTCCCTTTACTTGAAAATGTTCCGGTGGTTTCCAAATTCCCTGACATATTTCCAGAAGAGTTGCCAGGAATGTCTATCGTTTTGAACTTCCAGAAAAAGCTAACCAAGGTGCACGATGTGTTTCACGTATCACAGCTCAAGAGGGTCTTCGCAAGAAGTTTCCGGACCTTTTCTTTTCTCAGTAGGAATCTCGGGGCGCGATTCCTTCAAGGGGGGCGTTTTGTAACATCCCAAGTCTGAAAAATAGCCATTAGAATGTTTTGCTCTCTGTTATTTTATGTTTTGCATCATGGCATCATGTTGATTGCAATTGTTTTGCTTGTTTTCCATTTGGTTTCCTCTGTTTTCATTTGTTTTCCTTTGTTTTCTATTTGAATTTCAAACCAAAATTCAAACCTTTTGTTTCATCCTTGTGATGTTACAATTTCTAAAATCATATTTCAAAATAAAACAATCAATTGTTTCCATTAAAGTGAGATTCCAAAAACAGTTGTTTTGTTTCATCAAAAATTCCTTTAATAACCAAACCCTTGTCAAATTCAACTAATTTCCAAATCAACAACCCTTTTGAAAGTTATGAAAAATTGCAAAACAAATCAATCATTTGTTTCCAATTATTCCATAATGATCAACTTCTAAAATAGTGGCTTAAATCAATTCATTAATTCCAAATTCCATTCTAAGTCAAGTCAAAAACATCAAACAACACCCAATTTCAAATTACGAAAAACACCAAAAACAACTTTGATCATTTGTGCTAATTAAATCAATAGGGTTCACCCTATTAAAAATTGTTGTTTTCAATAATAATCACCTCATAAGCAAATTCTTTCAAAATTTGAATTAAATCAAAAATCACAGTTTAGATTTGAACTTTTGAAAAACCAAGTTGCCAAGTGGTTGTTTTTGACCAAATCAGCCCACACAATTTTTCTCAAAATTCCTCTAACTCCCAAACCCTCATCCTCTTCCTAATTCATTGCAGCAAAAAAAAATAAATGGAATAAAAAGATTAAAAACCAAGGGAGAGAGAGAGCAACCAGCAGGCCCATCTATTTCCCCAAGCCCACTTTCCACTTCCAGCCCGATACCCCCTCCTTTGTCTTCTTCCTCCTTGTACGACCTCCATCCAAACTATCCACGTACAGAGGAGGAACCACCAACGGTGGAGCTCCTTCCCCCTCCTCCATAAGACCTAGCCCTGCCCTAGGGTTCCCTATGCCTTTCCCCTCTCCTTCCTCTTCCTCTCCCCAGCCGCCATCCTCTTCCTCCAATCCATCTCCCTCATCTCTGTACCTCTCCCTTCTCTGTACTGAACCGAAATTCCTTTATTTTTTGCTCCGGTGATCGCCGGCCGGCTAGGGCCTCTCCGGCCGTGGTGGGGGCGGGAATGGAACCGCCCCACCGCGGGCTTCCTCGCCAACACCTCGGCGCGGACGGGGATGGCCGGAGCCGCCGCCGCCGTCCGCCCCAAGGCGGCCACGACTCCCTGCTGCGCCTGCTCCCTGCCCGACCGCTCCCTGCATCCGCCCGACCCCCTCCTTGCTCGAGGCCACCAAGGTGAGCCTCCTCCCTGTCGCCACCCCTCCTCATCTCCCTTCCCCCCTTGGCCGCCCCCTCTCCGGCGAGCCGGCGCCCTAGCGAGAGCAGCCATGGCGTCCTCCCCTCTGATCGCTGCCCCTGTCGATCTCTGTACCTGTTCGTGTTCAGTTAGAATTCAGAAACATAAGCGCAAACAACAGCACATACCCCCCCGAGTTCCCTTTCCATCACAAGGCTTCAGCCACCCCACTGGCAGAGAACCCCAGCGCGCATCAGGAGGTGGGGGGATCGAATCCCCCCTCCCACAATTAAAATCAAAAAATTTTATTTCCCAATTGATTGGTACAGAAACTTCCTGATAATCACCATTAGGTCCTTGTAATCTTTTCTAGCCCTGCAAAAATATTTTTCTAGTCCCTGGTTCACTAAAAATGGCAGATTCACCCCAAATCTTGTAAATTGCATAAGAAAATCATTGTAACTCCAAATTTAACTTTTTAAATATGTTTTCTGTCCCAAATTAAATGTTCTTTCCAAATATAATTTTTTTTTACTGTTTTGAATATTTTAAATTGGTGCAAAATTTAAAAACTTGGCAAATTCACTTAAACTTGCAGAATTCATAACTTGTTCATAAAAATTCCAAATTCCACAAAATAAATATGTTTTCCAATCAACTTTTCATGTACTTTCCAAATATAAATTTTGTTTGCTGTTTTGAATAATTTAAATTGCTGAAAACAACTGTTTCTTGTTTAATGCATTTAAAATTGCCAAAATAATAACTTGCTCATTTTAAATCCAATTTCCACAAATGAAATATGTTTTCCATGAAAAATTAAACCCTCTTTCCAAATATAAATTTTGTTTCATGTTTTGAATAATTAAAAGTGGTTAAATAATTTAAACCTTATTTAATTCATTTAATATTGTTAAATTCATAACTTGATCAAAACAAATTCTTTTGGAACATATAAAATATGTTTTCCAACCCTAAAAGTATAAACTTTTCAAATATGAAATTGGTTTAATGCTTTGAACAAATAAAAATTCAAATAAGTTCATGTTTGAATTAAATTCATTTAATTCTTGCTTACACTTGTTTAATTCATAAATAATTCATTTGAAATCCTTTTTCAACAAGTGAAACATGTATTCCAACTAAAATCTTGTTTTATTGTCAAATATGAACTTTGTTATCTGCTTTGAACAATTTAACTTGATGAAAACAACAAATGCTTGTGTGACATCTTTAAGTAACCAAATTTTCCAAACTTAATAAATGATTTCCAAACCTTGTTAAACTTCTTTTCCACTTGCATCTATTGTTGTTATTTTGTTGTTATCATCATGCATGCATCATGCTAACAACTTTCACATGATAATTAAATTGTAGATCATTTGTTTCCACTTAATTCATGGACTCTTGCCATATGCAATCCAATTGCATATGGGTCCATTTAAATTGTATTACCATGTTAGCAAGTTTATTTTGATGCAACCATTAACTTGACATGCATCATCCCATGATTGTGCACTATGCCATGATATTGATTGTCTACCTTTTCTGCATTGTCTGTTTGCTTCTTCTCGGATAAACGACGACGTTGAGACCGACGATCCTTACGACACCCCTTCTAAGGAGTTAGCTCAGTACCGGGCTACTGGGTTTTGCAGGCAAGTTATCACTCACATGAACCACCGTGTTCCTTTCAACATTGGTTACCGATACTTTCCGTTGTCTATTTTGCTAAGCCCTATGTGTAGTTGTTTCTGTTACGAACCCATCACATGTATCCCTTAACCCTGATATTGCCTCACCCCCCACACCTATAACCTTTTGTTGAGCCCGTGTATTACTAGCATGCTTAGGTTGTTTTGCTCGAGTCTGTTACCCGCTACTTTCTGTTACTATCTCTATATTATGTTCTGGGGGCTCGATGTTTAATCAATAAACCATGCTAATGTTATGATTAATAATAAATTTGATGATAAGGCACCGGCAGGAGGCCCAGGGTGGTTTTGAGGCCTGCTAGTGTCGACCCTAATAGGAAAAGGGTCTTGTCTACTGATCCATGATGAGCGCACTAACCGCATGTGGGAAGCGAGTATGGGCGCCCCCTCAATTTGGTTCGATTCGCATCTCGTCCAAATCGCCACACGTAGTTCGGGCTTTCCATTTGCTGCATGCATGATCTTGCGAGCCCAGGCCAGGGTGGAACTTTTGTAGTCGGCATTTAGGGCGGCGTGGTCTTCCAGTGCTATGAGGGTCCCCTTTTCTTCGTGGGGCTCGATTAGCCGCGCACGCACAGCACGTGGTGCTTTGGGCTTGATGCGAAGAAGAGTTGAGTTGTGTAGAGTGCCTCGCTTGGTGGGTTTGATTCCCGTCTGGCGGGATATTCTTGCGTGTACGGCCAAATTGGTGCAACCCTGCAGGGATAATCTTCTCGAGAAGCCGTGTTTTCCGCGGTTATGGATTACTTGGTGAAAGTACTGGCTAACAAGTACTCAGGACAACTTAAACATAATGATCAAACATGTTACACCCAATGGTTAATAACTTGACTAGTAATAGGTTGATGACACAATAACTTGATTCACCTTTAATACAACTGTGTGAGTTATCCTCGGATTGCTTCTTTGGATAAGGGGCGAGATCCAGGATGGGTTTGTTTGAAGTTATCTTTCAGTTGGTTACAATACTCGATCTTATCTCCTTTCTGTTAGCCGGAAGTGGTAGAATCTCTGTAGTTGGTTAGAGCAGCCAGTTGCAGCATCTTTATATCCCCTCTCCTTCCGTTGAACCCAAAGCATCTGTGCTTGGTGTTGACGGGTTACACTTTGGTGAATTGTGAGTCTTGCTTGCCAGTACGTTTATGTACTGACCCCTTTGGGGCTGTGGTTTCCGCAGACCTACGTTTCCGAGGATCTACATGGTGGCTACTACGTGGAGTATGACGACGAAACTGCTGACGAGTAGATAGCGGACCCGGGCAGGATCCGAGACTTCGTGGATGGGCTCCGTCTTTTCGTTTCCGGCCTCTTAGGCCTATTTGGTTCTTGTCTGTACTCAGACATGTTGAATGCTTCCGCTGTGATGTAATGATGAATTGTTGGGACATGTGTCCTCTGGATGATTGTATTTGCTATCTCTGCTCTAATGAGAGCCATTTGCAACTTATTTCAATCTTTTGTGTCGTAGAGATATGTTGTGATATCAGTTGTTCAACGCCGTTGACGTACCATGTGTGTATGTTTTGAAGTACGTCAACGGAAGTGTCCTGATTTCTATGGGATAGTTTACGTCGACGCTGAATAGATAGGGGTTGGTTGTCACACATACGTGTGTTGGCCTACTCGTAAGAGGACGCGGGTGCCGGTAAGCCCCGTAATCCAATCTACTACTGTTCAACGGAACGGCGAGTATCCTTTAGAAGTCCGGGTGCGACAACTTATGCGAAAATACCAGGAAATCACTCAAAATATGTTAGCTAGAACATAATTTTCTACCAAGACTGTTACAGACTTTTTATCATTCAACACGGACAAGAAGCTAGTACAGGAGAAGGCCAAAAAAACCGGACTCTCGCTTCTCTAGGGCTAATTTCCACCATAGTTTCTCTTCATAGCTCATGGATAGGTGGCTTATGCACAATACTAAGATGAAAAGAACTGGCCTATGTTGAGGGGGTGCTTCCCGCACTTGGCTCTGTACCACCGTCGCTGGAACAATATGTAAAAGGAGACCTGGAAACTGAGCTGGAAAAGAACATCTGTTATAGGCCTTCAACTGTGCTATGTGGACGTATGAAGAGGCCAGAGACTAGAAGGTGGCCTGCTGGGTTAAAACAAATTAAAAAAAAACCTTGTTGAACGGCCGGTAACTTAAGTTTATTTTGTACACACATGTGGAAATTGGGACCATATTAGGGCTCGTTTGATTCATAGGATAGGAAAATCGCAGGAATATGGAACTTATAGGATTGGTATGGTATGGGTAAATGAATCCTATGAGGAGATCAATTTTCTTTGATTGTGTGAAGGAATTTTTCTATGAAGTTGGACCTCATGTTCTTTTCCTATAGGATTTGTACTATAAGATTCTTATAGGAATATTTCCTATAAGATATGATCATATGAATCAAACAATCAATATAGGAAAATATCCTATAGTATTGAATCCTACAAAATTCCTATGCCAATCCTATAAATCAAAGAGGCCCTTAATATTTCACTTTGTTTGAAATATCGGGCATAGAACGAATGGATGCAAATGATTGTCTCTTGTTAACTAAGATTTACTCCTTCATACGCTTAAATAAGGCTCCAGCCTCCGGACATCCTATGTGAGAGAAGAACTTTGGCCTACCAACTTCGATCTTCCCCTTTCATTTTTTTTGCGAAAATGACCCCATATCTATTTATAAAGACCAGTAATACAAACAGACCATAGAACACAAGAGAATACATTTTGGTCCCCGAGGACCCAACTCGTCACCGTCGCCGCCGCGAGAGGAGGACGCGCCGATCCGCCGCTGCCACCAGGCTCCTCCCGAGCCGGCCTCGCCTTGACGAATTGCAGCATCACCACGGCCGAGAAGTTATCGTCTTCCGTCTTCTGACTCGCACGACGAAGAAGAAGCAAGCTGTAGAAATACCGGTCACAGATATTCGCCTTCATCACCAACAAGCACCAAATATGACCCAGATGATCTGGATCCTAGATTTCGTGTACACCAACCATGAGCCACCCACCGACACCAAAGAGAGCGCTGGTAGGGCAAGGCAGCTGTGAACCGTTGCCGTCGAGGATGACGTTGGGAAAGAGGGAAAGTTGCAGCCCAGTAAACGATGAGAGCGGCCGCTCCGCCTTGGCCGTGTTGCCCACGATCCACCCAAGCAAAAATGCGGCACACGTTGGTACCGGAGGGGGTAATTCTCGCTCCTTCTCCTTTGATCTTTGTGAGGAGTCTGGTCTGCAACCTTTTGTTTAGTGGTAGAGATATGAGAAAGCGTAAGTAGTCGCTAAACTCCAGCCCTGCCTTGTCAACATCAACTTCTTCGACGTTTCCCAAGGGCCCTCCGACAAAACGTCCATATGATTACGTATCCTTGTTCCATGGCACGTCATAGAACCGAACCCAAATTTGGATTGTGTTCAGTACAGTTTTAGAGGGTTGCTCTCCTTCATTAAAAGGCGCGATCAGCACGGCCACTCCCAGCTTGATCCATGGACCACCCCTTGCTACAAACCGATGATCTCCTTCCTCCGTGAAGGTGATGATAAAGAAGTTATCTTTCATAGGGGTAAAATTCATACGTCGAGGTATTCTCCATACCTCCAAGAAGTGTTTGTGCAGTCTTGTAAAATTGGCTGATCGCAGCGAGTAGTATCGTGCTAGGAGCCTCCAGACTTTAGGTCTGTCAGGTTCTTTTGTCTCTTCCGATTCCTCGGCGCAGACATCATACTCCAGGTCAACCTCCCCCGACAGTCGCGCTTCCAGGCCTGCGTTTAGTCCATCCTCCTCCGCTCCTTCCCAGTTGCTGTTGAGTTTGTCCGTGACATCGGCGATGATCACCGGGCGACTCCTGTGGCCAAGGACGATCGCATTGCCCATCGGTAGCTTCGGGTGGGTAGAGACCTCACCGGTCTCCCCTTGATCACCCCCCCACCGGTGTTCAAACAGGGTACAGCCTTCCATCGCAGTTACAGTACGACCTTGCATCGCGGTTACAGCGCCAAGATTGTATGTCGTCGATTAGTCGTTGAAGTGTTTTATTAGGGTTTGGACGATACCCTCGTTTGTCGCCCTTTTATTAGTCCCCCTTGCGATCCGATCTAGGAGAGAGCCGGACTCGTCCTCCTTTTGGATTTCTGGATTCCTTTGCCTGATTTATTCTAACTCCTGTTTTGAATCGTAGACCTCATAGACTCTAATAACGGACCCGTTCCCGTCGATGGGAGGGTGGCGGCGCCTCGATCGCCTTGAGATCGCCTCGGGATCGCCTAACACTAGCATGACGTGACGTAGACTTTTTTATTGTTAATCGGTAGACCCTGCTCTTAGTTACAAACTGAGATCATCATTATCAATCCGCTACGAGAGCGCGCAGCTAGTAGTCTATCCGCTGACATTCTTGACGAGTTAGAGGTTCTGAGAGCGAGTAGAGCGCGGGGAGTTGGAGCATCCACCAATGTAGCGAGAGAGTAGTCCTAGCGAGCTCCTGGAGTGTTTCCTGGCTGTCCTTTTCTTGGGGTTAGTCTGTCTTGTAATTATGCCTTCTATCTCATATAAAAATTGAAGGGGTCGTTGCATAGAAAACAAAAAATTTCCTATGCGAGAGACACCTGAAAGGCCAAGATCTAATCTAGGAGATGAAGTGCAATGGGCAACGAGAGGGTTAAGGAGAACACATACCCTCGAAGACTCAAAGTGGTACGAGATCAAATCTCGTTGTTGCCGTAGTCGTACTCACAACGATCCCGATAGCGAGAAGATGGGCACCGCAATCCGGCGGTGCATCCGTGATCGGTCACACGTACGGTTGATGACGACCTCCGTTCCCTCGATCCAGCGGGGCGCGGAAGTAGAGGATCCCTCGGAACTCCAGCAGCACGACGGCGTGGTGTGGTGGAGAAAACATTGCTCAGGGTTTCGCCAAGCGCACGAACAAGTGGTGGAGCAGCGGGAGGAGGGAGGAAGAGATGACACAAGTTTGTGTGTGTGGGGGGGGGAGAGGGACCTCCCACCCCTCCTTTTATAGGAGGTGATGGCAGCCACGAATTTGTGGGTGTCTCCACCTCTCCCTCATCATGTGAGTGGAATCTCCACTCAAGCCACTCATTCTTCCATTAATTCCCACTCAAAATTCCAAGGGTTTTCTTTAATAAATAAATAAAACAATTTTATTTCTTTATTTTAATATTTGTCAATTCCATTAACAAACATTAACATATAACCCCTTGATTTAGTTGTTAAATCTATTAACAAACATTTGATAAGAATCCCCTTGAACTATTTCAAAATTACCCGAAACAATTTCGGTGATTAGTTCAATATTCCACGAAACAATTTCGATGTTGTCCAAACTTTTCTCCGGTATTCCGTATCCTCTCAAAACGCGTCATCGAACCTTAAGTGTGTCACCCTACGGTTCGCGAATAAGATATACATGATCGAAACTCCTCTCCGATCAATAATCAACATCGGGATCTGGAGATCCGTGATGATTCCTATATACTCAACGATGACTCTCGTGATCGTGTGAACCATCAACGTCGTGAACTATTCTGTTTGTCTCGCGATATTTTACTTGTCCGAGATTCGATCATTGGTATCAACCATACCTTTTTCAATATCGTTACCGACAAGTACTCTTTTCTCGTTCACGTGATATAACATCCTTGTGATTATATCACGTGCTTGCAAGCGGTTTCGATGTGATATCACCGAGAGGGCCCAGAGTATATCTCTCCGTCATTTGGATGGACAAATCCCACTCTTGATCCATGATCCTCAAATAATAGTTTCCGAAGACTTAACGACACCTTTATAGTCACCCTGTTACGGTGTGACGTTTGATGACATCAAGGCACCCTTCCGGTATCAGCGATTGACATGATCTCATGGTTTAAGGAATAAGTTACTTCGTATGTTTGATATAACAATGTAAACTAAATGACTTGATCGCATTGCTATATACACTTTGGGTCTATGTTCATCATATCATTCTTCTAATGACATGACCCCGTTATTAACAAGATCCAATGTTCATGATCAGGAAACCTTGATCATCTATTAATCAACGAGCTACTTAAAAAGAGAGGCTTTACTAGGAACCATTGTTTGTTTATTAAGCACACATGTATCAACGTTTTTGGTTAATACAATTCTAGCATGAGAAATAAACATTCATCATAAACAAGGAAAAAAATAATAACCATTTTATTATTCCCTCTCGGGCATATTCCCTTCAGTCTCCCACTTGCACTAGAGTCAATAATCTAGTTTGTAAGCACTTTAACACATACGGCATATCAGTGTTATTACCATGCTTAGCATGCGGTAAACATCATCAAAAAGATCTGAACTGTTCAGGTCCTATTGTATTTGCATGTTCTTTGCGTCTACACGCATCACTCATTCTCTAATGAGATGTCTTTGTGCATATATGGTCAATCGGTGAAAACTTAATTCCTCAG
Source organism: Alopecurus myosuroides (assembly GCA_028641055.1). Classification (NCBI taxonomy): domain Eukaryota; kingdom Viridiplantae; phylum Streptophyta; class Magnoliopsida; order Poales; family Poaceae; genus Alopecurus; species Alopecurus myosuroides. The sequence goes on from CM054060.1 coordinate 51,832,728, forward strand.
CTTAAACTGATGTCACTAACGTTATGAAAATGTAGCTTCATAGTTTTAGCATTCTTTAAAATTCACCAAGTTTCAGTGATACCTTAATTCCTCAGCTTAAACTGATGTTACTAACATTTTGAAAATGTAGCTTCATAGTTTCAGCATTCTTCGAAATTCACCAAGTTCAATAAAGAACTCCTTGACACAAAATACACTTATTATCAGTTGTCAACACAACGATATACTTTAGCCTTTGTTGTAGTATCTGTCACAATATTTTAATTTTGAAACTCTTTCAAATCCAGCATGGAACTTTCTTCCATTCTATTGTGCTACCCTTCATCACATATTTTAATTGAGATAAAATTACTTGAATAAATGACAAGACTATTAGTGTAACATATTACAACTAATATTTTGTCATTACTATATAGGAAAACATATCCTTAGCATTTCTAAAATGACACAAGGATCTCTCCACTGTTGTCTAATCATCATATGAATTATCCTTCTATAACATTTTATAGAATAGAACTCATCTAATTGTGTACATAGCATGGAAATATGACTTAGAAATCTCAATTTCAATTATGCCCATCATGTGTCAAAACAATTGAATCTTGCTCAATTATTTTCCATGTGACATGAACTCCTTGTCATTTCGATATTGACTGACTTCAATATTTCATCGATGTAATTTGGCTTCAATCATATCAGGCGATTCAATCATCTCTTATAGATATCGATGCCCAATATCTTTTAAGCCTTTCATCAATATGAAATCGAAAATCTTAACCGTGTTAATTTAAAATACATATTTTCCAATCAAACATATGTCATCTACATAAAGTATTGGAAATATGGCATAGCGCTCCCACTTAATTTCTTGTAATTCTACAAGCATCTTTATCGATCATGATGCAATCAAACTCTTTTCATAACTTCATTAAGGTAAAGATTTCAACTTCGTTATGCTCACTTCAACCATTAAATTGTGTATACCTTTCTAGCAACCTTTTGAATTTTACAAAACTCTCAGACTGTGTCAAGTACACATCCTTGATCAAACTTCCTCGAGAAGAGAGTTGATTTTGTTATTCAACTGCCATATCATAATATGTAACTTTTTGCTAGAACTATCCGCAAAGACTAAAACATCACTACGGAAGATCAAAATCTTGTAGTAGTCAACTCTTTGAACTTCGTCGAAAACAACTTTTCGATAAGTACAACTTTTAAAGGATGTAAAAATCCATGGCTTTGTCGCTATATAGACCCTTTTACTCCACTCTCGGCACCCTTAACTTTTGGGTTCCTTCCCTCTCACCTTTCAAGAAACAAATCATGTTTTACTAACAATAATATGATATCAATCATGTTAAACTTTGAACTATGATGTCGCACGTCTTTATTTTGTGAATCCAAAAAATTATTCAGTTAAACAAAAGTAAATAAGTAATAATAATTTTGAATTCAAATAATCATTAGTTAATTTAAAGAATAAATAATTTTGTTGCTTTTTAATAATGAATATTTGTAAAATCAAAATTGGCAAATGATATTGTCTCAATAGATTAGAAAAATTAGAGAAGTTTAAATATATATAATCGACCTTCTATATCATATTTTCCATCATTATATATAAATCGATATGTACAAAATTTAGTCGAAATGGTTTGTCATTTCAATATATCTTCACATAGATTTCTTTTCTCTTATTCCGCATTTTAACATAGCTCGGATGAAAAATTAAAATTTTGAAATTTTATCACATATACATCAATTGCTTCATTAAGCTTGACCAGATCATATATAATTAAACATGGAGATAATTAGTAGATATAATATATAGTGATGACACACACGCGGTACTAGTAATAATGGAGCTAGGTGACCCAGCGTCACAAGAGGCTCCCATCTACTCGAGGTGCTCGTCCTCCGAATCTCAAACAGTAGGAGACTGGGGGCACTAGGTGACACTGCCCATTGCTGAGATAATACAGTACAACTCGTAGGAAATGTACCTATCAATGGCTGCATAATCAATGTTAATCTTGTCAAGTGGGCTCTTCTCCCAAAAATTGTGCTGCCAACTAGGGAAATTTTTCTTCATGTCATGGTATGCCTCGTCGATCAATGTGGCTGCCATATCAGTCATCGAAGTCCTTTCATACTTAAGCTGGAACAGGTACTGGAGATCAATATGGCACTGAGATGGTATCTCAATATACCAGGTGTTCTTCATCTTCATCTGTTCATTCCTTATATCAACGCTATCAAAATGTATGCCGTCGTTGACAAGGAAATCCAGGAGTTCTAGACAATCTTTGTCACCACTGCAACAAAAAAAATGGAACAAATGTTAATACCACTACAACAAGTATATTGTTTTAGTGAAACAATAAATGGAACAAATATGAATACCGCTGCAACAAGTATATACTGTTTCAATGCAACAATAAATGGAAACACCGCTGCAACAATTTTATTCTTTCCAATGCACATATAGGATTCAAATGAGAATAAAATGGAACATGCTATATGTGATTCAAATTAATGGATACATTGCTATATATACACATGGATACACGTACATGTTTCTATCTAATGCAACTTCCAATACATTTCTATATGAATACACATGGATAGACATGTTGCTATCCTATGCAATTTCCGATCCTATATATAGAATCAAAATAACAAAGGAGATATGGAAAAAGAAAGAGAGGAGAGCAAGATCGATCGGAGAAGCTTGTATTTACCTTGCCCATTGGAAGACAAGGACACACCTCTTGTGAGCAATTTGGATGACGGCCACATCTTTTTGATTGACCCTGTACTCGAGATCAAGTACAGGAAAATCCCCACCATCGAAGCGATTGCTTCAAGAGGTCAAGAAGACCCGAATCCGGGAACTCTTGTTCGTGTAGGCGACTTCGAGAGTCCTACCATGTGCGGGCATATTCAACAACAGAATTCCATACCGATCCATGGTGGAGAATAGAGGAGAGCAAGAGGAAGAAGAAGAGTGACAACATTACTATAGCAATTAGCAATTGTTTCTCTCTTTTTAAGCCTCTCCCAATGATGGTACAACTTCCAACGCACGGTAGGAAAACGGTTTGGGCATTTAGTCCCGGCCTGTATAACAACCCGGGACTAAATGCTCTCAGGCTAGGCGAGGGGTCGCCACGCGACTTTTAGTCCTGGGCCATGTTACGACCCGACACTAAAAGGGTTCGAGGCGACCCGAACGGTTGTCCCGCTCCCCTATGGTCCCAGTTCGATAGCTATCAGGGACTAGAGGTAAAAACCTATATGGGTTTTTCTACTAGTGTCTGTGTTGGGAATATGCCCTAGAGGCAATCACATATGATGTAATTCTTAATGTATTAATAAAGTTTTTAAGTAGTCCTTATTTTCAACATCCGATATATGTCATTCACTATGTGATTCGGTTGTGGAACTATGTATTCATGTTGTTCATGCTAAATTGTCCTTGGTCATTAATGTTGTGCTAGACACACATCCTAGACTAATGTGAGTGTTGGCTGATGACTCGGTTCCACTTGTCATGGGCATGGCGATGCCATTCCAACGTTCACAGACTCGGCTAAAGAGTTTAGCAAGTCGTACTGACCTATATTGAGATGCAACGAATAAGTCGTCATTTGCATGTCTCAATCAATATAATCCTTAGACATGAGGTTGTCGCACGATCCAAGTTGTGGATCACCGACTTAGGTTCTGTCAAACGTTGTTCCGTGACAAGGCAGAGTTCGGGTCGAATGAGAAGCAAGCTGTGTGATATGGATAATCAAGATGAGATTTTGCCCCTCCGACTTGATAGATATTCTCTGGACCCTCTCAAGTGATATGATTCCGGAAGAGTGGCCCTGCGTGACTCGGTTAAGTGTTAACTGGGTCTATTGAGTAAGAGTTAGTCTGATGAATCATATATCCCGGACCGAGAAGATAGTTGAGCTATTTAAGGGATGCCGATAATTCGCTTATAGTTCAACAAGGGATATCGTGAAGCAAAAGAGACTCAGATGAAAGTCACATTGGAAGATATGTCGTCATATGACTCTATGGCACTTGAAAGTCGGCACGTTCTGCTAGAAGCCGCTACTGGTTGATCGATTGAGAGTATGACTCCAATCGTGTCAAAGTCGCCATGAGTCTGCACGGTCGCACACTTAAGAGCGGGAGCAAATATATTGGTTAGGTTGGACCTGGACCGAAAATGGACTGAATTAGTGACTCAGACTCACGGAGTGACTAGCCCACAAGCGTTGTGCAGCCCACTCCCACTCGCTATATAAGGAGGGGCGCATGTTGCCCAACGTACACATGTTTTCCACATGTTTTCCACTCCCACACAAACATGCATATTGGAAGCACAGACAATGTTCACGGAGAAAGTTTTCCTTTTCGTTGAATAAAAAAACCATTTTCCATTTTTCGTGTGTGAAAAATGCCTTTTTTTGTGAAGCACCAACCACAAATATGTTGCAAAACTTGGGAGCTGATTTTTTTGAAAATACTAGACCATGTTATATGAATAATTAAACAAATTGTTGCCGCTGAAAAGGTTTTCGTCCACCTCTTTTGAAAAACACAAGTTTCTGCCGATTCAGTTGGAAACGGGTCAAATTTGAACTATAGGTGCCTCGTAGTTTTCTCATGATTTTTGGAAAAAAATCATTTTTAGGTACACAACTACCTATTTCATCATAGATACACCAAGACTTTCTCAATATTCAAGCCCTAGCTACAACGGTCATGCCCGCCGACTTCACTTCGTTTTGAAATAGGCATAGAAAAATCAAACAAATTCAAAACAAATGATGGAGGTGAAACCCTTAAAAGACATAGTAGAATACTTGACATATACAACCCAAAACACACTTGTACACATTTGGTATGGTCCATCTAGATTTTGGTTGGATTCAGAGCCCCCACAACCCTCTCAGACGAAACCGGTAACCCATTATTGTTAGTTCCATTCTTTCTCGTGATTTTGTTTCTAATAATGTAGCTTTAACAATATGCTTCATAATTTAGATATGTTCCCCCTTTTCGAAATGAGCTAAAGAACGTTAAAATCTGATTTCGAATGCAAAAGTTATGGTCAAAACGGTGATTAAGCCAAAAAAAAAAACCGTCGACACAGCTAATTTTCTTTTGCAACTTGGGATTCTCTGGTTGGGTCTATGCTGACGGCCCGACAAATTGCCGTCGGCACATAATTTGGCCGTCGGCACAATAGGCCATTCCTGTAGTGACTAGTTAACATGTTTTTTAGATCGAAGGCGATAACCGCCCAGCTTTAAATTAATGAAACTCACAAGTTCACAGACCCGACGCAGTGAGAAGTAGGAACTATAGACCCATGGGGCCAAGGCAGTGAAGTGTACTATGTACGAACTTGTCTTAGACGCACTAGTAGAAAATAGGGCTGTAGTCCCGGTTCGCCAGGGCCTGTAGTCCCGACCCAGCAACCGGGACTAGCAATGCGCGACTAAAGACCCCCCCCCCCCATAGTCGCGCCGATTGCGAACCGGGACTAAACGCCCGTCCACGTGGACGGGTGGCGGAGCCGGGCGGCGGAGGACATTTAGTCCCGGTTGGCCACATGAACCGGGACTAGATTTATTTCGTAATTTTTTTAATTCATTTGGTTTCTAATTATTTTTCACACCTTTTTTTCACTCCCTTTTTTTTCAGAATTTGTATTATTTGCTTAGTGTCTAACTACAATTATCTCTAGTCAAATTACTTACTCATGGTCAAACTTCCCGCTCGGTCACCCATCCTCCCACTACTCTAGCACTAGCACGATTAACTTCTAAGTTCCATACCGTCCCGCATCCAAGTGTTTTGCACGCATGTATGTGATAGTAGTATCATATCAATCTTATTAACATGTTGATCGATGCCACATTTCTTTATTGTTTGAATTTCAAATAAATCTTTTAATAAACAAAAGTAATGATGTAATTAATAATTTTGAATAAATAAATAAACATTAACTTTTAATTTGTATTATTTCTAAAAATACAAATAATATATCAAAAAATTAAGAAAATAGAACTAATTCATTTTAAAATCTTAAAAATACAAATAATATATCAAAAAATTAAGAACAATAATACTAATTCATTTTAAAATCTAAAAATACAAATAATATATCAAAAAATTAAGAACAATAATACTAATTCATTTTAAAATCTTGAAAATACAAATAATATATAAAAAAATTAAGAAAAATAGAACTAATTCATTTTAAAATCTTAAAAATACAAATAATATATCAAAAAATTAAGAACAATAATACTAATTCATTTTAAAATCTTAAAAATACAAATAATATATTAAAAAATTAAGAACAATAATACTAATTCATTTTAAAATCTTAAAAATATAAATAATATATCAAAAAATTAAGAAAAATAATACTAATTCATTTTAAAATCTTGATGTGTTTTCTTGATGTGTTTGTTTTCTTGATGTGTTTTTCTGTTTTGTTTTCTTGATGTGTTTTTGTTTGTTTCCTTGATGTGTTTTTGTTTTTGCTTGTGTTTGACAACAAAAGACAAGTGATAATTAAATCACAAGTAAAATACGAGTAGAGACATCACATTCATAACATAGAGTCTTACGATCACACATAACACAAACATAAGTCTCACAATACTAAGATATCCATTACATATATATACTAAGATACCCATTACATGCATATATATCGAACGCATACATCTATGGCTCCGTCGAGTAGATGTGGAACAACTCGTAGGAGACATATGCGTCTATGGCTGCATACTTGACGTTCGTCAAGTCCAGTGGGGTCTTCTCCCAATAGAAGTGATTCTTTCGGGGGAAATCAGACTTCATGGTTCCGTAGCCCTCGTGGATGAAGGCAGTTGCCATGCGAGCCATCCCGGTCTTTGGCCCGTTCAATTGGATAAGTTCCTGAAGATCAATGTAGTGATCTTCAGGTATCACAATATCCAAGCGCATCAACTTCGGACGGTCTTGCGTGATGTCAACGCTGCAAAAGTCATATCCCTTGTTGACAAGAAAATCAACAAGGGCCGGAGAATGCTTCGAACTACTGCAACAACAAAAATTTGATACGTGTTAGATATGTTGCAACACATGTATTCTTCACATGCAACAAACAAATCGAAGATGCAACAACAAAAATTTGGTACGTGTGCGTTACCTTGACCGTTGGAAGATCAAAACGGACTGCTTGAACGCAATCTGGATGACGGCAACATCCTGTTGGTCCGCCGTATACTCCAGATCAAGCCCGAAGAACCGGTGTTCATCGGGAGAGGACAAATAGAGATTGGTCAAATGACCAAGAGCACCGGCCAGCCTCTCGCAACTGTTGGTGTAGCACACGTCCAGAAGCTTGCCGCATGGTGTGGGACCACTGTATGTCTCAAAAACTTCAGCCATGGTGGTGTGCTTGGTGAAGATCGAAGAGGAGGAAGACACAGAGGAAGACAGGAAGAAACAGAGAGTCTCCGACGCGCTGTGGAATGGCGCCCTTCTGCCTCGCTCGCGAAATGAAAAACCGCCGCGCGGGAGGCGAGCAATTTGATCTTTAGTCCCGGTTGGCCACGCCAACCGGGACTAAAGGACCAATAGTCCCGGGCGGCCAGGTCAACCGAAATTAATGCCCTCCACGCGCCTCCTCCTGCTTCCCAACTCGCGACGTATGACCTTCTGTCGCGGGTCTCCTCCCGACCCGGGACTAAAGGCCCTTTAGTTACGGTGCGCGACGATTGGGGACTGATGGGGGCGTATGGAAGGCCTTTTTTCTACTAGTGATGCACATCCAGATCGATACGTTCATTTGTGTGTCTTCGACTAACTTTTTTTTTTAAATGGACTAACCATTTCAGGAACGAGTGATGCCACGTACGGGCAAATCCTACACAAAAAGCGTACATAATTAGGAGGGTGTGTCAGGATTTGGGGCCCCCAAGTAGAATTCAGAGGGGCGTGCGTGAGGACACGAACTAAAAAGATATGGACACGTACTTCCGTAAGAGGGGCTGTCATTGAGAACATGTCAACGCTTGCGTCTCGCTCCTCCCCCTCCCTTCCCCGTTCGCCCTCGCCTCTGGCTCCCCCTTCTGCGGCCCGCCCCTCCACCGGAGTCGCCGCTGCGGTTGGTGAGTGCCCTCCTCAGGGCCTCAGAGCGCGGGAAACGCTACGGGAGGATCTCGATTCGGAGGATGCGGAGGATGATTCGTGGCGAGCGGATTTGGAGCGACTGTCTGATGCAGATCTGGAGCGCCTCGTGGTTGAGGGATCTGAGCTTATCAAGAGGGCAGAGCGCACGAGGGGATCAAGGCTCAGTCAACAATGAAGGGCGTCGTACCAGGTGCGTGCTCCTAGTTCTCTCGTACCAGTGGCGTCCTTCTGGTCCCAATCAGAAGGGTGTTGGGTTCAGTAGGGGGCCTACGGCGGAGTTCCTTGCCGGAATTCGCCGGAAATCATTTGGTGTCGCGGATGCGGGCGGTGCGGGCTCGTCCCTAGGCTTGACGCCGGTGGTGGGCGTGGCGGAGGTGGGGGAAGGAGATGCACAGAGAGATGCGGCCAGAGCGCCTGTGGACCAGTGTAGTTTGGGCCGGGATGCGCTGTTGGGCCGAGTGGGCCGTATCTCGGGTGGGATAGAATGGGATGGTCAGCCCAAGTCTGTCGCGCAGTGGGCCTCGCTAGCTGATATAAAAGGAGTGTGGCTTTGGGTTAGACGCGACGCTCCAGTCTCATATTCCAGTTTAGGGTTTCTCGCATCGAGAGAGGAGGTGCGGCGCTACGGAAGCAGATCGAGAAGATTGACGAGAGTTTCGGAGAGGAAGATCGACTGGCGATCTTTTGCGCAGGTCGTGGCGGGTATGTACCGGAATGAGCGTGATGGGAGGTTCCCTCCGAAGCGGGGGGGAGACCACCGTGATTTTGCAGATTAGAGAGGGGATGACTACGGCCACCGTGACAAGAGGTTCCAGGGGGAGCGCTCCGAGCAAGATTTCCGACGGAGGTCGCTATGGAGCTGAGGGTAGAGGACGCGAAGTGGCGCAGCAACCTAGATCTGGAGGTCGCGACAGTGCTTTTCCCCCTCGATCTGGTCCCCTGCGAGGTGGTGGGGGAGCAGATCCGGCGGATCTTCGTAGGGAGAAGGAGTTGAGGGACAGAGCATTGAAGAATTCGGAGAGGCCTGGCTCGAGCAGCTCTGTACAGGAGGGGAAGTCCAATCTTGAAGATTCAGTGCAGGCGAAGAAGAAAAATTACTGCCATAAGTGTACCAAGACGGGGCACTTGCAGAGGGACTGCACTGCGCCCCCTACATGCTACACCTGCAAAAAATCTGGTCATGTTCAAGCTGAGTGCACGGAGGGAAGAATCAGGCCGGCGATCAAGATCTGCGGTAGTGGTCAAGAAATGTTCTACAGCCTCCGACTGCAGATCCCAGAAAATCTATGTGTTCCAACAACAGTGACTGGCATCCTCAAGGTACTGGAGGGCGAGGGCGACAAAGAGGCTGTGCTGCTAGAACTGTCCGAGCTGTTTGATCGCACGTGGGGGTGGAGACTCAAGTGTATTGGCAGTCAGGAATTTCTCATAGAGTTCCCTGATGCAGCAAGCAGAAGAGAAGTTACTAAGTTTGTCAACGGCTTCAGATTTGTATCTAATGAGTCAATATTTGCTAGAGTGACAGAGTCCTTGAGGGAGTTCGAGGCGTTCGGTTTGCTGGATGAAACGTGGGTCAAAGTCTTTGATCTGCCGCAGTGGGCTAGATTCGAAGATGCAGTCTGGGAATTGGCCTACTTGGTGGGCGAGCCAAGAGAGATTGACCTAACTTCTATCCCAGGTTCTGCTCCGATTAGGGTGAGAATTGCGTGCAAAAACAAAGACAAGGTAGATGGCTGTTACAACGTGTTCATAAATGGCAGAGGCTTTATATTGGAGTGGGAGGTGGAAAAGAGTGTTGTTGCTAGCTCATCTGATCAAGGAGATTCGCGGGGAGACGACATAAAAGGCGAGGATGAGGAGGAGTGTGAAGGTGCTGACAAGGAAGTGCGGTCCAAAAAACGAGAAGATGGGGCGGGCAAGAGGGATCGGGGGGGCAGTAAAGAAAATTTGGAAGCTAGTTCGTACTCGCCGAAGGATAGCTCTAAGCAAGCGCCAAGTCAACAAGTGAAGCGGGCTGGTTTAGAGTCTAGTAAAGAAAGTGAGCAGGTTTCGGGGGCCAATAGTGAGCTGGAAGCGGGTGATAGCATGGCAACAGGCAGCGCAGCGGAGGTGGATGAAGATCAACGTGAGAACGAAGCTGTTTCGGAGGAGTGGAGGAGAAAGGAGCTGGAGGGTTTGAAGAGTGTTACTGGGCAACTGTTACTGGAATACAAAGATGACATCCCTGTTGTCAGCCAACCTTGCAAGGCCCCGCTGGATCCTACCCCTTTCGCGGTGGCCTTCCCAGATGAGGCGAAGAAGAATGAGTGGGTGGGCGAACATGGATGGACTATGGTGGCGCACGGGGGCAAGAAACTTCCGACGACGATAGTGAAGGGGAAGGAACCGGTTGCAGGGCGCCACAGCGACCGGATGCTGCAGAAGGACAGAGGGCTGACGATCCCGGAGAAGGCCGAGAAGAGGGCTAGGCAGAAAAATGACATCTCAGGTACGAACAACGCTTTTCACATTCTTAATTCCATCCCGAATCCTACTTTAGCTCAGTTAGCTAGTGATTGTAATGTGGTTCTGGGCGAATCGGAAAAGGCGATCAATCAGCAGATTAATATCTTTAAGGCCAAAGAGATGGCTGAAGCAATCCTCGCGGCGGCAAGATCAAAACAAACAGATAAACAGGAGGAAGGTGAACCTCACAGAGAGCTTAGGGAGGGGGAGTGGCTTCAGAGGTGTCAGATAAGGTGTCGGCTCCTGGAGCAGGTAGTGCTGCTCCTGGAAGCAAAGTTACAGGGACGACAAATACCAGAGAGGGGGAGCGAGATGTCGTTGTTGAGGTTGAAGAAAGGTTGGGCGAATGGCCAACACCCGAATCACCTCTTCGGACGATGGAGTCTGAAATAGACGAAGAATTTTGCAAGGAACAGTTGGTGTGTGAGGAGGAAAAGGTCTCGAAACACTCTCGTAGTGGAGGTGGATCGAGCAGGAAGAAAAGCAGGAATACCCGTAAGGGGTATGGGAAGAAAAAAATATCAAGATGACGAACCTTATCTATAACATGAGGGGAATGGGAGGTAGTGGAAGGAGGCAACAGGTAGGGGATTTTGTTAGATGTTACAAGATCAACATTCTCTGTTTGCAAGAGACTTTGAAAGCTAAATTGTCCTGGAGAGATAAAAGGGAGGCTGGAGGTAGTGTAGTTTTTGATTGGACTGAGAAACCTGCGGTGGGGCACTCGGGAGGGTTGGCTATTGGGGTTAGGTCTGATGCCTTCGAGGTGGAAGGCAAAGAAATTGGTGAGTTTTTCATTAGTGTCTTAGTTCTGGACCTTGCGACCCGTCAGAGGTGGGAGGTGATTAACATTTACGGCCCAGTTTCTAGAGACAGAGAAGATGAGTTCTTGGCTGAGATTACAGACAAAGTTCTTAGGACGCAGGTCCCGGTTTGTTTAGGAGGGGATTTTAATTTGATTCGTTTCGAGGATGAAAAGAATAGAGGAATGCTCCACCGTGGTCTGATGCTGAAATTCAATGTCATGATTGATTTGCTGCAACTAAAAGAGCTACGCCGTAGTGGGTGCAAGTTCACTTGGACTAATAAACAGACTCGACCCACGATGGAGGTTCTAGATAGGGTTATGGTTTCCATTGATTGGGAACATGCTTATCCTTTATCTCTGGTTTTCTCTCCTACAAGGGCAGGCTCGGATCACTGCCCTATAGTGGTGGACTTGGGCACCTTTCAGCAGCTAAAAACTAGATTGTTTAGGGTGGAATCCTCCTGGTTTGAACGGCCAGGGTTCTCTGATATGGTGCGGGCGAAGTGGCCGGTCAGAACTCAGAACAATGTGATGGATTACTGGAAAAAACAACAGGTTGAGCTGCGAAAGTTTCTAAGAGGATGGTCGAGGAACGATCGGGGGGAGTTTAATAAACGTAAGAAGGATTTGCTGGTTCAACTCAAATTACTAGATGCGGTGGGGGATTTGGGGTTGCTTTCGGCCGAGGACTGGCTACAGAGATACAAGCTCGAGGAGGAGTTGTCCCATGTCTATGCCGAGGAGGAAAGATACTGGCATATCAGGGGGGCGAGAAGTGGCTGTTAAAAGGGGATAACAACACGGCCTTTTTTCATTCTGCTGCGAACGGGCGCAGAAGGAAAACTGCTATCCTCTCGCTTGATAACTAAGGAGTTAACATTGAAGATAAAGAACAACTTAAGACCTTCATCACTGAATTTTATCGAGTTCTGTTTGGACCCGAGCCAGCCTCGCAGGTTAAACTAAGCCAAAATGCTTGGGCCCATACCAAGAAAGTGTCCGAAGCAGATAGTGATGAATTGGGTCGTCCATTCTCGATGGATGAGATTGAATTAGCCCTGAAGGAGATGAAAACCAATACTGCCCCTGGCCCAGATGGTTTTTCGGTGCAATTTTATAAAGAATTCTGGCCAGTTGTGAAAGATAGCATTAAAGAAATGTTTGATAACCTGCATTCGGGATCTCTAAGTTTAGGTAGGCTAAACTACGGGATCTTGGTGCTTATTCCAAAGATCAAAGATGCCAATGTAATTAAACAGTATCGCCCTATTTGCTTGCTGAATGTGGTATTTAAGTTGATCACTAAAGTGTTGACAGCCAGACTGACCCCGGTGGCGGGGAAAATTATCGATGATACCCAAACGGCCTTTATTCCAGGTCGGCATATTCTGGAGGGTGTCACGATTCTGCACGAAGTGGTGCACGAATTAAAAACTTCTAACTCAAAAGGGATTATTCTGAAGTTAGACTTCGAAAAGGCATACGACAGAGTACAATGGCCCTTTTTGTCTGAAGTTCTTCGAGGGAAAGGTTTCAGGGAAGATTGGATTGCGTGGATGGTTTTAGCGGTTCAAACCGGGAAGGTTTGTGTCAATCTCAACGGGGAGAACGGTGAATATTTCAGAACTTTTAGGGGCCTTAGATAGGGAGACCGGCTCTCGCCTTTACTCTTTGACATTGTGGCAGAGGTGTTGGGAATTCTGATCACGGCGGCAAAAGCACAGGGGCACCTGCGAGGGCTGGTCCCCCACTTGGTGGAGGGGGGCCTATCTCATCTACAATATGCTGACGATACCCTTCTCTTTCTTGATTTGGAGGAACAATCTATAGCAACTATGAAACTTATCCTGTATTGCTATGAGGCAGTTTCTGGAATGAAGATTAACTATGAAAAAAGTCAAGTTTTTTGTTCTCGGGGTGGAGGAGGAGGAGGCTAACAGGGCTGCGAACGTGTTCAATTGCGAGTTGGGCTCTTTCCCAATGAAATATCTAGGTGTCCCAGTTTCGGATAGGAAACTGTTAGCTTCTGACTTTGAGTTTCTGCCTGCTAAGGTTCATAAGAAGCTTGGATGCTGGCAACCAGTCACCACAGGTGGTAGAAAAATTCTTATTGACTCGTGTCTTAGCAGCATCCCTACATACGTGATGGGCTTCTATCTTATCCCGGAGGGGATCCATTATAAGATGGACATGCACCGCGCTAATTTTTTTTGGGAGGGTTCTAACAGTGCCCATAAATATCACATGGTTAGATGGCTTGATATGGCTCGGCCTACTGAATTTGGCGGACTGGGCTTTGCGGAGACCAGGACTAGAAACATTGCACTGCTAGCTAAGTGGATCTTAAAACTGGAAAGGGGAGATCAAGACCTGTGCTGTCAAGTTCTCCGTAACAAATACCTGGGAGACAAGGGCTTTTTCCAGTCGGAGGCGGCTGGGGGTTCCCAGTTTTGGAAGGGTCTGCATGCTGTCAAAAAATGGGTTAGGAGAGGGCTTAAGTACAGGGTAGGGGACGGTCGAAAAACTAGTTTCTGGTTGGACGTCTGGCTTCACTCAACACCGCTGTGTGTCAGGTATCCGCGCATCTTCGGGGTCTGCAACCAAAAGGAGGCTACGGTGGGGGATATAGTAGGCTCGCAGCTGAGCCTAACCTTCCGCCGTTCTTTCGGTCCAAGGGAATTAGGAGAGTGGGATGAGTTGATTGCAGATCTGTCCCTGTTCCATCTATCTTCGGAGACGGACGTGGGGGTCTGGGAGCTGGGGGTCAATCACCGTTTTTCGTCAAAATCGCTGTACAGGGAGATCTTGCACTCGGGTGTGGTCGCTGCTAGCTTTAGGGGCCTCTGGAAAGCTAGTATGCCTCTTAAGATCAAAATTTTTGTTTGGATGTGTTTGAGAGGGCGTATTCAAGTGGCAAAAAATCTCAAGTCTAAAGGTTGGCCGGGGGAGTTGGGATGTAGATTCTGTGGGGAGGAGGAAACGGTGGACCACCTTCTTTTTCACTGCCCGACGTTGCATTTTCTTTGGTGGTGCGTGCGGGAGAGTCTTGGGTTGGAAACCACGCCCTGGTCGCGAGAAGAGTGTGAGTTCATCATTGAGAACAAGAAGCCTAGGAAGGTGGCCGCGACCTGGTGGGCAGTGTTCGGGGCCGTGTTTTGGACATTATGGCTTTCCCGTAACGATCTTGTCTTCAATAATAAAGTCAGCTCTTCGCCTTTGACTAACCTTTTTTCGGTTAACTCGTTTCTTTCACAGTGGAGGCTGCTTTGCCCGGCAAAGCGTGAGGATCATTGGAGCAGTGCCCTGGACAGTTTGAAGATGAAAGCGGCGGAGCTAAGGATTTTGGTGGCTCCACGAGGTGGTGTGGGCTGATCAGGGTCTCTTCTTTTTCGCCTTTCGTTTTTCTTCTCCCCTGTGTGGGATGTTTAGCCTGTTCTTGGGCTTGTAGTGACTCCTGTCGTTTTTTGCTTTTTTTCCTTGTGTTTTGGGTAACTGAGTGTGCTCAGCTTGTTCGAACTGGTGGTACTTGGTGGCTGCTTTCCTAAAGCTGGGCCTAATAAAAGCCTTTTATCTAAAAAAAAATATGTAAGCCGGGCTTCCGTAAGTCAAGTACTACCGTTTCATGAAAATGGTTAAAAATGCACCGACACATGCTCTGGCCGCAGTCATAAAGAGCTAGGCAGGTCGGGCACGTTTAGTGCGCGAGCCGTCCGGCCGGGAGTACTTATATAAGTTCGTCAAAGACACCAGTTGATACCATTCACAAGATAGACATTTTGGGAGACTGAATGTACGCCCAGTTGCCCAAGATGGTTAAGCAAAACGTAAGACTAGGAAGCATCGGGACAGAGTGCGTAGCCTGATATAGCATCCAACCAACTTGGGGTCACTGATTGACTACTCGTACCACGTTTCGTCGTCCTCCTCGTTTTGGCCTGGACGGCCGCATGCCGGCACGTGCCGCATTGTGGCCTGGTCTGGCGATTCAAGAGAGACGGAATCATGGATAGTCAGACTTTGTGGCGGTGTTGCTTCCCTCACTTGGTTAGGCATGCAAGCCGCTGTCCGGCGGACAAGGCTGACGGCCGCCAGGCACCTATGTTACATGATAATTAGCTGCCAGCTAATGGAACGGTTAAACGAATCCGCTAAACACGAGACGTGGCGGACGCATATTTTAGTCGGAGCGGGCGTCCGTCTACATGCCACACTTGGTTCCCCGCCAGCATCGCTGGAGCAACTAGAAGACCGAGGTCGGAAGACCTTGTCCTACCTACTAGCCAGTGTCCTATTTGCCAATCCAAGTTTAACTCTGAGTAGATCTTGTACTCGGGACTCTCATGTGAGACCCTGTAGGGTTAGGCGGACACAGTTTGAGTCGCGTACGGAACTTATCGTTATGAAACACGCCTTCTAGCAAAACATTTGGACTGGCCCAACTACCAATAAGTAAGTCCTTCCTAGTGAATTTTCCCCCTCGTAACCCTCGCGCCGCCACCGCGCGACGGCGGGAGGGCGCCCTCCACCGCCGCCAGCAGCCCCCCTCCGCCCTCTCCGACCCTCCCTCCCCTGCCGCTGCCAAGGGCGCGACCACAAAAGCTTGGTTGTCGCCGGCGGCAGGGGGAGTCCCAGCCCTCTTCTCGTTGGGGTATGGCGGCGCGGTAGCCGTGCCCTTCCGCCATAGCGCGGTGTAGCCGGGCACGATGGTGGCGCAGCACTTCGGCGACGGTGTGCAGCGGCGCGGCGATCGGCGGGCCGAGTGGGATCTGATCTTGGATCGCATGTCGGCATTTTGGTGGTGGAAATCGGTTTCTGCCACCACTGGTAGAAAAAAGGCCTTCCATACGCCCCCTTCAGTCCCCAAATTATGCGCACCATGACTAAAGGTGTTTTAGTCCCGGTTCGGGAGGCGACCCGCGACAGAAGGTCATGCGCCGCGGTTGGGGAAGCGCGTGGAGGGCATTAATCCCGGTTGGCCAGGCCACCCGCGACTAATGATCGCAGAAGGTCATGCGCCGCGGTTTGGGAAGCGCGTGGAGGGCTTTAGTCCCGGTTGGCCTGGCCACCCGCGACTAAAGATCCAAACTGCTCGCCTCCCGCGCGGTTTTATTTCGCGAGCGAGAGGCAGAAGGCCATTGCTACAGTGCGCACCCGAGACTCTCCGTTTCTTCTTCCTCTCTTCTCTATTCTTCCTCTCTTCCTCCACCAAGCACCCATGGCCTCCATTTCGAACCTTCTCCGTGTGTCCACACCATGCGGCAAGAGTCTCGACGTGGCCTACACGAATATGTGCGAGAGGCTCTCCGGTCTTCTAGAGCATTTGAGCAATCTCTATGAAGAAGCCGATGAACACCATAAGTTCTTCGGGCTTGATCTGGAGTATACGGTGAATCAAAAGGATGTTGTCGTCATCCAGATTGCCTTCAAGGAGATCGTTTTGGTCTTCCAATTGGCAAGGTAACGCACACGTACAATCTCTCTTGTAGGATAGTGTTGCATTTTTGATTTGTTTGTTGCATTGGAAGAATACGCGTGTTGCAACATATCTAACACGTGTTCTATTTTTTATTGTTGCAGTAGTTCAAAGCACTCTCCCGAACTTGTTGATTTCTTGTCAACAAGGGGTACGACTTTTGTAGCGTTGACATCACTCAAGACCGGTAGAAGTTGATGCGCTTGGGTATTGAGATACCTGAAGATCACTACATTGGTCTTCAGGACCTTATCCATTTTGATGAGCTGTACGGGCCCAAGACCGGGATGGCTCCGATGGCAACTGCCTTCATCCACGCCGACTACGAAACCATGAAGACTCGTTTTCCCTCGACGAATCACATGTATTGGGGGAAGAACCCACTGGACCGGACCAATCTCGATTATGCAGCAATAGATGCATACGTTGCCTTCGAGTTGTTCCGCATCTACTCTTCGGAGCTAGAGTAGATGTTGTTTGTGTACCGCATCTTGCGTTCGATATATTATGTAATGGATATATTATGTAATGCATATATGTCTTTTTATTAATTTCTATATTATTTCTATATTATGTCAAACACACATTTCAAAACAAACAAACAAAAACATATCAAGAAAACAAACAAAAACACATCAAGAAAACAAAACAGAAAAACTACACGTGTTCTATTAAAAAGGATGGTACTTTCATTTGGTTGTCATTGCCAAAACAGTTCTTGTGTCCAAAATAATATATAGTCGAAACTTGGATCTGCAAATTTTATATGGTTTAGATTTCATATGGTTTGGTTCATGAATTTTATCAGATTTTATTTTGCATTTAGTTTTATTTTTCTGAATATTTTGATATATTATTTGTATTTTTAAGATTTTAAAATGAATTAGTATTATTTTTCTGAATATTTTGATATATTATTTGTATTTTTAAGATTTTAAAATGAATTAGTTTTATTTTTCTGAATATTTTGATATAATATTTGTATTTTTAAGATTTTAAAATGAATTAGTATTAATTTTTCTGAATATTTTGATATATTATTTGTATTTTTAAGATTTTAAAATGAATTAGTTTTATTTTTCTGAATATTTTGATATAATATTTGTATTTTTAAGATTTTAAAATGAATTAGTATTATTTTTCTGAATATTTTGATATATTATTTGTATTTTTAAGATTTTAAAATGAATTAGTATTATTTTTCTTAATATTTTTTAAAAATAATACAAGTTAAAAAGTTATTGTTTATTTATTTATTCAAAATTGAATATAATATTTTAAAATGAATTAGTATTTTTTAAATGAATTAGTATTTTTTTTCTGAATATAATATTTTTTAGCATCGATCAACATGTTAATAGGATTGATATGATACTACTATCACATACATGCGTGCGAAACACTTGGATGCGGGACGGGATGGAACTCGGAAGTTAAGCGTGCTAGTGCTAGAGTAGTGGGAGGATGGGTGACCGAGCGGGAAGTTTGACCACTAGTAAGAAATTTTACTAGAGATAATATTAGTTAGACACTACCCAAATAATAAAAATTCTGAAAAAAAAATGGATTGAAAAATTGGAGTGAAAAAAGGGAGTGAAAAATTGGAGTGAAAAAAATTAGAAACCCAAATAAATTAAAGAAATAACGAAATAGCATGTAGTCCCGGTTCGTGTGGCCAACCGGGACTAAAGGTCCTCCGCCCCCGGCGCACGCCACCCGCCCACGTGGACGGGCCTTTAGCCGCGGTTCGAAAGAGGGGCGACTAAAGGGGGGGCCTTTAGTCGCGCCTATTTAGTCCCGGTTGCGCGGCCGGGATTAATGGCCCTGGCGAACCGGGACAATAGGCCTATTTTCTACCACTGCGCCTTCGGCGCTGGTGAAGACTCGATCTACGGGCGGCGGCCGGACCTGTGTGCGAGAGCGGGATGGCGGTTCCTGGACCAACCGGGTGAAAACCCTATCTTCGGCTGTCGGCCGGAGGCTAAGGTCAGTGATGGCGACACATTGTGCCGTCTCTTTCTTGAAGGCATCGCCGTGGTGAAATCCCGTCCTACTCCGCTACCTCCCGGGGAAACTCTAGATCCATGGATCGGTTGATGGCGGCATCTTTGTGTCGTTTCTCTCTTGGGGGCATCAATCTTGGAGGTGCGCACAAGCCCGAGGGACCAGTGGAAGGGTGGGCGGTGTTGTTTCTACCGCTTCGACGGTGGCGAGTCTTGGCAGCGTGGCACTGCGGGGCCTCGACAACGGATACGGGATGAGAGACGCGCGCAGGTTGGTCTGACATGGTGTACATATTGATCCCTGTCCTGAAGATGGGTGAGCGGAAGACGGCGGCGACAACTTCTGGAGCGTCTACGTCGGTGTGCGCTGCGGAGTGCTGGACATGTTGTGCCCTTTGCTCGCTATCGGACGGCTTGGTGTGGCCTCAAGTTTTAGATGATGCGCGTTGGTGTGTTGTCAGGACATGCGGTCCTGTAATTGGCCACCCCCTTCATTAGTCTTGTATGTAGCGATATGTCGCTTTGTTGGTGGCTTCAGATTTAGTCTGTTCATGTATTCACTTGTAAGACTTGGTGGTTTTGTATTCTTTCTAATAAAATCCGGCTGTGTGCATCATTTTGATGCAGAGGCTACGGGTAAGCCCTCCATTTCTAAAAAAAATGTAAGTCCTTCCTAGTTTGACACGGTATGTCCAAATCACAGTGTCACATGATATTGTGTAAAGCAACAAGTCAGCCTGTTCTTATCCCTTGTAGCTTGACCTTACCTTTCTCGCTCCGTGATATGCGACCAAACTCGGCTAACATTTTAGGGCACCTTTGATTCATATGATAGGAAAGTTACATGAATATGAAATTTGTAGGATTGACATGCTATGTTTAGTCAAATAATATAACCATAGAAGGGAATTTCTACAATACCTTTTACTACCTAATGGAGGTGAGTAGTATGAATTAAAGTCTAGCCATTGATTTATTAAGGTAATATAGATTTCTTTAAGTAGGAAATTATTTATAGAATAATAAATCCGCACTGAATATCTCGTTAGTGTCGCCTTTATGACTGCACAACGTTTGGCGAGTTCAAATCGAACTATCACATATTGTTCAAAAGTATACTGTAGTGGGAAATGACTATATTTATATCTTCGATTGAAGTTAGATCAAAACAATATGAAGCCTTTCAGTTCATAGATAAGCCTCAAAATAGTTGAAAAATATAAATAACTCCGGTCGGGTCCAAGTCAGGTTTCGAAAGTTTTGACTAATTTTTCAGCAACATATTCTTATAGCTCTAATGTACAGTATAATATTTGTTAATTTTTTCATATTTTTTTGGTTGAAGTCTCATTAGTTTGTATTGATGTATGGCAAATTTCCGGGTAAAATTTTATTACAGTTCCACTACGATTCCACTGTATGAAAACGATATCGTGAAAGCCCACGGTAAAATAAATTTTCATCTAGCAAATGAGGCCAGCTAGGGACGATGACCTCCCGTGACCCATCAACAATGGATGTATTTTTTGGACGTGTAGGTTTATATTAGTGATAAACAATTTAGTATGTTTATTTGCGATACTTAGCTCCATGGTAACAATTTATTTGGAATGATCATGTCTGATGGTTTTGTTATAACCCGGTGTTATTGGAGTTTAGTGGCTGATAAAAGCGGATACCACTAAGACAGAACCAGAGAACCGGCGCCGGTGGAGTCACATAATTAGATACGTTGTGGCGACTTTATGTGTTAAATTG
The DNA here is from genome assembly GCA_028641055.1 of Alopecurus myosuroides. NCBI lineage: Eukaryota > Viridiplantae > Streptophyta > Magnoliopsida > Poales > Poaceae > Alopecurus > Alopecurus myosuroides. Next base: position 51,853,474 of record CM054060.1, read on the forward strand.
CTTAGTGTTGAGCACTAAATTGACATGAATTTGCTTAATATCCTCTTGTATATCTATCAGGGCATAGCTTCTTTGTGTACCCGGTGTTTGTTGAGCTGTATAAATTTGCTAAATTTCACTCGTGTATATGTTCCAAATACTACAACATCCAACATTTTGTGACTAATTTAGTTGCTGATGAGGCTTGCAATATTGTTTAATTGTTCCCAATTAACATGTATTTCTGTACTTTTATTTTTCTCTCGCTGATTGTAGTTATGTATTTTTTTTTTTGTTATGGTCAAGACGTATGCCGACGACAAAGCATAGCTCCCTCCCCGAGCCACCAGAACATGCCACGTGGCCGAGAAGGCTAACCAAACATGACAAATTCTGATAAATCTGAATTTTCTTCAAAATTGTACTATCCACCATCTCAGATCTAGAATTTTTAAAAAAATTGCACCTTAATATAAAACATGTCATATTAATTTATTGGACAGTGATATTATTAATAATTATCTAGCTTAGGATTATTTTCAAGTTTTTAAAATTAAAAAGAATAACTTTATTTTAAAGCGGGGCTCATCCGAGAAAATGTCAGCTATTCGCAAGGACGAAATTAATTAGGCAGCATGGAAGTGTAGTTGGGCCGAATTATTAAAGGCAGAAGCGCAAATAAACTTATTGATGCATGTTTGTCTGAGACGGCCCATACATCGTGCAACCACTTTCGCAATGGACAGCGTCGATGACGACCAGTGTCGTCGCTGTCCCGCGGCTCTCGCCGTCCCCGGTCGATCGATCTCCACGATCGAAGATGCCCTGTCGCCACGATCCAATTGCATTATTACCAATTGCTTCCCGAAGAATGGAGACGCCGGCGAGGAGCTTGGCCACGGATTAACTGGCCAATGGCCGGGGTCGTTTGCAAGCCGTTGCTGTCGTGAAAGACTGCCGATGCATGCTTGGTTGTTGCATGTTCCCTGTTACCCAGCCGGCCGGTCCAGGACGTGGCACGCAGCTTGTTGACGAAGTACTACCGCACACTCTGTGCTGTCTGGCCGTGGCCCCTCAGTCATCGTACACCGATCGAGCCTTGACAAAAAAAAAAAGGAAATGTGACGAATCGCACACACTTTTCTCTCACTGAAATTGCACAGTCAATCCCGTTTACAGAACCCTATGACCGTGATATCTATTTCATAAAAACATGATTAATTAAAATGCACCGACACATACTATGACTGTAGTCATAAAGAGCTAACCAGGTCGGTCACGTGCAGTCATCATGCTTTCCGGGAGTACTTATATATGTGCGTGTAGTATACGTCCTCAAAGACACCAGCGAATACTATTCACAAGATAAATATTCTTGGAGCAGAGGAGAAAGGATTGGCATACGCTAAAGATAGCTAAGCAAAACATAGGATTAGGATGCATCGGGACAGAAGGCGTAACCATCTGTAACACTCTTCCAACTTGGTTGACTGATGGACTAGGTGTACCACCATTCGTCCTCCTCGTTTCCGTTAGTCGTTGGCGTGGATGGTCACTTGCCTGCATATCTTGTTGCCTGATCACCATTCAACAAAGGAAACCAGGCACAGCCAGACTATGGGACACTTCTTTTAAGTTTCTATGCAGTTTCTGGGTCTAAATAAGCAAAAACTGGAAAGAAGTGTACAGTTTCTAGTTAGTTTCCCCCACCGAGAAACTGCATTTGTACATGGAATGAGAAACTGCTCGGGAGCAGATTCCGGAGTCACCCGAATAGGTACTGCAAAAGGGTCATTTCATTCCTTGTTATTTACGGCAAATTGCCACCGCTGGTCGCATAGGCTGCCGAACCGGTCAACGAACGAGCGAAAAAAGCAACGAGCGAACACGCCCCATCCCCAACCTCCCGACCTCTCCCCGACCCCATCGATCGCCGCCGGTCGCTCCTCCTGCCGCCGGTCCAAGATCCGGCCGCCGGACCGGCGGATCCAGCCGGTCCGCATCCGGCTACTCCACTCCGCCCTATTCCCGCGTCCTCCCCATCCCGAGCCATCCTGCTACTCCTCCTCCAACCCCAGCCCGCTCTACAGCTTCCACTTCGAGAAGCCCCTCCCGCCGGCGCTTCCGCACGGCAAACCTAGGCAGCAACTGAACCAGCACCCAAGAAGCCGGCGGCCCCGCCGCAGCCCGGCACGTATGTGATACAGGTGCCCAAGGACAAGGTCTTCCGCGTGCCGCCGCCGCCGGAGAACGCGCGCCTCCTCGAGCCCTACACGCGCCGCGCCAAGCGCAACAACGGCTGCTCCTGCCTCCGCGCCTGTCTCTACCTCTTGCTCGCGATCCTCTGCCTCGCCGTCGCCGTCGCCGTCGTGTACCTGGTGTTCAAGCCCATGCAGCCGTCGCCGTCCCTCGCCGTGTCCGGCCTCTCCGGTATCGGCAACACCTCCGTCGGGATTCGACGCGACCCTCCACGCCGACAGTACAACGGACGGCAAGATGGGCGTGCAGTACGACAATGCCGGGAGCCACGTCTCTGTGACGTACGACGGCGTGAGCCTAGCCCAGGGCGCGTGGCCGGCGTTCTACCAGGTGCCCGGGAACGTGACTGTGCTCGTGGCGAAGGCCAAGGGGACGGGGATACGGTTCTCGCAGAGCGAGCGCAGGCAGATGGCCGCCGAGGAGCCGTGTCAGTGCCGGTGCGGTGCGCCATGGCGGTGGACAGCCTCGCCGCGGACGCCAAGGTGGTGTCCAGCTCGTGTAACGTCAAGGCTCTGACCATGTCGACGTATGACCAGAACTCGTTTGGTGTGTATGCTTGCTGTGTATATGCCCAGGACGGCTGTGTATGCCTGCTGGCTATTTTTTTCATCACCAAAATTGCTTGCTTTAGATGAATCCAGGTAGCAGCGGGAGAGGAACATCATTGGTTTCATCGGGGTATATCGGACATATCACAACCCAACCTAACAAATAAGCAAAATTTGTAGAAGACAAAAGAAGTCTCCTGAGGAGTTTCTGGAATTTCTCGCCACAACAATTTCTACCCACCACAACCCAGAAACTGGCTTTTGCATAAGCAGAAACTTAAAAGAAGTCGCCCTATGGGCCAGTTCTTTTGGAGCTTCCTGACAGCTTAACGGTCAAAATAAGCTAAAGCTCAAAAGAACCGGATTTTAAATAACTTCCTGGGACAGCCGGCTTTGACCCATCCTTCCCAGTAGGATGAGAAGCCAGTGTACCCAGCTTCGCGTAATAGCTACTTAATAAAACGAGTCGGTAATTGGTACTGCCGCAATTTGAATCGATATTTTCAAGCTATTGCCACCACTTAGCCTGCTCCTTTCGGAAATGTTATTTGCCGAGAGAAAGAAAAAAAAAGCAACTGTCCCCGAGCGACTCCGACTCTTCCTTGTCGTCGCGACTCCTAGGAAGGGGCCCCGGCTGCCGCCAGGCCGCCGCCTCGGCCGTCCCCAGGCCACCGCCCTGGCCGCCCCCTCTCTATGTACTCCGTCACTGGTTCCCATCTCCTCTCCACCTTACTCGCTATGGCCAGGAGGGGGCCGTCCCTGCCGCTCCTCTATTCATCCCCGACCGGCGGCCGAGCTCTCTTCTTCACCGCCAAACGCGCCAACGAGCCCGAGTTCCGTCCCGACAACCCCAACATCGCCGCCTCTTCTCCACCCCTCTCTCGATCGAGTGGACATGGTCGCCAACGCGAGCACGCCACCACCATCAGCGCGGCTCCACCACCTATCCGACCACCTCTCCACCTCCACCATCTCGACTCCGGCGCCACCATGGCCATGCTTCCTCTACCTCTCATCAAGCCCCGCGTCACCCTGGCTGTTGCCGGCAGTAGCTTCTGCCGCTGGTGCTCCTCCCACACACGCGTAGTTGCACGCCCGAAAACATGTTTCTCCAATGTGTTTGCACTCGTCGTTCGCAAAATTCTAGTTGTAGTAGCAGGAGTGTGATTTGAGGTTTAGGTCTAATTAGCAGCACTAGCAGTAGCATCGATGTTGCCAATTTACGTGAGGGATTTGTGCTAACCAAAGATGTTCTTCGGTTTGTGATAAGTTAATTCTGCCCCGTAGCATCATTCTAGTTTGGTTTGAGAGTAACTAAAGTGGATATTAATCATAATACCAAATTGTGCAAAAAGTTATTAGTCCAACTCAGTCGGCCTTTATACCAGGAAGACACATTAAATATGTATCGTGTTATTTTTAAATTGACTTTGAAATGGCTTATGATAAAGTAAAATTGCCTTTTGTTCAACAAGCTTTGCGTATGAAATGATTGCACAAAAATGGTGCAAGTTGATTATGCAATTTTTTCAAGGAGGTAGTGTCGGTGTTCGGGTTAATGATGACATAGGTCATTATTTCCAAACAGAAAAAGGTCTCTAACAGGGAGATCCGTTTTCTCCCTTACTTTTCAAAATAGTAGCTGACATGTTAGCTATTATTATTGCAAGGGCAAAGGAGGATGATCAAATAGGTGGTCTTATTCCCGACTTAGTGGAAGGGGGATTATCTCTTTTGCAATATGCAAATGTCACTATATTATTCATGGAACATGATGTAGAAAAGGTTGTTAATATGAAGCTAATCCTCTCGAATTTCAAGAACTTATTCATACGTCCAAAACGTATCTCCTTTTCAGAACACTTTTCTTATTGTTTTCCTCTAAACTTGTGAGTTTTGGATACCACTAACACGGACTAATGCTGTTTTCAGCAGAATTACCCTGGTGTCTCGTTTTTTTATACAGAAAAATTAACTTTCGGGAAAATGCCCAGAAAGACCCCATTGTGCTTATATCACCAGAAGACCCCGGGAGCCAGAAGGAGCCCCGGAGAGGGGCCAGGAGGGGGCCAAACCACCCTTGGTCACCCCCCTAGGCCGCGTCGCCTGGTAGTGTGGGACCCCAAGGCACCCCCTCGGGCTCCCCTTTCGACCACTTATGCCCCGTAAACCTAAAACACGAAGGGGTTCGTCATATTCCACAGAAACACAATAAAGCGCCGCCGCCATCCCAAAACTCAATTCGGGGATCAGAAATTCTTGTTCTGGCGCCCTGCCAGGACGGGGCTTCGAAGGAGATCATCGCCATTGACACTGCCACTCCTTATGCATCAACCATCCATGATTCCCCGTCCATGTGTGAGTAAACACAACTTTGGCAGAGAGGGATGGAAGGGATTGGATAAGATTGATCATGTTATAATGTCAGATTGTTAGGGCATAGTGCCTAGTATCCATTGTTAGTGTTTTCTACCATTGTTGAAACTTGTTATGCTGAATGCTTGTCACTATGGCCCGAGTGTCATGATTTCCGATCTGAACATGTTATTGTTTCATGAGTATAATTATGTTTCTTGATCATACCTGCAAGTTGTTTACACATGTCATTGTCCGGAACCCGAGGCCCCAAAGTGAAAAAAATTGGGACAACCGGAGGGGATGGCAGTGATGTGAGGATCACATGCGCTCATGCAGTGTTAATGCTTTTATCCGGTGCTTTCTTAAAAGGAGCACCTTAATTACCAGTAGTTTCCCTAGAGGCCCCGCTGCCACGGGCTGGTAGTACAAAAGATGTTGTGCAAGTTATGACTATATTGGAACACATGCCTATGGTTTGCCTAGAGCTTTGATACTTTATTATTATTATCTGCAATGTCCACGTTATTATTATTATTACATGACCCCTGTTATCCATGCAACGCCCGTTCATCCATTCCATCTATGCCTACAGTACTTTCATCCTGCTGTTTTGACAATTGCTACTGTTGTTTTCACGATTGCTACTATTGTTACTATTTTACTACTGCTGTTATTTCACTACTTCTGCTTCTATAAAACTGTTACCATCGATAAATTGTTCGAGCAAGACTACTTTCAGGTGCAGCTGAATTGACAACTCAGTTGTTAAGGCTTATAAATATTCTTTGGCTCCCCTTGTGTCGAATCAATAAATTTGGGTTTTACTTCCCTCGAAGACTGTTGTGATCCCCTATACTTGTGGGTCATCAAGACTATTTTCTGGCGACGTTGTCGGGGAGCATAGCTTTATTTATTTGCTCACTTGAACGTGATATTGTTCGCTCCAAGCCCTTCATAATGGGTAAGACTCGTGATGGAAAAGTTCCTATATTACCATCAACTACAAGGAGAGGTACAACTCTGAACACCTCTGTTGCTCTTGATTCACCGTCTGTTATGAGTAAGCTTCTTACACCACCACATGCTACACACACTGTTACTTCTGCGAGTCTGAAAATGTTTCTGATACTTTTAATGATGCTTCTACCGTGCTTGATGATAGTGGTTCACTAGGTCCTTTCCTAGATGCTACTATTGCTAAATCTAAACAAACAGAAAATGCCGAAACTCCTATTGAAAATATTAGTACAACTTTTAATTCACCTAAGTTTATTGATGATGTTGATGAAACCTGTATTGAACTTAATGATGACTTTATTAAAGAAGCTCAAGCTACTACTGGTGCAGGTGCTCTTAAAAGTCTTCTTGCAAGACATGCTGTTAAATATAAATCTTCTCTTGATGCTAAATTTGCTACATCTCCCATACACATTAGAGACAAGGATTATGATTTCTCTCTGGACTTATCTTATATATCTATTGTTGAGAAGTAACCTTTTTGCGGAAATGAAAGTAAAAGTGCTATGGAACACATTAATGATCTTTCATCTTTGAGTAGTTTTGTTTCTGATGATACTAAGCCGCGTACTAATTTTGTTGCCAAGATTTTCCCTTTATCATTAAAAGATGAAACTAAAACTTGGTTTAACAATATGTCACCTGGATCTATTGCTAGTCCTATGGATTTGATCAATACTTTCTTTCAAAAATATTTTCCTACTAGTGCTCAACATGCTGTTGTGCAAGATATCTTTAACTTTGAGCAATTTAAAGGAGAGAAATCACCTGAATCTTGGACAAGGTTTTGTTCTTTAATAAGAGCTTTCCCTGGTTATCCACTACCTAAAAAATGAGCTCCTAGATATATTTTATAATGGACTAACTGTTGAATCAAGGACATACCTGGATAGTTGTGCTGGTTGTGTTTTCAGGAAAATAACTCTAGAAGAAGCTGAGGAATTAATGGCTAAAATAGCCAAAAATAATGATGATTGGAATATACCTGAGCCTACACCTACACAAGGGCCAACACCAGTACCAACACCCAAGAAGAGAGGAATGATTGAATTAAATGATGAAGTGATGAACGAAGCCAAGAAATATCTTAAGGAGAGGGGTATTAAATCTAAATATGTGAAGAATGTAACTCATATATAAGAATGATGTAAGCCTATTCCTCATCCATCAACAGTTGGTTGTATTATCAGTATGAGGAAAATGGACCGGGGTCCATAGTTCACTAGTGCTGTCTCTCCGTGAAAGATAAATAACATGTGTGGTGAACACATTATAGATGGGGAATTGCCAGAAATGAAGGTTGCACCGTAGTGCAGATGCAAGGCATAAATGTGATTCATGCGGGCATTACAACAAGATACATAGACTGTCATCCAACTACATCTATGACTAATAATCCACCCTCCGAATATCATCCGAACAAACGGTTGCAAGCAACAGATAATTGTAGTAACCAAACTGTGTAATGTAAAAAATAACATCATTGATGACCCAGAATTATAGGGGATAGAAACAGTCTTCGAGGGAAGTAAAACCCAAATTTATTGATTCGACACAAGGGGAGCCAAAGAATATTTGTGAGCCTTAACAAGTGAGTTGTCAATTCACCTGCACCTGAAGGTGGACTTGTTCGCAGTGGTTTATCAGTAGTGACAGTTTTATAGTAGCAACAATAGTGAAATAATAACATCAGTGAAATGAAAACAGCAGCAGTGGTGACTGAAGTAAACATCGGGATTAAATACTGTAGGAATAGAGATAGATGATCGGGCGTTGCATGGATAAGATAGTTCATATAATAATCAAGACATGGGCATTGCAGATAAATAAGATAAAGCATCCAAGCACTAAGTAAGCATAGGCATGTGTTCCGTAAATAGTCGTACGTGCTCGCAATGAGAACTTGCACAACATCTTTTGTCCTACCAGCCCGTTTTCAGCGGGGCCTCAAGGGAACTACTGTTAATTAAGGTGTTCCTTTTAATAGAACACCGGAACAAAGCATTAACACTCCGTGAACACATGTGATCGTCACATCACAGCCATCCCCTCCGGTTGTCCCAATTTCTGTCACTTCGGGGCCTCAGGTTTCGGACAACGCTATGTGTAAACAACTTGCAGGTATGATCAAGAAACAATAATTATCACCATGATTCAATAACATGTTCAGATCTGAGATCGTGGCACTCGGGCCCAAAGTGACAAGCATTAAGCATAACAAGTTGCAACAATGTCAATAGCACTAATAGAGGATACTAGGCACTATGCCCTAACAATCACGACATTATTACATGAACAATCTCATCCAATCCCTACCATCCCCTTCTTCCTACAGTGGGGGAATTACTCACACATGGATGGGGTAAACATGGATGGTCGATGGAGAGGAATTGGTGATGACGATGGCGATGATCTCCTCCAATTCCCCGTCCCGGCAAGGTGCCAGAACAGAGTTTCTGAAGCCCGAAAAAGGATCCGCGCTGGCGACGGAGCTACGGACTTCTTTCTGGAAAACGATCGAAACCCCTCACGTTTTAGGGTTGAAGGCGATATGTAGTCGAAAGAGGAGTCCGAGGGGGTGTGGGAGTGGCCCACACCACCAGGTGGCGCGGCCTAGTGGGGCGCCAGGGGGTGGTGTGGCCCCCCTATGGCCTCTCTCCTGGCCCCCTTCTGGCTCCCGTGGTCTTCCGGTGTTTTAAAACCAATGGGGACTTTTCTGGGAAATTCCCCGAAAGTTGTTTTTTCTGCACAAAAACGAAACACCAAGGTAATTCTGCTAAAAACAGCGTTAGTCCGTCTTAGTGGTATCCAAAACTCACAAGTTTATAGGATAACAATAGGAAAAATGTTCGGAAAAGGATATACGTTTTTTACGTATCAATCATCTTTAGCCAACGTATTGTTGTTTTCTCCCTATTGGCAACAACACATCCTCCATCCATCACATTTCTATCACTCGAGCACAGATGGAAAGGAGGCATGAACCCACTATCGAGCATAAATACTCCCTCTTGGAGTTACTAGCATTTACTTGGCCAGAGCATCTACTAACAACGGATAACATGCAAGATCATAAATAACATATGCATGAGGATAACATGATAGATTGATAATAAGAAGACATAGCATTCGACATTAATCGGATCCTAGCAAACACAACATGTAGCATTACATAAAGATGATCTTGATCATGTTAGGCAGCTCACAAGATCTAAACATGAGGCACAAAGTGGAGAGAACAACCATCTAGCTTTGGACCCATAGTCCATGGATGAACTACTAACGCATCACTTTGGAGGAAGGCATGGTGGTGTAGACCCCTCCCGTGATGAATTTCCCTCCAGGTAGGGTGCTGGGGAGAGCTCCAGAACCCTCTCGATCTTGGAATGACGATGACATCGGCCTCGAGTGTTTTTTGGGATGAAGTGGGATATATCTAGGGTTTTACGCCTCTGGGGGATTAAATAGGCGAAAGGTCAAAGGCGGTGGAGGCCGGCGGGGCCCACACCACCCCATGGCGCGGCCAGGGGGTGCCACCTTATGGTGTGGACCCCCTGAGGCCCCCCTCCGGATCTCTTTGGGACTCCGTGGAACCTTCGGGAATTCTAGGACTTCCGGGTTTTGAATTTTCCAATTCCGAGAATATTTCCACAACAACTTTTCTGAAACTAAAAACAACAGAAAATAGGGAACTAGCTCTGTGTCATCTTGTCAATAGGTTAGTCCGGAAAATCGATAAAAATGACATAAAGTGTATAGCAAACATGTGGGAAACAACATCAAAACAATATGGAACATCAGAAATTAAGGATACGTTTATGAAGTATCAGGCTCCTGGGCGTGGAGGTCGGCATGCCTTTCTCTCTAGCGCTCGACCAGTTGTGCCTGCCTATTATGGAGTTGGGCCACATGAAGGGGGACTTCACAGACACAGAGGTGTGGGAGGCCATCCGGTCTATGCCATTAGACAAATGCCCGGGACCCGATGGCTTCACCAACAGGTTTTTTGTGGCTTGCTGGGGGACCATCAATGCAGATGTCATGGCTGCCTTTAGCTCTCTGGGTTGCCGGGATACCCGTGGATTTGGGGCAGTAAATTAGGCCCTCGTCACTCTGTTACCTAAAAAGGACGAGGCGGAGGAGATCAGGGATTTCAGACCTATCGGCCTAATCCATAGCATGGCCAAACTGGTGGCCAAGGTGATATCAGGCAGGGAAACCACAATCCTGCCGAAGTTGGTGGGGAAGCATCAAAGTTCCTTTGTGCGTGGGCGGTGCCTCCATGACAATTTCATGACGGTGCAAGGCACATCCCGCAAGCTCCACAGCTTGGGTACGACAGCAGTCATTCTTTAACTCGACATAACAAAGGCCTTCGACACTGTGAGTTTGGCCTTCCTTATGGAGGTGTTGAGCAGCTTTGGATTTGGAGATCGACTGATCTCCACTATCTATGGCTTCCACGAGGATCCTCCTGAATGGCCACTCGGGTACCAAGATATTCAACAGGCATGGGCTGCGGCAAGGCGACCCCCTTTCACCACAACTTTTCATTATGGTCATCGAGGGGCTCCATCTGTTGATTAAGATGGCTACGACTCGTGGATTGCTGGACTGGCACGCCAGGACAGGCTACAACATTGCACGACCATCTATGCTGATGATGTCGTAACTTTCCTACGCCCCACCGCTCGGGATCTGAGGGCATATGCCATACTAGTGGAAGATTTCGGGGCGGCATCCGGATTGCACACTAATCTGGCCAAATGGTCTGCACATTTGATTCATTGTGGTGACGACGAGGCGTAGCTGGTCGCAAGGGAACCACGCTATTAGATTCTTCCCTTTCCGTTGCACTACCTAGGCCTCCCCCTAGCTCTCGGTAGGCCCTCGGCTGAGCAGCTCCGATATTTGGTAGACACTGTTGAGGGGTACCTCCCCGGTTGGCAGGCGGGCCTCCTGAATCAAGAGGGGGCGGCTGGAGTTGATCAAGACAACGCTATCGGTAGTGTCCATTTTTTTCCATGATGTCGCTAGATCTGCCTAGTAAAATGCTGGCCGACATAAACAAGATTCTCAGGGCTTCCTGTGGAAGGGACGCAAGAACGTCCGTGGAGGACACTGCCTCGTGGCATGGGACAGGGTCTGCATGCCTAAGACCCTTGGTGGGCTCGGGATGCCGAACCTGAGGCTGATGAACTTGACTTGGAGGGCGTGGTGGTTGTGACTCAATAGGACGGACGGCTCTAAGCCATGGAAGGAGTTCAATATTTAGCTGTCGCGCGAGGAAAAATCGTTGTTTGAGGCCGCAACACTTTCAATCCTAGGTGATGGAGCGTCCACTTTGTTTTGGGTTGATAGATGGTTGGAAGGCGGACGTAAAAAGGACTTGGCACCAAATCTCCTGTCAAAGGTGTCCAAGTGTGCCCGTACTTCCAGGACAGTCTCTGATGGACTTGCCGGGAGTTGGCTGGAGGATGTACCCACTGACCTAAACGCCCTCGAAATCCACGATCTCCTAGGTCTGGTCGAGCAGGTAGCGGGTATCACCCTAACGGAAGGGAGGGATGACGTACTCAGGTGGAGCTGGGAAGCCAGTCTCTCTTATTGGGCGCGCTCCGGCTATAGGGCTCTCTTCCGGGGTTCGCTGTGGTTTGCAGGGCAATTCCGAGCGCCAAAAATATGTGAGGTCTTTTTGTGGCTAGCCATGCAGAACAGATGTTGGAGGCTAGCCAGTGGCATGCCCCTTCTGCGACCAACAAGGAGAATGCATTAACCATCTCCTTCTGGGTTGCGCCTTCGCGCGGGAGGCGGGAGGTCTGGCACACTTTCTCCTCCAGATGGGGTGGCCCAGATTGTACCCCTATGGCGGATGACACACTGGTGGACTGGCTACCCGCTAGGCTGATGGGTGGGCCTAAAAAAAAGGACATGTGGACGACCATGAATCTGCTATCACTAGTGGAAACAACCCCTCTCGTCCAGGGGGCGGGGGGCAGCTGTCCCGGTTGCAACCAAATCCGGGACAAATGCCCTGCATTGGTCCCGGTTCGTGCGCCCGGGGCAACAGGAATCGCCTGGGCGCAATGGTCCCGGTTCGTGGGGGCCATTTCGGTCCCGGCTCTTGCCACGGACCGGGACCAATGCCTAGCCACAGGCCACGTGTCACGCGCATGACCTATTGTCCCGGTTCAGTCCACGAACCGGGACCAATGCCCCCTTCCCCTATATATACTGCCCCAGCCCCCCCTCATTCTATCTTTTTTTTTGCTTGGAGGTGTGAGAGAGTGTGGTGTTAGTGTGTTTTTTTTTACTATGCACACGAGGTGTTCGACGAAATTCCCGAGCCGCACATAAGCTCACTGAAAATGGTATCTTCGACCGAGGTTAACAAATTATCTTTTTCATCTGTAACTTATACATAAAAAATTAGTATTTGTCGATGTACTGTGGTCATCTCTGTATTAATATGTTATTGTAATGTATTTTTATAAACTTAATTATACGGGGGTAACTTATACTATGTATTAATATGTTATTGTAATATGTTATTGTAATGTATTTTGATAAACAAAATGACGATTATATATATTTTTTCCGAAAAGTATCCATCCCGGTCCCTTGAACGAACCGGGACGAACTCCCTGGCCCAGGTTCGCCACGTGGCCTACCCTTACCATCCCGGGTCCTGGCACAACCGGGACCAATGGGGGAGGGCCATTTGTCCCGGCTAGCCCATCCCGGTTGCGCAACCGGGACAAATGGCCCTTACGACCCGGGACAAAAGGCCCTGTTTCCACTAGTGTATGTTGGTGCCTTTGGAGGCCCCGCAATGGGTTTGTTTTTTTCTGGGGTTCAGACATCGGTGCGGAGAGCATCATCGTTAAATCGTGGAGGATGCTCAGCTATGGTGCGCAGCGGGTCTGTTTCAGGGAAGCCTTCGATAGCTGGATAGGTGAAGGGTTCGCGAGTAGTCGGTCAATGTAAGGGGTGGGTTGCGTACTGTACGGTTGTGCCAGACGCGTTGTAACAAGTTCTCTTGACCCTTCTTTTATGAAACCGCTATGTCTCCCAGACCATATCCTTGAAAAAAAACAAAATATATTTGGATATGGGATGTGAGTTGTGCGTGCAACTCTTTTCGGCATCCCGACAGCAAAACTTCAGCCTCATCATGAACACAAATAATCCAGACGGACGTTTTGTTGGCGAACAGGAAAAACCAACTGGGACGACAATTGGCGGTAACGGATCACGTCAATATCACACGTACTCCCTCCGTTCTATATTAGATGACTTTGGAATGGATGTATCTAGCATAAAATATGTCTAGATACATCCAATTCAAAGTCATCTAATATGGAACGGAGGGAGTACGTGCGTGTGCATGCACGACGTCGAGCGCGGAGTGACCGCGGCCGAACGGCACTAGCTAGTTTTGTCCTGGTTCACGGGCAATGTCCATGACACGTACGTACGCTACAGGCTCCATATGCAGTGCATCCTAACTTTAGTTTATCCATTCCGCTGCGGATTTAGAGGCAGACACGCAAATTAACGGATTGTGCAACCAATTTCGCAATGTACAGCGACCGGCCGGTGTCGTCGCTGTCCGGCCGAGATCGATCAAATGCCATGTCGCCACGGTATTGTCTCGAATTCTTCCCTGTGACAGGGTACATGCACATGTCACATATGGCGAATTGCATGCACGGGGCGCCCAAGAGGCCAAGATGGTAGCCGTATTGGGCATCGATTGTCCGCTGTCAAGATGGACGGTGACACGGATGCATGAACTAGCCAGTAGCCACACCTAACACATCGTCCATCGGGCCGTAGCTAAATGAAAACTTGGTACCGCTATTACCAATTGCTTCCCTAAGAATGGAGACCCCGGTGACGAGCCTGGCCACGGATGTCGGTGTCGTACGTTTAACACTTCTCTTCGCAAGCTGTTGCTGTTGTGAAAGACTGCTGATGCATGGCTGGTTGTTGCTTGTTCCCTGTTTACCCAGCCGGCCTCTCGGACGTGGCACGCAGCTTCGTGGGCAAGTACAGCCGCAGACTCTTCCGGTCGTGAGCCCCTCTCACTTATCCTACGTACTGATCGAGCCTCGCCAGTGGTGTGCACAAGATGGTTTCTCCTAAAATTCCAAGATGGTTTCTCCTAAAATTCAAAAAGATCTTGCCAAGTGGTGTGCACAAGAAGTTACCAAAGGGATTATGTGAGAAATTTGTAATAAGAAGTTCTCCATTCTTATGCTTTCTATGTTCATTGTTTTGTCCACCGCTTACAATTGGTAGTTGTCTCTGTTGCTAGTTCTTGCGCATCCATTCATGATTTCTTTGAGTACGCCTCCTTAATTGTGAACACAACAAGTGCATCTTTCAAATCAAGAGATTTTCTTAAGGAAGAACATCATAAAACTATATTAGATATGCTTGAGAGGGGTGAGATTTCTAGTGAAAGAGGTTTGAATCAAGAAACAAGTCTCACTAGGCCCGGGGAGACTAGGTGGAGTTCACATTATACAACTTTCCTCCGTTTGGATAATATGTGGTTGGCAACATTAAAAGTTCTTCGTGAGTTCAATGATGAGAGTCGTGGACTATCACAAGTGGCTGGTCTAACTGAGAAGATGCAGGACTACAAATTTTCTTTCATTTTGAAGCTTTTTACAAAGTTTCTTGCATCACAGATGAGGTTTCCCGTGTCTTGCAAAGGAAGGATCTAAATATTGTTCATGCAATGGGACTAGTTAATGATGTGAAAGAACGGTTGATGTCGATGAGAGAAAGTGGTTGGTAGGCCTTGTTTGACGAGGTCCAACTATTTTGCATTTCCAAGGGTATTCTGATGCCAAATATGGATGAACCAATACCGGTTCGAGGTCGTACATGGACCGATGGGATGACATACACTAAGCTTCATTTTTACAAAGTAGAGATTTTCTATGTTGTTGTTGACAAGATATGTTTTGAGATGAATCATTGCTTTTGTGAAGCTTCTAAAGAGGTATTAGAATGCTTCTCTTGCCTTAATCCGAAGAGTTCTTTCTCAATGTTTGATGTAGACAAGCTTGCTCGCTTATCTACAATTTATCTTGGAGATTTCTCTAATGGTGACCGCACAACCATAAGAGGCCAACTTGAGACTTACATTCGCACTGTGCGAAGCCATGCCGCCTTCTCTAGTTGCAAAGATCTTGAAAGTTTGGCTACGAAGATGATTGAAACGGAGAAACATTTGGTTTTCCCATTGGTCTACAAACTTATTGAGTTGGCTTTAATAGTGCCGGTGTCAACAGCATCCGTAGAGCGGGCGTTCTCCGCAATGAAGATCATGAAGTCTAAGTTACGTAACAAGATGAAGAATGGTTGGTTCAATGACTTAATGATATGCTATACCGAGCGGGAGATATTTCGACAACTTGATAGTGATGCTATTGCTACACGGTTCCAAGACATGAAGATAAGGAAAGGACATTGACCTAAACGTCCTAGGCCTACTAAGGACATGGTTGACTCTATGTTTATCGTGTGATGATTGTCTTCCGGAGGTACCATCATATAATATTCGATCCTCACCCCAAATTTTGTTTACTGTGTAGAGAATTTTGGATGCATTTGGAAATGTGAGCTTTCGTGGTAAATCATTGAAGCCTTGGAGCTTCATTATTTTTAACAATCTCATATCTAGTACCGATCCATGAACACTTGAGTTTTTGTAGTCCATCTTACGACAATCTCATATTTAGTACTGTTCATACTTATGACATTTGCATGTGTAATTATTTTTGTATGTAGCACGTGTCTGTATCTATCTTTTGTCCTGAAATCTTCCTGATATGTCTCAAACGTATCTATAATTTCTTATGTTCCATGTTATTTTTATGTCATATGCTACATATTTCTTATACACTTTATGTCGTTTTTATAGATTTTCTAGGACCACTAGTGGAAACAACCACTTTCGTCCAAGGGGTCCAGGAGGCACCTATCCCGGTTGCAACCAAGTCTGGAACAAATGCTATGCATTGGACCCGGTTTGTGTGCCCAGGGCAACAGAAATCGCCTGGGGACATTGGTCCCGGTTCGTGGGGGACATATCGGTCCCGGCGCGTGCCACAGACCGGGGCCAATACCTAGCCACACGCCACGTGGCACGCGCATGAGCATTTGTCCCGGTTCAGGCCACGAATCGGGACAAATGCCCCATTTTTGTTTTTTTTATTAATGGAATTAGTGTAGCCCAGGCGGGCCAGCTCCGGCAGTGACACGTCGAAAAAACGCGGGTTTTGGGCCCTGGGCGGCGTTTTAGGCCCTGGGGGGCGACACGGCTGGAGATAAAAGTGTGCGTTATTTTACTATGCGCACGAGGCGTTGAAAAAATGTTCACAAATATTATTGAGCCGGCGCTCGCGCCAATATTGCACACAAACATGCATCTTGGACATATATATATAGATAAAAAAGGCAGTACATAATGGAAAGAGTGGATCTAAACCTAAACAGAGAGCATATAGATGCATGATCGATCTACATAATGGCAAGACACTGTGGATCTGATATCTGCTAGTCATACTACTGCCTAGGCCTATAGTACTCCGACTCGTAGTCGTCGTAGTCGCCGCCGTCGTCGTCACTATCGTCCGACGGTGCTCTGCACTCCCTCGGAGGATCACGACTCCAGGACTGGGCGTGAGGGTAGCGCATGCGGGGGATATCGCCGGCCCTGATGTAGTCCATGAAGCTCTGTAGAGTCCGGCCGTTCCACCATAGCCGACGACCGGCCTCGTGAAAGTTCCCAGGAGGCAGACCGTCCTCCTCATACCTGGTGAGCGCCCTCTCACGCCGATTGATGAAGAAGTCATCCCAAGTATGCTGGTTATCGGGATGCCAACTGGGATTCCTCCGCTGCTCCGGCGTGAGCTCGTGATAGTAGTGGTTCGTGATGGCCGCCCGACGCGCCACACCTTGAGGAAGAGGAGGGACCGGCACTCCTCCGGCGCTCAGCATCCAACCGGCGGGAACGTTGTAGCCGCACAGGCAGGGGTAGTTCGAGGCGGAAAGTGCCTCCGCCTGGATGAATGTTAGAGTGGGTACGGTAGAAGCCATGAGAGAGCGGTGAGTTTGTATGTGTTTATGCCAATGGTGTGGCAATGCATACATATATATAGCGAGAAGAAAACATCCCTTTAGTCCCGGTTGGGGACACCAACCGGGACTCAATGGGTTAGGGTTTCATTGGGAAACGGATCATCCCTTTAGTCCCGGTTGGGGACACCAACCGGGACTAAATGGGAATTAGGGTTTCGTTTGGACCAATCAGATAGAATCACACGGATCGTGTGTTTATTTCCAGCGCTTGTGAGTCGTTGGATCCGGGGTGTGTTTTTTTTGAGCTGTCGTGAGCCGTTCGATCAGGGCTACGGTGTGTTTCTTTCGAGCTGTTGTGAGCCGTTGGATGAGGTGGTTTCTTAACCGTTGGATCAAAACCCTAGCACAACACTTTGTGAGCCAGAGGACCCTATATATAGCCCACCTTCATACACCGGTCAGTTCATCGAGCAAATACAAAACATCCGGATTCGCCATCATACGTCCTGCCGTGCATTTGGTATGCATATTGCACCCAGTAGCCACGGTGGGGCTGTATGATGGCGATACCGATTGTTTTGTTCTGCATCCCCCTTTAAGGTTTGATACATCATATATTCAGTTCGCATAGCAAATACAAAACATCCGGATTCACCATCATACGTCCTGCCGTGCATTTGGTATGCATATTGCACCGACTAGCCACGGTAGGGCTGTATGATGGTGATACCGATTGTTTTGTTCTACACCCCCCCCCCCGTTAACACATTCATCCATGCATTCTTGGGTCAGTGTTCACTTTGAGCTCGGGTAGTAATGTGCAACTATTTGTTTGGTTGTGTTAGGGTGGTGCGTGGCACGGGAGTTGTGACGCGTGGCGCGGGAGTTGTGACGCGTGGCCAGGAGAGCGCGGTATAAACTGTCGCGCCTCGAGCGCGTCTTCTCCTCTCCACGCACTGTCGCGCTTCCACCATGCCTCCGAGGAGGAACATCACCACCGGCTTCCGCGGCGTCCGAGCACGGCAGAACGGAATGTTCAGCGCAGATATCCGCTGGGGGGACGACCGCATCCCCCTCGGCTCCTTTGCGACGGCGGCGGAGGCCGCTTGCACCTGGGACGCGGCGGCCTGGCGCCTCAACCGCCCGCGGTCGCTGATGAACTTCAACGACTGCCACACCTTCTGGGAAGCGGAGGCTAGGGCGCCGAAGCCGCTGATCATCACTGCCGCCGACCACCTCCACCTCGAACGCTACCGCGCGTTAGATGCCGCTCGGGAGGCGAGGACGAAGACGCTGCAAAAGCTTCGTCGGGCCGACCACGCCGGCGAAGTCTGGGCCTCCGACGATCCGAGGTGGGGGCCTATCTCGGGCATACCATCATGCACCTCCTCCGACGACGAGGAGGTCACCGACGAGTTCGACGACGACGACGAGAAGTAGTGTTCGTCTGTTTTATCTTTTTAATAAAAGAATTTGTATTCCGGCGACACTGCGGCGCGCTAGCGCGTCTGTTTTCTGTTTAATGTAATTGTTACTAATTTTAAAACAATATAAGCTATTTATATTTAAATTAAGTGCAAATAGTGAAATAGTTAATAGTTTGAATAGTTAGAATAATTATTTAGGTAAACAGAAAACGGATTTGAATTAGTTATGCAAATTCAAGCAATTTTCATGTTGAAATTTTTTTCAAATTCGAAAGTATATAGAAGTTATTCATGTGCATATTCAAGATATTCAAATTTTGGCCCTAAACCATTTGGCGCGCCCGGCCCAAAAGTACTTCTGGTCCCGGCCCGTGCGACCAGCCGGGAAGGAAGCGTCTTTTCGTCCCGGTTGGTTCTACCAACCGGGACTACAGGGGCTTTCGGCCCGGTTGTTGCCACCAACCGGGACAGATGGCAGTGGATATATACACGTCACCCCCCTCCTCAATTCCAGACCGCGCGCAGGGACGAAATCGATGCCGCCAGGCTGCCCAATTTTTCCGTCCCCCCGCGCCGCCCCTCGCCCCCGTCGCCGTCCTCCTCCGCGGCGCCGCCCCTCGCTCCCGTCGTGCCGCGCTCTGTCCCGCGCGCAGCCCCTCGCTCCCGTCGCGCTGCCCTCCGTCCCGCGCGCCGCCGCCGGCCCGCGAGAGCCGCCCTCGCTCCCCGTCGAGCCGCCGCTAGCCCGCGCGCACCCGCCCTCGAACCCGTCGCGCCACCTTCGGCCCCGCGCGCCCTGCCCTCGATCCCGTCTCGCGCCGGCCTCCACCGCCCCGCGCCGCCACTGCCCCGCGCCGCCGGCCCGCCGCTGCCCCGAGAGAAGGTAAGGCCTGCCTCCATCTCGCCCTAACCCGGGGCCTTTTTTGTTTTTTCCCTTTTTTACTTAATTACTGTTTTTCTAGTTATTTATTAGTGTTACAAATGTTAGAATTATTAGTTATGAATGTTAGATTAGATTTAGGAATTTTAGATTTGTTTAGAATTGATATAGGAAATGTTAGAAATGTTAGGAAATTTAAGAATGTTACAAATGTTATGAATGTTAGAAAATTTAATTAAGTTAGTGTTATAAATTTAAAAATGCTAGAAATGTTATCGTACGTTTAAATATTTCATGAATATGTTGCTCTTTTAGATTAGACTTAGGAATTTTAGATTTGTTTAGAATTGATATAGGAAATGTTAGAAATGTTAGGAAATTTAAGAATGTTACAAATGTTATGAATGTTATAAATGTTACAAATTTAATAATGTTACAAATTTTAGATTAGACATAGAAATTTTAGATTTGTTTAGAATTGATATAGGAAATGTTAGAAATGTTAGGAAATTTAAGAATGTTACAAATGTTATGAATGTTAGAAAATTTAATTAAGTTAGTGTTATAAATTTAAGAATGCTATAAATGTTATCGTACGTTTAAATATTTCATGAATATGTTGCTCTTTTTGTGTATTATCTATAAGGAATTTTGATGAAAATAATTCATCATTAGTTAATTATTATGTATAAGCAATTTTAATAAAATGGATCTGAAATATATAGTTACTCTTTTTGTTTAGTATGGAGCCAAGAGACGAAGATGCCGAAAATGTGATCGAGGGTTTAATCTATGATATTGGGTTCATTGATCTATGATATTATAATTGCAGAATGAAGATTCTCGAATGCAAAAGAGGTGGAATCTATAATATTGGGTTCATTGATCCAAATATTGTTTATGAAAAAACTCTTCAGCTATCTCACAAGGATACAGAAAATAATATTCTGAGGGTAATAATATTTAACCAACACCGACGGGAAATACTATTTCCTTACAACTTCGGGTTAGTGTGTTACTCTGTTGTAAACATTCTGTTTTCCTTACTCGATGTTCACTGTATAATTGATGAGTTCTGCGTGCGCAGATTCCACTATATTCTGCTAATCTTCCAAGTTGACAAAGGAAAAGTAATGGTAATGGACCCAAAACGTAAACCCCTCTCGATGTGGGCTGACATGCAGGAAATGATCCAGCTGTAATTTCAATCTTTATTAATTTCAGTATTTATATATAGCAATATATCGACTACTTTGTTTCATTTTCGGATATCAAGTAATTACTAACTCTTTTTATTCTTTTTCTTTCTCGGGTAGCGTTTGGAAGAGGTTCATCAAGAACTCTCCCGGTGAATGGAAACCAAAGCTTACATTTGATGTTGTGCAAGTAAGTACTATCTAGATCCGCGCGCATCTCCTTGATTCTAGTGTCGATACCATTATCATGGCTGGTTGATTATTATTTTGATTGAAACAATGTTCTCGTAAAGTGTTTGCAACAAGGAGACGGGAATAACTTGTGTGGATACTACGTTTGCGAGTTCATTCGTCACACGACATGTCCCAAGGGCAGAAATTTAAAGCAACTTCATGTACGTTAGTCGTCAATTCTTCTTATTACTATCTATTTTAGTTACTTAGTTTCATATATATAGGACAAATTCAGGCTACTCCCGGGTGTAGCTACACCCACATGTGTTTAGTATGATGTATGTAGTATCTATCATACCGGAGAGTATTTAAAGGTAGTATGCAGTATATATTACTATTTCGGCAGTATATATACTACTTTTTATGTAGTATATGTAATTTTTCTACATACTCCTTTTTATACGTATATATATACCGGTATTTTGGATATATAGTGCAAACTATATGCTCAATTTTATAATTTTCACGAAACTTGTTTTGCAGTATCTTAGATATAGTATATGAAAATACTCGGAGCGGAAAAGTATGGCACATACCTCCCTACGGTAGTATATGAGACGTGGGTGTAACTACACTCGGGAGTAGAAACCACTTTCCTTATATATATATATATATATATATATATATATAGACACCCTATTTGGCACCCTGGGTGCATAAACCTTATTTTCCACCCACAATTTATTTTATGTTCCCAAGTCAAAAATTTATGTTACATATGTAATTATTTATGTTCATGTTTGATCCATAAGAAAATAATTGGCATAAAAATGAAAAATATGAGTCATAGCAACATAAAAGTTATAAAAACAACATAAAAATGTGTATTTCTTTTTCATTTTTTCTACCGTCACGTAAATAAAAAAATTATGTCATGTATATATTTTCTTACGTTCTACTTTACATAAGAAATACGATAAAATTTATGTGACGTAAAAATCATGTACGGTTCAAAAGATACAGGGTGGGTGTAGAATAACTATTCTGCACCCTGGGTGTCAAATAGCGCTACCCTATATATATATATATATATATATATAGGACAAATTTATTCTACTCCCGGGTGTAGCTACACCCACATGTGTTTAGTATGATGTATATAGTATCTATCATACCAAAGAGTATGTACAAGTAGTATGCAATATATATTAGTATTTCGGTAGTATATATACTACTTTTTTATGTAGTATGTATAATTTTTCTACATACTCCTTTTATACGTACATATATATCGGTATTTTGAATATATAATGCAAACTACATGCTTAATTTTACAATTTTCACGTAACTTATTTTGGAGTATGTTAGATACAACATATGAACATACTCAGACCAAAAAGGTATGACACATACCTCCGTACGATAGTATATGAGACATGGGTGTAGCTACACCCGGGAGTAGAAATCATTTTCCCTATATATATATATATATATATATATATATATATATATATATATATATATTTATATATATATTGACCACTCTTCTTTATATTAGATCGAACGGCTTCGGGACGGTCTTCTACCAAGGGACCGCATACGAGCAATTCAGCAGGAAATTGCGGGCTTCCGTAATATAAGTGTTCCTTATTCTGCTTTATATACTTATTCACTCGTGCGATCCGGGAGCTCCGGAGAGGGTCCACCGAGGCTCCTCTCTTCTCGTGGGACCCGGGAGGTCCGGGGAGGGGCCGCCAGGAGGTCTGGGGGTCCCAAAAACGCAAATCGTAAAATTTCTGCCGCGGCAGAGAAAAGGGCAAAAGCCCTGCCGCGACAGAAGGGGCATGCATCCTGGGTCGTATTGAGAACCGGGACTAATAGCCCATGCCAGGTTCCAGCGCACGGGCCACGTGGTCAGCCCCATTTGTCCCGGGTCCTGGCACAACTGGGACCAATGGGGGAGGGGTATTTGTCCCGGATGCCCCGTCCCGGTTGCACAACCGGGACAAATGGGGCTTACGAACCCGGACTAATGCCCCTGTTTCCACTAGTGGACTAACCTATTGACAAGATGCCATAGAAACAGTTTATGTTTTCTGCTGTTTTTTCTTTCAGAAAAGTTATTCTTGAAATATTCTCGGAATTAGACGAAACAAAATTCCAGAATCTTAGAAACTCGTCACGTACACAGAGTCCGGAGGAGACCCGGAGGAGGGGGCCTTAGAGGCCCCCCTCTAAGGCCCTGGCCGCGCTAGCTGGTGGTGTGGCCCCCCTGGGCATCCACTAACGTTGCCCTCTCGCCTATTTAAGCTCCTCCACAGGTTAATCCTAAACACCCGAGTCTTTTCCACCAAAAATATCCGTAGTCACCATCATCGTCAACCCTAGTTCATCCTGGAGGGTTCTGGAGATCTCCGTGGCACCCTGCCGGGAGGGGGAATCATTACTGGAGGGCTCTTCATCACCATGCCTACCTCCGGAGTGATGCGTGAGTAATTCATCCTTGGACTACAGGTCCATAGCAGTACTTATATGGTTGTTCTCTCCTCTTTATGTCTAATGTTCAAATTTTGTGAGCTGCTTCACAAGATCAATCTATCATGTTATTTCATGTGTGTATTAGTTATGATCTTGCATGCTCTCCGTTACTAGTAGATGCTCTGGCCAAGTTGATGCTTGTAACTCCAAGAGGGAGTATTTATACTCGATAGTGGGTTCATACCTCCCTTTCACTCACGCTCGAGTGATAGAAACGTAACGGGTGGAGGATGTGTTATTGCCACTAGGGAGAAAATAGCAATGCTTTGTCTAAGCATAATTTTATTGTTTACATTACACACTTTGCTTAATGCAATTATCTGCTGCTTGCAACTTAATATCCAATATATGCTCGGATAACACTCATATGGTGGATTATTAGTCATAGATGCAGTTGGATAATAGTATATGTATCTTGTTATAATGCCCGCATCAATCACATAGTAATCATCATGTCATGCATATGCAGTACGGGTGCGGCCTTTATATTTGTCAATTGCCGAGCTGTAATTTGGTTACCCAGCATGATATCTATCTGTTTTGGAGAGTCACCTCTAGTGAACTATGGACTTGGGTCCATTTCTTTATACTGATAATACAACCATTGCAACCGCTGTTTTACTACTGCAATTACTGTTCTCTTTCATCTTCTGCAAACAAATAATATTTTCCACACTATACGTCTAATCCTTTGTTTCAGCAATACCGGTGAGATTGACAATCTCACTGCTTCGTCGGGGCAAATTAATTTGATTGTGTTGTATAGATTCCTCATTGCTGCTAAATCGGTAGTGCGTCCTGCCAACATCAGCTGGATCAGCCTTCAGAAGTGATTTCTTTTTCCTATTGGTCGATTCAGCCTTGATTTTTTTTGAGAGAAAACTTGTTGTTGTGCTCTTCATAACCTTCCTCTTGAGGTTTCTCAATGAGTGCACTCCTGCACCATCACTTCCCTATGTGATATTTAAATTTGTGGATATGTAATTTTGTATGCAAGAAAATTGGTTACACTTTGGCTTGCCTAGGCTTGGAAAATTTTCTGGGTCCGTCTTTGTGCACTGGCATGTACTCTGAAAGCGGTCATAAAGAGCTAGCCAGGTCAGGCACGTGTAGTGTGCGGGCATTCCGGGAGTACTTATATATATGTGCGTGTATCTTGTTCATGAAAGACACCAGTCGATACCATTTAAAAGAGACATTCTTGGAACGACGTTGTACGCCCAAGGTGGTTAAGAAAAATGGAGGATTAGAAAGCATCGGGACAGAGGGTGTAACTAGGCATCACATTCTTCGAACTAGGTATCAAAGAGTGACTACGTGTACCATGCTTTGTCTCCCTCCTTGTTTTTGCGCGGACGGCCGCGTGCAGGCACGTGTCGCGTTGTTGCCTCATCACCGTTCAACAAACTAAATCATAGGTAACCAAACTTTGCGGCAACGCCAACATCGCTAAAGCAACCTAAAGACGGAGACCTAGAGACTCAGATGGTGAAATAGCATATGTACACGTTTTCAACTGCGGTACGGTGAAGCCGTGGGCCGTTTGCAAGCTAGGAAAAATGGAACTCTTGGGGAGGGGACATACGAAGAGGTGAGAGAATAGAACATAAGCTGCTGGGCTAAAACAATTCCGCAAAATCTTTGTACATGGAATAATTCGGTTAATATAAGTTTCACATAGATACCACCAAAATAGGTCAATGTTGCAATGACATTGACCAAAGCTTCACAAAAACACAATCATATGTAATTATTTTTTCAGAAAAATCTGCTGGCATGAATAATTGATATCATGTATCTTACATACTTTAAGGATAATTGTGTTATAAACGACAGCACAAATAAACGATGAAAAAGCGATATAGCACGACAGGGGACACGAGATTTTTAACGCGGAAAACCCTTACAATGGGGAAGAGAAAAAACCACGGGCGCCAGACAGCAGAACTTCACCATTTTCGGGTGTGTTAGAAACGACGGGGATTTACAACTTGCGACTTATCCCAACCGGTGTCTTACATGAGGTATATAAAGGGGTAAAACTTAGACAAGGTAAAATCCGGATCCAACTTGTCAGCAACTCGTACCGTTCGAACTTTCCTTTATCTTTATATATCTTCATATGAATTTGGATCACCACAAAATAACAAATTGTTGGTAAAAAAATCTTACCTTATTTAGAACATTTTTTTCTTACTTTTATGAACTGGCTAACTTGAAATACATCGGATATAAAATTGCAAAAGATGTCATTCAAAAAAATCAAGTGAGAATGTGAGATGAATAAGTGTTTTGACTGACATTAAAAAAAATTGGATGCCGATACGAAAATTGTAAACAACAAAAAATCGGGCCGAGAAACTTAGTTGTATACCAAGAAACCAAGGTAATTTAGGAGACCATTGGTCTAGTGTAGCTCCATTTCTCGTGTAGAGAGGCGTGCGACGAGAAAATGTATTAAAGGCTTTCCTCCATAATATAATAACCCCTCCTTTCCATAATATAAGATGTTATTACAACTAAATAATCTTGTAATAACATCTCATATTATCGGATGGAGGGATT
This sequence comes from Alopecurus myosuroides, assembly GCA_028641055.1. Classification (NCBI taxonomy): domain Eukaryota; kingdom Viridiplantae; phylum Streptophyta; class Magnoliopsida; order Poales; family Poaceae; genus Alopecurus; species Alopecurus myosuroides. The sequence continues at coordinate 51,879,512 of CM054060.1, forward strand.
AGAACACCCACTAACCAGCGTCCCTTTTACCGACTCAAGTCCAACTCAAGTTATTCCTCGTTGAAGCGCAAACTGAAGAAATAAAATCCATGATTTGGCCTCGTTGCAAAGAACTATTGTGAATCAATGGTTTCATCTATTGTGGATTTGTGATGGATACGCAAATACTGCATATTTCCATGCTCACACTAGTAAGCGAAAAGACACGTAATTCACATCTTCGAACTGACATGGAGGATTAGCGACTCATTTAGTTTTACAGGTCGTCATCAGTATTGTTCAACATGGAACCTACGATATCAATGTTGCAGTCCTTGATCTACCGGTGCTTAGCCTAGCAGAACTCAAAACTGATTTTTCCGAGACAAACCCTGGAGTAAGCCCCCAATTACTAATTGGATCACATATTTCACTTATACACATTCCAATTATACGTTGTAGGTATCATGAATAGACTGTCATTAGTTGGCTATCATGAAGAACATTCGTAGATTAAAAAATTCCGATGCTTCCAAGTCCTATGATGTTTGTGGATTTTATTGGCATGGTAAAAATAATTTCGACCAAGCACAAAACTTGTGCATGGTCGCATAACAAACCAGCGATTGTGCTCTCTACCCCTTCCTTTTTCTAAGGTACGTGGAGTGACTTCTTTGCAAACTATGATCATGTTCATCTCTCGTGATGCCATGTTTAAATAGGAGAACTATTGCATAACTTATGGACGTAGTGTGGTGCAACAACCATGGGGAGAACAACGCATTAACATACTACTCTGTGTATGCCCCTCGAAGCAGCTAGTAGCTATGTTATAGATGTTTTTTATATAATAGTAATTTTATCACATGAGTTCTTTGCAATGTAGTTTCTTTAGATGACCACCCATTAAAAACATGCATTTTTCCTTGTCTATCCACTAAAACTTGGACAACAATGAGGAAAAAGGGGGGAGGGGGGGAGAGAGAGAGTAGAGGTGCACTTTGAAGACTAGGGTGGGTAACACAAAAAATACACGCAGAGAGAGAGAGAGATTGATTTATTAGGTTTATGCACCATGCAAAAAATCACGAAATACATGATAAATAATGAACACGATAGTCGACCTATGAATGTTCAAATAGATATGAAAAGGCTATCACAATGTACTAAATTTGTTATTATAAAATCTTTTTCATGATGACAAGAGAAAACTGATTAACCGACCTCCAGCTGCTGCCGTTTGCTCGCTCCCCGCGCCGGTGGTCAAGTCGAACTAGGGTTCTACAAGAGGGAAGGGGAATCTATCAATTTTAACGGCTCGGCGCCATTGCGCAGCCATCATGGGCCAGCCAGATGCCTCTCTGCGGGTCCATCGCCGTCGCCACGTCATCGACATACGTACCCAGGACCGTATGCGAATATCCTTGACGAGTTTGAGGACCGTAATGATGCAGTTTCTGTGTTCCTATATGCATGTGCCTGGAGAGACCGTGGACGAACGTCACTATCGACTTTTGTCGTGGTTCTTAGGCAATCCATGACCTTACTCCTACGTACGCTTGAGGCTCCATATGCAGTGCATCATCAAGTATCGATTAGGATATTGGTTGTCGTGCACACGGGCGAGTGCCCCCCCAGCTGCTTTGAGAGTCTCCCGTGGGTGCGTTGACCCGGGCTGGATCCGAGCTGATCTCGCTGGCGTTGCCGGAGGGGCATGGCGAGGTGAGAGCACCGACAGTAGTTTTAGGCTTAGGTTAGTTTCTTTTTCTCTGCTTGTGGCCCTTAGTGGCGGTGAGGAGTAGTGTCTTGGCCGTCGACGGCCATGGCCAAGGTTCCCTGAAGCTCGATCTCCTAGCGGCGGAGCTGGAGTGGCGTCCAGCAGCGTGCGCGGCAGATGAAGTGAACGGCATCTCCATCAATAAGGTTCGTCAAGGCAGCTACACCGGCGTTCACTACAAGAAATATGCTGATACTTGACGCTCTGTTTTCGTCACCAAATCGTCATCATATTTCATCCATGACGATCTTATGACGAAAAACAAATCGTTGAAAACCGAGCGTCAGTAATTAACCACAACGATGTTTTTAGGAACATCATGAATCTATGACGATCGAAAATCGTCGTGAGCAGTCCGGGCAGGACACATCAGCTCCGACGTGGCTAGTCCTACGTGGCAAAATCATGACGATTTAAAAACGTCGTGGATCAAAATCAGCCCGGTCCATTTCGATGATCTTCCTGGGCCTAGCCCAATAAGTCTGACATGTTTTTTCTGGTATTGGGCCTTTTTTTGGTACATTTTTCTTTTGGGCATTGGCCTTTTTTGCTATTTCTATTTTTTCAGCCAAGAATTTGTGTCAATATACGTCGGGCTGTGGCCTTTCTAGGCCCATTTTAACCTTTCTCGTGCTCGTTGATTTTCAGTACTGTTGTCAAATTTTCATAATTCGAGTTGCAGCATTATTCCGGCCAGGCTAACGACTTTTCACAATATATTACTATTATTAAACCAGCATTTACACATGTATACATCATGTACACAATCTGCTTTAATTTACAGTGGAATACATCATTTACACGGTTTGCCTTACACAACAATACATCATCTCACAAAATTATCCTGACTTGTAGAAGGCCATCAATGGAACATCCTCAGCGTGAAGTCTGATCTTCATGTAGCATGGTCCTCATCATTCTGAGACCAGCTTCAGATACTTCAAAAACCATATGCTTGAGGCACTCAAAGGCAATATGTAACAAAATAAAAAATATTAGCAACTAGATATTACTCTCAAAAACACAAAAAGTTCAGAAATATATTTTAAATGATATGTCCAAGACTATCATATCTATCCTCAGCATACAGCAACCCAACAACACAGGTACACAAAGTTCCAAGATCAATCAGAGCAGATTCACAATGTCATTTCTGACTCCAGTCAGACAACTAGGGGTTAGTTTAAGATCATGTACTACATGATCAACATAAACAAAATTCAGGATGGTCTAATCGCACTAGTTTAAGATCATATACTGCATGAATATTACCTATGTAGAAAGTAGTGTCTGATTGGAAAAGGCCCTCGACGGGTCCAGGTCGGTACTATCTACTGCATGAGAATTACCTGTGTAGCAAGGAGACACATACTGGTTGATCTATTAACTTGTTAAAACGAGCACAGCACAATCCACATATCAAATATACCAAAGAGGGACGAGACAAGGCTGATGAGAGCACACCTTTGTAACCTGCGTCCTGGACACTAGGAACCAAGTCCCTCTGATGAGCAAGTTCTCCACTCCAGCTGAGACAACTTGTCATCCTTCAGGAACATCACATTGCAAAAATAGATCAATCCAGGAGGAAAGAAAACAAGCTCAAATCATCGTGCATACACAAAATAACAGTGTACATGAATAACTGATAGCAAGATGTACATGTCTACAATGTAGACTCTACATGAATATGAAGGTAAAAAAAGACATAAAAAGAAGTGATGTTTTGGTGTAAGAATTTAATGCTAGTACACAAGACATAAAAAGGCACAAGCTATCCTTAGTGATCAGAAGCAGCAGCACAAAAAATTCACACAGATAGTGCATCCTTTAGAAAACCATCTAGTTAACTAGTTCCTTATATTATCAGGTTAACTAGTTGTCAAAAACCAGCATGCTTTAGCAAACCATCACATCTTTAAATAGTTTACTTCCATGTGTGTATTACATCAGGGGAAAACTAATAGAAAATTAAATCAGTGTTTTATCAGGTTCATGTGTATGGCCTTACATGGAAAATGGAGTAAAATACACTTCATCGACAGGTCTATGTGTAATTATAACATAGCATCTCAAGTTCTGTTGTTGTTTGCAAATTACACCAGTAAAGTAGTTGTCGAAACAATTACACATGAACAATTCTTGAGATACAATCAGAATGTACAAAGCATGCTGCTAGTATTGTCAGATTATTTGCGAGTGACTTCATACACAAAATATCGCAGAAACAAGCATCGACCGTCAGGTGCTAAACTGCTATTATAAACCAGGTACCTCGCATGAGTACTTATTCAGAGGAACGGTGAAGGCACGGCTAAGCCCAATGTCAGCAATCTTGAGCGTCATGGTCTTGCGGTCCAGGAGCAGGTTGTGTGTGGCTTGAGGTCACGGTGCAGATCCGTGAAGGCACGGCTAAGCCCAAGGTCTTCTAGCTTTGGGCTTCTTCAAATTGCTTCAGCTAGAACTCCTAGAGCAGAGAGGAAAATAAACATATATATTTTGAGTCCCAATATAGGAAATAGCTGCTAACTTGTAAAGGTGTAGGTTTTAGTATCATTTTGGCACCTAAAGTAACAACGCAACACCTATTTGTTGATGTAACATAAATAGCAACAGATTTGCATCATACATGAATTTAGGCAATGATGAAAGGAGAACATAGATCACAGCAAGAGACTAGGTACACAAAGAAGATCTGCTGATCCGGCTTCAAACTTTCTACACACATCCACTGCCTACATTTTTCGGAACATATGATATTATTGTGCACTATATTGTATCTAGTGCAAAGTCAATATCAGGAAATAATACATTCATTTAGAGCCATTTATTGGTATCATGACAGACATATTTAGAGTGAAAAGGTATAATTAACAATTCCATAATATAAAAGATAGGCACCGATCAGTTATTTTGCTAAATAAGTTGCAATAGTACTGCTATTTGATAAAGTTCATCACATTTCACAATACATGTGGTCATTGTTACTTCCCTGCTTTGAGAAAAGATATGAGAAGATGGCGAAAGTGAAACCGTAAATGTACTACTAGTGAACGGTGCAAAACATTTAGAGAATGCTACTGATCTAGCTAGCATATATTGGGGGAACGATTATCACGCAGCAAAATATTTACCGTCCTCCAGATAAATACACAGAACATGAGGTATCAAAAATGTAAACTCAATATTCAGATACACAGAACATGAACAATACACACAAGATGAACATTGGTATGCTCTGGAAACAAATCCAGATCTAGTAATGTAGAAGTCTCAAAGTAATAATACACAGAAGATGAGCACAAAGACCAAGAGTACAGTGCCCAAACATTTCGCTAGAGAAGTAGTGACGAGGCGAACCTGGAACTAGACTAGATAGTTTCTTCGGGAGGAGGTCGTCCTCGTCACGGAACCTGGCCGCGGCCCTCGTGGGCAACTGCAACCATCACACCATCGCCACTATACCACATCAACGAGACGCGGCGGCTCCAATCTGCAAGGAAGGAAAGGCGAATTAGAGAGGAGGAACCGAGAGAGAAGGGAAAGAGAGAGATCGAAGACGAATTAGAGAGGAGGGGATGGCCGCAGATGCCCGCGGTCGACCGTGCTGGTGAAGAACCCAGAGCCTGGCTCTCCCGTCACCATGAACCGCGTCTGCAGTGGGAAAACGGAGCATCAGATAGAGGGATCTGGGGATTCGGAAAGAAAGGGGTTAGAGAAGACCTTCACGTGTGCCAGAGGAGAGGAATCGAACGCGGATCTGGAGGGCCAGGGAGGTCGAGGACGTTGTCTTGTCGAAGTGAACGGCCTCCTGCCGCGTCGTGATCTTGTCAAAGTCAACGGCCTCCTGCCGGTGGCGAGCTCTTCTTGAACCGCGCCGTGATCTTGTCGAAGTGAACGGCCTCCTGCCGCCCGTCCCGCTTCACAGCGTACATCTCCACCGGGCCCTGCGATGAGCCAGTCTTCCGTCGAACACGTCGGGGGCAGGGAGCGCGGCGGCGCCGTGGCAGACGTGCGGGCGGCGCGGCGCTAGGTAATTGGGGAACTGGCGGAGATGAGCGTTCTCCGATGGGGATCGAGGAGGAGAGAGCTGGATCTGGCTCGGGAGGTGGTGGTGGGGGCTGGCGGTGGGGAAAAGACCCTTGGCACGGACGCACGGTTAGGGTTCGACTTGGTCTTCGACTTGGTCCCTTGGCGCGGAGCCTGGCGGGATCTAAAATGAGACAGAAAATGGAGCGGGAAATGAAGATACACCGGAAACTTTTCTAGGCACACCTCCAATGATTTTTAGTATACCTTTAGTTGCTAAATGACTAAAATAAATTTAATTATTTCAAAATATTGACATTCTTTTTTAATCCGGTGAACGGCGGAAGGGGATCAAGAAGGGTGGGTAGGATTACCGGCGTTGGGAGAGGAGAGGTGTGGCGGCGCACCCCTTTCCGCGTGGGGAGAGGACAGAAATTAGGGTTAACTAGGTTCTAAGTTAATCGGGTTAACTGGGTTTTTTTGTGAAGCACATACACAAAATATGTTGCAAAAATGTACAAATTAAAATTCTAAATATATTATGTCATATTTTATCTACAAATAACAAACTTAATACCTCTCAATATCTCAAAATACACCTCTTTCGAAAAAGACAAATTTCTGCCGATTCAGCTGAAACCGGGCAAAATTTGAACTACATGTGCCTCGTAGTTTTCTCTTTATTTTTTGAAAAAAACATTTTTAGGTACCCAAGTACCTATTTCAACATAGATACACCACGAGTTCATCAAGATTCAACACCTAGGTACGAACGGTCATGTCCCCCGTTTTGACAGTTTTCCGAAACCGGCTTTGAAAATTCCAGAAAATTCAAAAAAACTCGAAACGATGCAAGATCTTCGCGTGGTGTTGTTATATATGTCCTAGTATCCACCAAAAATAACAAACTTAGAATAAGACAATTTGGTGGAAAATGTGTTTACAAAAATGGGCTATCTCGTACGAAGATTCATGGCTTTCGGGCGAAATGACGGATGTTTTGGCCACATCCATGGCATAGTTTGTTGAAATGTGACCATATTCCACACAAAGATGCATATTGGTACAACTAACAATGTTCACGAAGAAAGATTTATTTTTCGTTGAATAAAAATACCATTTTCCATCTTCAGAGTGTCAAAATTGGGTTTTTTTGTGAAGCACATACACAAAATATGTTGCAAAAATGTACAAAGTAAAATTCTAAATATATTATGTCATATTTTATCTACAAATAAAAAACTTACTACCTCTCAATAGCTCAAAACACACCTCTTTCGAAAAAGACAAATTTCAGCTGATTCCGCTGAAACCGGGCCAAATTTGAACTACATGTGCCTCGTAGTTTTCTCTTTATTTTTTGCAAAAATCATTTTTAGGTACCCAAGTACCTATTTCAATAGAGATACACCAAGATTTCATCAATATTCGACACCTAGGTACGAACGGTCATGTCCCCCGTTTTGACAGTTTTCCGAAACCGGCTTTGAAAATTCCAGAAAATTCAAAAAAACTCGAAACGATGAGATCTTCGCGTGGTGTTGTTATATATGTCCTAGTATCCACCAAAAATAACAAACTTAGAATAAGACAATTTGGTGGAAAATGTGTTTACAAAAATGGGCTATCTCGTACAAAGATTCATGGCTTCCGGGCGAAATGACGGATGTTTCGGCCACAACCATGGCATAGTTTGTTTAAATGTAACCATATTCCACACAAAGATGCATATTGGTACAATTAACAATGTTCACGAAGAAAGTTTTATTTTTCGTTGAATAAAAATACCATTTTCCATCTCCGGAGTGTCAAAACTGGGGTTTTTTGTGAAGCACATACACAAAATATGTTGCAACAATGTACAAAGTAAAATTCTAAATATATTATGTCATATTTTATCTAAAAATAACAAACTTACTACCTCTCAATAGCTCAAAATACACCTCTTTCGAAAAAGACAAATTTCAGCCGATTCCGCTGAAACCGGGCCAAATTTGAGCTACAGGTGCCTCGTAGTTTTCTCTTTATTTTTTGCAAAAATCATTTTTAGGTACCCAAGTACCTATTTCAATAGAGATACACCAAGAGTTCATCAATATTCAACACCTAGGTACGAACGGTCATGTCCCCCGTTTTGACCGTTTTCCCAAACCGGCTTTGAAAATTCCAGAAAATTCAAAAAAACTCGAAACAATGCAAGATCTTCGCGTGGTGTTGTTATATATGTCCTAGTATCCACCAAAAATAATAAACTTGGAAATACGACAGTTTGGTTGAAAATGTGTTCACAGAAATGAGCTATCTCGTACGAAGATTCATGGCTTTCGGGCGAAATGACGGAAGTTTTGGCCACACCCATGGCATAGTTTGTTTAAATGTCACCATATTACACACAAACATGCATCTTGGTACAACTAACAATGTTCACGAAGAAAGTTTTATTTTTCGTTGAATAAAAATACCATTTTCCATCTCCGGAGTGTCAAAACTGGGTTTTTTTGTGAAGCACATACACAAAATATGTTGCAACAATGTACAAAGTAAAATTCTAAATATATTATGTCATATTTTATCTACAAATAACAAACTTAATACCTCTCAATAGCTCAAAATACACATCTTTCGAAAAAGACAAATTTCAGTCGATTCCGTTGAAACCGGGCCAAATTTGAGCTACAGGTGCCTCGTAGTTTTCTCTTTATTTTTTGAAAAAATAATTTTTAGGTACCCAAGTACCTATTTCAATAGAGATACACCAAGAGTTCATCAATATTCAACACCTAGGTACGAACGGTCATGTCCCCCGTTTTGACCGTTTTCCGAAACCGGCTTTGAAAATTCCAGAAAATTCAAAAAAACTCGAAACGATGCAAGATCTTCGCGTGGTGTTGTTATATATGTCCTAGTATCCACCAAAAATAATAAACTTGGAAATACGACAGTTTGGTTGAAAATGTGTTCTTAGAAATGAGCTATCTCGTACGAAGATTCATGGCTTTCGGGCGAAATGACGGATGTTTTGGCCACACCCATGGCATAGTTTGTTTAAATGTCACCATATTCCACACAAACATGCATCTTGGTACAACTAACAATGTTCACGAAGAAAGTTTTATTTTTCGTTGAATAAAAATACCATTTTCCATCTCCGGAGTGTCAAAACTGGGTTTTTTTGTGAAGCACATACACAATATATGTTGCAACAATGTACAAAGTAAAATTATAAATATATTATGTCATATTTTATCTACAAATAACAAACTTACTACCTCTCAATAGCTCAAAATACACCTCTTTCGAAAAAGACAAATTTCAGCCGATTCCGCTGAAACCGGGCCAAATTTGAGCTACAGGTGCCTCGTAGTTTTCTCTTTATTTTTTGCAAAAATCATTTTTAGGTACCCAAGTACCTATTTCAATAGAGATACACCAAGAGTTCATCAATATTCAACACCTAGGTACGAACGGTCATGTCCCCCGTTTTGACCGTTTTCCGAAACCGGCTTTGAAAATTCCAGAAAATTCAAAAAAACTCGAAAGGATGCAAGATCTTCGCGTGGTGTTGTTATATATGTCCTAGTATCCACCAAAAATAATAAACTTGGAAATACGACAGTTTGGTTGAAAATGTGTTCACAGAAATGAGCTATCTCGTACGAAGATTCATGGCTTTCGGGCGAAATGACGGATGTTTTGGCCACACCCATGGCATAGTTTGTTTAAATGTCACCATATTCCACACAAACATGCATCTTGGAAGCACGAACAATGTTCACGAAGAAATTTTTATTTTTCTCTTAATAAAAATACCATTTTTTCATTTTCGGAGTGTCAAAAAAGGTTTTTTTTTGTGAAGCAACTACCAAAAATATGTTAGAGAGGTGCACCAAATAAAATTATGAAGTTATTATACCACATTTCATGTTCAGAGATACACAAAGATATTATTGTAAATAATTTTACAAATTTTACAAAATTGGTTTCACTCAATTTGAAGGTGAAATTCAAATTATAGAAAATGTTAACAGGAATAAAAAAAGTTAATACCTAGCCCAACCCAACTAGGTGTGAGAACCTGCTCCAGCACTAGCTACACAGGCCAAATTTCGGCCCATGCGAAGTGGGAAGCATTCCCCCCACCCGCCCCGAGAAAAAAAATTCGGCCCACGACCCAACTAGCTTCGGTTTTTCCTTAAGTAGGCCGAATGGTGTAAATGGACAACAACTGTGAGTTGGCCTAGTGGTTGTGGTGTTTGTATGTGTGCTCGAGGTGCAGGGTTCGAGTCCCTCTACCCATAACATTTTTTGGCGAATATTCGTAGGTGAGCTTGAGGCCACGTAGCTTCGATTTTTCCTTAAGTAGGCCGAATGGTGTAAATGGACAGCAACCGTTAGTTGGCCTAGTGGTTGTGGTGCTTGTATGTGTGCTCGAGGTGCAGGGTTCGAGTCCCTCTACCCACAACATTTTTTGGCGAATATTCGTAGGTGAGCTTGAGGCCACGTAGCTTCGATTTTTCCTTAAGTAGGCCGAATGGTGTAAGTAGACAGCAACCGTGAGTGGCCTAGTGGTTGTCCTGCTCGTATGTGTGCTCGAGGTGCAGGGTTCGAGTCCCTCTACCTGCACAACATTATTTTGGCGAATATTGGTAGGTGAGCTGAATATCCGTAGGTGATCTCTAGGCCACGTTCACGCAAAAAAAAAGAAGAGCTCCATGCCACGTCAGGTTTGTGCAGGTGAGCTGAATATCCGTAGGTGATCTCTAGGCCACGTTCATGCAAAAGAAAAAAGAGAGCTCCAGATCAAAAAAAATTGCCACGTCAGGTTTGTGCAAACGTAGGTGAGCAAGTGAAGCTATGGATTGACACATAAGCAAGGAAATGGCAACTGAACATTACACGTTGGCAAAAATTGATGAGGTGGTCATCCAGATCAAATAAATGTGTATACGTTGCAGCGTCATGACGATTTATATTCGTCGTAGTCTGTTAAAAAATAAAGCTTCGGATCACATGCACCGTTTATGACGATCTCATCTTATATGGGTACGACGTTTTTAACTCAAATCGTCGTTATTTTACAGGGTTTTTATCACCTCAAACAACTTACGACGATCTTGTTTGAAATCGTCACAACTCTATGACGATTTCGTTCACCGTCGTTACGAGAACGTCATGTATCAACACATTTCTTGTAGTGGTTGCTGCGAGATCTCCGCCGGCGTGGTCGAGGTCTGCCCCTACCTTTGCTTCATGGAGGAGGAAAGGGAAGGTGGGAATCAACCGCTGCCCAATAAATCTCGCCCGTCAGGTCTGTAAGCATCAGTATCCTCTTTGCTTGCCCTCCCCGGTCCGTGGCAGGAACTTTGGGGTCGATGGTGAGCCATTTTCTTCGTTCCGATGTGCACGGATCTTCGCCACCTCCGAGCGCCTGAGGCCCGCCCCCACTATCCACTCCGAGATCGCCGCGGTGGTGGTTCAGAAGGGAAGCGACGGATGGGCCGCTGCCGGTTGGGAGTGGTTGCGGAGCTCAAGAACCAATTCCCGGAGCAATCCATCAGTGAACAAGAAGGTTCATCTGATATCCATGGCTATGATGAAGCCAGCTTTGCCGATGAGGAATTCCGGCAAGATTCCAACCTCCTATGGGAGGCCCTCGAAGAGTTGTGCTGCTGAGGTTATCGCCAGGGCAAGAACAAGTGGCCCCGTCCCCGTTCCTGTCCATGGCTGCAGAGCATGGCTCTCTCTGCTCCTCGCTGGAGAAGAAGAAGGACCCGATCGCGATTTTCATTTTCTTTTCAAGGTCCTTCTTACAATTGCTAGGGGCCTATGTGTAATTTTCTGTTCTTATGGGGCCCCTTGTTTTCTGCTCCATCCAGCGATCCTAACTAGAAGGTTCAGGTCCCTTCGGGGACGCTCCAATGTACAAAAAAAATCAAGTATCGATTATCCATTTGGTTCCGGGTCATTTTCTTTTCAGTGGAGGCGCCTGCTTTCCACAACGGCAATATTTTTTTAATTTTTTAGGGGAAAACGACGGAATTCATTACGTGATATGGAAGTGTAGTTGGACGGGCTAATTAGAAGCAGACATGCAAATGAAAGTATTGATGCATCAGGGTAGCCAGCCCATATATTTTGCAGCAACTTCCGTTATGTACAACGTCGACGACGATCGACCATCGCCGTTGTCCGGTCGGCCCGGGTTCGAACGATCTAATGCCCTATCGCCACTGGTGCACGCTATTGTCTCCAATTCTTCCATGTGACAGGTACATGCATGTCACATACGGCCAATTGCATGCACGGGCCGGGCGCCCAAGCTCGTAGCCGTAGTGGGCATTGATCGTCCGCTGTCAAGATAGAGGGGACTCGCCAAAAAAATGGACGGGGATGCATGAACCAGCCACACATGGGCTTCCCTACCTATATCGTATTTAGCGAGCTGGGAAATGAGCTCGCCCGGACCGGGAGATGCTCCGAGTGGTAGGCCAGGATCGATCAATTAGAGATGGGCCGGCCCATTTACATGCTCTCGCTGAAGGGATCATCCTGGCGCGCGCCTGGGGAAGCTTTTTTTTGGTCCAACTCCATGTACGTGTGTTCATATCCTGTCAATGAATTTAAAAAAAGTCTAGCCTAATGTAGCAATCACCATCGGCACAAGATTTAAAAAAATCTGAATATTTTCTCATTCTAAAACATTTTTTTAAAATTTCGATTTTAATTTTAAACTAGTTTTAAGTTTGAACGATTTTTAAATATAAACGATCTCAAACATTCTTTTTTTTACATATGAAAAATTCTCAAACTTGAACAATTTTTAGTTAAAGAATTATTTTTCATTTGAACAATTTTTAAATTTAATCATTTTTATCCGAACAATTTTCGAATTTAAACATTTTAAAGTTTGAACCAAAAATAATTCTGAACTAAAAAATAATAAAACTGAAAAAGAAAGAATAAAAACGGAAAAGAAAAGAAACAAAAAAGGAAAATGGGAAACAATGAAAATAGAGAAAAGAGACAATAAAAAGATTAAAAAGAGGTAGTTGGACACGAACGTAGTGTGCCAGTTGACTGTCCCCTACGAGCCAAAGCAGACAACTCACTCGCCTACACTTTTTTTTGTTCTTTGGTAGGCCCATTACAAAGTCCATGCCCACTTAATGAAGTCCGCTCGATTTCGAACGGAAAAACGTATCTTCTTTTCTCTTTGTGAGGTTCTCGCGGAACTCTTCCTTTTTTGCCTCTCGTTATCGACAATCTATTCCAATACGTGTCTATCTCTTTTTTCTTTCTCATGTACATCGGGATGGAGCAAAAATAGCAAAAAACAATAATGAAAAGCTTTGCGTGTTTCTTCGTTGTTGCTAGAATCCACACTACTAACCATCCTAGGTTATGGCTATTTTTTTTTCATTCGAAACTTTTTAAATCGTAACCATTTACGAAAATGAACAATTGTTTCAGATAAACTATTTCAAATCCAAACAAACTATAATAAACAATTTTCAAATCTGAACAAACTATAAAATTGAACACATTTAGATTCTAAACAAATTTTAAAAATGAACAAATTTACAATCTGAACAGGTTTTAAAATTGAACAAATTTAGATTCTAAACAAATTTAAAAAATGAACAAATTTACAATCTGAACAAGTTTTAAAAATGAATAAATTTACAATCTGAACAAATTAAAAAAATTAACAAATTTACAATCTGAATAAATTAAAAAAATGAAATTGTTTACAATATAAACAAATTTTAAAATGAAAAATTTCAAAATGAACTTTTTCAAATCTGAACAAATTAAAATGTGAACAATGATCCCGAAGGAAGCTTCCCTGGCCACGTATTGTGCCGGCCCATCTACTTCCCTCTTTCCCCATGTTTTTTTTAATCCGAATCGATCCGATCAAGTAACAACATCTGTAGGCATCCCGTGCGCTAGAAAACTCGTGGTAGTGCGGCCTCGAGAGAAAGGCAGCTGTGCCTCTAGCGGCTGTCTCGGGTGACCACCTCCCTGGAGCCCCGTGCTAGTCCGTCGTTCCATGCTGTCCACCGGCGGCGTATGAGCTGGCCAATCCGAGGGCGGGGCGTGCGGCGGCGAGGCAGTGTTCCAACGGCGCGAGCATAGAGTTCCTGAGCACCATGAGAACCGCACGTGACGTGTTGCCAACTTGCCATGTAGCCGCGCGGCAAGCTCCCGGTTGTTTGCACGGATCCGTCATGGCGTGCTCCTCGTCGAGGTACCGCCGCTGATTCGTTCTGGGTCTCTGGCAGCCAGAACTGCTGGGTCTACATAGGAGTACGGAATCGATCGATGAGATTCACGTTACAACACGTGCTAATCCATCGTTGCTTCCAAAGATGTATGTGCGCGTGGCCAGCTATTTTCGATCCAGCCAGAATCGCCATGTGCAAGACCAACCTAAAAATGGTGAAGGGAGGAGATGTATATGACAAGTGGACCAGTCTAGTCACTGAGACAATGTATATTTCCTTCTAGTTTAGTAATTTATAATTTTATTTTATTTTCTTTTAAAAATAGCTCCAGGGATGTGACGCATGCACACACTTTTCTCTCACTGAAATTACACATTTCATCGCGTTTTACAAAACGACACCACTGGGCTAACCCTATGACCTTGATAGATATCCATATCATGAAAACATGATTAAAACGTACCGGCACATACTCTAACTGTAGCCATAAAGAGCTAGCCAGGCCGGTCCCGTGCAGTCATCGAGCCTTCCAGAAGTACTTAGGCTGGTGCCCGTGCATCACGGCTTATCACGGGCTATAGCCCCGCCACGTCAGCTTTTCCTCTCACTCTCACCCCACTCTCACGCCACTCTCACGTCACGGTGCCAGTGCAGTGGCTATAGTGCTAGCTCTCACCTCTCTCTCCTCCCTACCGCCTCCCTACCGCCCCCACTAGCACCGCTATCGCCCGCACTACCGCCCCGCTCTCGCCCTCTCGCCCCGCCAACGCGGGCTGTACCCGGGCGATAACGCCACTCTCGCCAGGCGACGGGGCCGTCGCCCGCCTCTCCCCTCTCGCCCCCTACTCGCCCACCTCTCGCCCGCCGAGGGGTGGTATCGCCCCCACTACCGTCCCCACTGGCACCAGCCTTATATATATGCGCATGTATTAGCTAGCATATATTAGCTAGCCTTATATATATGTTGACGGCGAGCCCCCGCGTAAGAGGGTTCCTGCTAAGGTGATGTGGTATGCTCCTATAATACCACGGCTGAAACGTCTGTTTAGAAACAAAGAGCATGTTAGGTTGTTGCGATGGCACAAAGAAGTCCGTAAGAAAGACGGAAAGTTAAGGCACCCCGCCGATGGATCGCAGTGGAGAAAGATCAAGAGAGACTTCCCAGACTTTGCAGGAGAGGCGAGAAACTTATGGTTTGGTCTAAGTACAGATGGCTTTAATTCTTTTGGGGAGCAGAGCTCCAGTCATAGCACTTGGCCTGTAACTCTATGTATGTACAACCTTCCTCCTTGGTTGTGCATGAAGCGCAAGTTCATTATGATTAGACGGGGCAGTGCCGTGCGTCCGTGTACTCCATGGTTGACATGGTTTTTATTTTTTTGTTTAGCTTAGCGAGTACGAAATTAATTTGCTATGGTGGCCGTTGTGATTGAGTTGTCCTCAATGTATGCTTGCATCAGCATGCTTTAGTTCAACATATGCAATATATATGTCTGCACCAGAAATAATGAACGAATTATGCTTTTCATCATTCCAGGAGTTGGTCTAACAATAGGGTCTCCCTACGCCTAGTTGTTTCCTTTTCAGGAGCAACCGTTGGTACGACAACCAATGCAAAAGCAAGCAGAAATGTTCATAAGCTGTATGTACCTGGCACTCGAATGACACATACACGTTGAAAACCCTACAATAGAGAAACCCGGTTTACATAATTACAAAAATCACTATCTAAAATATATTATAGAGAAAAGTTCCATGTCTGGATTTTCTGTTTTAGAGAGTCAGACTGATCGTTGTGATTGTTTCCAACTTAAAACCTTAGATCACAATAGCTGCTAAGTATGGCGAGTGAACTTTCCAAATTTAAGATTCATTTACATAAGAATATGCATTAGGAGTAACTACTAAAAATCCCACACAATGCTACAAAGATCAACCTGGATGTATTAGTTTTGTGTGTTACCAATCAGTATTACTAAAAATGGCACTTAAGGCAAATCCTCCTCCATGATGTACCGATCGGTGTGCCCACACCATAGATCGACTTCAGGCGACGCCACTTCTCTCTATTCCGGAAAAGTTGTGTCGGCATCATGCTTCAGCGGGTTGTTTTTTCTCTAGGCCTGTGTTTTTAGAAATCGAATTGGCATGTATAATCTGGAGATCAAACTGTAAGAGGCAAGTATGCATTTGTGTTTGCACGATTGTACCTTTTGGCGTAGCAGATTTTCTGATGCTTCTTTGTGATGCAGCAGCTGCGTGATGGCAAAGGAAAAGTCATCTCTTGCAGAACATGGGAGAGATGGGTTGGCTAACTTGATGCTGCGAGCAAAATCGTAGTGTAAGAAGGCTGGCAGGAAGCGTCAAGAAATAGCAATCAAGCTAAAACATAAGGAAGAAAACATAACTTCTTAACCGACTTCCCGCCGCTTTCATTAAACAAATATCTCTTAGCGACACCTCCACCGACGATGCAGCAAACATGTAATGAGGGTAAATTAAGGTGCCTGGTACTTGAAAAACAATAGGACCAGATGGGCTTACAAAACTAACCCTTTACTTGTCAGCTGAGTAACCTGGGCCAATGATCCATCAGCTGGCTCATACCCACGCTCTCCATCTTGATCAGAGATCTTCTCCTGGCGTGTTTCCTGAAGAAAGAAGACATTTACATACTATTCGAACGGGGAAGTGCAAAAGAAAGAAAATTCTTATATGAGCACAAACCTCAGCAGAAGCAGGCGGCAGCGTAGATAAAGGAGTGGTGTCATCTGTAGTGGGAATGGCTGTCTGATCCTTTTTATCACCAGACCGTAAGAAATCGTATTGACATTTTGATATTTTTTTGTTTTCCATTAATCTCAGACATCGGAGAAAGAACTAAAATAGAGAATTTGTGTTTGCTTCTCAATGTTCATGTTGAGGAAGCACCATGGACAATATAAAATGTGCACATCCAAGCAGCTGAGCAGGGGACATACCTGGTACAGTCACCGACGACTACAAGCGGCAGGTAGAGGATACTCAATGTGGATGGAGCATTTCATCCAGCACCTGCAACGTTGTCTCCTTCCAGGCATGCACGATACATTCTTGGTCGAGATGTTCTCAGACAGCGTGATCCTCATCTCGTCGTCGTCAATCAACCTGTTCAACAGCGGCAAGGAAAAGAAAATATATTAGTAGATTTTTTTTTGAGATAATATATATATTAGTAGATTCACTAGGTGTGGTATATACATTTGAAATTGGGAACATGACTTATTTCTCGCTTTCAAAACTGACAAGAACATGGGTGCCACACTTTTTTTTTTGGCAATTCTGAAAAAGATCAGCAGAAAAGAGATGAAGGCACATTAACTGCTATAGCTCCCCCTAAGGCACAACTCCACTGCCCTCCATAAGTATCTAGCTCAAGGGAAATCTAGAACATAAATGATCCGTGTAGTTATCTAGACAGATCTCACAAGTTATTTAGGAAACAATAAACCAAGAGAAATACATGGATGAATAACAACATGTGCTAAAAGTTGACTCTGAAGGTACACAGTTCAGACTTGACAAATCATGGTGTGGCATGCCAGGAAGGCCCCTCTTGTTGTTTCCAAAATAAAAGCAAGGCCCCTCTTGTTAATGAAAGAAAATATGGCCCAGGATTTGTCCACCATCCGTGGATTCGTCGGTAACTTTTCGTCCTGGTTGCGAGTTTGGGACCGTACCAGAAAACTCCTCCTCCTCTAATGGCGGCGCTACAAAACTTTCTCCGCTGCTGCATATACATAGCCTGGCTGGGATTCGGGGCCCCTTGAGGGCTGGGGGACCCGACCGACACCGCCTCTCCTTCTAAGAATAAATGGCGGACTACATTCAGGACCAAACCAAAACCGATGAAAATACAATGTTGCAACAAACTTCAAACATCAAGGTATACTTTTAGAATAGCAATTTAACATCAGCTGACTGAACACAAGAGGAAGTCGATGATATGAAATGACCTTTTCTTGCTTTGCAAAATACAATTTCCTAATATAAATCAATTAGAAGGCCCTAACTTAAAATATGCTAATAGAAAACAGTCGGATGATTACCATGCTAGTAGTCCAAGGAGATGAGAAATTTCCAACAAAAAGGATGCGTCCATACAATCAATATGAACAAATGTAACTTATTTAGGCATAGAAGGTGACAAACTATAAAGGCAAAACATGTAGCTATGTATACCATGCATCCTTCACAAACAGCCTCTGCACGAATAACAAATTGTCCTTTTAAACGAACATGAAGCCGGTCATACAACATACAATTGGCCAGCATCGGAGAATGCTTCCACTGCAAGTCTAAAACTGAAGAAGCTTAGTACAGATCATGACGCTATATACGTGGGAAAGCCATCTCCAGATCATGACCTCTCCTCGCGTTGGGACACTAAGCCAACTAACTAATGCAATCAGTCGAACCTCCACATCCCCCCATAACTACGCATCCAAGCAAAATTCTATAGCAGTACGAAATGGAGAAACGGATGCGTGATCTTTGTTGTCATCTTCCTCATGCTGGATAGCAAAATAAATAATCATCTAATATCTACTAATAACATGTCACAACTACATGAATACTGGAATTTAGATATGCCCTAAATGGAGAAGCTAACATATAATGAAACTATAAATATGAGCCAAGTTAACACTGAGGGTGTCGTACCCTTTTCTAAAAAATGTACTTCCAAAGTAGATGCAAGTATTCAAAGTCGCAAATCATATTATAATGCCAGGTTGTTTGCACATTATTACTAACAAATCGCTCTTGTCTGGGTCATCGTAGCAATGAAGAGCTTACAATAATAATCAAGATATTTCCAAAGGAAACACCACATCGATAAAATACAATCAGACTTTGACCATAACCATACTACATGACTTAATCGATATGCTCGTAGTTTTCAGTTACTCTAGGAAGTGACTTCCTTAAAGCTAAGTCTTTGTGGAATAAATAATTAAGTTATATCCGATAACATCAATCATCAAGTTATCTGCATGAGCATTGCAATGAACACATTAATCCAATATACAAATTCGTCATTACCTTATGGGCATCGGGTCTAGATTGGTTATACCCACTGACCCTATTCACATGACATGTTGCTGTGTAGAATGAATTCTATAGAATCTTGAATGGCATGGATTGACATCTGTAGAGCCTTCGGCGCACCTAGAAGCCGGATGCAATTTGTTGCAGCACTGGAGGCCACAACATAAACCTTTCGACGCACCATACGCCTGTGATCCAGCTGCCCTGTCTCGTCGACAATGTCAAGCCCCGCTTCGTCGACGATGACAAACACCATACTTCCTCAGCTCTACCTCCACAGAGGGACTAACTTTCAACTGTATCACGTCGTATTTGTTGCTATGATGTCCCAAATAGTGAGTGTCAATTAAGCGCACTTTCCAAAGTCGACATTTTGCGTCGGCGCACCGCTAGACGTGCATTTGGGTGAAGTAGGCTGGTTGTCGTTGGCCTGGCAGCACGTAGGGTATCTTGGCGATGACGATCGTCGTGGCCTTTGTGCTGCTGTTCTGGCGTGATCACAGTTGATGACCTTGGTGATGGTCATAGCAGATATATCTTTGAATTACTCCAGGAGGCCAACATAGGTCTGGAGAGAGTCCATCGGCACCTATGAGCAAGTTAGACTAAATTTATATGAGATTATAAACAAAAACTAAATATAGTTGAGAGACCGAAGGACGTGTGCAAGTCTGAAAGATGCAATCAAATTATCAAAAGCAATCACCACAATAAACCGTCACTGACCAAACCAAACAATCTAGCACATAACCAGTCCTCACCTAGGGAAGAGACCAACCAGCAAGGCCACGAAATAAGGCGACAAAATGAATAGATAACAGCAGGCACACGCCACGTCCTGCAATTGAAAGAACACCACATAGGCAAACATCACGGTGAAAGGATGAGCCAATAAATCAATACAGAACAAACGAAGAACAATTAACTAAATAAAAGGAAATTCAGCAGGAGAAGAAACATGTAAAACAAACCTTCGACACTGGAACCGGCCGATGGGAGCAGAGCCCGGCCAACCCACGGAGACAACAGGAAACAAGGCCTCAGCAAAAATGGAAGAAGACGCTGCCCCCAAACAACGCCTCGAGATCCAACCCAATCTCCAATAGGCAAGAACGTGTAGAGAATCAGAGAAGACGACCTCGCCCAGCGCGAACATCCATGGCCAGAGGGAGCGTTCAGGGCGCCCGGGCGAAGATCCGGCTGCGGTTGCCCCACGGCGCCTACGCGACGGCTGCACCGTGGACGTCACGCGGCCGCGGCGTTTGGCAGCAGGCGCCACACAACGGCGGTTCCAGAGCTCGTGGGTGCAGGGCGAGTGGAGGGCGGCTGTGTATGTGTCGGGATTGCTTGACCGATGAGAATGACGGCCGATCACTCCGCTTCAGGTCACCGCAGCCTCCGCCCGTTGCTCTGTCGCCGCCGCTGCCTCCGGTAGAGATGTGCAGAACTGGGAGAAGGGATAAGGTTAGGGTACAGAACCGACGGCTCAGCAGGAGCACACGTCACACGCGCACGGAAGTACCATTGGGCCCGCAAACGGTGGCCGTGGACACAGGTGGCCCACGAGACAGTGTCGGCAGGACACCGAGATGCGCTGAGAATTCAGCGTCGACTCCCGGCTTAAAGCCATAGGTAATGCCAGTTCTCATCCAAGGCCCGAGGCAACCTGGCAACGACATTGATGTGTATCTAAGGCCATTAGTGGAAGAACTCTTACAATTGTGGGGCAAACCAGGTGTACGTGTGTGGGATGAGAACGAACAAAAGCCATTTGACCTAAGGGCGTTGCTTTTCGTAACCATCAATGATTGGCCTGCTCTTAGTAACATTTCCGGACATACAAACAAGTGATACAATGCATGCACACACTGTTTAGATAATACTGACAGTGTTTTTTTGGATAAATGTAAAAGGGTTGTATACCTGGGGTATCGTAGATTTCTTCCGATCAAGCATCCCGTAAGAAAGAAAGGAGGGAAGCATTTCAGAGGTGAGGCAGATAACCGGAAGAAGCCTGAGCTGCGTAGTGGTAATGATATATTCGATATGGTCAAGGACCTAGAAGTAATCTTTGGTAAGGCTGCCGGCAGCCAACCAGTTCCGTACGGCCCTGATAAGCGCGCACCCATGTGGAAGAAGAAATCTATATTTTGGAAGCAACCCTATTGGAAAGTTTTAGAGGTCCGGCCTTCGATCGACGTGATGCACGTGACAAAGAATCTTTGTGTCAATCTGCTATGCATCCTGGGCGTGTATGGGAAGTCCAAAGATACGCCAGAAGCAAGGGAGGACCAGCAACGTATGAAAGACCCAAGCAACAAGCACACAGATAGGCGCCATTACTTAAGCAGCTACGCTCTTACTAAAGCGGAGAAGGAAATATTCTTTGAAGTCCTTTACAGTATCAAGGTTCCGTCTGGCTTCTCGTCGAATATAAAGGGGATAATAAACATGGCAGAGAAAAAATTCCAAAACCTGAAGTCTCATGACTGCCACGTGATTATGACGCAGTTTCTTCCGATTGCATTGAGGGGGCTTCTACCGGAAAATGTTCGAGTACCCATTGTGAATCTATGTGCATTCATGAACGCAATATCTCAGAAGGTAATCGATCCAGAAAGTCTGACAAGATTACAGAGGGATGTGGTCCAGTGTCTTGTTAGTTTTGAGTTGGTGTTCCCTCCATCCTTCTTCAACATTATGACTCATCTCCTGGTTCACCTATGTGAAGAGATTCATATTCTTGGTCCAGTATTTCTACACAATATGTTCCCCTTTGAGAGGTTCATGGGAGTCTTGAAGAAATATGTTCATAACCGTGCTAGGCCAGAAGGAAGCATCTCGAAGGGCTATGGAACAGAGGACGTCATTGGGTTCTATGTTGACTTTATTCCTGACCTTAAGACAATTGGTGTTCCTGAATCGCGGCATGAGGGGAGACTGAGGGTAAAAGGAACGTTGGGAAAGAAAACAATGATACCTAGGGACGGGCATTCTTTGACCAAAGCACACTACTTAGTTCTAAAAATTATATGTTCATGGCTACGTATCTCGAGGAACACAAGAATATTGTACGGTCTGCAAACCCGGGGAAGGATAACTCATGGATTAAACGCGAACACATGGAGACTTTCGGAAGTTGGTTGCAAACACATCTTATAAATGACACCACTGTTGAAGATCAGCTGTACATGTTGGCAGGGTCACCATCTTCGACTATTGGGAGTTTTCAAGGGTACGAGATAAATGGGAATACATTTTACACGAGCTCCCAAGATAAGAAGAGCACCAACCAAAATAGTGGTGTCCGCTTTGATACAACAAACGAGAATAGAAAAAATGACACATACTATTGTTACATAGAGGAGATATGGGATTTTGACTATGGACCTTCTTTTAAGGTCCCTTTGTTCAAGTGCAAATGGGTCAACCTGCATGGAGAAGGGGTAAAGGTAGACCCGCTTTATGGAATGACAACAGTGGATCTCAACAATATTGGTTACAATGACGAACCATTCGTCCTAGCCAATGATGTGGCTCAGGTCTTCTATGTGAAGGACATGTCTTCTAGACCGAAGAAAAGAAAAAATAAGGAAACAAATTCATCATACGATGAGCCGAAGCGTCGCATAGTTCTCTCAGGGAAAAGAAACATCGTGGGAATCGAGGACACGACAGATATGTCAGAAGATTATAATAAGTTTGTTGAAATTCCACCCTTCACAGTGAAAGCTGACCCCACCATCCCGTTAAATAATGAAGATTCTCCATGGTTACGACCGAAGCGATCATAAGCAAGGGACACGAAGAAAATTCAGAAGACTAGATAGGGATGTTGTTGGTGATGTATAATAATTAACGTGGAATACATGATCATAGTTCTTATAACGTATTATGAACGAGATTTTGTTAGCCAAAATGATATTTATACATATTCTGTGATTATGAATGGAGTAGGTGCAAGTTTGACCAATAATTTGTATTGATCAGTCAAAAGCTGGCAAGCATTGAGTGCTTGACAACTATGACCAGTCTGACTTCATTATTATTCCAACCAGCGGCACACCCACCCACTTTTGTGTTTCTCTCTCCTCCGTCTGTTGGTGATGTGTAATAATAAGCGTGGAATACATGATCATATAGTTCTGTTTGATCAGTATTTTGTATTGACCGGTAAAAAGCTGACAACTATGACCAGCCTGACTTCATTATTATTCCAACCAGCGGCACACCCACCCACTTTTCTGTTTCTCTCTCCTACGTCTGTTGGTGATGTGTAATAATAAGCGTGGAATACATGATCATATAGTTCTGTTTGATCAGTATTTTGTATTGACCGGTAAAAAGCTGACAACTATGACCAGCCTGACTTCATTATTATTCCAACCAGCGGCACATCCACCCGAGTATGAGATAACTGTAGGCAGATATTGCAGGCACACTTCGAAGTGATAGTACGGATACCATCCTGACAAAAACATTTGTAGCTGCAAGAAGTTTGAAAATGTAGGTCTTTCGTGTTGCCAGGTACTGAAGGTTCTTGAGATCAGAAATATCAAAGAAATTACACCACACTATATTTTGAAAAGAGGGCGAAAGAATGCTCAGAGTAAACCTTCGAAGGAAAACTATGGTTTTTCTGTTGTAGACGAAGATCTCAAATTCACCGTGTCAATAAGGTACAACTCGCTTTGTCGAACTTTATATAAATCACCCGGGATGCCTTGGATGTACTGGACTAACTCGGAAGATCACGAGAGAAAACAAAAATTTTAACATTTTTATATTCAAATTATATACAAATGGTAAAATAATTAATAGTTTCAATAGTTAGAATAATTATTTAGTTAAACGAAAAATGGATTTAAATTACTTATGCAAATTCTAGTATTTTTCATGTTGGAATTTTTGTCAAATTCGAAAGTATTTAGAAGTTGTTAATGTGCAAACTTAACCATTCTCAAATTTTGGTGCTAAAATTTTTTGGGCGCGCAGGGTGCCACGGAAATTCAAAATTAGTTTTTGGTCCCGGCCCGTGGTACCAACCGGGACCAAAGGGGCTCTAGTCCCGGTTGGTGGCACGGGCCGGGACTAGAGGCCCAGGTGTATAAATATCTCGGCCTCTCTCCAGGCCGAGCGACCACCCAGGACAGTGGACATGGCTTGGCGAAGCCCTGCCGGTGGCGGGAACGAGTAGGAAGATCCCGCCGGCGGTGGTTCCGCCGGCGGGGTTGGGCTAGGGACACAAATATATATTAAAAAAAGGCCCAGGGGCCTTGCTTACATATAGGGGGGCGGCGCGGCGACAGGCGGCCGGCCGTGCTTACATATAGGGGGCGGCGGCGGCGCGGCCACAGGCGGCCGGCCGTTTCTTGGGGGGTGGGTAGCTTATCCTAGGGGGGGGGGGGTCGTGGGATAATCACGGCAGATGTTACCGGGGGTAACTGATCTTGGGGCAAGACGACACAGGTATTTGGGAGAGGGTTTAGCTCAGAGGAAAACATGGCGTAATTCGATCTGGTAGCCGGCAATCAAAGTCGCCGAGTCTCCGATCTTGACATAATGACTCAACTCTGGAACTACACTTGATGCTCGATATCACACGATGTTGCTAGGGTTCTTAGGTCTCTGTCTGGACTAGACCCGGGGGTCGGTTTATAAAGCACCCGTACCCCCTGGCTTATTCTCCAAGACGCATCCTGAATCCTACCCGGACCCGGCGTACAAACCCTAACTTTCTCCTACCATAACCCACAATCCGGGTTACTGGGCCTACAAGTTTGGGCCTTCACAGGTTTCCTTATCCTTAGCCAGATCTCGCACAGCGTCCTTTGGGCCGGGTTACTCCCGGGAGTTTGGCCTACCGGGTCATCATCCCCCCATTAGTAACTAATAGGCCCAAACTTGTAGGCCCAGTAACCCGGATTGTGGGTTATGGTAGGAGAAAGTTAGGGTTTGTACGCCGGGTCCGGGTAGGATTCAGGATGCGTCTTGGAGAATAAGCCAGGGGGTACGGGTGCTTTATAAACCGACCCCCGGGTCTAGTCCAGACAGAGACCTAAGAACCCTAGCAACATCGTGTGATATCGAGCATCAAGTGTAGTTCCAGAGTTGAGTCATTATGTCAAGATCGGAGACTCGGCGACTTTGATTGCCGGCTACCAGATCGAATTACGCCATGTTTTCCTCTGAGCTAAACCCTCTCCCAAATACCTGTGTCGTCTTGCCCCAAGATCAGTTACCCCCGGTAACATCTGCCGTGATTATCCCACGACAGTTGGCGCCCACCGTGGGGCCTGCGTCCAAAGGTGTTTACATCACGGGAGAAGCTCGGAAGGGCATGGAGAATCTTGTCATCGGCGAAATCTACATCGACCACGAAGGAGAAAAGGTGGTGGACGATTCCGGCTGGGGGCCGGAGTCGGATCACCTCGAAACCGGATCCGTCGTGACAATCGGCCGGATCAGCGTCTTCATCGGTATGGTATGTGCTTCCAATTTGATCCCTGACAACGTTGGATCTGATTCTATGCCAGGAAAAGCCACGTCTACCCGATCAGATGATGAAGAATCGACTGGAACGACATATCCGGCAGAAGAACCCATCGCGGAGTGGGAACAGCCGGAGGAGCCGGCATGGACCCCACGCGACCGGGCCCAAGGAGAAGATGATACCGGGTCTATCCTGGATCTACTGGAAAACCGGTATGAGGAGAACGGTGAGGAAGAACAGCCTGAATTTACGCCGGATATCGTACGCCGAGTTGCAGTCTATGCGGCCCCCGCGGCCAACCAAGGAAACACAACCGCGGCATCAGTCGGGGCGGCTCAGGCAGTGGCCCAGCAACAGGGCGCGGTTAACGGAGACCCGGTCTTGACCCGGGTTGATGGAGAGTCGGCGTCAGTAACCAGCAGAGCAGCGGATGAGGAGTTGCATGCAAACACGTTCGGATTCTTAGAAAACCGGACACCAGGGGCGGGTCCTTCGAACCCGCGCCACCCGGCCCTATTCGATAACAATCTGATTCTAGACCCCACGGTTCTCGCAACGGTTATCACTCCGGAAAACGCAGCGGAACGCGTCAGGGATCTGGATGTGGCTCGCCGTGCGCTGGAACAGCAAAGAAGGCAGGTAGAGGCAGAAAGGCAAGGGATGGCCACGCGGCGGCGTGAGCTAGATGCATTGGAAACCCGGCTCCGAGAGGGAACGTCCAGACTACATCAAAGGCACCACACCAGATTACCAGCAATGGGCGGGGTTATCAATCCGGCTAATTTATTTGTTACACCTCAGGACCAGCCAATACCAGTGGTGAACCAGGGAACTGCACCCCAACAGGTGACAGCAGCGACACATCCGGCGAATGAACGGACCGGGTTACCCCCACCACAAACTAGAGTCACAACCGGCAACGATCTACTGCCGCCGCCACCATCACGATTCCACACACCAGCCGGCCACTACAACAATCCTATGGACAACGTATATGCAGCGACACTCGCATTGAATCAAATCCCTGTGGGAGAGTCGCCCCATGCAGAGAAGACTCGGCAAGCCATCGAGCTGTTGCACACTGCGGTGGCACAGCAAACCAATTACCCGGATCACAGAAGCGGTATGCACGGGACGCCATACGTCAGTCAGCAGCAAGGGAATATCCAAACAAGTTCAGCGCGGCGGGGGGAAGAGCAGCAGCAAATGCCGCCTCCTCCCCGCGCTCAGGCAGCATCAGCAGCACAGGCCGTCGTGGACAGTTCTAGGGCTCGGAGGGCCGCGGCCGGGTCTGCAGCGCATGGACCTCCCGCAGCACCGCGCCCAGCCGCGCCCCCCGCGGCATCACACGTTTCTAGAGCAAGGCCAGCTTCAACCGTTCTTGCGGGACCCAAGTGTCTCTCGGACAATATTAGAGCTGAACCTTACCCGGAAAAATTCAAAGAGCCAGGGAAAGTAGTGAATTATGAGCCAACCATGGATCCCGAAACATGGCTAAGCAGTTACGAGATGGCAATGTCAATTCGCAACGCGTCCGAGAACCTCCAAGCCAAGTTCATGTATCTGATGATGTCGGAAGGAGCAGCAAAATTGTGGTTCACCAATCTACCAGAGGGATCGATCAAGTATTGGGAGGAATTGAAGACCGCGTTTGTCAAACACTTTCACGGGACCTGCAGGAAATTATTCACTATTGATGATCTAGAGCGATGCGTTCAGAAGAAGGGAGAATCGGCGCGCAGTTGGGTGCGCCGGGTTATGGAGATACTTCACTCATCCACGGATATCCAGCCCAAGGATGCGCTACAGGCCATGGCAAAAACATGCAAGTATATACCTTTAGTGCAAAAGTTAACTCGCATGAAGTCCAGTCGAAATGCGTCGGAAGTCACAATGGGAGAATTGATGGATGCGTGCAACAAACACGCTGCGACAGATACTACAGAAGAAGAAGCTGATGACAAGAAGGCAAAAGCAAACACAAGCGGTAATGGAAGAACCGGCAACGGATCAGCATCAGGTAACAATGGAAATAGCCAGAACAAGTTCCCTTTCGAAGGAGGCTCCGAGTTTGTCGCCAACACAGAAGCCGGGTCTTCGAGGCCAAGAGCAGAAGGAAATTTCAACGGAGGTAACCACAATGGAGGAAGTTATCAAGGTCCACCAAGGCCGGGTAACAATTGGGACATATTCAGGATGGCATGTCCGAAGCACAGCAGGAATGGCAGGCCAGCTAACCACTCCCTAGAACAGTGCGCCGATTTACAAAGATGGAAAAATGAGGAAGTGCACAGAGCTATGCGAGGTGCAGGACGGGGAGGAGGACCGGGTCCAGGGGCAAACCCGGGCAACGGCCCACCCCCAGCTGGTAACCCAGCGGCTGGAAATCAAAGTAATAACCAAGGGGGGGCAGGAGGTTTCCAGGCTAACCCCAAACAATTGGGTCAATATCATGTGCATACCATAGGAGGCTCTAACAAGGACAAAAAGATACTGAAGCAAGCGGTCAACTCAGTTTCGTTAGCCGTCCCGAGATACTTGAGATGGTCAGAACAGGAGGTAACATGGAGCAGAAGGGATCACCCGGAAAGAGTGGAACACCCAGGAGTCTTGGCACTAGTAGTTGCACCGCAAGTCAATGGGTACGAACTGAAAAAGGTTTTAATGGATGGTGGAAGCAGCATCAATATACTGTATTGGGAAACCTTCCTACGCATGGGTCTCAAGGAATCTCAACTGCAAAAAAGCTCAACAGTTTTTCATGGGATAGTGCCGGGTCATTCAGCAAGCCCCGAGGGAAAAATCGCATTGGAGGTAGCTTTTGGAGAGTCAAAGGATAACTATCGAATTGAGTGGCTCACCTTTGAGGTAGTGAAATTGCGCAGCCCCTATCACGCGCTATTTGGAAGGCCGGCTTATGCCAAATTCATGGCTAGGCCGTGTTACGTATATCTACAGCTAAAAATCCCGGGTCCCAAGAAGACCATTACCATACATGGAAATCGAGAGATAGTAGCTGAATGCGACGAAGGAGATGCAGCAATGGCCGAGCAGGCCTGTAGAAAAGAAGAACTCAAGCATTACCGGTCTCAAGCAGACCCGGAGGATAGAGCCACATCAAAAAGGCCGAGTACTGAAGGTGAAAGAACAAAATCCAAGGTAACGCAAGATGCTAAAATGGTGGCCTTAATCGAGGATGATTCCCCCAAGCGACCCGCTGTAAAGGAAGAAGCTACACGGCCGCTTACAACCAGCCGAGTCATGGGAACACACCACCCGGGTTGGCTAGCAAACCCGGTACTCATCAGGAAAAGGTCCAACATATGGAGAATGTGCATTGGTCAAGCCAGACCGGGACCAGTGCTTATGAAGAACTAAACAATGTAACGGGCAGCAGGTTTCAGATGCGCTCTTTTCCTACCCAGGGTACCTAAGGGGACTGGAAGGTTTTTAATGAGGCGGCCTGCTGATCCAAAATTTCTAGTATCAATAAAGAGATGGTTATCAAGTCCTATATCATTACATCCTGATTACAAGTAAGTAGTATCCACGCGACATCAGTAATTCAGTATCATTAAAGGCATCAAGTGCATGTAGGTCTTGGGGGTTGGTTGCTCAAGTGACCAACCACTAACCCGAAAGACCCGGCCTTGATGCCTATAAGTTATAAGGGCCGATTATTCGCAAACGAGTACGGCTGCAATCTTATAACTGGACAAAGGAGCCAAATTTTCTTGACTTTTCTTACTTAAGCTCGATGTGACTCGCACTAAAGTGGCATGATTCGTTCGCTTACGATTACAATCAGCCATGAAGCCCAATGGGACTCGCCTGACACTGTTCTCGTATGGATGTAACAACATGGTATCCACGCGAAAGCCGGCTTACAGTACAAGATAGTCAAAAGGGTCATCTAAACCACAAGTTTATGCAGAGTACAAGGCTAAAAGCCGGAAACTCAACAATTATCAAGCATAACTTCAGTATTTACACGGAATGGCTTTAGGCTTGCGACTCGGTAAAAAATAATTTGTTCTCTGAGAATGGCCACACCCCCATGACTCGGACTTTGGGTCATGGGGACTGGGGGACTTCGAAACAGAAACAAACTACTTGGCTATCGCAGTTCGAAAAACCTCACCATCCGAGTCTTGGGGACTTAAAGAAAAAGTCCACGTATTAAAACTCCTGGTACTCGGAAAATCGAGTCTTCCGAAGGGAGCCAAAATAGAGAATTGGGTATCAAGAAAAAGTTCAAAGAATAGGCAAGCAATACGATTATCAAAAGACCAGAAAAGCCGCAAAGTATATCACGGACTAAAAAGTGCGTTACAAGGTATGACATCAGTATCAGGGGTGCACAGGCGCACCATCAAAAGCATAACAGTGTGATTACAAAGCATTACAAGGTATCATGATAATACGGCCCTATTCGGCCTCCTGAGTACGGCCTTCCGGGTCTGAGTCCTGGGTTTGCTGCTTAGCCTTCCTGGCACCCTTACCCGGACTCATTGCATCAGGGCGGACTGGTGGAGGGACGGCTGGTGTAGAGGCAGACGGGCCCGATCTTAACTCGGCCTCCCTCTTCGCGGTCGCTTCCCTCTTCCTGGCCGAGCTAGAAACCCATTTCTCCAAGATATCAAAAGGCGGGGGCGCATCCTCCGTAATAACTTTGCCATCAGCGTCATATGCACTCATAATCGTATTTAGATCCAAGCTATCGGCCAAGGCGGTAGCTGAGGGGCGCACTGCGGCTTGTATGGCTTTGAAATCCTTGGGTGTAAATTTGGAACCGTCAGCCTTGAATTCGGGAAACCCGGATGTTACCTTTGCCGGGTCAAGCTTTGGAAAGAAAGCCTTGGCCAGAGTAAAAGCCCGGGTCATTCCAATTCGGCATGATGAGCGTTTCCAGATTTCAATCCACCCAGGCACAGTAGAACAGGCTTGAACGAGATTCTCTTCACCCGGATATACTTCCGTAGGCCACTTCACAGCATCCAATATAAATTTTGTGCCGGCAAAGAAAGTCGGGAGTACAGTCTTGAGGGTTTTAGCCTTGGTAATGGCATTTTCCTCTGGGGCCGCAAGGTTGGCACCTGCAGTCGTAACAAAAGAAAGAGCGTATCAGTAATCCCGAGTCTGTTATAATAAATTAAAGGCATGAAGCCGATCAGCAGCAGAAAACTTACTGAGCAAGATCTGATAAGTATCGGAAACCTGGTCCGATAGTTTCTTCAGTTCGGTCTGAGCGGCATTGCACTTCTTCTTGTATTTGGACACATCTTTCTTCAAGGTTTTCATGTCATCCTCAAGGATTTCCCTTCGTTTCATCTCGGCAAGAAGAAGTTGCTCGGTCCTCAGTAAAGTTTCATCAGACCGGGTTATCTGTGCCTGTAATTAGCAAGGAATGCAAGTATTAGTTGGATTGTATGGAAAGCCGAATGTGGTGTAAAGTACCAAGCATCACTTTTGCAAGTCATACTTGGAACTTGGGGACTAGGTATGCAATATGAGATACAAGGTGTCCTTACCTGATGCTCTGCAGCCATGCGCTCCAAGATCTGGCTCTCCGAAGCCTTCATAGTAAGGAGAGTGTTCATCAACTGATCGAAAGTATCTTTACTCGTATCAGAAGACCCGGGGCCTTGGAAATTCCGGGAAGGAGCTTTCTTCTTAGTAGGAGGAGGAACCCGGGTCATCCGTGTGTCGGAATCCGACGCTCCTTCTTCTTCACCCAAGACGGTGGTTTTGTTCTTCTTGCTTGCATGGGAAGCAATTGGATACTCGGCTCCCTGCGGGTCCGAGTTTGGCGGCGACGCTTGTTTTTCACCGCTGGACGCGGCTGTAGTCTTATCGGCCGGGCTCCCCTTACCCGGGCCCTCGGTCTCCGTTTCCTCTTGATCGCTGACAACGACCGTGGCCCTATAAGGTGTTGTCAGTCAGTAGTTAAATACACAGTCAAGAAAGGGTGGTGAAATATGGTGGAACATCAGGAAAGGGATCTTACCCGGTATTCACCGCAAAGTCACAAGGAAATCTATCGCTGGACTCGGGAGAAGCTGGAAATTATCAAGTTAGATGTCACATAGGAGTGGTTTAAAGAGAATGTCTTGACCCAGAAAAGATAGGGTAATTACCAGCCCGCCGCGGGGGGGTCGATGTAATACCCGGGTTAAGGGCTTCATCACCCGGGTGATTCCGAGTTGACCTACGCTTGGACATGGGCGATTCCTTCAAGAACGGCCAGTGGGACAATGTCAAGTTAGCTCAAGTATATCATTAAAATAATGCGAGTTGAATGTGAGAGGGAGATATGAAACCTTGGAGGTGGCCTCTTGGGTCTTTCTTTTGGATCCGACTTTGACTGTCGGCTCCAGTTCTTCCTCGTCGCTGGCAGATTCTACCTTGCCATCGGAGTTTTCTTCCTCGTCATCTTCTTGTTCTGGATATCATCAAAGTTATGGTTAGAAAGGAGGGGGTTATGGTGAGTTCAAGGGAACCAAATAAAATCCGGAGAGTACCTTCTTCCGAGTTAACCGTTTCTTGCTCCTCTGGACTATCGGAGCTAGGGGAGGCATTAGTCTTCCAAAAATCATCATCAGCCTGAAAAGTGTTGACATAAGGGTCATTAACCGCATCGAGTGGAAAGAGCAAAAGTAAAGGCATCAAAGTCGGATTTTTACCTTGGGGGCTGGATTCTCAAGTGAGAAGGGCTCTAACCCGGATATGTTCCGGATTACCTCGAGCTTTTCTGTCAAAAAACCCTTGATGGTTTTATGAGTGTCGCCAGCTGCGAAGATGTTGTCGGAGTACCGGAGCGGGTCTGAAGGTTCCCCTGAATACTCGCACATCAACTTTGTGCGGATGGAATTGGGCTGAATCCTGAAGTCGACCCAGGTCTTCACCAGGTTGAGCCCGATGAGGCCTTGGGATGTGAGAGTGGCGATTTTGGCTAGCAAAGGTTGAATGGCCTCCCTGTCCGAGTCAGGGGCGAAGGCACTAAACTTATCAGAAATGTCAAGAAGACCCTCCGAATAACCCGGAAGTTTCTTTTGGCCGGGTGGGGAAGTGTCTTGGCAGTAGAAGTATGAGAGCTGCCAGTGCTTGACATGGGAATTAAGGGTGAGGGGTGGCATCAGAGAGTTCTTGCGGCGCTGGATAGAAACCCCGCCGCAAGCGAGAAGCGCCCCGTCACCGCTTTCGCGGCACGGTTTGCATTGAAAAAGCTCAATAAAAAGAGCTAGGCTTGGTGGAGTGCACAAGTAGGATTAGGAAAGTACAATAAAATGGGAAATGTTTAGTACGGAATTGGGTCCAATGTCAAAGACACGAAGGCCGTAGTGACTAAGGATATCGCGGAAAAAGGGGTGACCCGGCGGTCGAAAACCCCGGGTCACATGCTCCACAAAACAGATTACCTCATCTTTTGTTGGGGTAGGCCGAGTCTCCTTACCCGGCACCCTCCACTGGATATCTTCTTGAGGAGGAAGAACTCCCAGCTCTACCAGCTCCTCTAACTTGGCCTTTGTGACCGTAGACCGCGCCCAGTTGGCGGATATGGAGTTGGAGGTTTTAGCCTTGGTTGGAGTTTTTCCCTGCTTCTTGGGAGCCATGTGGTTGACCTGCAAAGTACAAGATAAAAGGATAAGAAGATTAAGATACGGAAATTGCGAGCCGGCCAAG
The DNA here is from genome assembly GCA_028641055.1 of Alopecurus myosuroides. Taxonomy (NCBI): domain Eukaryota; kingdom Viridiplantae; phylum Streptophyta; class Magnoliopsida; order Poales; family Poaceae; genus Alopecurus; species Alopecurus myosuroides. The sequence goes on from CM054060.1 coordinate 51,912,789, forward strand.
TATAGGCCGGGTAATATTGAGGCGTGAAAGACTGTGAGTTGTCCGGGTATTAGCTCACAGAATAAAGTTCGAAGTTATCCGGGTATCAAGTATTATGGCAAAAGTTATGGGATCTAAATGTTGAAGAAGCTTTTGAGGACGATGAGTGACTGTGTAGGCATTTAGCGCGAATGAAAGGAGCTAAAAGAGGGGAAGTCCGGCCGGGTGATTGAGGCCAGGGCGGAAATTTTGAGTGGATCGAGCCCCGATTGGGAGTCTTATATTCAGATCTCTGACAAAATTAATGCTTGCGGGCGGTAGGAGAGTGGATTGAAATCCATAGTTCACCTATTAGACGAGCTGGAGAGACTGCTAGCAACCTAATTCGGCGTGGCCAAGGAATCAGGGGCGGGTCGATTTGGATCTAATCTAAGATGAAATCAAAAATTGCAAGGGCAAATTAATGGGCGCAAAAGGCTTACCGGAGGAGATCTGAGCGAAACCTTGCGGAGGCAAATGGCGCAGTTCTGGTGTCCCTTCGCGGTTCTTGATGGGCCGGATGGAGATTCGCCGGCGGGTCTCGGCGGCGGCGCGGGGCGAGCGGTGGCGGAGCGCAGCCTCCGTCCGATGGGCTCCGGCGATGTGCGCGGGATTTCCGTGGTGGCGCTCAGCGGGAATGAGCTCACAGGGAGAGAGGAAGAAGAGTGGGGGGAAATGAGCCGTTAGGGTTCGGGTTACCCCCCAGGGAGCTTATTTATAGGGCGAGTGGATAGGCCCGGTTCACTGAGCGGGAGCCGGGATTTGCGGAAAAGTAACGGCCATTTGTTAGAGTTTTTGGCAAGATGCGCCTTGAATGGGGAACGTGGGATCTGAATGAACAAGAGAAAGAGATCCATCCCGTGATATTCGGTTGATTATCAAGAGCGAAATCTTGACATTCTGGGATTCTGCCTGGAAAAATAAGTTAGTTAAGTGGGAAAGAGCCGGGTTACTATATGGCCACCATGGAGTGAGGCCTAATTATCTGTTAAGGCATCTTAATCCGGCCTCCGCATACTTGTGTGTTTGGTGTCTTTTCAGGGAATAGCAAGCGCTTCAAAGGAGTATCCATGAAGCCCAGGCTATTCTGGGGACTACTGATGGGGGGATGATGACCCGGTAGGCCAAACTCCCGGGAGTAACCCGGCCCAAAGGACGCTGTGCGAGATCTGGCTAAGGATAAGGAAACCTGTGAAGGCCCAAACTTGTAGGCCCAGTAACCCGGATTGTGGGTTATGGTAGGAGAAAGTTAGGGTTTGTACGCCGGGTCCGGGTAGGATTCAGGATGCGTCTTGGAGAATAAGCCAGGGGGTACGGGTGCTTTATAAACCGACCCCCGGGTCTAGTCCAGACAGAGACCTAAGAACCCTAGCAACATCGTGTGATATCGAGCATCAAGTGTAGTTCCAGAGTTGAGTCATTATATCAAGATCGGAGACTCGGCGACTTTGATTGCCGACTACCAGATCGAAATACGCCATGTTTTCCTCTGAGCTAAACCCTCTCCCAAATACCTGTGTCGTCTTGCCCCAAGATCAGTTACCCCCGGTAACATCTGCCGTGATTATCCCACGACAGGGGGCGCACCGGCACCGGCCTACTCCTCCTCATCGGAGGAGATGCAGTGGTAGGGTGGTGCCTGCCACAGGTGGGCAGGCGGCTGGGGCGGGCCCGCCGGTGGCTGCGGAGGCATCGGGGGCGCGTACGGTGGTGGCGGGGGCAGCACCTCCTGCTGCGGCGGCGGTGGCGGGGGCAGCTCCTCCGGCGACCATACGCCGCCGGTCCAGGCCCAGGTCATCCCGTACTCCAGGCCGGGGGGCAGCGGCTGCGGCGGTGGCTGGTCCTCGGAGGCCTCCATGTCGGCGTACATGGTCTGCCACCAAGGGGCAGGCGCCGAAGGGGGCGGGGGCGGCGGCATGGCGTTGGCGTCGGCGGCAGCGGCGGCCAGGACCGCCTCCCACCGCTTGACCTCGTCCTCGATGAGGGAGCGGCGGGAGGCCTCGTAGGCCTCCTCCAAGCCGGCCTGGAGCTCGGGGTCGTCTTCCTCGTCGACGTGGTCGGCGATGTCGTCCACCAGGAGCCAAAGCTCCGGCTCCCTCCCCGGCGGTGGCGCGGGGTAGTCTGCGCTGCTCACCTGCTCGGCTGTGGGGATGTAGGAGCGGCGGTGCTGCTCGTGCTCGTGCTGGAGCCAGTAGGGGGGAGCTCCGCGCGTACGCGCGGTCCTTGAGGAGGCGGGCCGGCAGGAGCGCGCGCCGGCGGTCGATCTCCTCGCACAGGGCCTCTCTGCTGGACGGGGCCGGCGGCACGGGAATGCGCTACGGGTTCAGGTGCCAGCCGTCCGGAAGGTGGACGTCCGGCCAGAACACCGGCGTGGCGCGTTCCCAGTGCCACTCGGCCTCCTCCTTCCGGACGTACCGGCGGAAGCGCTTGCCCTTGGGCGCGGCGCGGGGCGGCGCGCGTGACGCCGGAGGCGGAGCGGGGACGAGCGGCTGCCCGCCGATGCGGACGCCTCCCGGGCCGAAGCCGAAGGCCTCCGCCGGCGGCGGTGGAACGCCAGAGCGCGCGCCGCTCGAGGACCCGGCCTAGTGGTCGTTCCTGGGGCGCTTGAACCAGCGGGACATGGTGTCTAGGGTTGCTTTGGCTGGGACGCGGCCGGGGTGAATGGGTTGTACGGGCGGCGGGGGCCCTTTAAAAAGGACCCGGGGGAGGCTGGCATGCCAACCGGCGGCCGGAACGTGGCGGCGGTTGCAGCTGGCTATGAATGCGGGGGGAGCCGAGGCGTGGCGGCGGTTGCAGCTGGCCACGCGCGCGTGGGGAAGTGGAGGGGGGCGGGAAGACGAGGCGGCCGTGGGCCCTTTGACCGTCCCTGTGGTCTTAATTTAGGGGACCGGGCGAGTCAGCCACTAGGCCGCTGGCCAGTGGCCCCTTTTGACCCCTGCGAACCGTTGACCGAATATAATAAAAGACGCGGGCCAGTGGGCCCTTTTGACAAAAAATGTGGCCAGTGGGCTTAATTAAAGACGTGGGCCTGGACGCGGTTGGGGAAGTGGAGGCCGGTTGGGGATTGCGAGACAGGAGCCCAAAAAACGAAGCGAAAAAAAACCTGCCGGGGCAGGGGAAAATTGGCGGAATATATATTTTTTTCAAAAAATGTATCCATCCCGGTCCCTAAAACGAACCGGGACGAACTCCCTGACCGTCCCTGGCCCAGGTTCGCCACGTGGGTCATGCTTACCATCCCGGGTCCTGGCACAACCGGGACCAATGGGGGAGGGCCATTTGTCCCGGCTAGCCCATCCCGGTTGCACAACCGAGACAAGTGGCCCTTACGAACCGGGTTTTGCAAATACGTACTGTAGGGTTTTGCAAATTTTCAGTGGGAAAGTTTTTTTTCCGACCTATACAAAAATGACATATCCAGATAAATCTATAAAAAAACCATAATTGCACGGTTAACCATCTCAAATCTAGAAAAGTTTCATTTTTACACAGCCTAAAATATAAAATTTGTCGCGTTATCTAGCTCTAGGATTTTTTCTAGATCTTTGTACAACTTTGGTTTTTTTTTTTGGTACTTTTTGTAAAATGGAGCCATCCTAGAAAATGTCTCAATTGTGGGACGTTTGTAGGTTGTGATTTAAGAAAGCATTGGACGTGTAGCTTCGTTTCTCATGTAGAGAGGCGGAGACATGGGAAAATTAATATATGCAAGGATTTCATCCATAATGTAATACTCACTTCATACAAATCTGTTGACATGAATATAATTGTTGTCATGTATCTTACATACTTTAAGAATAATTACTGGTAAAAAATCTTACCTTAATTAGAACAATTTGTCTTACTTTTATGAACCGGCTAACTTTGAAATAGACATCATAGAAAATAGCAAAAAATGTAAAATATATAAATACAAAGTGACAACGTGAGATGCATAGGTGTTTTGACTAACATGAAAAAAAAGTTTTGGATGCCGGTTATAGTACATAGGACTGGACGAAAATTCTAAACAACGAAAAATTGAAGCATTTATATTTTCTTGGCCGAGAAACTTAGTTTTATACCCAACGACCTAGGTCGTTTAGAAGACCATTGATCTAGTGTAACTTCATTTCTCGTGTAGAGAGGCGGAGGCACGAGAAAATTAATGTATTAAAGGTTTTCCTCCATAATCTAATAATCCCTCCTTTCCATATATATATTTCTACTTAAAAAAGAGAGTTATTATTACAACTAAATACTCTTGTAGTAACATCTTATATTATCGGATGGACGGATTAAAACACCCACTAACCAGTGTCCCTTCTAATCGTGGGCTGTTTGTAGGTTGTGATTTAAGAAACCATTGGACGTGTAGGCGGTGTACACTAGTGGAAACAGGGCCTTTTGTCCCGGGTCGTAAGGGCCAGTTGTCCCGGTTGTGCAACCGGGATGGGCTGGCCGGGACAAATGGCCCGTCCCATTGGTCCCGGTTGTGCCAGGACCCGGGATGGTAAGGATAGGCCACGTGGCGAACCTGGGCCAGGGAGTTCGTCCCGGTTCGTTCAAGGGACCGGGATGGATACTTTTTTGACAAAAAAATATATATAATCGTTCAATTTCCGCGTCCAGGCCCACGTCTTTTGGGCTCCTGTCTCCCAATCCCGAGCCGGCCTCCCCTTCCCCAACCGCGTCCAGGCCCACGTCTTTTATTAAGCCCACTGGTCACATTTTTTTTGTCAAAAGGGCCCACTGGCCCGCGTCTTTTATTATGGTCAGTCAACGGTTCGAAGGGCCCTGACGGGGGGATGATAACCCGGTAGGCCAAACTCCAAGGAGTAACCCGGCCCAAAGGACGCTGTGCAAGATCCGGCTAAAGATAAGGAAACCTATAAAGGCCCAAGCTTGTAGGCCCAGTAACCCGGATTGTGGGTTATGGTAGAAGAAAGTTAGGGTTTGTGCGCCGTGTCCGGGTAGGATCCAGGATGCGCCTTGGAGAATAAGCCAGGGGGTACGGGTGCTTTATAAACCGACCCCCAGGTCTAGTTTAGGCAGAGATCTGAGAACCCTAGCAATATCGCTTGATATCGAGCATCCAGTGTAATCCCAGAGTTGAGTTATTGTATCAAGATCGGAGACTCGGCGACTTTGATTGCCGGCTACTAGATCGAATTGCACCATGTTTTCCTCTGAGCTAAACCCTCTCCCAAACGCCTGTGTCGTCTTGCCCCAAGATCAGTTACCCCCGGTAACATCTGCCGTGATTATCCCACGACAGTTGGCGCCCACCGTGGGGCCTGCGTCCAAAGGTGTTTACATCACGGGAGAAGCTCGGAAGAGCATGGAGAATCTCGTCGTCGGCGAAATCTACGTCGACCACAAAGGAGAAAAGATGGTGGACGATTCCGGCTGGGGGCCAGAGTCGGATCACCTCGAATCCGGATCCGTCGTGACAATCGGCCGGATCAGCGTCTTCATTGGTATGGTATATACTTCCAATTCGATCCCTGACAATATTGGATCTGATTCTGTGCCAGGAGAAGCCACTTCTATCCGATCAGATGACGAAGAATCGATTGGAACGACACATCCGGCAGAAGAACCCATCGCGGAGTGGGAACAGCCGGAGGAGCCGGCATGGACCCCGCGCGACCGGGTCGAAAGAGAAGGTGATACCGGGTCTATCCTGGATCTGCTGGAAAACCGGTATGAGGAGGAGAACGGTGAGGAAGAACAGCATGAACTTACACCGGATATCGTACGCCGAGTCGCAGTCTATGCGGCTCCCGCGGCCAATCTCAACCAAGGAAACGCAACCGCGGCATCAGTCGGGGCGGCTCAGGCGGTGGCCCAGCAGCAGGGCGCGGCTAACGGAGACCCGGTTTTGGCCCGGGTTGATGGGGAATCGGCATCAGTAACCAGCCGCGCAGCAGACGAGGAGTTGCACGCAAACACGTTCGGATTCCTGGGAAACAGGACACCAGGGGCGGGTCCTTCAAACCCGCGCCACCCGGTCTTATTCGATAATAATCTGATTCTAGATCCCACGGTTCTTGCGACGGTTATCACTCCGGAAAACGCAGCGGAACGTGTCAGGGATCTGGATGTAGCTCGTCGTGCGCTGGAACAGCAAAGAAGGCAGGTAGAGGCAGAAAGGCAAGGGATGGCCAGGCGGCAGCGTGAGTTGGATGCGCTAGAAACTCGGCTCCGAGAGGAAACGTCTAGAGTGCATCAAAGGCATCAAACCAGGTTACCAGCAACGGGCGGGGTTATTAATCCGGCTAATTTATTTGTCACACCTCAGGATCAGCCGATACCAGTGGTGAACCAGGGAACCGCACCCCAACCGGCGACAGTAGGGACACATCCGGCCAATGAACGGGCCGGGTTACCCCCACCACAGGCCAGAGTCACAACCGGCAACGATCTACCACCACCGCTACCATCACGATTCCGCACACCAGCCGGCCACTACAATAACCCCATGGACAATGTGTATGCGGCGACACTCGCGTTAAATCAGATCCCCGTGGGAGAGTCGCCCCATGCAGAGAAGACTCGGCAAGCCATCGATCTGTTGCACACCGCGGTGGCACAACAAGCCAATTATCCGGATCACAGAAGCGGTATGCATGGAACGCCATACGTCAGTCAACAACAAGGGAATATCCAAACAAGTTCAGCACGGCGGAGGGAAGAGCAGCATCAAATGCCGCCTCCTCCCCGCGCTCAGGCAGCATCAGCAGCACAGGCTGTCGTGGACAGTTCTAGAGCCCGGAGGGCCGCGGCCGGGTCTGCAGCGCATGGACTTCCCGCAGCACCGCGCCCAGCCGCGCCCCCCGCGGCATCACACGTTTCTAGAGCAAGGCCGGCTTCAACCGTTCTTGCGGGACCCAAGTGTCTCTCGGACAATATCAGAGCTGAACCTTACCCGGAAAAATTCAAAGAGCCAGGGAAAGTAGTGAATTATGAGCCAACTATGGAACCAGAAACATGGCTAAGTAGCTATGAGATGGCGATGTCAATTCGCAACGCATCCGAGAATCTTCAAGCCAAGTTCATGTACTTGATGATGTCAGAAGGAGCAGCAAAGTTGTGGTTCACCAATTTGCCGGAAGGATCGATCAAGTCCTGGGAGGAATTGAAGACCGCGTTTGTCAAGCACTTTCATGGGACGTGCAGGAAGTTGTTCACTATTGACGACCTAGAGCGGTGCGTCTAGAAGAAGGGAGAATCGGCGCGCAGTTGGGTGCGCCGGGTTATGGAGATACTTCACTCGTCCACGGACATTCAGCCCAAGGATGCGCTACAGGCCATGGCAAAAACATGCAAGTACATACCTTTAGTGCAAAAGTTAACTCGCATGAAGTCTAGTCGAAATGCGTCGGAAGTTACAATGGGAGAATTGATGGACGCGTGCAACAAACACGCTGCGACAGATACTACAGAAGAGGAAGTTGATGACAAGAAGGTAAAAGCAAACACAAGTAATAATGGAAGAACCGGCAATGGATCAGCACCGGGTAATAACGGAAATAGCCAGAACAAGCGCCCGTTTGAAGGAGGCTCCGAGTTTGTCGCCAATACAGAAGCCGGGTCTTCAAGACCCAGAGCAGAAGGAAATTTCAACGGAGGTAGTCACAATGGGGGAAATTATCAAGGACCGCCAAGGCCGGGTAACAATTGGGACATATTCAGGATGGCGTGCCCGAAGCACATCAGGAACGGCAGGCCAGCTAACCACTCCCTGGAGCAGTGCGCCGACTTACAAAGATGGAAAAATGAGGAAGTGAACAGAGCTATGCGAGGTGCAGGACGGGGAGGAGGACCGGGTCCAGGGGGAAACCCGGGCAACGGCCCACCCCCAGCTGGTAACCCGGCGGCTGGAAATCAAGGTAATAACCAAGGGGGGGCAGGAGGTTTCCAGGCTAACCCCAAACAATTGGGTCAATATCATGTGCATACCACAGGAGGCTCTAACAAGGATAAAAAGATACTGAAGCAAGCGGTCAACTCAGTTTCGTCAGCTGTCCCGAGATACTTGAGGTGGTCAGAACAGGAGGTAACATGGAGCAGAAGGGATCACCCAGAAAGAGTGGAGCACCCGGGAGTCTTGGCATTAGTGGTCGCACCGCAAGTCAATGGGTATGAGCTGAAAAAGGTTTTGATGGATGGGGGAAGCAGCATCAATATACTGTATTGGGAAACCTTCCTACGCATGGGCCTCAAGGAGTCTCAGCTACAAAAAAGCTCAACAATTTTTCATGGGATAGTGCCGGGTCATTCAGCATGCCCCGAGGGAAAAATCGCATTGGAGGTAGCCTTTGGGGAGTCAAAAGATAATTATCGAGTTGAGTGGCTTACCTTTGAGGTAGTCAAAATTGCGCAGCCCATATCACGCGTTATTTGGAAGATCGGCTTACGCCAAATTCATGGCTAGGCCGTGTTACGTATATCTACAGCTAAAAATCCCGGGTCCCAAGAAGACCATCACCATACATGGAAACCGAGACATAGCAGCTGAATGCGACGAAGGAGATGCAGCAATGGCCGAGCAAGCCTGTAGAAAAGAAGAACTCAAGCATTACCGATCTCAAGCAGACCCGGAGGATAGAACCACATCAAAAAGGCCGAGTACTGAAGGAGAAAGAGAAAAATCCAGAGTAGCACAAGATGCTAAAATGGTGGCTTTTATCAAGGATGACTCCTCCAAGCAATCCGCTATAAAGGAAGAAACTGCACGGCCGCTCACAACCAGCCGTGTCACGGAAACACCTCACCCGGGTCGATTAGTAAACCCGGTACTCATCATGAAAAAGTCCAGCATGTGGAGAATGTGCGTCGGTCACGCCAGTCCGGGACCGGTCCCCATGGAGAACTAAACAATGTAACGGGCAGCAGGTTTCAGACGCGCTCTTTTCCTACCCAGGGTACCTAAGGGGACTGGAAGGTTTTAATGAGGCGGCCTGCTGATCCAAACTTTCTCGCATCAATAAAGAGATGGTTATCAAGTCCTATTTCGTTACAGCCTGATTACAAGTAAGTAGTATCCATGTGACATCAATATTTCAGTATCATTAAGAACGTTGAGCATATATAGGTCTCGGGGGCTGGTTGCTCAAGTAGCCCAGCCACAAACCCGAAAGACCCGGCCTTGATGCCTATAAGTTATAGGGGCCGATTATTCGCAAACGAGTACGGCTGCAATCTTATAACTGGACAAAGGAGCCAAATTTTCTTGACTTTTCTTACTTAAGCTCGATGTGACTCGCACTAAAGTGGCATGATTTGTTCGCTTACGATTACAATCAGCCATGAAGCCCAATGGGACTTGTCTGACCCTGTTTTCGTATGGATGTAACAACATGGTATCCACGCGAAAGCCGGCTTACAGTACAAGATAGTCAAAAGGGTCATCTAAACCACAAGTTTATGCAGAGTACAAGGCTAATAGCCGGAAACTCAATGATTATCAAGCATAACTTCAGTACTTCCGCGGAATGGCCTTAGGTTTTTTCGACTCGGTAAAAAACGATTTGTTCTCTGAGAAAGGCCACACCCCCATGACTCGGACTTTGGGCCATGGGGACTGGGGACTTCGAAACAGAAACAAACTACTTGGCTATCACAGTTCGAAAGACCCTGGCATCCGAGTCTTGGGGACTTAAAGAAAAGTCCACTTATCAAAGCCCCTGGTATTCGGAAAACCGAGTCTTACAAAGAGAGCCAAAATAGAGAGTCGGGTATCGAGAAAAAGCTCAAAAAATAGACAAGCAATACGGTTATCAAAAGGCCAGGAAAGCCGCAAAGCATATCACGGACTAAAAAGTGCGTTACAAGTTACGACATCAGTATCAGGGGTGCACAGGCGCACCATCAAAAGCATAATAGTTTGAATACAAAGCATCACGTAAGCAAGGTGTTATGATGGTATTGCCCTATTCGGCCTCCTGAGTACGGTCTTCCGGCTCTGGGTCCTGGGCTTGCTGCTTAGCCTTCCCGGCACCCTTACCCGGACTCAATGCGCCAGGGCGGACAGGTGGAGGGACGGCTCGTGTAGAGGCAGACGGACCTGATCCTAACTCGGCCTCTCTCTTCGCAGTCGCCTCCCTCTTCCTGGCCGAGTTAGAAACCCACTTCTCCAAGATATCAAAGGGCGGGGGTGCTTCCTCTGTAACAACTTTGCCATCAGCGTCGTATGCACTCATGATCGTGTTTAGATCCAAACTATCGGCCAAAGTGATAGCCGAGGGGCGCACTGCGGCTTGTATGGCCTTGAAATCTTTGGGTGTAAATTTGGAACCATCCGCCTTGAATTCGGGAAACCCGGATATTACCTTTGCCGGGTCAAGCTTTGGAAAGAAAGCCTTGGCCAGGGTGAAGGCCCGGGTCATACCAATCCGGCAGGACGAACGCTTCCAGATTTCAATCCAGCCAGGCACAGTGGAGCAGGCTTGAATGAGATTTTCTTCACCCGGATATACTTCCGTAGGCCACTTCACGGCATCCAGTATAAATTTTGTGCCGGCAAAGAAAGTCCGGAGCACGGTCTTTAGGGTTTTAGCCTTGACAATGGCATCCCCCTCTGGGGCCGCAAGGTTGGCACCTACAGTTGTAACAAAAGAGAGAACGTATCAACAATCCCGAGTCTGATATAATAAAGCAAAGACACGAAACCAATCAGCAGCAAAAACTTACTAAGCAAGATCTGATAAGTATCGGTGACTTGGTCCGATAGTTTCTTCAGCGCGGTCTGAGCAGCATTGCACTTCTTCTTGTATTTGGAAACATCCTTCTTCAAAGTTTTCATGTCATCCTCAAGGGTTTCCCTTCGTTTTATCTCGGCAAGGAGAAGTTGTTCGGTCTTCAGTAAAGTTTCATAAGACCGGGTTATCTGTGCCTGTAAGTAGCAAGGAACGCGAGTATCAGTTGGATATTATGGTAAGCTGAATATGGCGTAAAGTACCAAGCATAACTTTTGCAAGTCATACTCGGAACTTGGGGACTAGGTATGCAATATGAGATACCAAGTGTCCTTACCTGGTGCTCTGCAGCCATGCGCTCCAAGATCTTGCACTCCGAAGTCTTCATGGTGAGGAGGGTGTTCATCAACTGATCAAAAGTGTCTTTACTCGTATCAGAGGACCCGGGGCCTTGGAAATTCCGAGAAGGGGCTTTCTTCTTAGCGGGAGGCGGAACCCGGGTCATTTGTGTGTCGGAATCCGACGCTCCTTCTTCTGCACCCAAGACGGTGGCTTTGTTCTTCTTGCTTGCATGGGAAGCAATCGGATACTCGGCTTCTTGTGTGTCCGGCTTTGCCGGCGATGCTTGTTTTTCGCCGCTAGACGCGGCTGTAGTCTTATTAGTCGGGCTCCCCTTACCCGGGCCCTCGACCTCCATATCCTCTTGGTCGCTGATAACGACCGTGGCCCTGTAGATGTTGTCAGTGAGCAGCTAAATACACAGTCAGGAAAGGGTGATAAAATGTGGTGGAACATCAGAAAGGGGATTTTACCCGGTGTTCACCGCAAAGTCACAAGGAAATCCGTCGCTGGACTCGGGAGAGGCTGGAAGTTATCAAGTTAGATGTCATGTGGGAATGGTTCAAGGAGAATGTTTCGACCGGGAAAAGATAGGGTAATTACCAGCCCGTCGAGTCGGGGTCGATGAAATACCCGGGTTAAGGGCATCATCACCCGGGTGATTTCGAGTCGACCTGCGCGTGGTCATGGGCGAGTCCTTCAAGAATGGCCAGTGGAATAACATCAAGGAAGCTCATGTATATCATTAAAGTAATACGAATTGAATGCAAGGAGGAGATATGAAACCTTGGAAGTAGCCTCTTGGGTTTTTCTTTTTGATCCTACTTTGATTGTCGGCTCCAGTTCCTCCTCGTCGCTGGCAGATTCTACTTTGCCATCGGAGTTTTCTTCCTCGTCATCTTCCCGTTCTGGATATCATCAGAGTTATAGTTGGAAATGAAGGGGTTATGGTGAGCTTAAAGGAACCAAACAAAATCCGGAAAATACCTTCGTCCGAGTTAGCAGCTTCTTGCTCCTCTGGACTTTTGGAGCTAGGAGAGGTGTTGGTTTTCCAAAAATCATCATCAGCCTGAAAGGTGTCAGCACAAGGGTTATCAACCGTATCAAGTGGAAAGAGCAAAGATAAAGGCATTAAAGTCGGGTTTTCACCTTGGGGGCTGGGTTCTCGAGCGTGAAGGGCTCCAATCCGGATATGTTCCGGATTACCTCAAGCTTTTCTGTCAGAAAACCCTTGATGGTTTTGTGGGTATCGCCAGCTGCAAAGATGTTATCAGAGTACCGGAGCGGGTCTGTAGATTGTCCCGAATACTCACACATCAACTTTGTGCGAATGGAATTAGGTTGAATCCGGAAGTCGACCCAAGTCTTCACCAGGTTGAGCCCGATGAGGCCTTGGGCCGTGAGAGTGTTGATTTTGGCTAGTAGAGGTTGAATTGCCTCCCTATCCGAGTCAGAGGCGAAGGCACTAAATTTCTCGGAGATATCAAGAAGACCCGCTGAGTAACCCGGCAGCTTCTTTTGGCCGGGTGGGGAGGTGTCTTGGCAGTAAAAGTAGGAGAGCTGCCAGTGCTTGACATGGGAGTTAAGGGTGAGGGGTGGCATCAAAGAATTCTTGCGGCGCTGGATGGAAACCCCGCCGCAAGCGAGAAGCGCCCCGTCACCGCTCTCACGGCACGGTTTGCATTGAAAAAGCTCAATGAAAAGAGCTAAACTTGGCGAAGTGCACAAGTATGATTCGGAAAGGACTATGAAGTGGGAGATGTTTAAAACAGAATTAGGCCCGATATCAAAGACGCGAAGGCCGTAATGGTTTAGAACCTCCCGGAAAAAAGGGTGACCCGGTGGGAGGAAGCCCCGGGTCACATGTTCCACAAAGCAAATTACCTCGCCTTTTGTCGGGGTGGGCCGGGTCTCCTTACCCGGCACTCTCCATTGGATATCCTCTTGAGGAGGAAGAACTCCCAGCTCCACCAGCTCCTCCAACTTGGCCTTGGTGACCGTAGACCGCGCCCAGTTGGCGGATATGGAGTTGGTGGCTTTAGCTTTGGTTGGAGTTTTCCCCTGCTTTTTGGGAGCCATGTGGTTGACCTGCAAAGTACAAGGTAAAAGGATAAGAGGACTAAGACACGAAAGTTGTGAGCCGGCCGAGTATCGGCCGGGTAATATTGAGACATGAAAAATTGCGCGTAATCCGGGTGTTAGCTCGCAGAGTAAAGTTCGAAATTATCCGGGTATCAAGCATTATGGCGAAAATTATGGGATCTAAATGTTGAAGGAGTTTTTGAGGGCGATGGATGGCTGCATAGGCACTTGGCGCGAATAAAAGGAACCAGAAAGGGGAGGTCCAGCCGGGTGATTGAGGCAAAGGCGGAAACTTCGAGTAGTTCGAGCCTAGATTGGAAATTCCATCTTCAGATTTGTGGTGAGAATAATGATTGCAGGAAGTAGGAGAGTGGATTGGAGTATGCGTTTTATCCATTGGGCGAGCTAATTCGGCATGGCCGAGAAATCCGTGGCGGGCTGATTTGGATCTGATCTGAGATAAAATCAAAAATTGCAAAGGCAAATTAAGGGGTGCAAAAGGCTTACCGGAGGGGATCTGAGTGAAGCCTTGCGGAGGCAGATGGCGCAGGCCTGGTGTCCCTTCGCGATTCCAGACGGACCGGATGGAGGTTCGCCGGCGGATCTTGGCGGCGGCGCGGGGCAAGCCGTGGCGGAGCGCAGCCTCCGGCCGATGGGCTCCGGTGGTGCGCGCGGGATTTCCGTGGTGGCGCTCAGTGAGAATGAGTTCAGAGGGAGGAAGGAAGCAGAGTGGGGGGAAATGAGCCGTTAGGGTTCGGGTTACCCCCAAGGAGCTTATTTATAGGGCGAATGGATGAGCCCGGTTCAGTGAGCGGGAGCCGGGAGTTGCGGAAGTAAACGGCTATTTATTTGAGTTTTGGCGAAATGTGCTTTAAATGTTGAGCAAGGCATTTGGATAAAAGAAAGAAGGAGAACAACCCCGTGATATCAGGATCGATTATCGAGTATGGAATCTTGGCGTTTTTATTAGGGTTTGGACCTGGAGAATTAAAAAGTGCTCGGAGGAAAAACCCGGGTTACTACATGGCCACCATGGAGTAAGGCCTAGCTGAATATCAAAGCATCTTAACCCGGCCTCCATATGCATGTGTGTTTGATATCTTTGCAGGGAATAGCGAGCGCTTCAAGGAGGATCCATGAAGCCCAGGCTATTCTGGGGACTACTGACGGGGGGATGATAACCCGGTAGGCCAAACTCCAAGGAGTAACCCGGCCCAAAGGACGCTGTGCAAGATCCGGCTAAAGATAAGGAAACCTATAAAGGCCCAAGCTTGTAGGCCCAGTAACCCGGATTGTGGGTTATGGTAGAAGAAAGTTAGGGTTTGTGCGCCGTGTCCGGGTAGGATCCAGGATGCGCCTTGGAGAATAAGCCAGGGGGTACGGGTGCTTTATAAACCGACCCCCAGGTCTAGTTTAGGCAGAGATCTGAGAACCCTAGCAATATCGCTTGATATCGAGCATCCAGTGTAATCCCAGAGTTGAGTTATTGTATCAAGATCGGAGACTCGGCGACTTTGATTGCCGGCTACTAGATCGAATTGCACCATGTTTTCCTCTGAGCTAAACCCTCTCCCAAACGTCTGTGTCGTCTTGCCCCAAGATCAGTTACCCCCGGTAACATCTGCCGTGATTATCCCACGACAGGCCCACTGGCCAGCGTCTTTTATTATGGTCAGTCAACGGTTCGAAGGGGCCACTGGCCAGCGGCCGTTGGCTGGCTCGCCTGGTCCCTTAAATTAAGACCACAGGACGGTCAAAGGGCCACTGTCGCCTCGTCTTCCCGCCCCGCCTCGTCTTCCCGCGCCCCCACTTCCCCACGCGCGCGTGCCACAGCTGCAACCGCCGCCCACGCCTCGGCTCCTGCCCGCATTCATGGCCGCCTGCAACCGCCGCCACGTTCAGGCCGCCGGTTGGCATGCCAGCCCACCCCGGGTCCTTTTTAAAGCCCCCCCGCCGCCCGTACAACCCATCCACCCCGGCCGCGCCCAAGGCAGAGCAACCATAGCCACCATGTCCCGCTGGTTCGGCAGCGGCTCCGGCAAGCGCCCCAGGAACAACGACGAAGGCTCCTCGAGTGGCGCCGGCCGCGTCCCACCACCGCTGGCGGAGGCCTTCGGCTACGGCCCTGGAGGTGTCCGCCCCGGCGGGGCGCCGCGCGTCCCCGCGCCACCTCCGGCTGCACGCCCGCCGCCCAGCGCCGCGCCCAAGGGCAAAAGGTTCCGCCGGTACGTCCGGGTGGACGAGGCCGAGTGGCACTGGAACAACGCCACGCCGGTGTTCTATGCCGACGTCCACCTCCCGGACGGCTGGCACCTGAACCCCCAGCGGATCCCTGTGCCGCCGGTCCCAACCGGCCAGGCGCTGCTCGAGGAGATCGACCGTCGGCGCGCGCTCCTGCCGGCCCCCGTCCGCAGGGAGCGGATGTACGCGTGCGGCTCCCCCTACTGGGCCGCCTGGCTCGAGCAGGAGCACGAGCAGCGCCAGCGCTCCTTCATCCCCGCCCCCCACGAGGTGGACGTCGCGGACTACCCGCCGCCACCGCCCGGCCGGGAGAGGGAGTTGTGGCTCCTCGAGGACATCCCGGAGGACTTCTCCGGGGAGGAGGACCCCGTGCTCCGGGCCGCCATGGAGGAGGCCTGCGAGGCCTCCCGCCGCTCACTCGTCGAGGACGAAATCAAGCGGTGGGAGCGGGTCGTGGCCGCCGCCGCCGCCGACGCCGCCGCCATGCCGCCGCCGCCGCCCCCTAACGAGCCTACCACCTGGTGGCAGCAGATGTACGCCGACTGGGAGGCGTCCGAGGACAAACCACCGCCGCAGCCGCTCCCCCCAGGCCTGGAGTACGGCATGTCCTGGGCCTGGACCGGCGGCGCTTGGGCGCCGGAGCAGGAGGAGCTTCCCCCACCACCACCGCCGCAGGAGGCGCTGCCCCCGCCACCGATGTACGCGCCTCCGATGCCCCCGATGCCTCCACCCCCGGCGAGCCCGGCCCAGCCGCCTGCCCACCTCTGGCAGCCGCCCCCCTACCAGTGCATCTCCTCCGACGAGGAGGACGACTAGATCTCTGCGCCCCTAGACTAAGCTACCCCCCCCCCAAGAAAACGGCCGGCCGCCTGTGGCCGCGCCGCCGCCCCCTTTAATTATGCAAGTCCGGCCCGCCGCCTGTGGCCGCGCCGCCCCTACCTATGTAAGCAAGGCCCCTGGCCCCCTTTTTTAATATAAAGTTTGTGTGCCCAAGCCTACCGTGTCCCTAGCCCATCCCCGCCGGCGAGATCTGTCTACTCGTTCCCGCCGCCGGCAGGGCTTCGCCGAGCCATGTCCACTCGTACCCGCCGCCTGGGGTGTTCGTTCGGCCTGGAGAGAGGGCCGCGATTTTTATACACCTGGGCCTCTAGTCCCGGCGCGTGCCACCAACCGGGACTAGAGCCCCTTTGGTCCCGGTTGGTACCACGGCCCGGGACCAAAAACATATTTCGAATTTTGGGGGTGGCACCCTGCGCGCCCAAAAGTTTTTAGCGCCAAAATTTGAAAATTATTAAGTTTGCACATTAACAATTTCTACATACTTTCGAATTTGACAAAAATTTCAACATGAAAAACACAAGAATTTGCATAACTAATTTAAATCCATTTTTCGTTTAACTAAATAATTTTTCTAACTATTCAAACTATTAATTATTTTACCATTTGTACATAATTTGAATATAAAAATGTTACAATTTTTGTTTTCTCTCGTGATCTTCCGAGTTAGTCCAGAGCATACAAGGCATCCCGGCTGATTTATATAAAGTTCGACAAAGCGAGTTGTACCTTATTGACACGGTGAATTTGAGATCTCCGGGTGAATAAAGCAGGTTGCTCGCCCTCCAGACCCCCAATCACAAAGTCAAAGCGACCATATCTAGCAATAAATGATGCAATTCTATCATTAGTGAGAGACTTCACGTCGGCAATCTCAATTAAAGTGCCAGTTTGTGTCTGATCCCACCAACCCCTCAGAATCTTCCTATTAACTTCACCTATCTCAACTGAAATCACTATCTTCATGTGGATGCCAAGCCTGTGCAAAGCTATCTCTCCTCCTCCAATACCGGAGAATAAGGACGCGACATTAACACCATTGGAAAACATGTTCTTCAACATGTTCTCATAATGAGGGAATGCCTCAAATATGGTCTTTGGAGCGAGAGGAAGGAGACGTGACCTATTCTCAATTGGCAAATTATGGATGTAGCCTCTTTCTTGAGCAGCTGCACAGAAGTGCTTAGAATCCACAAACTCCGGCTCTATGTCATACAAATTTCTGGAAATTTCCACCCATACAATTTTTGGAGCTAGGGCCTCATTTTCATAGTAGAAGTAGGGTGGCTTGTTCATCCTCTAGAGTCGATGTCAGTCCTGGCTGCTTGTCCATCCTCTAGAGCCTGCTCTGCTCTATGTCATACAAATAATGAAGTCAGACTGGTCATAGTTGTCAAGCACTCAATGCTTGCCAGCTTTTGACCGATCAATACAAATTATTGGTCAAACTTGCACCTACTCCATTCATAATCACATAATATGTATAAATATCATTTTGGCTAACAAAATCTCGTTCATACTACGTTATAAGAACTATGATCATGTATTCCACGTTTATTATTACACATCACCAACAACATCCCTATCTAGTCTTCTGAATTTTCTTCGTGTCCCTTGCTTATGATCGCTTCGGCCGTAACCATGGAGCATCTTCATTATTTAACGGGATGGTGGGGTCAGCTTTCACTGTGAAGGGTGGAATTTCAACAAACTTATTATAATCTTCTGACATGTCTGTCGTGTCCTCGATTCCCACGATGTTTCTTTTCCCTGAGAGAACTATGTGACGCTTCGGCTCATCGTATGATGAAATTGTTCCCTTATTTTTTCTTTTCTTCGGTCTGGAAGACATGTCCTTCACATAGAAGACCCGAGCCACATCATTGGCTAGAACGAATGGTTCGTCATTGTAACCAATATTGTGGAGATCCACTGTTGTCATTCCATAAAGCGGGTCTACCTTTACCCCTTCTCCATTTAGGTTGACCCATTTGCACTTGAACAAAGGGACCTTAAAAGAAGGTCCATAGTCAAGTTCCCATATCTCCTCTATGTAACCATAGTATGTGTCATTTTTTCCATTCTCGTTTGTTGTATCAAAGCGGACACCACTGTTTTGGTTGGTGCTCTTCTTATCTTGGGAGCTCGTGTAAAATGTATTCCCATTTATCTCGTACCCTTGAAAACTCCCAATAGTCGAAGATGGTGACCCTGCCAACATGTACAGCTGATCTTCAACAGTGGTGTCATTATAAGATGTGTTTGCAACCAACTTCCGAAAGTCTCCATGTGTTCGCGTTTAATCCATGAGTCATCCTTCCCCGGGTTTGCAGACCGTACAATATTCTTGTGTTCCTCGACATACGTAGCCATGAACATAGAATTTTGCAGAACTGTGTAGTGTGCTTTGGTCAAAGAATGCCCGTCCCTAGGTATCATTGTTTTCTTTCCCAGCGTTCCTTTTCCCCTCAGTCTCCCCTCATGCCGCGATTCAGGAACACCAATTGTCTTAAGGTCAGGAATAAAGTCAACACAGAACCCAATGACCTCCTCTGTTCCATAGCCCTTCGAGATGCTTCCTTCTGGCCTAGCACGGTTATGAACATATTTCTTCAAGACTCCCATGAACCTCTCAAAGGGGAACATATTGTGTAGAAATACCGGACCGAGAATATGAATCTCTTCACATAGGTGAACAAGGAGATGAGTCATAATGTTGAAGAAGGATGGTGGGAACACCAACTCAAAACTAACAAGACACTGGACCACATCCTTTTGTAATCTTGTCAGAATTTCTGGATCGATTACCTTCTGAGATATTGTGTTCATGAATGCACATAGCTTCACAATGGGTACTCGAACATTTTCCGGTAGAAGCCCCCTCAATGCAATCGGAAGCAACTGCGTCATAATCACGTGGCAGTCATGAGACTTCAGGTTTTGGAATTTTTTCTCTGCCATGTTTATTATCCCCTTTATATTCGACGAGAAGCCAGACGGAACCTTGATACTGTAAAGGACTTCAAAGAATATTTCCTTCTCTGCTTTAGTAAGAGCGTAGCTGCTTAAGTAATGACGCCTATCTGTGTGCTTGTTGCTTGGGTCTTTCATACGTTGCTGGTCCTCCCGTGCTTCTGGCGTATCTTTGGACTTCCCATACACGCCCAGGAAGCATAGCAGATTGACACAAAGATTCTTTGTCACGTGCATCATGTCGATCAAAGACCGGACCTCTAAAACTTTCCAATAGGGTAGCTCCCAAAATATAGATTTCTTCTTCCACATGGGTGCGCGCTTATCAGGGCCGTACGGAACTGGTTGGCTGCCAGCATCCTTACCAAAGATTACTTCTAGGTCCTTGACCATATCGAATATATCATTACCACTACGCAGCTCAGGCTTCTTCCGGTTATCTGCCTCACCTCTAAAATGCTTCCCTCCTTTCTTTCTTACGGGATGCTTGATCGGAAGAAATCTACGATGCCCCAGGTATACAACATTTTTACATTTATCCAAAAAAACACTGTCAGTATTATCTAAACAGTGTGTGCATGCATTGTATCCCTTGTTTGTATGTCCGGAAATGTTACTAAGAGCAGGCCAATCATTGATGGTTACGAAAAGCAACGCCCGTAGGTCAAATGGCTTTTGTTCGTTCTCATCCCACACACGTACGTACACCTGGTTTGCCCCACAATTGTAAGAGTTCTTCCACTAATGGCCTTAGATACACATCAATGTCGTTGCCAGGTTGCCTCGGGCCTTGGATGAGAACTGGCATCATAATGAACTTGCGCTTCATGCACAACCAAGGAGGAAGGTTGTACATACATAGAGTTATAGGCCAAGTGCTATGACTGGAGCTCTGCTCCCCAAAAGGATTAAAGCCATCTGTACTTAGGCCAAACCATAAGTTTCTCGCCTCTCCTGCAAAATCTGGAAAGTCTCTCTCGATCTTTCTCCACTGCGATCCATCGGCGGGGTGCCTCAACTTTCCGTCTTTCTTACGGTCTTCTTTGTGCCATCGCAACAACCTAGCATGCTCTTTGTTTCTAAACAGACGTTTCAGCCGTGGTATTATAGGAGCATACCACATCACCTTAGCAGGAACCCTCTTACGCGGGGGCTCGCCGTCAACATCACCAGGGTCATCCGCTCTGATCTTATACCGAAGTGCAGTGCATATCGGACATTCATCCAAATTCTCGTACTTCTCACCGCGGAAGAGGATGCAGTCATTAATGCATGCATGTATGTTCTGCACATCTAATCCTAGAGGACAGAGAGCTTTCTTTGCTTCGTACGTACTCTCAGGCAATTCGTTATCCTTTGTAAATTTTGGCTTCATTAGTTGAAGTAAATTCTCAAATGCCTTGTCAGTCACACCGTTCTGTGTCTTCCATTTCAGCAACTCCAGTGTGGTACCGAGCTTTGTGCTAAAATCTTCGCAATTTGGGTACAACAATTTTTTGTGATCCTGTAACATGTTGTCCAGTTTCAAACTCTCCAATTTGTTTTCACAGTCTTCCCTTGCATCAGCAATAACTCGGCCAAGATCATCATCGGGCTCTTCTGATGCCTGTTCTTGATCACCTCCTTCTTCTGCATTCTCTTCCATTGCAGTATCGTCGTATTCAGGGAACAAAGGATCTTCTTCTTCTTCTTCATCGTCTTCCATCACAACACCTCTTTCTCCATGCTTGGTCCAGCAATTATAGCTGGGCATGAAACCTCTCCGAAGTAGATGGCCGTGAAGGATTCTTTCGGAAGAATGTTCTCTGACGTTCCGACAATCAACACATGGGCAACACATGAAGCCATTATCTTTGTTCGCCTGAGCTACAGCAAGAAATGCATTCAGGCCTGCCATATACTCGGAAGTG
The DNA here is from genome assembly GCA_028641055.1 of Alopecurus myosuroides. Classification (NCBI taxonomy): domain Eukaryota; kingdom Viridiplantae; phylum Streptophyta; class Magnoliopsida; order Poales; family Poaceae; genus Alopecurus; species Alopecurus myosuroides. The sequence goes on from CM054060.1 coordinate 51,933,871, forward strand.
CGTCGGTCACCATACATCCATCGCTGCCGTGCATCCAGCTGCATCGTATAATTAAGTTTATCAAAATACATTACAATAACATATTAATACAGAGATGACCACAGTACATCGACAAATAATTTTTTTTTATGTATCAGTTACAGATTAAAAAGATAATTTGTTAACCTCGGTCGAAGATACCATTTTCAGTGAGCTTGTGTGCGTCTCGGGAATTTCGTCGAACACCTCGTGTGCATAGTAAAAAAAAACACACTAACACCACTCTCTCTCACACCTCCAAGCAAAAAAAAAGATGGAAGGAGGGGGGCTGGGGCAGTATATATAGGGGAAGGGGGCACTGGTCCCGGTTCGTGGACTGAACCGGTCATGCGCGTGCCACGTGGCCTGTGGCTAGGCATTGGTCCCGGTCCGTGGCAAGAGCCGGGACCGATATGCCCCCCACGAACCGGGACCAATGCGCCCAGGCGATTCCTGTTGCCCCGGGCGCACGAACCGGGACCAATGCAGGGCATTTGTCCCGGATTTGGTTGCAACCGGGACAGCTGCCCCCCGCCCCCCTGGACGAGAGGGGTTGTTTCCACTAGTGGTAGCTTCATTTCTCGTGTACAGAGGCGGAGACACGAGAAAATTAATATATGTAAGGCTTTCATCCACAATGTAATACTCACTTCTTTCCACAATATAAGATGTTACTAATACTCTTATATTGTTTGTAATAACATCTTATATTATCGGATGGAGTGACTAGGACACCTACTAATCTGTGTTTCTCTACCCAAAATCCTAACGATGGTTACCGCGGGTCCCATCCACTAACCAATGTCCCTTTTACTGACTCAAGTCCAACTCGTGTCTTTCCACTCATTCGGATCTATCCCGTTGATTAGCGTGAGACCCGGTAGGCTTACAGTAAACTGGACACAGTTCGAGTTGCACTTGGAAGTGATCAATTGGCAACGCCTTCTAACAAAACATGTCGACTCACCCAAATACCAATAAGTAGGTCTTTTCCAGTGTGACGGTATGTCCAAATCCATTTGTCGCGCGATATTGTGTCAAGCAACAAGTGAGTCGATCGTCATCCCTTGTAGCTTGGCCTTCTCTTTCTCGCTCCGTGATATGCGACTCAACTCGACCAACACTTTATTCGGGCTCTTTTACGGTACGGGCAGAGTAACAACAATCATCCAACCAGCCAGATCCAATGGCTTAGGTTGATCCATACTTGTAAACTGAACCACCAGTATTTCTCCTCCAAAGGGTAAAAATGTGTAGGAAAAAAAATGTTCAGCAAAACAATTCCCACGTCCAAACAGATATTTTCGAATGTTTGTACACTAGGCCGGACACACTCGTTCAGCGGCGCATCCAGTCGCTCCAATCACTCGAGGACCAGGCAGCCACTCCCCAACATTCTCATCTAGTCCGCCGTCGCCAGCCACTACATCGACTTTACGGAGGCCGGGTGGCCACGCGGATGGTCACGAACACAAACTCGCCCGAACGTCTGGGCGCAATTATGGAGACCGACAACGGCGGCAGGCAGTGCGTCAGCAGGCTCAACGGCGAGGAGACTGCCGCATGATTCGGTGGCGTCGACAGGCTGGTGAACAATATGTACGCGCAGCTCTACCAGAGATTGCCGACACGCTCCTGTGCCGCCCTCCTCCGCTGATGAGGAGTGGAATCTGCTCGAGATGGACGGGCGGGGTGGCGACATCGGCTCGACCTTATACGCAGCAGCCATGCCCCGGAGGTGCCGACGAGAGGCGGGGAAATGAGGAGCGCCAAGCTGCCGTCAGAGGGGACATGCGGTGATCTATCCCTTGTCGACGCTGACTGATACGTCTCCAAGATATCTATAATTTCTGATGCTCCATGATCATATTATGCCAATGGCTACATGTTTCTCCCTTATTTATAGCATTTTTATACGTTTTCCAGGACTAACCTATTAACAACATGCCAAGTGCCAGTTCCCTGTTTTCTGTTATTTTTGGTTTAAGAAAAGTTGGTCTGAAAACATTCTCGGAATTGGACCCCATAAAGCCCGAAGTGGATATTTTCCCCGGAAGCATCCAGAACACCGTAGGAGAGTCGAAGACGGGCACCAGGCGGGCCACACCATAGGGTGGCACGGCCTCTCCCCTGGCCGTGCCAGCTATGGGTGTGGGGCCCCCATGCCTCCACCGCCTCTGCCTTTTCGCCTGTTTATTCCCCCTGGATGGAAAACCCTAGACACCTGATAAAAAATCCCCGAAAAGTTTCGCAGCCGCCGCCGTCGTCAACCCTAGATCAGGGGGGTTCTGGAGCTGTTTCCCCGCACCCTGCCGGAGTGGAAATCATCACCGGAGGCTTCTACATCACCATGCCTGCCTCCGGAGCGATGCGTGAGTAGTTCATCCCTGGACTACGGGTTCATAGCAGTAGCTTGATTGTTGTCTCCTCCTCCTATGCCTCCATGTTTAGATCTCGTGAGCCGCCTATCATGATCGAGATTGATCTTATGTAATTTTATATGGTGTGTTTGTTGGGATCCGATGAATATTGAACTTATGCCAAGTTGATTATAGTCTTTATTGCATATGTTATTTGTGATCATGCATGCTTTCCGTTGCTAGTGGTTTCTCTGGCCAAGTAGTTGCTAGTGACTCCAAGAGGGGGTATTTATGCTAGATAGTGGGTTCATGCCTTCTTTTCGCCTGCGCTTGAGTAACAGAAACGTGACGGGGAAGGATGTGATGTTGCCACTTGGGAGAAAACAGCGGTGTGAGTGCCAGCGTGCATAAGCATTGTTTACATTACACACATTGTTTAATGCAGTTATTTGTTGCTTGCAACTTAATACCTAAGGGGGTTCGGATGATAACCTGAGGGTGGATTATTAGTCATAGATGCAGATGGATTTCGGTCTATGTATTTTGTTGTAATGCCCGCACTAAATATCATAGTATTCATCATGTTATAATGTGCACTACGGTGCAACCTGTCTTTGTCAATTGCCTAGTTATAATTTGTTCACCCAACATGTTATTTTTATGGAGAGAGACCACTAGTGAACCTATGAACCCCGGTACATTTTCCCCACTGTTAAAACAAACCACAACAATTTCCTGCTTTCTTTACTTACTGCAAGCATACACCTTTTTTCACACTGTACGTCTAATCTTCGTTTTCAGCAAAGTATTTTCCACACCGGTGAGATTGAAAACCTCACTGTACCGTTGGGACAAAGTATTTTGGTTGTATTGTGTGCAGGTTCCACGTTGTTGCTGACACCGGTTAGGCGCCATCAGCACCGTCAGTGGCATCAACCTTCCCGAGATCCTCTTCCTCCTACTGGATTGATAACCTTGGTTTCTAACCGAGGGAAATTCTTACCGCTGCACTCATCACACCCTCCTCTTTGGGAACCCAACACGCCATCACAAGCACCAAGAATTTCTGGCACCATCAGGGCGTAGCAAAATAATTTCTGGCGCTGTTGTCGGGGAGGAAGAAGTCTTCTGACAAGGTGAGTCTCTCACTCTCAACCTCTTTATTTTGTTTATTGTCTTGTTTTTATTTTTGTCTTGTTTTTCTTCTCTATAGTAAAATCACAAAAAAATTAGTTTACTTGATAGTTGTTATTTAATTGCTTGCTGTTATTTCACTAGAATGAGTATCCCTGAAGTTGAGGTTCGTTCTTTTAAGGAACAGGGGGGTGAGAGTTTAAAAGATGCTTGGTATAGAATAAATAATGCTCATAATAAATGTACAAAAAAAATTCTACCCTGATACTCCTGAGGAATTTTAAATTTGTATTTATGGTTGGTATAGGTATGTGTTAGATACTCTTACAAGTGGTAATTTTCTAGGAACTCCTTCTTTAGAAACCTGCAATTTGATTGAAAGTTTAGTAGGACCAACCCCAATTACAACTGTTAAAACTGAGATAACTTTGGGGATGTTATTAATAAACTAAACTATTTGTAAATGAACTTACCAATTTTCCTTGATAATGCTAGCAAAATTAATGAATCAATAATTACTGTTGATAAAATAATCACTGCTCTAGAGGCTAGCAACAATCATGATAATCAAAATTTTAGGATTAGTAAAATAGAGGATGCTATGGTAACTTTAAGCTCAACTTTTCATATCTTAAATTCAAGAAGGAGAAATCCTTTGTGAGAAAGGAGCAAAGATTCATCTATGTTCCCAAGATAACTAAACCCAAATCTCAATTTGTGCTGAAAGTCGCTAAAACAATTAATGAAACTAAGAGTGACCTCCATGTTGAATCTTCAGAAACATTTGGAGTGCATATTGATCCAAATAATGGTTTAGAGGAAGTTATAGTTTATGCTTCTTCACTTGAAAACACTTGAGTTGCTCTTTATGCCTAGCTGAAAGGGGTTAAATAATGCGATACGAGGAGACAACACGTTTTATTTCTCTGTTTTCATTCAGTTTTCCTTTGTTTTATTTTGTGTGCTTTGCAGCTAGGTGTTGTCTATTTCCTTAGCAACCCCGTTGTATCTTTTCTTTTGTGTTTTTGTTGAGCCAAGTAAAGCCTCTAGTGGACAGTTGAGACTATATTTCAGATTTCAACGCAGGAAACAAATTTCTGCTGTCCACTGTTAATTACGTATAAAATCACAGAATATTCAAGATGACCTGAGATTCTTTGTGCTTAATCCTGGGCTATATACGCAACTTTTCTTAGTTTTGACAGATTTCTGCCAATAATTGCATTTGCATCTTAATCTCTTTCTTTTGGTGTTATTTTGAGAAAAATAGTTCCAAAGAAGTTGTGAAAGTAGCTAATATGTTTTAGAGTGCTAGTCTTGTGTTGAAACTGAACCATGTGAATTTATTATTTGGATTGCACTAACGTTGCTAATGAAGATTGTGAGAAATTTGGTGTGAAGGAAGTTTTCAAGGGTCAAGAGAAGAGGATGATATGATGTGATCAAGAAGAGTGAAAATACTTGAGGTCAACATCCCAGCTAATTCCAAGAAGACTCAAGCGTCTAAGCTTGTGGATGCCCAAGGTATCCCCTTCTTCATCAACAAATTATGAGGTCACTTTTAGTGAAACTATATTTTTATTCACCTTATGTGCTTTACTTGGAGCGTATTTTATTTTTTGCTTTTAGTTTATTTATTTATTTTTGCAATAAGCTTGGTTGGACCCTAGAATTCTTTTATTGGAGAGTGACATGCTCCGCTTTTTCATGAGAATACGTTTTATTGTTAATCTCTGTTTTTGTGTTGTATTTAATTAGCTCCTGTTTTGAATGCATCTCTTATCAGAGTTGTTAGTTTTAGTAGTATTATATGAGTACTCTCATGTTTGCTTGTTGTATCATAAGGAATATTTTTGTTAAAACATATCTTGTATGGTGCTTGTTGGGAAAAGAAAATTGCTGCTTGATGTAGAACTTATTACAGTACTAGTAGAAGCTTGTATAGACTGTGGCTAGATCTTTTTCATTCCATGCTAAATGTTATTTTAGTTTTACAGCCTTGTGATTATTGAGTAGCATTAATAGCCTTAAATTGCTGAGAGATTTTAATATGTCTTGAAAGATTTATGAGTTGTTCTTGTCATAGTAAAGCATCACTATATGGTATTCTCTTTCGAATTTTTTATTTGGTTGACTTGCGCATGCTCACACCATGTTTATGACTACAAACCAGTCACGAATAGCCTCCACGAACACTTAGTTTTTGAACTTGTGATACCACTTATGATTTAATTAATGATGTTTATGTCGATATGCATGATTATGGATCCTATGCTCTCTTGATTTGTCGCTCTCAGTCTTTTGCTAGCCTCCACCTGTACTGAGTATGGAATTCTACTCGTGCATCCAAACTCCTTAAACCAAAGTTTTTCCATTGTGTATACCATACCTAACTACATGTGGTATTTAGCTGCCACTCCAAATAAATTTCCCATGTATTACCTTTAAAACCTTTAAAATTACTCCTGTTTTGTGTTCTTGTTTTTGCTCATGAGGACATCAATAGATAATCTTTATCTCACTTGTTGATTGGATTTCACACCCTGGACTAGTGGCTTCATCCGCTTATCCAAATGATGGAAGAGCTGGCAGCGGGGTGCCTAGCCCCAAATTAATACAAACAAATTCACTTCACTATTTTAGCCCCTGATTTATCAGTCAAAGCATAATTCTGTAAACAAAAGAGAAAGAGAGATGACCTTCTACACTAGTTGCGTCCTTCACCATGGGAGCCACTCTTTTGAATCTAGTTGGCTTGTGACGTACTGTATTGTCTGTTTACCATTCGTTGACATAAGCATACACCTCTCCTAAAAAATAGACACTCCTCCACGGTGCCAAACTTTTAATACCTCTGTTTAATAGAATAAAAAGTTCTAGCACATGAGTGATCCCTGCTTCCCTCTGTGAAGGGTCTTTCTTTTACTTTTATGTTGAGTCTCCATCTTCTAAATTTATGCAGAGTTGAGAGAGCATCCATGACTGCCTTTATTTTATGTTGAGTCTCCATCAAGATAATATATCTCCAATTCAGAGGGGAAAATCGCGTCTTCGTGATCAACCTCATGCAACTTGGTTCACAAACGACCCAATCACAACCTGACTGCCACTTATAGACAACTTACTCACGTCGACTCAAATTGTTTGGTGACTCAAATCTGTCTGATCCGCAACTCGGATAGTGCAAACACCTCAGGTATAAGGATTCCACTTCTTGGTTCACTACGTATTACATCTTACTCACGTCGACTCAAATTGTTGGGTCAGTCCAGCCGGATTAAATCTTTTGCACAACTAGTGTAAGATAGATCAACATCTCTATACTCTTTGACATGAAGAACTTAGTCATCCCACTTTCTTACATATTAGCCACGTCGGTGAGTACCACAACTTAAAAAGACTAAGGAGAACATGTGTATGAGCTAATTAATTAGAAGGTTCGACAATTGAATCACATATTCGATGAAAATTACAATAATTAATACAATAGATAACTAATGAATACACATGGCATAAGTGATTGCCTCTAGGGTTTACATATTCCCAACATGGGCCACCTTGGAGCGGCAGTGCTCTTCGAACGTAGACTTGTTGGTCGAACCAACCACGCAAAATTTAAACTAAGTGCAGGAGAAGGTCCGCAAGATCGTGGGCAGTGGCGGCTCCAGGTTTTGGAGGGTCGGTATTCATTGCATTTTTTCGGTGCAAAATATGATTTATTATAACAATTCAGCAAATACGGATAGAAAATTCATAAAATAATTTGGTGGTAACAATTCTTTCGATAAATCAAGTAACACTACATAATTCATAATTCCCTAATTTTTGAATACTCAAAAACAAATTAGCACCGAGCAAATACAACGGTACCTATTTATTGCAGAATTGATGGCATCCTCATCTTACAATATAACTTTGCGATCACCTTTTTGGAACATATTGATGACATCCTCGTCGCTTACTTAATTGAAGAATTCTCTCTCAATAAATGTAACTAAACAATTATTCAAGTATTCATCACCCATTTCTTGCCTTAACTTATTCTTCACGTAGTTCATTGAGGAGAATACCCTTTCAATACTGGCAGTAGCTACTGGTAGAATCAGCACCAACTTGAGAAGCTTATAAACAACAAAATATTGTTCATGCTTTTTTATCTCGACGAGCATAACTAAAAGCTCACATAGATTCTTCAAGATTTTAAACCTTTCATCCTTACGCATATGAGTAATATACATCTGTAGTTGCCATGGAAGTCGTGATAATTCATCACTTGTGAAATCATTAGCATAAAACTTTGTAGCTAGTCTAACCAATTTCTCTTGATCATAAGCTGCAAATAAATGAAGTGGGCTGAATTCCGCCATGCAAGAAAGTAGCTCTGTATTTACCTCATCAAATCTATCATTCAGCTCACGAAGTTTCCTATCAATGACAGTCACATACATATCAACATGGAAGCAATGAAAATTGATTGCACCATTATAGAAACCTCTTCTAGGTCTCCCAACAGGATAGTAAGGACCCTCCATATCAACACCTCTGATTTGGTTCTTTGTAAAAAATGATGTGATCTTTAAAAGAAAATCATCCCACACAGGATCCTCCCTCAAAGCCTGCAAGTGATATTTTGTATCATCAACAAGCTCAATTGCATTAGCAATATCTTGGACTTTCTTTTGCAAAGCTCTGCTCAGATCATCTGTGAATCCAAATATTTCTGGCATCAAGTGTGCCATAAAAACAAACTCAAATGACCGAAATGATGTCAACATGGTTAAAGCTGATATGGCCTCCACACCATCGTACTCTTTTCCAATCTTGGTGATAACTCGTCGTATTGCAAAATACATAGAGATGACATTACTCACGGTTCTGAAGGGAGAGCCCCAACGTGTATCAGATGGCCTTGCCAAACTCATTTCCTGATTCAGCCCACTCCCGGTCTCTACTTCTTCCAATTACAATGCATCAATAAGTTCCTTGTCCTAAGCTATTCGAAGGATCCTCATCCTTTTGCAAGACATGCTAAGAACATTCAAGAAATTTCCAAGTTGTTGAAAAAACCATGTACAATCACCACTCTCCTTAGCAACATCAACAAGAGTTAACTGTAGCTGATGGTCAAAGCAATGAACATAATAGAAAGAAGGCGACTCATCCATAATTAGTTCTTTCAGTCCATTAGAATTACCTTTCATATTGCTAGCACCATCGTATCCTTGCACACGAACCATCGCAAAAGTCAAATTGTACTTCAGAAGCATTTTCTCAATTGCAACTTAAGTGTTAAAGAGGTAGTATCTTCAACATGAGAAATACCAAGAAATCTGACAACCGCCCTTTCTTTCTTATCTACATACCGCAAGAAAACAACCAACTGTTCATTTTGATAAACATCACTAGACTCGTCTGCATGTATTGAAAAGTGACCACCATCAAGATTTTCAATGACTATTTTACTAATCTCCTGCGACAACATTTTATTAGCTCAAGTTGTATATCATGGTGCGTCATCTTGCAGTTATGTGGAGCATTGTTGAGAACCACCCTGTCAACCTCTTCAAAATTTCCCGCTAGCCAATTTAAAGGCTCTAGGAAATTTCCTTTGTTTAGTGAGTCTCCACTTTCATCATGTCCTCTAAATGCCAAGCCTTGGCGCAACAAAAACCTCAAACACTTGAGTGTCCATGTCAAACGTTGCTTATACAATGCCTTATAATGTGATGTGTTTTTAGCAAGAGACTCGCGAATTGATGCTTTTGGTGTAGTGAACATGTCATATTTCTCTTGAGCTTCAACATGAGCACTACTAGCCGAATTACCTTCATGTCTCTTCAAACTTGCTTTCATGTTCCGGTTCCTAAACCCATTCTTCACAAATGAATCTCCACCCGGACATTTTGTTTTGTCCTTGAACAAATAACAAACAAAGCAAAAAGCAGCATCTTTCTGCACACTATACTCTATCCATGGAAATTCCTTAAACCAAACACGGAAAAAACGACGCTCAACTCCGCTTTTATTTGTAAACTGAAAAGAATGATTGTTTGGTTGGCACGGGCCAATCTCGATGTATCTCCTTCGTACTCTATTTTGGTCATTGACATCATACCTTGAGATGGGAATCCTCTTCCCAGGATCATGTTCGAGTGCCTCCAAGTCTGGTTGAGCTGATTCATCCTCTTCATCAATCGCATCGTCATCTTCCACAATTGGGGTTGGGGTTGTGTTTCTGCTCTATGGTTATACGGTGAAAACATCAGTATTCTGGTATAAAACGTGGGCCGAAACGTGAAAACGGGGAACCTCCCCGGGTTTAGAATTCCGTGTTTGCACTAGGGCGAGCTGCAAATTACTCTCAGTCCGAACAAGAGAAGAACTCGATGCATCTGTCTGATCTGGTGTGGATTTTTCATCTGTCATCTTTGCTTTGAAAGCTTTTTCCCACAAGGAAAATATGCTATTTTTAGTGGCACTCTTCTTCATCTACAGCACACGAATGAATTTAGAAGACTAATGCCCCAATTAGGAAGCGATCATGATTATGTACCTATTTATATATGAAGTGCATCGTATACATCAGGTACATAATTTGGTAGGGGAAACTGTGAAGTGCGGCTCATCCGCCATGTACCTATGGTCTGGTCGGTGGTCGCCTGGACATCGCCGCCGTGCAGATTGCAGTTGCGTCCCGCGATCCGCTTGTCGCTAGCGTCTCCTAGGGCGGCGTCTTGCGCCCGCATCCAGATAACTAGAAGATCTGTGTTGCGGCGGTGGTTAGTGGTTACAACATACAGGGCTGATCAATCTTTGCCGATCGTTGCTCGATTTTTTTTCCAGGGATCGGTACTGCTCGTTGGATATGCTGGATATGAGACGTGTAATTATCGATTGTATGGGCCTATGGGCCATATAACTAATACATATAAGTTTTGGTTTGACGTGAGCTTTTGGTATAGAGGGGGCGCTGGGGTATTCGTATGTATTCGAATACAGACGAATACCCCCAGCGCCGCCTCTCATTGTGGGGAATGAACCAAAAAAGAGCAGCGCTGAGCCTTGGTATCGAAGGAAACCTCATGGTGGCGGTGGCTGTTGTTGGGAGCTCTAGCAAGAAATTTCACTAGCCCGTCGGCATGATTTTAATCGAGATGGAGGGGGAAGTAACGAGGGAGTCCAGATAACTTAAAGGAGGCCGGTGGTGCCGTTGGGAGCGAGGAGGGTGAGTGGGGAATGTGCGGCCATTGCGCGACAGAATAGGGGTGGGGTTTAAAGACGATGGGGAGCTCATGAAAAATAAAAGAGAGGAGAGAAGGGTCATGGGGTCTTGGGTTGAGGTTGCTGGCGGCTGCTGGGCTTCAGCCTATTGGCTTGCCTCTTCATTTTGTTTTCTTTGATTTTTTTTTTCTTGAAAAAAATAACTCCAAAACTAAGTTTTCAAGTCTCATTAAATTTATAGAAATTCAAACGGAGGCATTAAAAATATGATGAAGCTTCCTTCATATTCTGGTTAGAAACAATAAAAAATAGACTTTAGGCCGATAAGACTTATTTAGGGAATACAAGAGAATATGAGTTTTACGATTTTGGAATTTTATTCCAAGCAAAAATTAAATGCAACATTCATCCCTATTTCGGTAATTAAATGTAAACCTACCATGATGCTTTGAATTCTATTAATGGTTTTAAAAAAAATCTAATTCCTAATTGTCTGAACCTTCTAAATTTTTAACACTGTATATATGTTAGAAGTATTCATTTTATGAATTGAAATTTGTGCGATGCTACAAAAACGGTCATATGCTCCCTGTCCTCTAATTTACTGAAATATGTTCTTGCACACATTGATACATAGTAGATAGTCGGTCTCAAAGCTCAACTGGGCACTAGATTTGAAGATATAGTACTATATAGACCAGAATTTCGACATGAGTGTCGATAGCATCAATGATAGACCATCACCACCTTGTCATGGTTAACATGTTACTTCATGTACACAACCATGTCCAAATAGTAACAAATCCCGATGCTTCCAAGTCCGATGATGTCTGTGGATTTATTGGAATTGCTAAAATAATTCCTGTTAAGTACAAAACTTCTATAGATTAGGCATACTTTATGTAGATATGGACAAACCAGCAATGGAGCTTTACTCTTTGCTTTGCTCAGTTATGCGGGATGGTTTCTTTGCAAATTATGGTCATGTTCCATCTCTCGTGCTTCCATGATTAAATAGGGGCACTATTGCACTAACTTCTATACGGTGTGGTTCAACAACCCGGCTCATCAATACTGCCATAAGAGGCATAATTCATTTATATACAACTAGACGCATAGGCCCGCTTCGTCGTGCCGCCTGCTGGACATTGTTGCACCACCTGCCATATGATTTTGTTCCTGAAGAGTATATGTGCTACACTTATGCATTTGTGTGGGATAGGAACTGCTATAGAGGAAACCGGTTGAGGTACGACGGCGGTGGGCCGATCATTGTTGGATGTGCATCACTAGTAGAAAACAGGGCATTGAGCCAAGCCCAATGGAACCGGATGTGATACAAACCGGTTCAGAAGGGTCTGTCCCTGGGCCCCACCCATGCAGCAAAATGCCCGCAAGGCCTTTAGGACCGGTTTGTAACACAAACCGGTCCTAAAGGCCTTGCGGGCCATTTGTTGCAGGGAGGGGGGCCCAGGGACAGACCCTTCTGAACCGGGTTGTATCACAAACCGGTTCTACAGGTTTTCTCATTTTTTGCAGCCACTGCGGGTCCCGCTGTCATATCCTTTAGAACCGGTTTGTAACACAAACCGGTCCTAAAGCCCTCCCCTAAACCCTACATACGACCCCGAGCTCAGCTCATTTTTTCCAGCTCGAGCTCAACTCCATTTTTGCTCTCTTCTTCGTCTTGTGAGGTCTAATCCATCCCCATTTTCTCCACCATTTGTCAAGATTGTTGGTACCCATCGGTTCTACGGTTAGCATCAACGTTCCCTCTTCCGGCATTGCAGGTTTTGCTCGTTTTCTTGCTCATTTCATTTTTGTTGTGCTAGCTAGGTGTTTGATGAAATGCCTAGCTAAGCTAGAATTTGTTATTCATTTTGTTATGTATACAAATTGATGCAATTTGAGCTCAAAATTAATTATGATTTGTGCTTTTTTTAGTGTCGCGCGCCTTGTCCCCTTCCTCACTACCGTCGATCGCCCCATCACCGACACAACCTTGGTGAGCCTATTGTTTTTATTTACCAAAACAAATTTTGATTTGTATGATTTACGTATTAACTTGTATATAATTTTCTAGAGCCATGGTTTTGATATCCGTCCCCGTTGGCCCTCGTCCAGTCTATGATTCGGATGTGGTATATTATCTTTTTTCACTACATATTTTCATTTCCTGATTATACGACAATTACTTACGCCTACCAACTTGACATAGATATTTTTATATAGGAGGTAGTGGAACCGGAAATGCCAATCGACCCTATTGTTGAGAAGTTATACTTAGTTGAACAAGAAAATATTGGCTTGAAAGAAAGATTGAAAAAAACTGAAGAAAGGTTGGAAAAAACTGAAAGAGAGAAGATGACCTTAGAAAAGGTTCTTGCCGGTGTCGTCGATAGTCACAAGAGCGAGATGGACGCAATGCGCCTGAAGATTAGAAAGATTAGGAAATATGCAATTAGTAAAGAGGATTGGTATCATTATGTCGTCGGGTCAATTGTTACCTTTGTTGCGATTTTGATCGCATTTGTTGTTGTTTTTAAATGCATTAATTAGAGAGAGTTTTTATGGATGGTTTCAGTGTGTATTTTTCTGAGAACTATATATGTATGGTCACTATACGCTAGTTTGGTATTAACGTGTGATGAACTTTTTGTATTAATTAATTAATTTAGTCATGATGATTTAGCATAATGGTTGTTGATAAATTTATATAATGCAGATGAACCGGCAATGGATGTACAGTGATCGACGTCGTCCCGAATTCCTTAATGGCATGCATAGTTTTCTCAATGTGGCTGAGAAAAACAGGCAGAATGGATTTATTTTTTGTCCATGTAAAAAATGCCAGAATAAGAGGAATTTCCCTAGCTCAAGAACCATACACACCCACCTGTTGCAAGAAGGCTTCATGCCCAGTTATTTTTGTTGGACCAAGCACGGAGAAAGAGGGGTTATAATGGAAGACAATGAAGAAGAAGAGGATAATGATAAGTATCCTATGTTCGATGAACACGGTGATACTGAAATGGGGGAAGACGAGCCTGAACTTGAGGACATTGTTGATGAGTCTGATGATGATCTTCGTCAGGTCATTCGTGAAGAACAGATAAACTGCGCAAGTGAAAACGAGAGGTTGAAGTTGGAGCGCATGTTAGAAGACCACAAAAAATTGTTGTACCCAACTTGCGAAGATGGCCAGAAAAAACTGGGCACCACCCTTGAATTGCTGCAATGGAAGGCAGAGAATGGATTATCTGACAAGGGATTTGAAAACCTGCTGAAAATAATGAAGAAGATGCTTCCAAGAAATAACGTGCTGCCCTGCAGTACATACGAAGCAAAGAAGGTTGTCTGCCCTCTAGGATTGGAAGTGCATAAGATACATGCATGCATCAATGACTGCATCCTCTACCGCGGCCAGCACGAGAATTTAAATGCCTGCTCGGTATGCGGTGCATTTCGGTATAAGATCAGGCGAGATGACCCTGGTGATGTTGAGGGCGACGATCGCCCCAGGAAGAGGGTTCCTGCCAAGGTGATGTGGCATGCTCCTATAATACCACGGTTGAAACGTTTGTTCCGAAACAAAGAGCATGCCAAGTTGTTGCGATGGCACAAAGAAGACCGTAAGGAAGACGATATGCTGATACACCCCGCTGATGGGTCGCAGTGGAGAAACATCGACGATAAGTACGAGGACTTTGCACATGACGCAAGAAACTTAAGGTTTGGTCGGAGTACAGATGGCCTGAATCCATTTGGGGAGCAGAGTAGCAGTCATAGCACCTGGCCCGTGACTCTATGTATCTATAACCTTCCTCCTTGGTTATGCATGAAGCGTAAGTTCATTATGATGCCAGTGCTTATCCCAGGCCCGTCGCAACCCGGCAACAACATTGATGTGTACCTGAGGCCACTGGTTGATGAACTTTTAGAGTTGTGGGCTGACGAAGGTGTACGTGTGTGGGACGAGTACAAACAAGAGGAATTTGACCTACGAGGGTTGCTATTTGTTACCATCAATGATTGGCCCGCTCTTAGTAACATCTCAGGACAGTCAAACAAGGGATACAGCGCATGCACACACTGTTTAGGCGAGACAGAAAGTATACATATAGGCAAGAATGTGTACCCGGGGCATCGTCGATTTCTTCCAGACAGGCATCCCGTAAGAAAGAAAGGAAAGAATTTCAAAGGCGAGGCAGATACACGGAGGAAGCCAACCCTCCCTAAAGGTACTGATATATATGACATGGTCAAAGATATAAAAGTAATCTTTGGAAAGGGTCCTGGCGCACAATCTGTTCCAAATGACGCCGACAACCACGTAGCCATGTGGAAGAAGAAATCTATATTCTGAGAACTACCCTATTGGAAATTCCTAGAGGTTCGCTCTGCGATCGACGTGATGCACGTGACGAAAAATATTTGCGTGAACCTGCTAAACTTATTGGGCGTGCATGGGAAGAAGTCGAGAGATACACCAAAAGCACGGCTGCACCACCAACGTATGCACGAACGAGACGACCTGATGAATCCAGAGAATTTCAAAGGTCCTGCCAGCTACGCTCTTACCAAGGAAGAGAAGGAGATCTTTTTCCAAGTCCTGAGTAGTATCAAGGTCCCGTCTGGCTACTCGTCGAACATAAAAGGAATACTAAACCTGGAAGAGAAAAAGTTCCAAAACCTTAAGTCTCATGACTGCCACGTGATCATGACCCAGTTACTTCCGATTGCATTGAGGGGGCTTCTGCCAGAAAACGTGCGAGTACCCATTGTGAAGCTATGTGCATTCCTCAACGCAATTTCTCAGAAGGCAATCGATCCAGCAACTCTACCAAGTTTACAGAAGGACGTGGTCCAATGTCTTGTCAGCTTCGAGTTGGTGTTCCCACCAACCTTTTTCAATATTATGACGCACCTCATAGTTCACCTAGTCCAAGAGATTTCCGTTCTCGGTCCTGTATTCTTACACAATATGTTCCCCTTTGAGAGGTTCATGGGAGTCTTGAAGAATTATGTTAGAAACCGTGCTAGACCAGAAGGAAGCATGGTCAAGGGCTATGGAACAGAGGAGCTCATTGAGTTTTGTGTTGACTTTATTCCTGACCTGAACCCGATCGGGGTTCCTCAGTCGCGCCATGAGGGGAGACTGCGTGGAAAAGGCACGCTAGGAAAGAAATCAACAACATGTATGGACGAGCAATCTTTCAGTCAAGCACACTACACAGTTCTAGTTAATTCCAGCTTGGCGGCTCCATATATCCAGGAACACACGGATATTTTACGCTCGGAATATCCGGAGCAACCTGAAGATTTCATTGCTAAAGAACACGCGAAGACTTTCGTAGGTTGGTTGCAAAGACGTCTGATTAATGACAACATTGTTGAAGATGAGCTATACTTGTTGGCCAAGCAACCATCTTCGACTGTATTGACCTTTAAAGGGTACGAGATAAATGGTAACATATTTTACACGGCAGAACAAGATAAAAAGAGCACCAACCAAAACAGTGGCGTCCGGTTTGATGCAAAAGACGACAACGGGCAAAGGGTCACATACTATGGTTACATAGAGCAGATATGGGAACTTGACTACGGACCTTCCTTTAAGGTCCCTTTGTTCTGGTGCAAATGGTTCAACCTGTCAGGCGTGAAGGTAGACCCGAAGTACGGAATGACAACAGTGGATCAGAAGAATCTTGGGTACGACAATGATCAATTCGTCCTAGCCAATGATGTGGCTCAGGTTTTCTATGTGAAGGACATGTCTAGCAGACCGAGAAAAACAAAAGATAAGGAAACGAATACATCAGACGATGAGCCAAGGCGCCACATAGTTCTTTCAGGGAAAAGAAACATCGTGGAAGCGAGAACAAGACAGACATGTCAGAAGATTACATTAAATTTGATGAAATTCCTCCCTTCAAAGTCAAAGATGATCCTAGCATTCAGTTAAATGATGAAGATGTTCCATGGTTACGGCGCAATCAGAAGAAAGGCAAGAAGAAAAATAGAAACGGATCGTCCCTTTAGTACCGGTTGGGGACACCAACCGGGACTAAATGGGTTAGGGTTTCGTTTGGACCAATCAGATAGAATCACACGGATCGTGTGTTTGTTTCAACCGCTTGTGAGTCGTTGGATCCGGGGTGTGTTTCTTTCCAGCTGTTGTGAGCCGTTCGATCAGGGCTACGGTGTGTTTCTTTCGAGCTGTTGTGAGCCGTTGGATGAGATGTTTCTTAACCGTTGTATCAAAACCCTAGCTCAACACTTTGTGAGCCAGAGGACCCTATATATAGCCCAGCTTCATACACCGTTCAGTTCATCTCCCAAATACAAAACATCCGGATTCGCCAGCATACGCCCCGCTGTGCATTTGGTATGCATATATGCACTCAGTAGCCACTGCGGGGTTGGATACTGGCGATACCGTTTGTTTTGTTCTACACCCTCCTTTAAGGTTTGATACATCATATACTCAGTTCATCGAGCAAATACAAAACATCCGGATTCGCCATCATACGTCCGGCCGTGCATTTGGTATGCATATATGCACCCAGTAGCCACGGTCGGGCTGTATGATGGTGATACCGTCTGTTTTGTTCCACACCCCCCTTAAGGTTTGATACATCATATACTCAGTTCATCGAGCAAATACAAAACATCCGGATTCGCCGTCATACGTCCAGCCGTGCATTTGGTATGCATATATGCACCCAGTAGCTAGCCACGGTTGGGCTGTATGACGGCGATACCGTTTGTTTTGTTCTACACCACCCTTTAAGGTTTGATACATCATATATTCAGTTCATCGAGCAAATACAAAACATCCGGATTCGCCATCATACGTCCAGCCGTGCATTTGGTATGCATATATGCACCCAGTAGCCACGGTTGGGCTGTATGATGGCGATACCGTTTGTTTTGTTCTACACCCCCCTTTGGAAACAGAAAGAAGAAGAAAAAGAAATGTGCGCCCCCCTGTACAGGCCTTTAGGACCGGTTGCCGTTAACAACCGGTGCAAAAGACCCTTTAGCACCGGTTGTTAACCGCAACCGGTACCAAGAAAGGCAAGAGTAAGATTGTGACGACCGGTTGTCACAGAGGCAGACAGAAGAAGTCACGGTATGGCAGTCACGTATTCAACATCAACCAAGAAAGGCAAGCGTAAGATTGTGACGAAAGGTTGACAGAGGGAAATACTCGCGATATATGTATGTACTTTTTAAAAGTGAGAAACAAAATACCAGCGGGCTAGTATACCAAAATCAATCTACATGTATGGTATCTCGCTAAATTAATCTATATATATGTATCCACGATATATATGCTCGATGTATCACTTGCGCTCTCACTTCTCGTTGCCTTACTCATTACCCACCCTAACTTACCACAGGCGCATAGACCGCAATATGCGCCTGGGGTAACATTACCGCAGGCGCACAGACAAAATATGCGCCTGGGCTAAGATCTATACCACAGGCGCATACTTTGTAATATGCGCATGGGGTAAGTTATCAGATTACATTAAATTTGATGAAATTCCTCCCTTCAAAGTCAAAGATGATCCTAGCATTCAGTTAAATGATGAAGATGTTCCATGGTTACGGCGCAATCAGAAGAAAGGCAAGAAGAAAAATAGAAACGGATCGTCCCTTTAGTACCGGTTGGGGACACCAACCGGGACTAAATGGGTTAGGGTTTCGTTTGGACCAATCAGATAGAATCACACGGATCGTGTGTTTGTTTCAACCGCTTGTGAGTCGTTGGATCCGGGGTGTGTTTCTTTCCAGCTGTTGTGAGCCGTTCGATCAGGGCTACGGTGTGTTTCTTTCGAACTGTTGTGAGCCGTTGGATGAGATGTTTCTTAACCGTTGGATCAAAACCCTAGCTCAACACTTTGTGAGCCAGAGGACCCTATATATGCACCCAGTAGCCACAGTCGGGCTGTATGATGGCGATACAGTCTGTTTTTGTTCCACACCCCCCTTAAGGTTTGATACATCATATACTCAGTGCATTTGTTCTACACCCCCCTTTAACACATCCATCCATGTTATGGTGGCGCGTGGCACGGGAGTTGTGACGCGTGGCCTGGAGGGCGCGGTATAAACTGTCGCGCCTCGAGCGCTTCTTCTTCATCCCTCTGCACCGTCGCGCTTCCACCATGCCTCCGAGGAGGAACAGCACCACCGGTTTCCGCGGCGTCCGAGCGCGGCAGAACGGAATGTTCAGCGCAGATATCCGCTGGGGGGATGACCGCATCCCCCTCGGCACCTTTGCGACGGCGGCAGAGGCAGCCCGCGCCTGGGACGCGGCGGCCTGGCGCCTCAACCGCCCGCGGTCGCTGATGAACTTCAACGACTGCCACACAGTCTGGGAAGCGGAGGCCAGGGCGACGAAGCCACAGATCATCACTGCCGCCGACCACCTCCACCTCCGCCACCGCGCGTTTCAGGGCCTAGTCGACGCCAGGGAAGACCGCGTCGTCCGCGAGTATTACCGGAACAACCCGGGGGAGGAGAGCGCCGACGAGGAGCTCTGGCAGACCCGCGCGGCTCAGCGGGCGGAGCGCCGCCTCGAACGCCACCTCGCGTTAGATGCGGCTCGGGAGGCGAGGACGAAGGCGCTGCAAGAGCTTCGTCGGGCCGACCACGCCGGCGAAGTCTGGGCCTCCGACGATCCGAGGTGGGGGCCTATCTCGGACATACCAGCATGCACCTCCGATGATGACGAGGAGGTCACCGAGGAGTTCGGCGACGATGATGACCCGGAGGAGGTCACGGACGAGTTCCCCGACGACGACGGCGAGGAGTAGTGTTCGTCTGTTTTCTCTTTTTAATAAAAGAATTTGTATTCCCGCGACACTGCGGCAATCGCTAAATCAATCTACATGTATGGTATCTCGCTAAATCAATCTATATATATGTATCCACGATGTATATGCTCGATGTATCACTTGCGCTCTCACTTTTCCTTGCCTTACTCATAACCCACCCTAACTTACCACAGGCGCATAAACAGCAAAATGCGCCTAGGGTAACTTTACCGCAGGCGCACAGTCAAGAGATGCGCCTGGGATAAGAGCTTTACCGCAGGCGCATGTTGTGTACGGTGCGCCTGGGGTAAGTGATCACATATACAGAAACAGTAGTTTTTCTGTTTTGTTTTCTTGATGTGTTTTTGTTTGTTTGTTTTGAAATGTGTGTTTGACATAATATAGAAATAGTATAGCTAAGAATTAATATAGAAATAATATCCATTACATAATAATATATACATTACATACTAATATATCCATTACATGCATATATCGAACACAAGATGCGGTACACAAACAACATCTATGGATCCGTCGAGTAGATGCGGAACAACTCGTAGGAGACGTATGCATCTATGGCTGCATACTTGATGTTGGTCCAGTCCAGTGGGTTCTTCTCCCACAACCAGTGATTCTTCGAGGGGAAATCAGTCTTCATGGTTTCGTAGCCCTCGTGGATGAAGTCAGTTGCCATGAGAACCATCCCGGTCTTCGGCCTGTTCAAATCAGCAAAATGGATAAGATCCTGAAGATCAATGTAGTGATCTTCAGGTTTCACAATACCCAAGCGCATCAACTTCGGACGGTCTTGCGTGTTGTCAACGCTGCAAAAGTCATACCCCTTGTTGACAAGAAAATCAACAAGTGCCGGAGAATGCTTTGAACTACTGCAACAACAAAAATTTGATACGTGTACGTGTTAGATATATTGCAACACATGTATTCTTCACATGTAACAAACAAATCAAAGATGCAAGATTGTACGTGTGCGTTACCTTGACCATTGGAAGACCAAAACGGCCTCCTTGAATGCAATCTGGATGACTGCAACATTCCGTTTATCCGCCGTATACTCTAAATCAAGCCCGAAAAACCGGTGTTCTTCGGGAGAGGAGAAATACAGATCGGTCAAATACCGAAGAGCACCGGGGATATCCTCGCAATTGTTGGTGTAGAACACGTCGAGACTTTTGCCGCATGGTCTGGCCACATCATATCTCTTAGAAACTTCAGCCATGGTGCTTAGTGGAGGAAGATCAAGAGAGGAAGAAGAAAAGACAGAGGAAGAAGAGAAGAAACAGAGACTCACGATCGGGCCGGTGCGCACTGTAGCAATAAAACCGCCGCGCGCGGGAGGCGAGCAGTTTGTATTAAGACCTTTAGCACCGGTTGCTAACACAAACCGGTGCTAAAGGCCTGTACAGGGCGCGCAGTCTGGGTGTGGCCCCAACTACAGGCCTTTAGCACCGGTTTGTGTTAGCAACCGGTGCTAAAGACCCTTTCGCACCGGTTGTTAACACAAACCGGTGCTAAAGGTCTGTAGTGGGGATATATCTCTAGGGACTTCTGAAAATTTGGCTCATTTCCCTTCGCGCGTCTTCTCCTATACGTCCACGTACGGCGAAGCCCTGCTCCGGCACCGCGCCTCCGTCCGCCTCGTCGCCGTCGACCGCCTCGCCTCCGTTCGCCGCGCCTCCGTCGGCCTCGCCTCCGTCCGCCGTGCCTCCGTCCGCTCTATGTCTCCGTCGCCGTCGATCCCCCGCGCGGCCCCGCGTCCGTCGCGCCTCCGCGGTCGCCGTCCGCCTCCGTCGCGCCTCCGTCTCGCCTCCGCCTCCGCCGCCCCGCCTCTCGCCCCTCGATCGCCGTCGCCGGCCTAGCTAGGTAAGTTTTATTTCGGTTTTTTTCAATTTTGTTTTAGTGTTAGAATTTTTAGAGTTAGTGTTAGAAATTTTTAGAGTTAGTGTTAGATTGTTTTTAGAGTTAGTGTTAGTGTTAAAAATTTTTAGATTTAGTGTTAGATTTTTTTAGAGTTATTAGTGTTGGTGTTAGAAATTTTTAGAGTTAGTGTTAGATTTTTTTAGTGCTTTATTTTGTTTTTACAATTTTGTTTAGTGTTAGAATTTTTGTGTTAGAATGTTGTGTTAGAAAATTTCACTAAGTTAGTGTTAGAAAATTTCAGAAAGTTAGAATATATAATTTCAGTAAGTTAAAAAATTTCACTAAGTTACCATATTGTTCCTGTTTAACTTTCATCTTATTTCTGTTATATTTCTCAATTTACTATTTTTTACTAAGTTAGAAACACTAAGGTATTTTACTTAATTATGGAATATTTACTTAGTCCGGGCAGGTTTTTAGTTCATGTCTTTGTTGGACCCGCCGGGGGATGTCCGGGACTGGGCCCCGCCAGGCTGGCACTGGGAGCTCCTTAGTACCGGGGCACGCGGCTTGGTGAGAAATCCGGGTGACGTGGTCGACCCGGATATTCTTTGGTGGCCATCGCGTGGGCCACGCTCGGTGCGGAGAGAGCCGGCCCCTGAGGAGGTGGTACAACAGTGTATCAGGGAGGAGGACGAGCACGTCCGTCGCTACATGTACTTGCTCGATAGCCAGTATAGCAGCAGTTGGTCGATTATTCGGAGGGTTCCTTACCACGTGAGCTATGACCCTATGAGGGTTCCTTATCTATGGATGCGTAGCACCCGTGACTCAGCACCCCGCGGCTTAGGACCCGGTCGGAGTTAATTATTTTGAGAGATGTCACGATCGAGACTATGTATAAGTGATATTATTCGATCGTGATGTATTAGGGTTTAAAAAATCAACCCGAGCTATGTAACTCTTGGTGTGTCCAGAACTATTATTTCATTAATATGTCCAGAACTATTATTTTATTACTGTCCGATGAAATAATTTCGCCAAGTGCCCGATGAAAATTTCGCTAAGTGTTCTTCATTTTATAAATTTTACTAGCAGGTGTTGAGCTATGGATCCCCAAGAACCTGCACATGATCAGCACGCCGATCAGCTCGCGGGAATGGGTGAGGCGGAGAAGGAAAGATACGTGTGCGAGATGATTTTTGATAATGCAACGGCCATATATCGTGATGACGACGATGGACAGGCGTTTAGCAATCAATTTTTGAACGACTCCGGTGACGGAGATCAGAATATAGAAGATGTAGTAGATGATGACGACGACAACGTCGAGGATGAAGAAGTGCCCTCCAGAACAAACTCTGCGAATGTATATCTCAAGTCACTGTTCACGCAACAATTAATTTGTATTGCACTTACTAACGAATCATTATTTTCCCGTTTAGGCGCCTTCCGGAACAGCTAGCGCAAGTACTGAGACAAAGTCGAAACGAGGCCCGGCCGCAAGGTTGAAAGATACCGCAAGGTTCCCGATCGATACAATTGCTGCTGATGGCAAACCACTGCAGCCCCCAGAAACTTATCGCAAATTCGTAAATCAGTGCGGAGTTGTTGTAAGAGACCTGGTCCCGATCAACTTAATAGAATGGAATAAGCCGAAGACCGGGGCCAACGTTGGAGCTAGTTATGTCGATGAAAGATTGAAAAAAATTCTTTGCGAAACGCTATGGCTAAATTTCAGCGTAGCGGAAGATAAGAAGAAGAAAGTCGAGAAGTGGGCTTTGAAGAAGATGGCCACACAATTCCAGAGGTGGAAGAAAGAACTGTGGAAGAAA
This sequence comes from Alopecurus myosuroides, assembly GCA_028641055.1. Taxonomy (NCBI): domain Eukaryota; kingdom Viridiplantae; phylum Streptophyta; class Magnoliopsida; order Poales; family Poaceae; genus Alopecurus; species Alopecurus myosuroides. Next base: position 51,957,148 of record CM054060.1, read on the forward strand.
TATAAGGACGAAGATCCAGTTTTCACTAGGAACCTAGTGAAGATAAGAGACGCTTGGGATGATTTTAAGGCGTACAAGAAATCGGGTGTCTTTGTATCCCGATCGGCCAAAAATTCGGAGAATGCGAAGAAGAAGAAATATCACCATATTTTGGGGTCAGGTGGCTACATGACTGCCCTGCCTAGGTGGCGAAGCTATGAAGCTGCGCTTGTGAAAAGAGGTATCATTCCACAGACACATGACTGGCCCGATAGGTCCAAGTTCTGGTTGTTCGCGCATGGGGCAACGTTGGACGCTGAGACTGGGATGATTTTTGCTCAGGGACCATGGTCGGAAAAAATAACAAAAGTCGTAGCAGACCTAGAGAAGGCAATAGAAGCTGTTCGAAAAGGAACTTTTGTTCCTGATAGAGAGAACGACGAGCTGACGAGGGCACTCGGGAACCCCGAAAAGTGGGGACGAACACGAGGCTTTGGAGCGGATACCCCATGGAGCCAAGGGCTTGCAGCAGACATTGCCACTTACAGAAGCCGTGATAGAAGCAAGAAAAAGACGAGTGAACGGATATCGACATTAGAACAAAAGGTGGATTTTCTCTTGAAGAAAGGGGGACACCCTCTACCTGACACTGAAGAGGAGGTAGAACATCGTCCTGCACCTGATCAGCTGCAAATAGAAGACGATCATGCCGTCCCATCTCAGCATAGAAGCAGCGTGGGTTCCACGCACCTGCAGCTAGAAGACGGTCGTGCAGTCGAACCGTCGGCGCCTCACTACCCCGTGGATGATATCACGGAGAAGACAAACTGTGAGATACATATGCCAATGGGGAACATATCCTTCAGGGTGGCGTCAGGCTATGCTTTACCGAATCAACCTGGAGCAACCTACCATGGTGGTCAGATTCCAGCATCCCATGCTCGTGTCGGGTTGTCAACAATTACGCCGGGATGCCATTCAATTGAGCTCAGTATTCCTGGAGGTGAAGGCGAGAAGACACTGGGAGAAATGGAGCTTGGTATAATCTTGTGGAATAAGAAACACATCGTGTTCCCTAACTCGGCGCCAAGGCCACCGACTCCTCCAGGTACGAATGCACCATACCTCCATCAATTACTGAATGTTGCACCACATGTTATCTTATTTTTAATAGTTTTTTCACTTTCGTACAGAGAATGCACGACCTCCAAGTCCACCCCCCAACGAACCTCCAAGTCCACCCCACAACGAAGATTGGCCGGAGCCCGAGGCCGAGGGTCCATCGCCCGTGCACTCCCGTGAGCCGACGGATGCGCCCACTACGGGTACGACAAAGCGGAAGCTGCAGTTAAGAAGAAACGGGACTCCTCCCAAGAAGAGACCAAGGAAATCCAAGAAAGTCGAGAGTCCCCCGAAGTTACCAGGCTTGATGACTGAGGAGGAACTAACCAATGCAGTGGCATCCAAAACCAAGGCATGGTTCGCACAGTTTCCCCTGAAGCCCCCTCCAGACCACTGGAAGGAAACTCTGAAGGACATCCCAAAGTGGAAAATTGAGCGGACCGTCGACAACTTATATTATCCTGCACCGCCGCCACCGCCGCCCCTTTCAGACTATGAACGGTATATTGAAAAGAAGCACGCCGCACAGATGAAGCAGGCGGAGCAGACGAAATGCGGGAAACAAGTTCCCCAGCTCGGACAACAAGAAGCACGGTCAGTTGCCCCGCTCAAGGTCTTATCTGACCAGGCTTCAGTGTCCTGTCCACGCATGGGCGACGTGGGTTACGCTATTGCTGATGTGGTATATAAATACAAGCCCGGGCACCCTCTGGTCGAAAATCATACTGATCTAACAACCCAACTACGGAGTTTACATGATTGGTACTTGGAGGCCGCAAGGCAGGAGAGAGACTGTATCATGGCTCAAATTCAGGATCAACACTACTTCGGAGATTATGGTGTCGAGCTTGGGTTCGATGATTTCTTCCAGATGTACAATCAACGTGCCCTCGACAAGTCTATCCTCAGCTGCTACTGTTTGTAAGTGATTTATTTGTGTAATTTAATTATTTAGTTAAGCTCGTGTTCGTTGCCCGTATAATTATCACTCACGACATTCTTTTTGTACGCTACTATGCAGAATGAAGATTCGTGAATGCAGACTGGCAGGAATCTGGGACTTTGGGTTCATTGACCCGTATTCGTATCATCAAAACACAGTAGAAACGTTCAACAAGACTACACCGGATGATTTGCTAAGGTTTTTGAAGCGACAAAGTACCAAAAAAGAAATACTTTGGCCCTACGGATTCAAGTGAGTGTTACTGTCTTGTAGACATTCCATTTTGCTTACCTGATGTTAAGTGTAATTGATGAGTATGCATGACTGCGTGTGTACACGTGCGCAGCGGCCACTTCATATTGTTCATCATTAGAATCGATAAAGGACAAGTTGAAGTCTGGGACTCGTTAACCTGGGGCGCTGACAGATGGAAGAGCGCGCGTCAGATGCTTCAAAAGTATATATATATCGGCCTCTTTCGTTCATCGGCCTCTTTTTCGTTCATTCCCTGATATCAAGTAAGTAATAATTAACTCTTCTATTCATTTTTCTTTTGTCGCCCAGGGTTTGGCAAATGTTCATCAAGGAAGAACCCGGTACATGGGCAGACAAGCTCAACTTTCACCTTAACAAAGTAAGTAGTACTAAGTACCCTGATTTAAATACCATTACCATTCTCTTGATTATTATTAATTTGACTGAATTATGTTTCTCGTATATAGAAAGTCCCGCAACAACCATAGGGAACTGATTATTGTGGATACTACGTTTGCGAGTTCATTCACAAGAAGATCAATGAGAAATCCCGTACTACCAGAACTCTAGAGGTACGTAACCGGATCTTCACAACTTTATTTATGTTGCCATTAATTATGTTTAGTTTTGTTCATAACTTAATTGTTTTCATCTACTTCTTTTCAAGATGGCACGAAAGCGGGCGCAGCTCAAACCAATCGACCGTTGCAAGGCTATTGCAGAGGAATTGGCAGGATTTCTTCTCACGCAAGTCATAGCAGAAGACGGAGAATTTTTCCATCCTATGAACCAATTATAGCCAGCTCCCTTCTCTATGCAAGTATACAACTATTCAAAACGAACTTCAGATTATGTAATTCTCGGTCGATTACTTCGTGTTACATGTATATATATATGTACTACTATTTGGTGCATCAACATTTAACCGCAAACAGAAACGGAAACACGTAAACGGAAACCCTGAAAATACGGAACACGCCCTAAACCCTAAACCCTAAATACGGAATTGGAAACCCTGAAAAGAAAAAAGAAAAAAAAAAGAGAAAAAAAAAACTTTAGGACCGGTTGGTGTTACCAACCGGTTCTAAAGGTCCTCCGCCTACGCGCTCTCTTCGGCGCCCACGTGGAGGCCTTTAGAACCGGTTGGTGACTGACCGGTTCTAAAGGGGGGGGGGGGCTTTAGTCCCGGATACGTAGCACCGGTTTTGTATCCGAATCCAAAGGCCCTTACAAACCGGTGCTACTGGCCTGTTCTCCACCAGTGCATGATATGCTCACACTGATCACAAGCATGATATATGCACTATTACCAGCATTATACTCACTATCAATAAACCTGGAGCAATCACAATAGTTGTATTAGAAACTTTGTATATAACCTCAACCAGGTTATCAACCATAACAAACATAATACATTGTTATAAGTCTACGGGAAAACTTCCTCCATACGGACATTTAGTCATCTTTCAACTCAGCTAAGAATACTCTTTCCATCTAAAAGCTTCTTTAACTGTGGAGAAAAGATACATGGTTCAATTCTTCTAGGCAAAACTAGTTGATCTATAGTAACTATAGTGAAACGTTACCATGAGGAAATAGCAACATTTTACACAACAGAATATAGATTTTCCAACTAGAAGCTCATGTTGGGACATGCCCTACAAATGGGTATCTCGTACTGATAACACTTCTAACGTTGAGTATTAGATAAATGCGCACAAAATATTGTATATGTACACTCTTTTTTGGGTGTCCGCTAAACCTTGCTTCTACCTTGATCATTGAAAAGGAAAGCGTTAAGTCTGCCATTTCTATGTTATAGCTCTATAACTTTTGTATGATTTACGAAGAATTTTCACGTTCCCTTTGTTTCATGGCTACGCATACCCAATTTAAATAGTACACCTCGTAATGGTTTGCAATGAGTCGCCCAAAAGTAACTCTTTGAGCAAAAAATGGTCCAATTTAGCTAACCATAACTACAGATAATTATACCAGCATGATGTTACTATGTCCAAAATTTCTCATATGTCATAGGAGATGCTGTAACACAAAATACAAACTATATGGAGCTATGTAATTTAATACATAAGATAAATATGACCAACAATAACATGGAGAAGCGGCATGTTCCATAGAATTGGCGCACTTAAAGGTAAGATTAAACGAACATGGAGAAGCGGTATGTTCCATGGAATTGGCGCCCAAGGAATTCATCATTCACTCTGACCATGAAAGATGTAGTCAGGTTCTCTCTCTGTCTTATATACAGCCAAAAAGGTTTGTTCAATGGCGAAATTCACCAGTGAAGTTCATCTTTCTATATATTGTTTATTTTCTAGACTATGTTCTTCTTCGTCTTCTAACTAAGACAGAGAGAGAACCTGACTACATCATTCATGGTCGGAGTCATTTGTACGTACGCAAAGAACGCATCCCAAAATTATTCTCTTCACGCCACATGCACTATTTTTGTTGTTGTTAATCAATAGACCGTGCTAGCTGTTAATTACAAACTGATCATCATCAGCAATCCGCTAAGAGAGAAAGAAAAACATCAAACTGAGATCGGAATCTTCCCAACATGCTATTAACAGTACTTTTGTATGGAAGAGTGTCCCAGTATTTGGATGAAAATTCTCCTCGTGAAACAACAAGGTGGCATCATTATGTAGATGACGTCGACAGGTGCTGTAACGTATACATATGGACGCGGCAGATATTAAATTGATGTGCGTGATACGATTGCCTCATGAGTTGTGCTCATGGGTGTTCCACAGTTGTGCAGATGGAGTTTTGTATGTCAACTAAAATCATACTACTCCTACGCATCAGTTCTAGGAAGATAAGGGGCAGGTCAAGTCTGAAGTCCGAACCTGGAAAAGGTTGGACGTTTCTCTGCTAAGTATATATTCTTGTATGGATGCTTGGGAACCATATATGTAATGCCCTTCCATTCGGTTGTGTAATAATTGACGCCTCCTTTACCCTAATTTTTTTGTCGACGTATTCTAGCACTCCCCCGATCCATAAAAAAATATTCCTCACTTAGTAAAAACTTTGTACTAATTTAGTACAAAACGAGCGACATATTTTATGAATCGCGGAGGGAATATTTATTTCCGCGGTTCTCCATCTAGCAAAAAAAAATCGTATATGGGATAACAGTTGTGCGTGCAACTCTTTTCGGCATACCGAAGGAAAAAAAAAAGCGCGTTACCGACGTACGGCCCGTGGAACGAGAGCCGCCATGGCCTTCATGCGAACTAAAAACGCAAGTGTGACGACGTTTGGCCTTCCTACGGAAATGGATCACAGCAATATCACACGTGCAGCACCGTGACCGTCTCATGGATTGTTGGCAGGCAATCCATGACACGTACGTTCGCATTTCGTTGCGGATAATTTTTTCCTCAGCAGATGCGCCTGCTTTCCGCAACGACGATTTTTTTAAGGGAAAACGACAGAATTCATTAGGCGATATGGAAGTGTAGTTGGGCCGGCTAATTGGAGGCAGACACGCAAATGAACTCGTATTGATGCATGTGCGTCTGAGCCGGCCGGTGTTGTCACTCTCCGGCTAATTTTTTTTTATGACTGTCGCCACCTGTATTGTCTTCAATTTCCTGTGACAGGGTACATGCATATCACGTACGGCCAATTGCATGCACGGGCGCCCAAGATCGTAGCCGTAGACCGTAGTGGGCATTGATCGTCTGCTGTCAAGATCAACAAGGACTCGCAAAAAAAAAAATCGAGGACACGCGGTGCATATATGAACCAGCCACACATGACACATGGGTCCGTAATAACTAAATTAAATTTGATGCACCGTGCATTATTACCAATTGCTTCCCGAATGGAGACGGCCGGCGACGAGCTTGGCCACGGATTAACTGGCCAATCGCCCAGGCCGTTTGCAAGCTGTTGCTGCCGTGAAAGAGTGCCGTCGCCGATGCATGGTTGGTCGTCCCTTTTTACCCGGTGGGCCTGTCAAGGATGTGGCACGCAGCTTGCGGGCAAAAGTACAGCCGCAGGCTCCGCGCTGTCCAGCCAACCCTTCACACACACACACACAAAAATTAAAATCGAGACGAAGACACAAACTTTTCTCTTTATGAAATTACGAAATAGCTTCAGGTAGGAGGTTTCCACGTACAATTCCCGTATAAGACAGGATTGATCGGACCAAGTTCACGCTCTGAGCCCATCAAAGACCCATGATTTGTGTCGTACATACAATGTTCGGACCAAACTTGTCCTACTTATACTTATATAGCAGAGCTCATGACATTACACATTGGATAGGGTTTACAAAACCAGACCAAGCCTATGACCATGATAACCAATGCATAAACATGATTAAAAATGCACAAGCAGGTGGACCTACCATGCCTGTTTCTCGGGTGCTGCCCGGGCTTGTTTGTCCCGAGCGACTGGAAAATACCGATTTGTCACAGCGATGGCATCCTCGAAAGCTGTCGTGCCTGGGCAAAGCTGGCCGATTATTGGGGCGCCATGCCCATAAGGCACAAAATTGGGCCAGCACGCACGCACCGGGAGATTGATTCCAGGAAAACTGATCGATCCCCACACGCACAGGGAGAAACCAAATCGAGTCTCTCTCTGTGTTTCTCCTCTGTGAAACCTCGTTCGTACAAGCGGAGCTTCCGTTCCCAAAGAGGGCTGGCCAGGCGGCGACCTCCGAAGCTCCGACTCGGCGAGACCGTGGATGGTCTCCGACGACGGGGCCGAGCGTCCCAGGAAACCAGGCGCAACCGCTGCAGCACAGATCGTGCTGGGAATTTTTGACACATTGGACCACCTCAAAATATGCATTGCTAAAAAAGACCACTTCAAAAATTATTTGTCAAATCTGCCGTGGCGGCAGGCCGGCCAAGCGACACGTGGAGGGTGCCGTCAAAGCCGGAGGCGGCAGGCCTTGCCGCCACAGCAACAGGCGGCATGTACCCATGCACTCCCAGTAACGAGTTGGCTAATTAAACTACCATGACACGGTTGGCAGCACCACGAATCCCAATGCCTTAATGATGAGGAAAGAGCTCTGGTGGACGTGGACGCGTGAGGCGAGGCGGACCGTGGCGGCACACTCCACGTGTTGCTTGGCTAGCCTGCCGCCATGGCAGATTTGACAAATAATTTTTGAAGTTGTCTTTTTAGCAATGCATATTTTGAGGTGGTCCAATGTGTCCAAAATTCCCGTGCTGGCAGCAGACGACAGCCTCAAGCGGAAGTGAGGCGACGGCTCGGGCCTGAGCAGCGTCACGGCGACTAGGGTGGTTGAAACTGAGGGTGAAACTTCGGGCGCAGGCAGTTCAACCCAAGGCCGGCGGGCAGGTTCGATCTCGGCAGCTCTTCGCAGAAGACAACTAGGTTTGCAAAACTATGGTTTGACTTACTTTCCAACTTTCCAAATTGTAGTTTCAGCACCGCTAGTTGCACAATTTAGATGAATTTTGTACTTATCTAATAACTGAAATGATTAGAAGCACTATCATATTGGACATAAATTTGTTTCAATTACAGATATGATGAGTTTTTTGGTTGAGACGAGAAACTTACCACAATCACAACCACATCGTTTGGGAGACACATGTGTTTAATCCAGATGATATAGTTTGTGATCCCTCTCTTCAAAGGCAAATTAATGATTACCATCGGGATGTTCAACTCTAAGTGAGAACTGCATATCTTTTGAAGGGTCCAACACAACCAATTGTGGACTTTCCTAAGAAGTATGGAAAAGGATTTAGAGGTTTTGCATAAGATTGTTACGAAAAGTATGATTGGATAGAATATAATGAGTCTAAAGATAGGGCATATTGTTTCTATTGCTTTCAATTTTAGAAAATGGGAAGCACACAACGTTTTGGTCATGTTGTCTTCAACAAAATGGGATTTAGTGATTGGAAGCATGCGTACAAAGCTTTTAGTAATGCAAGATTGGTGTCTAGTAATGTCTTCACCGACCATATTGGGCGCATAACTAGTGACCAGAATAATGCAAGATTCAATTATGATGCCTTTAGTAATCAAAGGCAAAGTGTGTCTAGTAAGTTTACTCAGGCAACCAAGAATTCGGATTACAAAATCAGTTTGATTTCTTCTATGCATCGTGCTAGATTTCTCATCGGTCAAGGCTTGTCCTTTCGTAGCCATAATGAATCTCTTAAATCATTAAACATGGGCAACTTTGGTGAGATGGTAGAATGGTATAAAGAGAAGGATGAAAAGGTAAAGCATGTTTATAGCCATGGTAGAATTTCCAAGATGGTTTCTCCTAAAATTTTAAAAGATCTTGCCAAGTGGTGTGCACAAGAAGTTACCAAAGTGATTATGGGGAAAATTGGTAATAAGAAGTTCGCCATTCTTATTGGAACCATTTAATGATGTGAAAGAACGGTTGATGTCGATGAGAGATAGTGGTTGGGAGGCCTTGTTTGACGAGCTCCAACTATTTAGCATTTCCAAGGGTATTCCAGTGCCAAAATATGGATGAACCAATATCGGTTAGAGGTCATACAAGGACCGATGGGATGTCGTACACTAAGCTTCATTGTTACAAACTAGAGATTTTCTATGTTGTTGGTGACAAGATATGTGTTGAGATGAATCGTCGCTTTTGCGAAGATTCTAGAGAGGTATTAGAATGTTTCTCTTGCCTTAATCCAAAGAGTTCTTTCTCAATGTTTCATGTGGACAAGCTTGCTCGCTTATCTAAAATTTATCTTGCAGATTTCTCTAATGGTGATCGCACAACCATAAGAGGCCAACTTGAGACTTACATTCACAATGTGCGAAGCCATACCGCCTTCTCTACTTGCAAAGATCTTGAAAGTTTGGGTATGAATATGATTGAAACGGAGAAACATTTGGTTTTCCCATTGATATACAAACTTATTGAGTTGGCTTTAATATTGCCAGTGTCAACGGAATCTGTTGAGAGGGCTTTCTCCGCAATGAAGATCATCAAGTCTAAGTTACGTAACAAGATGAAGAAGGGTTGGTTCAATGACTTAATGATATGCTATACCAAGCGGGAGATATTTAGACAACTTGATAGTGATGTTATTGCTACACGGTTCCAAGCCATGAAGACAAGGAAAGGACATTTACCTAAATGGCCCAGGCCTACTAAGGACATGGTTTATGGTGTGTGATTATATTTTGATGATTGTCTTCCGGAGGTACCATCATATAATATTGGATCCTCACCTCTAATTTTGTTTATTGTGTAGAGAATTATGGATCCATTTGGACATTGTATTTGGAAATGCGAGCTTTCGTGGTAGACTACTGAAGGCTTGGAGCTTCATTATTTTTAACAATCTCATATCTAGTGGCGATCGATGAACATTTGAGCTTTTGTAGTCCATCTTACGACAATCTCATATTTAGTACCGTTTGTACCTATGAACATTTGCATGTGTAATTATTTTTTATGTACCACGTGTCCGTATCTATCTTTGGTCCTGAAAGCTTCCCTATGTGATATTTATATTTGTTGATATTTAATTTTGTATGCAAAAAGTATTGGTTACACTTTGTCTTGCCTAGGCTTGGAAATTTTTCTGGGTCCGCCTTTGTGCACTGGCACGTACTCTGACATCAGTCATAAAGAGCTAGCCAGGCCGTGTAGTGTGCCGGACTTCCGAGAGTACTTATATATATGTGTGCATGTATCTCGTTCGTTAAAGACACCAGCCGATACCATTCACAAGATAGAAATTCTTGGAACGACATTGTACGCCCAAGGTGGTTAAGAAAAACAGAGGATTAGGAAGCATCGGGACAGAGGGTGTTACTAGGCATCACATTCTTCGAACTAGGTATCAAAGAGTGACTACGTGTACCATGCCTCTTTGCCATCCTTGTTTTAGCATGGACGGCCTCGTGCAGGCACTTGTCGCATTGTTTCCTCATGACCGTTGAACAAACGGAATTACACGTAGCCAAACTTTGCTGCAGTGTCAGTATCGCTAAAGAAACCTGAAGACGGAGACCTGGAGACTCAGATGCTGAAATAGCATATGTATACGCTTTCAACTGCAGTACAGTGAAGTTGTGGGCCGTTTGCAAGTTGGGCTGTCGGAGATATCCGGAAAGGAGTATCGACCGGCATCCAGAAGCCGGACCATAGGGGCAGGCCCAAATCCAGAAGGCCCAAGAGGGACAAAGCGCAGGGATGCATCCGGAACAACCGTCGCAACCCATCTGGCTACTAGAATCCAGATGAACGTAGATTGTAGGTTGGTAGATGTACGGTTGATTTTCCTGTAAGACCCGATCCGGCTATCTATGTAAAGCCGGATGGGAGAAACCCTAGGGTAAATTTAGCCTCGTACTCAATCTGTTTAGATACTTGTAACATGTGCCCGGCGACAGCCGTCATAGTTGATTTGTAGGAAGTATGGAGCCTCTCCGGCTAACCTGAACCTTGGTAAAACTCCGTGTCCTCGGCCCAAAGCGCTCCCTCATGTTAGCCTTCCCCGCGGTTACTCCTAGAGAGATGGCTACCCCTTACGGGAAACCTGATCATGGAATACATCAAATGGAGCCCACCGTGGGGAAAGCTACGTCTGGGGTGATCTTCAAGGAAGGACTCCTAGGTGGCATCGGCGGCACGATCGTCGTCGGTAGCGCCGTCCCGGGACAGTATGGCATTTATCTCGTCAACAACAATATGGTAACGCCGGAACGAAACAACATCACTGCTCCTATATTGTCCCGGTTGGCACCGCCAATATCTTCGTCAAGCTAACGGCAGAGGCAATAGGGGTTTCACGGAGGAAACAAATACTTTGCTCCCACCCACCACCCAACTCAAAGGTAACAAAAACGCACCCAACTCATGTAGATATACAATTCAGTCTTCATTGCAAATCCCCGGATTTATGTTCGTTGATATGGTGCAACCTAAGCCGATGAGAGAAAACTCAGAGCCCGAATGTATCTTAGTCGCCATTGATGGTAACATAGACTCAGAAACCGGAACTAATTCTGATGACGATGTCATTTATTTTGCTAAAAAAGTACGAAGGGCCTCTGGATTCTCCAACAGCATCTATATGACAGAGCCGGCAAAACCAACAGCTCAGGATGAACAAACGCCCTCTAAGGAGGCGCAAGCCCTCGAAAAGCTGGCTGCCAAATGGCGAAGTACAGAAATCATGCTCTCTGAAAGAACATTTCCATAAGGCGAAGTACAAATCTCCGCCTCTTCCACCCAAAAAGTCGCATCCGCCAAAGCGGACGTCAACGGCAGTACCTAGTAGGCTGGATCTCCAGGACAAGCCATTGGATGAAGGTGGTCCAAGTGGTACGAAAGATGTTGGTGGGAAGAAAAAAAATCCTCTCCACCATAGTAGATCATTGAAGAACTCGATGAGCACGCCTTGCTTCGAACCCCAGTTGATCCTGCGGAGCCCCCATGGTTCCTGGAAGCCACATGCCAGCCGTTGATGAAACAGACTAACTACCTGGAGCAGAAGTGCAAGGACATGAAAATCGTGCAAGAAGCCATCGAGGAAGCCCAAGCTTCCATTGAGGAGTATGAATGGCGCGTAAAAAGATCCACCATCCGGTCCAGGGTTGTCAAGACAACGGCGGACGGGTACGATCCAGTCCGCCAACAGATAGCAGCCGTCAACTGGATGAAACAATCAACACGAAAAAACACCAAGGGAGAGATCGTGCTCAGAACCCCTACAGTCAACACGACGGTAGCTTATGAAATCATGAATGATGATCGCTACTCACCGGAAGACAAGATAAAGTACGGGAACGTCCTGCTTTGTCAGACTTCGGTCCAACAACAAAATGGCGAAACACGTTCCAGGAAGCTGCTAGAGAATTCTCAGCTTTACAGAACCCATACTATAACGGTCCTTCCGCCAAGCTTCTCCAAAGCCTCGAAAGAGAAGGGTAAACTGCAGAAGGACAACGAAGCATCGAAAACAGGCTCCAATCATGAAAATCATGAGGTAAAACGCGAGAAACACTCAACCCCTCATAAGAAGTATATTCCTCATCAAGCCCGCACAGCCAGGCATCGTAAGACTTACCAACCCCTCCAAATCCCAATGGTGGACGCGGAAGATTAGAGAGACGACAGAGACAGGAGCGTTCATGTTCGTCGCACGACAATGGGGGAAGACACAGAGATTGACCACCCCCAAGACCACAAAATAAACCAGCGGGAAAGGCAGAAGCCGAGCCACGACGCGAGCACTCAAGGCATAGTGGCTCACACCGTACCATTCAAGAACCGTGCACTCTTATGCGCTAGAAATGCTGGTTGCGATTAGGGCAGGCAAGGATGCAAATTAGCTAAGGCCTAAGTGCTTTGGCGACACCATCCGGCATCTGGAGCTCCACGCAAGATTCACCAAAGTCCGCGCGACACACAAGCGCTCCGACCTATCAACCAGTCATGATACCTTGCTGCCAGATTACCACACAACGGTGAAAATCAATGGCGGCTCCAATCTGGAAGCAGTACGCTTTCTTCCCTTGACGTTAATCCAAGGATCAAGAACATGGATTGAAAGCCTTCCGCCAAAGTCCATCAATAGGTGGAAGGACATGGCGCAGGTATTCACCCAACACTTTGGGGTACGTACAAACGCCCCAAGAGTATTAATGAGCTGCAAAACTGTGTCCACTACGGCAACGAATCCAGTGTGGATTACATAAATAGTCGAAGACAACTGAAGGACGACCAAAATCCCAACCAATATCTGCCAAAACACCAGAAGGAAGTGAACGTCGCGTTCGATAAAGGTGGACCGTCCAATGGAGAAAAATGGAAGCGAAAATCCAAGGAGCCATACTTCAATAAAGATATTAGAAAGATGGACTAGGACAAAGTGAGGATGGAGCCATCTCTCCACCACTCTACGTTTGGGACGACAAGACACTCAAATTAGCCATGTCGCCTGAACAACGAGTTCAAGCGAGATTCTGACATCAGGTACAAGGAAAAAACTTCAAGAAGAAGTGCAACCCAAAACCGAAGCCCAAAGCCGGAGAAGTAGATACTGCCTCCGACCACGGACGAACAAATCCAGGAACATTATAGAAAGAGAGAACCAAAGTTCCTCATAGTGCATCAGAGCATAAATCACACTTTCTTGGCAACACCATCTGCTAGAAAGGTGAAAGCCGCATGGCACGAAAGTAACGCCATCATGCCATCCATCCCAAGTGTCCTGAAGTATGCCGAGGCTTCAATCACATGGGATCACAAAGACCATCCGTCACACATCCCGGACCCCGGAGCGCACGCATTACTGGTGAGCCCATCTGCTAGATTTGGCGCCAGCATAAACCTCCTAAACCTAAGTACATTGGAGAAGCTCGGGTTATCCCGGAAGCAATTAAACCACATCAATGTAAGTTCCATGGCAATGTCCTTGGAAGAAAAGCCAAATCCATGGGAGAAATCTCCCTGGATGTCACATTCGGTGATGAAAAGCACTTCCGAATGGAAAGAATCTCTTTTGAGGTTGTACCGTTTCAAAGTGTCTATCATGCCATGCTTGGGTGCCCGACATTCGCCAAATTCATGGCGCCCATGCTACGTCCACAACAAGATGAAGATGTCGGGCCCGAATTGCGGTGCCATCACTGTGTGTGGAGACTTCAAGCTGACAAAGGAGTGAGAAATGGCGAATGCCTTATGCGCATAAACCGCCATCGCCAAAGAATAGCTGCGTGAGCTGGAGAAGGATATGAAAGCCAGAGAAATGCCAGCTGGCTAGGAGGCAACACTGAAGATGAAAGAAACCTTCAGCGCTTAGAACACCAAGAAGGCCAGGCTAAACCTCAATGACCCGGAGAAGCTAGTCACCATTGGGGCCAACCTGGACCACAAATAGGAATGCGAACTCGTGTAGTTCCTCTATGAGAACGGGGACATATTCGCCTGGCATCCACAAGATATGCCATGCCTACTTGGGGAACTCGCCGAGCACTCCTGAAAAGTGAAAGAGGGATCAAAGCCCGTGAGGAAAAGCCTCCACCGTTTTGATTCGCGAAGACGCAAGGCCATTGGCGAAGAGATTCTCCGACTTCTAGCAGCCAAGTTCATCCGAGAAGTTATCCGCACTGATTGGTCCGCCAATCCGGTGTTAGTCCTAAAGAAGAATACAATAGAGTTACGAACGTGTATAGATTATACATGGTTAGAAAAACTTTATCCTAAACATCCTTTCGCTCTACCAAGGATCGATCACATAATAGATGCAACAGGTCCGAGCTTTTATGCTTTTTGGACGCTTACTCTGGTTATCACCAAATGTGGATGCGAGAGTCAGATCAAATCAAAATGTCTTTCGTAACGCCGTATGATATGTACTTTACATCACCATTCCATTCGGTTTGAAGAACGCTGGCTAAACATACCAGCCTTGTATGAAAAATGCCTACATAAGCAAATTGGACGAAACATCCACGCGTATGTAGATGATATCGTGGTAATAACCAAGGAAAAAGCCACACTCCTTGATGATCTGCGCGAAACTTTTGAAGTTTACGCAAGTTATAAATGAAGTTGAATCCGCTAAAATGCGTATTCAGCGTCCCCGCATTGAGGTAAACCCAAAAAAGATAAAGTCATACTGGACATCAAACGGCCAACATGCCTAAAAGATGTCGAGAGATTAACAGGCTCAGCTACCGTCGTTAGCCGTTTTATAAGCAGGCTAGGCGACAAAGTGCTTCCACTATACAAATTAAATAAAAAATCCTACATATTTGTCTGGACGCCGGAAGTAGACACCGCCTTAGGGTAGCTCAAGAAAACCCTGAAAGAGGCACCATTTCTGGCATCCCCGCAGGAAGGCGAACCCATGCTGCTATATATGGCAGCAACTAACAGGGTAATAAGCGCAGTCTTAGTGGTGAAATGAGAAAATACGGAAAAGAAATTCCGGATCAGCATCCAGTATATTTCAATAATAAGGTCTTTTCAGAATCAGAACAGAGATACCCGCACCACCAAAAACTGGTGTACGGCGTATTCTTTGTATCAAGGAAGCTTTGCAATTATTTCCAAGGGCACTTAATAACGGTGGTAAGAAAAGCAAAACTAAGGGATATAGTCAATAACGCGGACGCTACATGTCTAGTAGCCAAATGGGGCATCGAGCTAGCAGCATTTGACATTAATTAGCAACCCACGACAGCAATAAATTCCCAGGTATAGGAAGATTTTGTCGCGGATTGGAAGAAAGATATGGACAAAATAGCCGTCGCGGAACGCCCATGTTGGATTTTGCACTTTGACGGATCCACTATGAAAGAGGGCTCGGGGGCTGGAACAGTCCTGAAATCTCCAACGGGAGAAACTATGAGCTATGTGTTACAATCCATTTTAATGCCTCAAATAATGTGGCAGAATATGACGCTCTGCTACATGGCTTGCACATAGCAAAATACATTGGTGCCCATAGGATCCTATGTTACGGTGATTCAGCCTTAGTGCAACAGCAATTGTACCAAACATGGGACGACAAAAACCCCATTATGGCAGAATAAAGAAGAACTGCGGAAGAATTCTCCATTTGTTTCCTCGAATTCAAGGTCAAGCATATCAAACGCAAATAAAAATGGTTGTAGATGCACTAGCAAGAATGGGCTCCAAATGCAAGGAGCTACCCCCTCACATCTTCCTCGAGCACCTAAGAGCACAATCCATCAAAGGCGGAGACGTGGACTACCCACTAATATCAGCATTGGTGGCTGATACGTCCATTTTGCATCACTATTTTATATCGTAATTTTCTGTTATTCATCGATAAATTTCATATTATGATATATTAATTTTGTTATTTCATCTTATTTTGCATGTTTGATAATTATTGGAGAATAAACACCTAGACCAAAAATCTGATGGAAACGACAACACCGTCAAGATACCCTATTTCTGAATATCAGAAGAAGAAGGGGGGCACTGGAGGAGTCTTAAAAGTCCAGATGAGGGAGCTAGCCACGAGGAGAGCCGGAGGGGGGCCACCAGGGGCGCACACCATAGGCTGATGTGCCCCCCTTAGTCGCGCCTATAGGTGGTGTGGCCACCCTGGCCCACCTCTAGTCGCCTCCTTTCGCGTACTTGATCCCTAGGGAACCCTAAGCCCCA
Organism: Alopecurus myosuroides; assembly: GCA_028641055.1. Lineage (NCBI taxonomy): Eukaryota > Viridiplantae > Streptophyta > Magnoliopsida > Poales > Poaceae > Alopecurus > Alopecurus myosuroides. The sequence continues at coordinate 51,973,608 of CM054060.1, forward strand.
TAGAACCATCGAGGAAATATTCCGCCGTGTCCTCGGGGCGGAAAACAACAGAGAGAGAAAAGCTCTCCGACAGGGAAAAATCTACCGGGGAAATTCCTCCTCGGAGAGGGGAAATCGTTGCCATCGTCACCGACATCGCTCCGGACATCATCAAGATCATCATCGTCCTCACCACAAGCATCATCACCCTCACCGTCCACTTTCATCCCGCTGTAACAATTAGGGTTCTTTATCGTTGTTTTCAACTAGATCTCTATCCCGGTTGGGTTACTTATTAGTAGTTGATGCCTACGAGATTTATCGGTGTTTGCACTTTATGACCAGAATGTTATTCATCATTATATCACCTCTGATTATGATCATATGATGTCTCGTGAGTAGTTCGTTTAGTTCTTGAGGACACGGGAGAAGTCAAGATGTTAGTAGTGGAATTATGTTGAAGGAATATCTAGTGGTTTGATATTTAATTTGTGGTGTTATTCTTCTAGCGGTGTCATGTGATCGTCGACTACATGAAACTTCACCTTTATGGGCCTAGGAGGATGCATTGTGTATTTGGCTACTAATTGTGGGGTTGCTGGAGTGACAGAAACCTAAACCCCTGTTAGGGAACCGATGCATGAGGGAGTGTAGGATCCGAGAGTTTAAGGCTGTGGTTAAATTTATCTTACTTACTTCTTGTATTTGCGGATGCTTGAAAGGGGTTTAATCACAAGTATGTATTAATCCTAGTTGGGTGGTGCATTAGCATAGGTTCACCCACACAACACCTATCAAGACAATAAATATTAATCAACTGTATGAGACAAAAACACTTGACGAAGTTCCCATGTGTCCTCCAGAACATTTAGTCATCATAAGTATAACAACCAACTTGTGCTTGGCTCTCAAAAGAATTGGGCCACTCGCTGCAATTATTATTACTGTATTTTATTTACTCGCACTTTATTTATCTGCTATATCAATAATCACCAAAAACTTGTTTGCTAGTGTTTATAATGAATCCTCTATCCAACCTGCTAGTCAACACCTTCTGCTCCTTGTTGGTTTCGACACTTTTATTTATTGAAATTATTACAATACACCCCTTATCCTTTTGGTTCATCAAGACTATTTTGTGGCACCGTTGCCGGGGAGTGAAGCGCTATTGGTAAGTGGAATTGGTAAGATAAATTTTGCTCTGAGTGTTGTTTTTATTTCTGCCTGCTGCTTTAATTTATTATGGATAATCCATATGGTTCTCTATTTAAGGGAACTACTATTACTTCTAGGGTAGTAGATGACCCGTTACCTGCTGAATTGGATCCTTTTAAAATACGTATGAAAATTGTTGGACGTGTTATGGATAACTGCTAGTTTGGAGATGGAACTGTCCATCCCGGTGATCATTTTCTTTTTATACATGAATTATGTGAGTTATTCACGTACACAGGTATTACAACGGATCAAGTTAAAATGAAATTGTTATCTTTATCACTAGAGGGCAAAGCGGCAGAATGGTTCAAAGTGCCGAAGAATGGTCAATCTATTGGATGGGAGGAAATTGTACCTCTCTTTTATTCTAAATTCTATCCTCCCAGTGAGATTCATAAAGATCAGAATCAAATATATAATTTCTAGCCTCGTGATGGAGAGAGTATTGCCCAATCATGGGGGAGAATGAAGTTATTAATGCTTAAATGTCCATTCATGAGCTCACGAATAATATTGTTATCAATAATTTTTAATGCAAGGCTTTCTCTTCATGATAAGGATTTATTGGATGCTTCTTGTTCTGGATCATTCACACGTATGAAAGAAGAAGCTAAATAGGACCTTCTTGACCGTATTCAAGAAAACACTGAAGGATGTGAGAATGAAAAAGGTAGAAAGTTAGGTATAAATTATGATTATGAATGCATTAAAGATTTTATGGGAACTGATGATTTCTACCATGTTAGGGCCGTTTGTTGTCTTGATTCTCAAATCTTTGCAAATTGTCTTAACGCCTTTGCTTCCTATCTTTATATTCCCACAAAGGAGTTGAACAAGTATCATGCACCTTATAAAGATATTGTTAATTGTGTTCCTGCTAGAAACATAGAAGTTCATACTGTTAATCCTCCTGTTCCTGAACCTTATATTGGGAAAATGTATTTCCCTGCTAAGGTAAAGGAACATTCTATTGCAGCTAGTGTGGTTAACAAGAGTATAAAGAAACCTATTGGGGCTGATGAACAAATAACTATAGAATCTACAATAGCTATGTTTAAAGATCTTGTCTCTGAAAAATGTAGAGGATGCTTCGAATATTGTTTCAAATCCCAATAGACCTAAGAAAACTAGTGTTCATGTGCTTTCTATTAGGATTGGTGATCATTGCTATTATGGTTTGTGTGATATTACTGGAAGTTCTAGTGCTATTTTTATGAGCTTTATAAACAAATCAAGCATGAAATTGTTTCTTGTGAACTTGAAGATATTGATGTGGTTATTCATCTTGCCAATAGAGAAAATGTTTTTCCGATTGGTATGGTTTGAGATGTGGAAGTTTTATGTGGAAAAATACATATCCTACTGATTTTCTAGTACCGGGTAAAGCTGCTAGTAAAACTTGTCCTATTATTTTCGGTATACCTTTCTTGTGGTGGCGCTGTTATAGATTGTAGGAAAGAGAAAATATTGACTAAATTTGATGGAAAATCTTTTGAGATTAATTTTTCTAAATTTGCTAGAGCTCCTTATGAAACTGAATTGCCTAATGACAATTTTAGAGTTGAACAACTTGCTTCTATTGCTATTTCCCCTAACAATGCTTTGCAACAATATATGGAGGACCATGAAAGTGAGGTCTTTATGGAAGAAAGAAATGAGATTGACGATATTCTTCTTCGTCAACCAGATATTGAAACACAATTTACCTGTGGAGGATTTGGGTACCACATTACCACCCAAGGAGGATCCTGTTTTCAATTTAAAACCTTTACATGATGATCTTAAATATGCTTATATTGACGAGAAGAAGAGCAAAGGTTATTGAGAATATTAGAGAAACAACGTGGAGCTATTGGATATACTCTTGATGATTTGAAAGGGATTTCCCCCACTATATGTCAACATGTTATTAATACTGAACATGATGCAAGGCTAGTAGTTGAACATCAATGTCATCTAATTCCTAAGATGAAGAAAGTGGTAAGAAACGAATTATTAAAAATCCTTGATGCTGGTATTATTTATCATATTGTTGATAGTAGATGGGTAAGCCATGCGCGTTGTGTCCCTAAGAAAGGTGGTATGACTATTGTGCCTAATGAAAATAATGAGATTATTCCTCAAAGACTAGTAGTTGGTTATAGAATGTGCATTGCTTTTAGAAAAAATTATAAAGTTACTAAGAAGGATCATTATCATTTACATTTTATCGATCAAATGCTAGAAAGGTTGTCTAAGAAAACTCATTTTTTGCTTTCCTAATTGTTATTCTGAGTTTTCCAAGATTTTCGTTAGAGCAAAAGATCAGGAGAAAGCAACATTTACTTGTCCATATGTAACTTATGCTTATAGACGTAAGAATTATGGTTTGTGTAATGCCCCTGCTAGGTTTCAAAGATGCATGTCTGCTATTTTTCATGGCTTTTGTGAAGAAATTGTGGAAGTATTCATGGACGATTTCTCCGTTTATGGGCCTTCTTTTCATAACTGTTTGCACAATCTTGATAAAGTTTTGTAGAGATGTGAGGAAACTAATCTTATTCTTAATTGGGAGAAATGCTACTTTATGGTTAATGAAGGAATTGTTCTTGGACATAAAATTTCGGACAGAGGGGTATTGAAGTTGACAGAGCTAAAGTGGAAGCAATAGAGAAAATTCCCTGTCCCAGGGATGTTAAAGGTGTTCGTAGTGTTCTTGGTGATGCTAGTTTATAAAGGAGGTTTATTAAAGATGTCTCTGAAATATTAAAGCGTGTTACTAATGTTTTTCAAAAAGACGTACGTTTTGTTTTCTGTGATGATTGCAAGGAAGCTTTTGAAATTTTAAATAAGGATTTAACTACTGCTCCTATGGTTCAGCCACCTGATTGGAATTTGCCGTTTGAAATCATGTGTGATGCTAGTGATTTTGCTGTATGTTCTTTCCTTGGACAGCGAGTAGATAAGTAATTTAATGTTATTCATTATGATAGTAAGACTCTTGATGCTGCTCAAAAGAATTCTGCTACCACTGAAAAAGAGTTCTTAGTTGTGGTCTTTGCTTGTGAATAATTTAGACCTTATATTGTTGATTCAAAAGTCACTATTCGTACGGATCATGTTGTATTAGATATCTTATGGAAAAGAAAGATTCTAATCCTAGGCTTATTAAATGGGTTCTGCCTTTACAAGAGTTTGATTTGCATATTATGGATAGAAAGGATGCTGAAAATCATGTTGCTGATAATTTGTCTAGTTTGGAAAACATTGCTTTTGACCCTATTCCTGTTAATGATAGTTTTCCATATGCACAACTTGTTGGAATAAAAGTAAGCTCACGAGATAGTCCATGGTATGCAGATTGTGCTAAGTTTATTGTTTCGAAGCACTTGACTCCAACATTTATAGCTCAACAAAGAAGGAAATTATTTTATGATTTGAGGAATTATTTTTGGGATGACGCACACTTATATAGATAAAGAGTAGATGGTATTATGCGAAGATGTGTTCCAGAATATGTACAATGAGAAATATTGAGAAAATGCCATGGTAGTGCTTATGGAGGACGTCAAGCTGGAGATAGAACTGCACAAAAGGTTCTATAATAAGGTTTCTATTGGTCTACTCTCTTTAAAGGTGCACGTAAATTTGATGTATCTTGTGATGAAGGTCAAATAGTTGCTAATATTTCTAGACGCAACGAAATTTCTATGAATTATTCTCTTGTTAATGAACCTTTTGATTTTTGGGCATTTGACTTTATGGGTCCATTTCCTCCTTCGAATGGTTACACTCATATTCTTGTTGTTTTTTATTAGTTTATTAAATGGGTAGAAGATATATCTACAAAGAGTGGTGATGGTGAAACCTCATTAAAAATGCTTAAAGATATTATTTTTCCTAGGTGTGGCGTGCCTAGATATCTTATCACTAATGGAGGTTCTCACTTTATTCATGCTGGTTTTAGAAAACCCCTTGCTAAATATGATGTTAATCATATAATTTCTTCATCTTACCATCGCCAAACAAGTGGGCAAGTAAAATTATCAAATAGAGAAATTGAATCTATCTTGCAAAAGACTGTTAATAAATCTAGAAAAAAATGGGCTAGTAAGTTGAATGATGATTTATGGGCTTAGAGAACTGCTTATGAAAATCCTATGGGTATGTCCCCTTATAAAATGGTTTATGAAAAAGCTTTTCACTTGTCTTTAAAATTAGAGAATAAAGCTTATTTGGCAGTGAAAGAACTTAATAAAGATTTTAAACTTGCGGGTAAGAAAAGAATGCTTGATTTGAGTTCTCTAGATGAATAGAGAAGTAAAGCTTATGAAAATGCTAGACTCTTTGAAGATAAAGTTAAACAATGGCATGATAGGAGAATTCGTAATAGAGAGTTTCATGTTGGTGAGAAAGTTCTATTGTATAGGTCTCGTCTTAGATTTTTTGCAGGAAAATTACTCTCAAGATGGGAAGGACCTTATGTTATCGAAGAGGTGTATCGTTCGGGTGCAATTAAATTTTTTTCCCTTAAAGAGAACACTACGCAAGTGGTGAATGGTCTAAGACTCAAACACTATATTTCTGGAGATTCTTATGATGAAGATGTTGATACTATTCAAGTGGTAACCCCGGAAGAGTTCATAAGGGAGAAAATTCCAGAAACTGCAAACTCCGTTTTTGAATAGGTAACAATTATGTTAAGAAAGAAATCGTGGATTACTTTCGAACTTATATTTTCGTAGAATATGGAGAATATGAAAAATATTTAGCTGAAGAAGCGTATGAGTCGGTGCGCGAGGGCACCACACCACCTCGGGGCGCGAGCCCACCCCTTGCCACACCACCCTATGGTGTGGGCGCCCTGGAGCCCCTCTCCGACCTGTTTTCGACCTGCTCTTTCCTTTTGTTAAGTTTAGTTTTGATATTTAACACCCCCTCCCCCGAGGTCCGTATATCGTTTTCTTGTCGTGTTTCTATTTCGACCTGTTTCTGCCAGATTACATCTTCAGATTAAGAGCCACGATGTCCTCTTCCGGACCTCCCAAAGACTGTTTGTTTGTGAACGTCATCAGCCCGTACATGAACGAGTTGAGGATGCATTCAAAGGAGTTGTTTCTTAAGGATGGGGGTGGGGCAGAAAGTAAATGTTTGGGGTCCTAAAGGGGAAGGCATTCTGGAATCTAGGATGGAATAGATGGAGAAAGAAGTCTATAGGTACAAGAAGATGGCGGAGCATGAAGTGGAAATCATCCACAAAATAAAGATAGGACCGATCGTCGAGCATAAGAAGGAGATTTCAAAGCTTTGGGAGGAAATCTTCTCTCTCACCGAGACAACCAACAAATTACAAGCACAATTGTATGACGTGACAACTATGAGTATGAGAACAGGTTTAAACGTATAAGTTTTGCTGCCAGTTTCAGGATATTGGAGACCAAGTCATCATTTTTTGCTGGAGAGGCTTTACCTTGGAATTCTAAATATGGGAAGGATTCACCACCACCATCGAGAAATTAATTCGTCATTGGTATTGGCACCCCCTTTGCTTTTTCCAAGATTGGGGGAGTACCGCGATATCACACCTTTATCTTTCACCTTTTTAGTTTTTAGTAGAGTCATATCATGAGTAAAGAAGTTATCATATAGGATGGTTTTGAGTATGGAAGTATCTCTCCTTTAGTTGGTATCGATGTATCCCTTGGTTTGAATTGCCGTCATGGAATATTAATGAGAAGTTTCATCATTTACTTTCTACACTTTATTTTAGCTTCCAATTTCTGTTATATGGTTGATCTTGTTATTAGTATTGGTATTAATGTTGGAGCATCAAGTTAATCTAGTTGGTTTGGAAAACTTAGCATTGGTTAGTAGAAAAAATTCTTTGAGACTTAAGTGGAAAAGAGGGAGTTGCATGTAGATATATTATTCCATGATCTTTCTTTCATGTTGGCTCATAAGCTTAGTATTCTCAAGTTAATATTGTTCGTACTTCAAAGTAAGATTTCATGATTGGTTCTATAAAATGTATATTTGTTTGTTTTCCCTGAACTCTTATGCTTGCTACCCAGCCTTGCTAGCCAAAAACATGTACTGAGAGGGAATGCTTCTCGGGCATCCAAACCTTATGCCCCAAAACCATGCCATTTGTGTCCACCATACATACCTATATGTGGTATTTAACCGCCACTCCAAGTAAATTTCTTGTGTGCTACCTTTAATCCTTCAAAATTACACCTGTTTTGTGCCCCTATTTTAGCTCATGAGGACGCAAATTATCTCACTTCTTGATTGGACTTTACACACCCAGAGTAGTGGCTTCATCCGCTTATCCAATCGCTAGAAGAGCCGGCAGCGGGGTGCCCAGCCCCAAACTTAATTACTACAAATTCTCTTCACCATTTTTGTAACTGATTTATCAGTCAAAGCATCATTCTGTAAAAAAAAGAGAAGAGGGATGATCTGCTGATTTCAATTAGCGTCCTTCAATGGGAGACACTCTTGTAATGTCTACTTGGCTTCTGACGTACTGTATTGTCTGTTTTCCATTCGTTGACATAAACATACACCACTCTCAAAATTGTATTCAGTACCTCTGTTTATCAAATGAAAAGCTCTAGCACATGAGTTAATCCCTGCTCCCCTTTGCGAAGGACCCATCTTTTACTTTTATGTTCAGTCAGTAAACCTACTTCTTTCTATCTTAAGCAAGCATTTGTGTCGTTGTGATCCATCTACTTCTTTCTATCTATAAGTCGATTTACTCAATCATGTCTTTCATCCTTCCACGTCTAGTACAAATGTTTTTATCTGAATGAATATCACTTGGAAAGTTATCAATGACTATAAATAAATTGTTATGATTGAGCATGTTAAACTCTGTAATATAAGCTCTAATATAAAGACTCTATCGAAAGATAAGTACAATGTGTTAATTGTTCTCTGACCAAGTTTTCATTCAACAATTATGATTTCCTTTTTTTCACCTCTACTATGATTCCCTCTACTTGTGTCAAGTTAAATTATATGGGAGGAACTTGCTGTCTAGAATGACTTGTGTACCGATGGATGGGATGCTTCTTGTCCGTATTTTATTTATCGACACCTCACACCATAAACATGTGGTCATGTTTACCGAGTTCAGTTTTTCTTGGGGACAAGCGAGGTCTAAGCTTAGGGGGAGTCGATTGGTCCATTTTGCATCACTATTTATATCTTAATTTTCTGTTATTCATCGATATATTTCATATTATGATGCATTACTTATGTTATTTCATCTTATTTTGCATGTTTGATAATTATCGGAGAATAAACATCGGTACCAGAAATCTAATGGAAAAAGAACCGTCAAGATACACTATTTATGAAGATCGGAAGAATAAGGAGGACATCGAACGAGTCTTAGAAGTTCATATGAGGGAGCTAGCCACGAGGAGAGCCGGAGGGGGACACCAGGGGCCCACAGCATAGGCTGGAGCGGCCCACCTTGGCCGCACCACAAGGTAGTGGGGCCAGCCTGGCCCACCTCTGGTCGACTTCTTTCGCGTACTTGACATCTAGGGAACCCTAAGACCGGTGAAAAATAACAGAGAGAGAAAACCTCTGCGGCAGGGAGAAATCTGCCAGTCAGGCTGGGCGTTCGGGTTTACCCGAAAATTCGGGTCGGGTTTTTCGGGTTAAAAGGAATTCGGGTTTCGAAAACTAGTTCCCGAATTTGAAGCTGAATATATGCTACCCGACAGTTCGGGTACCCGCAATTTCGGGTTCGGGTTTTCCCGAAATACCCGAAACACACATGTGTGACGAAAATGACATCAAACAATGAAAATTTGGACAACATTTGTGTAGCAATTCTGGACATTTTCGGCAGAATTTATGTGTCTTATTTAGACAGCACAACGCAGGAACAAATGACAGTAGTTTTATAGAAAAAAAGAAGCTAACAGAAAAATACAAAATTCCGGCAGCACTTCTACTGTATTTCAGCATAAAAACAGCAGCAGTTCAATATGATATAAAAACAGCAGCAGTTCAATATGATATAAAAACAGCAGCAGTTCAATATGGTATAAAAGTTCACAGAACTTTAATAAGTGCAACAGCAACACACACATGGTACGGAAACATCACAGCAGCAATTTAAAGTTCCAAAACAGTAGACATGCCAATGCCCAATACTCCAATAGGCCATAAACAGAAGTTTCAAAAGCCATTTCAATTGCTCCAAGCTCCAAGCTGCCACATGAGAAAATTGCTCTTGATCATTGTCCAATGCTCCAAGCTGCCACACGAGGAAATTCCATTGCATTTGTCATCTTAGAATTTCTTTGGCATGTATTGGAACCTACACACAACCACACATAGCTACATAAATAGACATACCATAGTATTTGTTTGTATCAACAAAGAGAGGGCATAACAAATATTAACATGCTATTTGTAATATAGACATGGTTTTATCACCTTCAAGGTTTGGATATGGACATGCTTACACCAGATTTAAAAGTGGTTGCCTTGCTTTTATCACCTTTTCCTTTGGCCTTGTGTAGCCCACCAAATTCTTCAATGAACTCTATATGAATGGTATGAAAAATAAAATGAACAAGTAGGCTAATGTGGCTGTATGGTTAATAGAACAATATAACACACACACAAAAAGAACAAGGGAATATTTTACCTTTCTCCATAATGGCTAATTCCTCCATATTCTCTTGGATGTCAATAGGAGTACCCCTCTTTAGCCAATCTTGAGCACACACGAGAGTTTCCAACATGAACGGAGTGAGTGAGGTGCGAAAGTCATCTAATATGCGTCCACTTGTGCTAAAAGCCGACTCCGAAGCTACCGATGTGATGGGTATAGCAAGCACATCACGTGCCAAGTGACCCAAGACAGGAAATCGAAGAGCGTTGAGCTTCCACCAACCAAGAATATCGAGCTTTGTGTCTCCATCTTTGGTATCTTCGGCAAGGTATTTCTCAAGTTCAAATTTGACATTGGTGCTTGCACCATTGTTCATCTTCAGCTTCTTTGCAATGACATCCTTCAACATGCCTCCTCTACCTCCCTTTGCTACGGTTCTATTATCCACATCAGCGGTTCCTTCAACTGGAGCATACACCTTGCTCTATTCTTCAAATAGATCATTAACACAAGACTTAAGTGCTGCCCAAACTAGCTGTCCATTTTTCTGTCCAAATATTTCATCAATGACCGCATTTGTGTACAAAGATAATTTGTATCTTGGATCAAGAACAGCTGCAACAAAAATCAGGAAGTTAATGTTCTCCTTCTCCTTATCCTTCCCTTTTCCCTTAGCCATACCCATACTCTCTTTTGTGTTGACGTGCCAAAGTCCCCAATACTTGTCAAATTTATCTTTCATCCTATGGCCCATAGCAACTTGCAAAGTATCTGTACTATCCAACCAAGTTTGAATCAACAAACGAATTTCTGCAATCTCATGAAAGTAAGTAGTGGAAGTGACATTGAGAGTAGAAACACACGCTTTGTAATATCATAAAAATGTTCCAGAAATTCCTCCGTCTTCTTTGAATTCTCCCAATCCGTTTCTTCGGGGCAACCAAACCCATCATTGAGCTCAGATAGATCATACTTGTAAGTCAAGTCTTCTTCAGCTAACCTAATGAAGACCTTTTCAAAAACATTAGCAGCTTGAACCACGAGATAAGTTGGGTTCCATCTTGTTGGCACATCAATCTTAAGAAATGCCTTTGCTGTCCACCTTTTCTTCATCCAAAATTTCCATAAACTTGACTAATCTTGTGCCACCATTTCTATATCTCACAGCAGCTCTCACACGTTTGATAGAGATGTCAACTTCCTTTAGGCCTTCTTGCACAATCAGGTTGAGAATGTGTGCAGCACACCTCATGTGCATAAACTTGCCCTCTGCTATGTTGCTAGGTATTTTGTTCTGTTGCTTCTTCAAGAACACGATGCCACCATCATTTTCACTAGCATTATCAACTGTTATAGTCATTACCGTCTCCATACCCCATTCAGCCATGCATTTCAGCAAGTTTTTCCCAATATCATCACCCTTGTGCCCCTTGACTAGAAAGAAATTGATGACTTTTTTGTGCAAAATCCAATTTTCATCAATAAAACTAGCTCCCACAGTCATGTACCCATCTAGTTTCTGAGATGTCCAGCAATCAGTTGTAAGACTAACCCTTTGACAAGAATCTTTCAAAAATTTCTTCAACTTGGCTTTCTCTTTGAAGAAACAGCGAACAACATCTCTAGTGCAAGTTCTTCTTGATGGCGGATTGAAACGAGGGCATGCCTTGGACATGAATTTCCTAAATCCAGGCTTCTCACCAAAAGCAAAGGGCAGCTCATCTTCGATTAACATCTCCGCAAATGCTTCCTTGAGAGCTTCAGCATCAAACTTCCAAGTGGTTGGGGCTTCTCCTTGAGTTGCTTGTAGAGTACTTTCACTACAAGAAATGTGTTGATACATGACGTTCTCGTAGTGACGACGGACGAGATCGTCGTAAAGTTATGACGATTTCAAACAAGATCGTCGTAAGCCCTTTGCGAGGAGCCAAACGCTATAAAATAACGACGATTTGAGTCAAAAACATCATGGTCGCATAGGATGAAATCGTCATAACCGGCACCAGCTGTTCTATAGGCTTATTTCAGTCTATATATCGTGTCTATTGGGCGGCCACATCATCGGTTTGACCTCCCTATCATGTCTACTTGTCATTTTGAGCTTACGTGTCGTGCCTACTTGTCATTTTAGGCTTATGTGTCGTGCCTACTTGTCATTTTAGGCTTATGTGTCATGCCCACTTGTCATTTTGGGCTTTTACGTGTCATTTCTAGGAGTGTCCAGGTCATAGGACCCGTGCCAATTTTTTTTTTTTTGATTTTGACCCGTCCCAAAGTTAACAGGCAACCAGGCACGCATATTCGCGGAAACCAGCAAAAAGGAATGCCGCGCGCGCGAGTCGAACCCGCGAACTCCACTCCCCCGGACGAGTGCATAACCACCAGGTCAGCTCACTACTTGTGATAGCATAGGGCTTTAAACCTATTTAGAGAGAACGCCGCGCGGGCTTGGGCCTCGGTGGTACAGGCCACCAGCCCATGAGCTTTCCAGGAATCGTCTGGGCTGCAAAAACAGGCCACCAGCCCATGAGCCTTCCAGGAATCGGCTGTGCTGCAAAAACAGGCCCAAATCGGCTGGCTCGGATTTTTTTTCCTTTTTTCTGTTTTCATTTTTTTTAAAATGAATTTGACCTCAAAATTGACCCAAGTCAACTTTTAAACGTTTACAGAACTATTTCAAGTAATTTTAGAAGATTTGGAACCATTTTAGAACAAAACAAAAATACAATCATTCCCGTGTGATTTTGAATATAGACTATATGGAATTTTGAATAACGGTTTCGAGGTCAAAATCATCTACATGACCGTTCGTATCTAGGGGATGAATATTGATAAACTCTTGGTGTATCTCTGAAGAAATAGATACTTGTCTATCTAAAAATAATTTTTCCGAAAAATCATGAGCAAACTATGAGGCACCTGTAGTTCAAATTTGGCCCGGTTTCATCTGAATCGGCAGAAATTTGTCTTTTTCAAAAGAGGTATTTTTAAACCTATTTAGAGGTAGAAATTTTGTTATTTGAACATGAAATATGGTATAATAACTTTATAATTTTCCGTGATAGAAGTTTGCAACATATATTTGGTAGATGCTTCACAAAAAAAACCGTTTTTATCACTCCGGAAATGGAAAATTGTATTTTTATTCAATGAAAAATAAAAGTTTCTTCGTGAACATTGTTAGTTGTTCCATTATGCATACTTGTGTAGAATATGGGCACATTTCAACAAACTATGCCATGAGTGTGGCCATAACATCCGTCATTTGGCCTGAAACCCAAGAATCTTCGGAGGAGATAGCTCATTTATGTGAACACCTTTTCAACCCAGCTGCCGTATTCCAAGTTTATTATTTTTGGTGGATACTAGGACATATATGATGACACCACGCGAAGGTCTTGCATCATTTTGAGTTTTTTTGAATTTTCTGGAATTTTCTAAACCGGTTTTAGGAAAAAGTCAAGACGGCGGGCATGACCGTTCGTAGATAGGGGTTGAATATTGATAAAATGTTGGTACATCTCTATTGAAATAGGTACTTGTGTACCTAAAAATGATTTTTACAAAAAATCATGGGCAAACTATAAGGCACCTGTAGTTCAAATTTTGCCCGGTTTCACCGGAATTGGCAGAAATTTGTCTTTTTCAAAAGAGGTGTATTTTGAGCTATTGAGAGGTATCAAATTTGTTATTTTTAGATAAAATATGACATAATATATTTAGAATTTTACTTTGTACAATTTTGTAACATATTTTCGGTAGGTGCTTAATAAAAAACCCCTTTTTTTACACTCCAAAGTCGGAAAATGGTGTTTTTATTCAATGAAAAATAAAAGTTTCTTCTTTAACATTATTAGTTGTTCCATTATGCATGCTTGTGTAGAATATGGGCACATTTCAACAAACTATGCCATGAGTGTGGCCATAACATCCGTCATTTGGCCTGAAACCCAAGAATCTTCGGAGGAGATAGCTCATTTATGTGAACACCTTTTCAACCCAGCTGTCGTATTCCAAGTTTATTATTTTCGGTGGATACTAGGACATATATGATGACACCACGCGAAGGTCTCGCATCATTTTGATTTTTTTTGAATTTTCTGGAATTTTTTATGTCCGTTTCAGGAGAAAGTCAAGATGGCGGGCATGACCGTTCCTACCTAGGTGTTGAATCTTGATGAACTCTTGGTGTATCTATGTTGAAATAGATACTTTTGCATCTAAAAATGATTTTTAAAAAAAATTATGAGCAACATATGAGGCACCTGTAGTTCAAATTTCGCCCGGCTTCAGCGGAATCGACAGAAATTTGTCTTTTTCAAAAGAGGTGTATTTTGAGCTATTGAGAGGTAGTAACTTTGTTATTTGTAAATAAAATATGACATAATATATTTAGAATTTTACTTTGTACATTTTTGCAACATATTTTGTGTATGTGCTTCACAAAAAAAACAGTTTTGACACTCCGAAGATGGAAAATGATATTTTTATTCAACGAAAAATAAAACTTTGTTCGTGAACATTGTTAGTTGTACCAATATGCATCTTCTTGTGGAATATGGTCACATTTCAACAAACTATGATATGGATGTGGCCAAAACACTCGTCAAATCGCCCGAAACCCAAGAATCTTCGGAGGAGATAGCTCATTTATGTGAACACCTTTTCCACCAAATTGTCGTATTCCAAGTTTATTATTTTTTGTGGATACTAGGACATATATAATAACACCACGCGAAGGTCTTGCATCGTTTCGAGTTTTTTTTTGAATTTTCTGGAATTTTCTAAGCCGGTTTCGGAAAACGGTCAAAACGGGGGATATGACCGTTCGTACCTAGGTGTTCAATCTTGATGAACTCTTGGTGTATCTATGTTGAAATAGGTACTTGTCTACCTAAAAATGATTTTTCCAAAAAATAAAGAGAAAACTACAAGGCACCTGTAGTTCAATTTTGGCCCGGTTTCAAAGGGATTGTCAGGAATTTGTCTATTTCAAAAGAGGTGTATTTTAAGCTATTCAGAGGTATCAAATTTGTTATTTGTAGATAAAACATGACATAATATATTTAGAATTTTACTTTGTACAATTTTGTAACATATTTTCGGTAGATGCTTCACAAAAAACCCTTTTTTTACACTCCGAAGATGGATAATGATGTTTTTATTCAATGAAAAATAAAAGTTTCTTCGTGAACATTGTTAGTTGTTCCATTATGCATCTTTGTGTAGAATATGGGCACATTTCAACAAACTATGCCATGAGTGTGGCCATAACATCCGTCATTTGGCCTGAAACCCAAGAATCTTCGGAGGAGATAGCTCATTTATGTGAACGCCTTTTCAACCCAGATGTCGTATTCCAAGTTTATTATTTTTGGTGGATACTAGGACATATATGATGACACCACGCGAAGGTCTTGCATCATTTCGAGTGTTTTTGAATTTTCTGGAATTTTCTAAGCCGGTTTTAGGAAAAAGTCAAGACGGCGGGCATGACCGTTCGTAGCTAGGGGTTGAATATTGATAAAATGTTGGTACATCTCTATTGAAATAGCTACTTGTGTACCTAAAAATGATTTTTACAAAAAATCATGGGCAAACTATAAGGCACATGTAGTTCAAATTTTGCCCGGTTCCACCTAAATCGGCAGAAATTTGTCTTTTCCAAAAGAGGTGTATTAAAAGCTATTGAGAGGTAGGAATTTTGTTATTTGAACATGAAATGTGGTGTAATACCTTTATAATTTTATTTTGTGCAATTTTATAACATATTGTTGGTAGGTGCTTCACAAAAAAACCCATTTTGGTCACATCTAAACAAAGTATGTCATGAATGTGACCCTAACATCCGTCATTTGGCCCGAAACCCAAGAATCTTCGTAGATGATAGCTCATTTCTATGAACACCTTTTTATCCCAATTGTCGTATTCCAAGTTTAATTTTTGATGGATACTAGGTCACATGTAATGACATATTGCGAATGATATCCACTTCTTTTTTGCTTATTCATTACCAAGTTTCCCCCTCCCTCACACGGTCACACTCGGAATTGTTTTGTTTGGCCGCTCACCGTGCGCGGGCTCTCAATTCCCAAGCCAGCCCCAAAATATATATCACATCGCTCTTCTCCACTACATAGTGGGGTTAAGAAGAAGTAGTCCCCGGGTGCAGCCACTCTACGGTTAGTTGCGAACCGTAAAACAAGACCACGCAATTTGGCCCGGTCCTAACCCTACCTTTACGCGGCACGCATCCCCTAAAACTAATTATTTCTCTAAAACCTCAAATCTAACCATGATAAGCATAATATCTTATGCAAAAAGTTATGCTCTAAAACCTAATAATTTCTCCCCAATTTGTTTTTTGTTGTCCTAATTATTTTGCCGAACGGGCCAAAACTGGCCCAGCCCAGCCTTTAGGCCTGTTGGACAGTGGGTGGAGCAGCTTCTGTCATTAGATGTGGATCCGACGGTCGGGAGCGCTCACACCAGGGATAAAACCAGCGCGTCGACGCCGCCCCGAGGACAACCCTAGCCGCATTCCACCCCCACCCCTTTCCCATTTCCTCTCTAGCGACAGCGGCCAGAGAAGCACGTCCTGCCCTTGCCGTCCCTCCCTATCCCACCTTTTGTCTCCGGCGAGTCCAAGCCAGCCGCGTACCACCACCTCATCCCCATCGACCCCGTCGAGTCCATGGCGTCGAATCGAGCCGCCAATCTGCTGCCCAAGGTCAAACCCTAGGCGCGCGCGGGGGATCTTGAATCCTGATGCGCCGCCGCTTGCATCCCCCAACTCAAACAGCGGGAGGGCCGTATACTGCTCTCTCTACAACAGCCTTCCCACGATCTACAGGGCCGTATTCATGGCGGACAGCGGGAGGACGTCGCCTCGTTGCGGCGCGCCTCCGCATCCTCGGCCCCTGCCCCCTCCCCCGCTTCTGGAACCAGCAACGCACCGCAAGATCGAGGCAGGCGCCACGCTCTTCGACCAGGACAAGGTCGGAACCGCCAGGAGCTCCTCGGTCGCCATCCGCAGGAGAAGGCCGCGCGGAGGCCGACCGCGACTGCTACTAGGACGGCGACAATCCGCTTCAGAAGACCTCCTGCATCGATATACAAATCCGTAAGCAACAAGTTCCCCTCCACCTTTGAACAGGGAGCAACAAGTTCCCCTCGTTTTCACATGTACGCTTCTTGCCCCTCACCGCCTCTTTATCCAGGGAGTAGAGGCTGAGGCCAGGGGATTAGCAGCGTTGATTTCACTACCTTCAATAACATGTGATGAATCTGATAGGAACTATATGTATATCTTACAAGCCATCCTTGTACATACTGGTTTCAGAAACTGTACAGTAACACTTGTTTATATTAGATGTATTATTATAATACAAATAAGCTCATGCAGTTCAGATCAATAAGTTTTTTTCTCCTCAGTTTACAGTACTCCTGATTAAGTTTTTGCATTCTCCAGGATAGGAACCAGCTCTGTCCGATTTAGGTTTAGATCCATTGCGATTTAGGCTTAGCTCTGTTCTGCTCTGTTTGTGTTATATCGATTTTCTTGTACGATGAGTAAACACATTGCACTGGTCATTTGACTGTAATCTTAGGTAACCATGATTCCATCTGAAAACTAGGAACCCTGAAACATAGGTAGAGCTTGTTCTGAAGGAGCTCCGTCTTGATTTAGTAGGTCTTCTAGGTCTGCTACCTTTGTGGCGATAATGGGCTGATGATTCTTTTCCTCATTTATACCATCTGTATGTGTTATATACTGACATTTCAAGGCTATGCCCTAATAGTTAAGTCCTCCCATTTTTGTTGTCTGCAAGATGCCTGCAGCAAGTATCTTGATGTCCTCGTACTGAATCTTCAGTTTATAAGTGTGGATGTAGACTACTGGTTATTGTTAGTTGTATGTAAAACTAGAATTAAAACCTCTTTCTTGCTGTAAATCTTGCAAGGGACTGCATTCATTCTTGGGCTAATAGTCTTACGGACCGTGTAGATCGCACCTGCAAACGTTAAACCTTAAGCACTACACAGATCGATTGAGAGTCGATGCGTTTGCTTGTCGCTGCCATTAAAATACCTCTTTCATATCGGGAGCTTGGGGTTGTAATCCTCTTGGTGGTGGGAAATATCACTATGCCGCTGCTGGGCTATATGCTGCAACGCACTATGTACAGCTATATTAGGGCTGTGATTATTCCTGGTTGTTAGGAAAGGGGCGAGTTGATATGACATTTGTGTTTGCAATCTGATTGTGTTGCTCAGGTAGTTGAGGTATGTATGTTCATTGTTAATCACCAAGGTAGTTGCAGCTACAACCTATTGCTTTTGATTTTCAGTGTATCCGGCGTCACTGTCAGAAAAAAAACATCAGTTATCTGTCATTATGACTTGCTGGGCTGTTACAATTTTTTGGATACGAATTCCACATTTATCTTGATCTTCGAAATGATCAGGTAGCTTCTTATGTTAAGTATGTCATAATGTGCACAATGCTAAATTAGTGCAGTAATCATTTGGTCTCATGCTCATTTATTTTACTCAAACTAACTGGATAACTTATTGAAATATACCAGGTAGCTTTGTCTGCTTTCTGATGCTACTCTTTATTATTTATCTAGTCTATTTCATGTCTCAAGCAAGATACGTGATCATCTTTCTTTTATTTGCATGCACTGGCTGCGAACTAGGTGGACAACAAAGGGGATTTGTCGCTGATGTCTGGTGTGTCATGTGTTGTTCCCATAAGATCCTCCAAAGGCTTGTTGGGCTGGTTCTATCTCTGGTGTCGGCCACACTGCCGCACATCGGGTTCCCTTTGGTGAGCTCGGCCCCATTACTTGAAGAGCTACAATACTCTCTGACTATCATCTACTAGCATTGGTACTGTATTTTTGGTGCACTGATTAGGATAACCGCTGTAGTGATTTAGCTCTCCAATTTGTACCTGCAACTGAATCTTGTTTGAACATTCTCGAATTTTCATGCCATAAGGTAGAGTTCATAGCTTATATGTTTGTCTACTTAAGTAAATGATTAGTGTGCCTTCCTGTTTGTCTGGCAATATACTCTTGGTGTACGATATTGTCAGGAGAGAACACACAGGTTCCTGCATTGCAATTCCACTGTAAATTGATAACAGAGTAGATGAAAATGATAGAGGCAGTTTAGTCTTGGATTTTTTCATGTGCAGTTCTGAGGGTACAATTTCTTTACATGTGTTTAGGCCACTGATCTTTAAATTGCTGCATATAAAATTTGTCAAAGTATTTAAGATGTTTTGATCACTACATCCTGATACTTCCTGACATAACATGGGTTGCTAGTGTCAATCTACTTGTAGCTGAGATTTATTTGTTTCACTGTATGTTTCTTACAATAAACATTGTGGATCTATTTCTGCAATGATTGCATGTCTCACATTTTCAAAAATTTTGGAATTCCAGGAAATGACAGAAGGAAGAGTCATTTCTGCTGCACCGCACTCCCTGGTATGAGTTGTCTTTTTAATAAAGAAGATGGTGAACTTGGTGATTTTGATGGAAGGCTGGAAGCTGTTGTTCCTTCCTATTTATGTAATGTTGAATGTAATGCCGAAAGTTTCCCTGTAATTTGTTGCTATTGAAATTTCTGTATATTTTCCTCTGGCTTGTGTTCCTCGGAAGTATTCTGTTTATATGAAATAGTGAAATTCAAGTTTTCTGTAATTTGATGGCTATTTGAAATTCTGTCTAGTTTCCTGAAACATATGCTGTTCAGAGCCCATGTCCCAGAATTCATTGTATCCTTGTATCCTTAAAAGTCTATGGATGACAAAACAAGCTACATTGGCCCTCTATTGGACTGGACCAAAAATTGTATGGGCTCTGAAAAGCCCACGGCCCAAATAATATTTACAGAATTACAAAAGAAGTAAATAGAACAATTATTAAAAGGCCAAGGCCCATGTGGAAAAAGGCTTAGGCCCAAAAGTAAAAACCGATCAGAAAGGCTGAGGTGCAGAAAACAAAAAGGCCAATACTATTGGGCTAGGCCCATGAAGATCATTGAAATGGACCGGGCTGATTTTGATCCACGACGTTTTCAAATCGTCGTTATTTTGTCACGTAGGACTAGCCACGTCGGAGCTGATCTGTCCTGTCCGGACTGCTAACGACGGTTTTCGATCGTCATAGATTCATGACGTTCCTAAATCGTCGTGGATATCCATGACGTTTTCAGAAAAAACGTCGTTCTAGTTAATTACCGACGCTCGGTTTTCAACGATTTGTTTTTCGTCATAAGATCGTCATGGATGAAATATGATGACGATTTGGTGACGAAAACAGAGCGTCAAGTATCAGCATATTTCTTGTAGTGTTTGACTTGGATCTTTATTGAACTTGTGAGGATTGCGCTTCCACACATTGAAGTGCCTCTTCAAGGCCGTTGTACCATCTTTCTTCAACTCATCCTTAATTACACGCGAGCAATACTTGCACTTTCCAGCTTTCACCACCTTGCCATCAAAGATCTTGATGAAGTGTTGCCAATACTCTGACCTTGGTTCCATCTCCTTCCTTCCCTGTCCTTTTTCTTTCTCGGGTTCCTTGTCCACATCGATGACCACATTTTCACTGCCTTGCCCTTCCACATGTACATGTGCAGATTGCTCTGTTTCTGGCTGTGAAGCTGAACCAGAATTGAACTCCAGTGATGGCTGGTTTCTTTCGTAATCCATGGGCACAATTGAATTGTCCGCTTCCACGGGATCAGTCATCTATAAGACATGTAGACAACAATTTTTTGTCAAACAGACCGCAAATAAGCAAGGTTTATACTTTAGACTAGAACAAATAAGCATGCTTTATATATATAAATAAACAGAATGGTTATATAAGCAAGAATGGTTATATAAACAGAATGGTTATATAAGCAAGAATGGTTAAATAAACAGAATGGTTATATAAGCAAAAATAGTTAAATAAACAGAATGGTTATTTAAATAAACAGAATGGTTATATAACAGGTAAACAGAACACCATTTATACAAAATTTATACAGAACACCATTTATACAAAATTTTGCACTTTCAAATTACATATAACAGGACACCGTTAATTTTTTTACTGACTTGACAACCCATTGACTACTCAAATTGTCGAGTGGAACAACCCACTGACCTGAGAGGCTCCTAGTCAGCTAGTGGCATGTGTAGTATTCTGCATTGAAGATGTAATCTTGTTGATGTGTAAAATATCACAAAGTTATTTAGACAAGCATACAAAATAGTTTCTGGGTGATTCTGATTTAAGACAGTCTAACACTCAGGCTGATCTAACTATCTAACATGATCTATTCTGATTTTAGACAGTCTAACACCCAGGCTGATATAACTATCTAACACTCTAACTGTCTGCCTACAAAGGAGCTAATCTGCTAATGTAACTATATAAGCACATAAAAGGAAACATCATTTCAGTTGGATTCAATATATACAAACATAAAAGGAGACTGGGAGAGGTATGAGAGATTTATATTGGTTGTTGATTCGTCTGTCATTCAGTTGGTAGCAGGCAGAGCAACAGACGTGCAGGGTCAGCAGCAGGGAGGGAAGCACAATAGGAGGAGGAGCCGTGCATGTCACTCGGTCAGCACTCAGCAGCAGACAAGGAGGAGGATCCGTGCAGGACTTGGAGTCTTGGACTGCAGCTTGCAGGGTCAGCGCCCAATTGCAGGTCTGACTCGTCGTGGCCTTGAGCCTGACTTGGGCGACTCCGCAGTCAGCGACCAACTGCAGGCGCCAGGCGGGTGCACGCCTGTGCGGGGTTGAGGGCTTGAGGCAGGGGCTGCACGGCAAGGAGGATCCACGCCACGGTAGTATGGCACGACAGTCGGCAAGGGCAGAGCCGCCGCGAACAGCAGATGAGGAGGAGGCTGCCCGACTTGACCCTGGAGGCCTGGACGACGTCAGATGGGTTCCGCGCGGTCGCAGACTCGCGGTCGCGGAGTCGCCGTGGCCTCGCCCTGCGCGTGCATCTATCCTGGCGGCAAGGATTGGGATAGGCGGAGAGGCAGGCGGAGTGGGGAGTGGCCGCGAATGGGGCTAGGGGCTCCGGAGAAAACCTAGCAGTGGAAGGGATTGGGGCATTGGGCCTCGGTCATAATTTTGGCTGGGCCTCCGCCTCTCCGCGTTTGTGTGTCTCACGAATAGTTCGGGATGTTCGGGAAGTTCGGGTTCTATAGGTTATAACCCAAGATTTACTAAATAAATTCGGGTTTCCAAATCTATTTCCCGATTTAGTGTTCGGGCTTTTCGGGTTCGGGAAATTCGGGTTTGGGCTCGGGTAAATCGGGTTCGGGCTTCGGGTAGCGGGTTTTATGCCCGGCCTGATCTGCCAGGGAAATTTGTCCCCGGAGAGGGTAAGTCGTCGCCATCGTCACCGTCATCACTCCGGTATAATCAAGATTATCATCATCATCGTCCTCACCACCAGCACCATCCCCCTCACCGTCCACTTTCATCCCGCTGCAACAGTTAGAGTTCTTTATCGTTGTTTTCCACTAGATCTCTCTCTCGGTGTGGATTACTTGTTAGTAGTTGATGCGTACGAGATTTATCTGTGTTTGCACTTTATGACCAGATTATTATTCATCATTATATCACATCTGATTATGATCCATATGATGTCATGTGAGTAGTTCGTTTAGTTCTTGAGGATATGGGAGAAGTCAAGATGTTAGTAGTGGAATTATATTAAAGTAATATCTAGTGGTTTGAAATTTTAGTTGTGGTGTTATTCTTCTAGTGGTGTTATGTGAACTTCGACTACATGACACTTCACCTTTATGGGCCTACGAGGATGCATTGTGTATTTGGCTACTAATTGTGGGGTTGCTGGAGTGACAGAAACCTAAACCCCCGTTAGGAAATCGATGCACGAGGGAGTGTAGGATCCGAGAGTTTAAGGTTGTGGTTAGATTTATCTTAATTACTTCTTGTATTTACGGATGCTTGCAAGTTGTTTAATCACAAGTATGTATTAGTCCTAGTTGGGTGGTGCATTAGCATAGCTTCACCGACACAACACATATCAAGACAATAACTATTAATCAAACGTATGAAGCAAAAGCACGTGACAAAGTTCCTATGTGTCCTCCAGAACGTTTAGTCATCATAACTAAAACAACCGGCTTGTCCAAATGGATTGGGCCGCTGCATTTTTTATTACTGTATTTTATTTACTCGCACTTATTAATATGCTATATCAAAAATCACCAAAAAACTGTTTGCTAGTGTTTACGGTGAATCCTCGTTAGGCCCGACACTCTTATTTATTGAAAGTACTATGATACACACCCTATACTTGTGAGTCATCAGTGGCCATCATCATCGTAAACTCGGACTGAAGAAAACCATACCAGGAGTTCTAAGTAGATTAGAAGTTTATGGATGGAAGCACGGAAGTCGAACAGAGGCAACTCATCTGATGTTGTAAAGGGTACTGCGTCATTGGCGGAAAACTGCATAAATGAAGTAAATCCGACATGTTCTTGCGATGCATAACCCCGGGTGAAGGAAAGGAAATACTGGAAGAAATACACAGAGGGGACAAAGGGCACACTGGTAGAAAATAGGCCTTCGGTATGCCCCCATTAGTCCCCAAATAATCGGCCCGCGACCATAGGGGTCTTTAGTCGCCGTTCGGGACGAGACCCGCGACCAATAGTCTGGGCCCAGCGCGCTCGGTCCACAGCTGTCGGAGGGGAGGGGCTTTAGTCCCGGTTGTCTAGACCAACCGGTGCTAATAGGTCATCTGTCTGGCCCCACGGCCTTTAGCCGCGGTTGTCCAGGTGAACCGGGACTAAAGGCCCATCCCTATATATAGAACTCAGCTCGCTGCACTTAGCCACATTTGGTGTCACTTCTGCTCTCACAACATTCACAAGGGGTGGTGGGTATGCTTTTGGTTCCTACTATGCACACTAGGTGTTCGATGAAATGCCCGATAGCATGAAACACACATTATATTAAGTGTCCGAGCCGCACGTGAGCGTTTTCATTTATTTTACCTCCGCGGTCGCGGTTAGCAACTTGAACCCTTTCATGATTTGTATTATTTCCAGCTAGTTAGTTTAACAAATGCATGATGGTTAATTATATACTTTATATAATAATAATGCAGATGAATCGGCAATGGATGTACGGTAACCGACTCTCCGGCGAGTTCACTACGGGTTTGAAAGATTTCCTCGTAGTGGCAAATGCGAACAAGCATCGAGGTTTTATTATCTGTCCATGTGCTGAATGTAAGAATGAGAAGGGTCACTCGTCCTCAATAGTCGTTCTCATGCACCTGCTTCGGCACGGTTTCATGCCAAGCTATAATTGTTGGACCAAGCATGGAGAAAGAGGGGTTAGAATGGAAGAAGATGAAGAAGAGGATGATATCGATTTCAACTATCATGACGCTTTCGGTGATACCTTCATGGAGGATGATGCTGAAGGTGGGGAAGGGTTTGGTGAAGGTGAAGAAGAGGCACACGATGAGCCCGCTGATGATCTTGGTCGGACCATTGCTGATGCACGGGGACGCTGCAAAACTGACAAGGAGAGGGAGAATTTGGATCGCATGTTAGAGGATCACACGAAGTCGCTGTACCCAGGATGCGACAATAGTCTGAGAAAGCTGGGCTGCACACTGGATTTGCTGAAATGGAAGGCACGGGAAGGTGTAGCTGACTCATCATTTGAAAATTTCCTGAAAATGTTGAAGAATATGTTTCCGAAGAATAACGAGTTGCCCGCCAGTACGTACGAAGCAAAGAAGGTTGTGTGCCCTCTAGGTTTAGAGATTCTGAAGATACATGCATGCATTAACGACTGCGTCCTCTACCGCGGTGCATACGAGGATTTGAATGAATGCCCTGTATGCACTGCATTGCGTTATAAGATCAGAGGCGATGACCCTGGTGACGATGTTGAGGGTGAGAAACCCAGGAAGAGGGTTCCCGCCAAGGTGATGTGGTATGCTCCTATAATACCTCGGCTGAAACGCCTGTTCATGAACAAAGAGCATGCCAAGTTGTTGCGATGGCACAAAGAGGATCGTAAGTCCGACGGGGAGTTGAGACACCCCGCTGATGGAACGCAATGGAGAAAGATCGACAGAGAGTTCAAAGATTTTGCAGCTGACGCAAGGAACATAAGATTTGGTCTAAGTACTGATGGCATGAATCCTTTTGGCGAGCAGAGCTCCAGCCATAGCACCTGGCCCGTGACTCTATGCATCTACAACCTTCCTCCTTGGTTGTGCATGAAGCGGAAGTTCATTATGATGCCAGTGCTCATCCAAGGTCCGAAGCAACCCGGCAACGACATCGATGTGTACCCAAGGCCATTAGTTGATGAACTTTTACAATTGTGGGGCAGACCTGGTGTACCTGTGTGGGATGAGCACAAAGAAGAGGAATTTAACCTACGAGCGTTGCTTTTTGTAACCATCAACGATTGGCCTGCTCTCAGTAACCTTTCGGGACAGTCAAATAAGGGATACAAAGCATGCACACACTGCTTACATGAGACTGAAAGTGTATTTTTGGATAATTGTAGGAAGAACGTGTACCTGGGTCATCGTCGATTTTTTCCCCGAAATCATAACGTAAGAAAGAAAGGCAAGCATTTCAATGGCAAGGCAGATCACCGGCCGAAGCCTGCGGAACGTACTGGAGCTGAGATATTTGATATGGTCAAGGATTTGAATGTCATCTTTGGAAAGGGTCCTGGCGGACAATCAGTTCCGCAGGGAGTTGACGGCACGTACCCATGTGGAAAAAGAAATCGATATTTTGGGAGCTACAGTATTGGAAAGTCCTAGATGTCCGCTCTGCAATCGACGTGATGCATGTTACGAAGAATGTTTGCGTGAACCTGCTAAGCTTCTTGGGCGTGTATGGGAAGACAAAGGATACAAAGGAAGCACGGCGGGATCAGCAACTTTTGAAAGACCCAGATGACCGGCATCCGGAATGGTTTCAAGGTCGTGCCAGCTACGCTCTTACGAAAGAAGAGAAGGTCATTTTTTTTGAATGCCTGAGCAGTATGAAGGTCCCGTCTGGCTTCTCGTCGAATATAAAGGGAATAATAAACATGGCGGACAAAAAGTTCCAAAACCTGAAGTCTCACGACTGCCACGTGATTATGACGCAATTGCTTCCGATTGCTTTGAGGGGCCTTCTACAGGAAAATGTTCGAGTAGCCATTGTGAAGCTGTGTGCATTCCTCAATGCAATCTCTCAGAAGGTAATCAGTCCAGAAGATCTACCACGGTTACAGAACGATGTGGTCCAATGTCTTGTCAGTTTCGAGTTGCTGTTTCCACCATCCTTCTTCGATATTATGACGCACCTCCTGGTCCACCTAGTCGAAGAGATTTCCATTCTCGGTCCTGTATTTCTACACAATATGTTCCCCTTCGAGAGGTTTATGGGAGTATTAAAGAAATATGTTCGTAACCCTGCTAGGCCAGAAGGAAGCATCGTAAAGGGCTATGGAAATGAGGAGGTAATTGAGTTCTGTATTGACTATGTTCCTGACCTTAAACCGATTGGTATTCCTCAATCGCGGCACGAGGGGAGACTAAGTGGAAGAGGCACGATCGGAAGGAAATCAACGATATGTATGGACGGTCATTCTATGACTGAAGCACACTACACAGTTCTGCAAAATTCGAGCTTGGTGGCTCCGTACTTCGAGCAACACAAGAATATTTTACGCTCGAACAACCCGGGCAAGCCTGAATCATGGATTAGAAAGGCCCACATGGAGACTTTCGGCAGTTGGTTGCGAAAACATTTAATGAATGACAATGATGTTGGAGATCAGCTGTACATGTTGGCCAAGACACCATCTTCGACTATAACGACTTTCCAAGGGGTCGAGATTAATGGGAATACATTTTACACGATCTCCCAAGATAAAAAGAGCACCAACCAAAACAGTGGTGTCCGCTTTGATGCAGCAACCGAGATTGGGCAAAAGGTCACATATTATGGTTACATAGAGGAGTTATGGGAACTTGACTATGGACCCTCCTTTAAGGTCCCTTTGTTCCGGTGCAAATGGTTCAAGCTAACAGGAGGTGGGGTAAAGGCGGACGAGCAATACGGAATGACAATGGTGGATTTCGACAATCTTGGTTACCTTGACGAACCATTCGTCCTAGCCAAAGATGTCGCTCAGGTTTTCTATTTGAAGGACATGAGTAGCAAACCGAGGAAACGGAAAGATAAGAAAACGATCAGTACATCATGTGATGATCCAAAGCGCCACATTGTTCTTTCAGGGAAAAGAAACATCGTGGGAGTGGAGGACAAGACAGACATGTCAGAAGATTATAATATGTTTGGTGAAATTCCGCCCTTCAAAGTCAACACTGACCCAAGCATTAAGTTAAATGATGAGGATGCTCCATGGATACGGCCAGATCGTAAGAAAGCAGGGACACAAGGGAAGAATTGATGTGTAATAATTTATTGTGTACCAAACTTTTTTGAATGGATCATGTGAATTATATTATCTCTGATGTGTTTAAGACTAACTCCTTTGCAAAATATTTGAGAAAACGAGTGGAAAGCATGGAAAACAGAAAGTTACTTAAATGTCTCAAAACCTTGTGAGATAAAATATCTGATTTCATAACTTTTATTAAAAACAGAAAACAGACGCGCTAGCGCGCCGCAGTGTCGCCGGAATACAAATTCTTTTATTAAAAAGAGAGAACATACGAACACTACTCCTCGTCGTCATCGTCGGGGAACTCGTCGGTGACCTCCTCCGGGACATCGACGTCGGCGAACTCGTCGGTGACCTCCTCGTCGTCGTCGGAGGTGCATGATGGTATGTCCGAGATAGGCCCCCACCTCGGATCGTCGGAGGCCCAGACTTCGTCGGCGCGGTCGGCCCGACGAAGCTCTTGCAGCGCCCTCGTCCTCGCCTCCCGAGCGGCATCTAACGCGAGGTGGCGTTCGAGGCGGCGCTCCGCCCGCTCAGCCGCGCGGGTCTGCCAGAGCTCCTCGTCGGCGCTCTCCTCCCCCGGGTTGTTCCGGTAATACTCGCGGACGACGCGTTCTTCCCTGGCGTCGACTAGGCCCTGAAACGCGCGGTGACGGAGGTGGAGGTGGTCGGCGGCAGTGACGATCTGCGGCTTCGGCGCCCTGGCCTCCGCTTCCCAGACGGTGTGGCAGTCGTTGAAGTTCATCAGCGAACGCGGGCGGTTGAGGCGCCAGGCCGCCGCGTCCCAGGCGCGGGCGGCCTCTGCCGCCGTCGCAAAGGAGCCGAGGGGGATGCGGTCGTCCCCCCAGCGGATATCTGCGCTGAACATTCCGTTCTGCCGTGCTCGGACGCCGCGAAAGCCGGTGGTGCTGTTCCTCCTCGGAGGCATGGTGGAAGCGCGACGGTGCGTGGAGAGGAGAAGACGCGCTCGAGGCGCGACAGTGTATACCGCGCCCTCCTGGCCACGCGTCACAACTCCCGCGCCACGCGTCACAACTCCCGCGCCACGCGCCACCCTAACAGATCAACCAAGCAAATAGTTACACATTACTAACCGAGCTCAAAGTGAACACTGACTCATAGCATGGATGGATGTGTTCAAGGGGGGGGGGGGGTGTAGAACAAAACAATCGGTATCACCATCATACAGCCCTACCGTGGCTACTCGGTGCAATATGCATACCAAATGCACGGTAGGACGTATGATGGCGAAACCGGATGTTTTGTACTTGCTCGATAAACTGAATATATGATGTATCAAACCTTAAAGGGGGATGTAGAACAAAACAATCGGTATCGCCATCATACAGCCCCACCGTGGCTACTGGGTGCAATATGCATACCAAATGCACGGCAGGACGTATGATGGCGAATCCGGATGTTTTGTATTTGCTCGATGAACTGACCGGTGTATGAAGGTGGGCTATATATAGGGTCCTCTGGCTCACAAAGTGTTGTGCTAGGGTTTTGATCCAACGGTTAAGAAACCACCTCATCCAACGGCTCACAACAGCTCGAAAGAAACACACCGTAGCCCTGATCGAACGGCTCACAACAGCTCGAAAGAAACACACCCCGGATCCAACGACTCACAAGCGCTTTAAAGAAACACACGATCTATGTGATTCAATCTGATTGGTCCAAACGAAACCCTAACCAATTTAGTCCCGGTTGGTGTCCCCAACCGGGACTAAAGGGATGTTTTCTTCTCGCTATATATATGTATGCATTGCCACACCATTGGCATAAACACATATACAAACTCACCACTCTCTCTCATGGCTTCTACCGTACCCACTCTAACATTCATCCAGGCGGAGGCACTTTTGGCCTCGAACTACCCCTGCCCGTGCGGCTACAACGTTCCCGCCGGTTGGATGCTGAGCGCCGGAGGAGTGCCGGTCCCTCCTCTTCCTCAAGGTGTGGCGCGTCGGGCGGCCATCACGAACCACTACTATCACGAGCTCACGCCGGAGCAGCGGAGGAATCCCAGTTGGCATCCCGATAACCAGCATACTTGGGATGCCTTCTTCATCAATCGGCGTGAGAGGGCGCTCGCCAGGTGTGAGGAGGACGGCCTGCCTCCTGGGAACTTTCACGAGGCCGGTCGTCGGCTATGGTGGTCCGGCCGGACTCTACAGAGCGTCATGGACTACATCAGGGCCGGCGATATCCCCCGCCTGCGGTACCCTCAGGCCCAGTCCTGGAGTCGTGATCCTCCGAGGGAGTGCAGAGCACCGTCAGACGATAGTGACGACGACGGCGGCGGCGAATACGACGACTACGAGTACATGTACTATAGGCCTAGGCAGGAGTATGACTAGCAGATATCAGATCATGCATCTATGCTCTCCGTTTAGGTTTAGATCCACTCTAGCCATTATGTACTGCCTTTTTTATCTATATATATATTCAAGATGTGTGTGAATCTTTATGATTAGTTTTATTTTTCTGATATATTATTTGTATTTTTAAGATTTTAAAAAGAATTAGTTTTATTTTTCTAAATTTTCTGATATATTATTTGTATTTTTAAGTTTGGGAAAAGGAAAAGTATTTGAATAACCACCTTTAGTCGCGGTTCCTGTCACGAACCGGGACTAAAGTCTCTTTCCGCGCGGGAACGAAAACGCCGCGAAAAAAATACCCCTTTAGTCCCGGTTGGGGACAGGAACCGCGACTAAAGGTCCGCGGGGGGCCTTTAGTCGCGGTTGATGTCCCCAACCGGGACTAAAGGCTGCACCTATATATTCTCTGCCCCCAAAAATTCCCAAACACATCTCGTCTTCTCCGCGCCGCCCTCGCCGATTCCGTCTCCGCCGGTTGCTGCCCGTCGCCTCCACCGATTCCGTCTCCGGTTGCTGCCCGCCGCCCTCGCCGATTCTGTCTCCGGTAGGTGCCCGCCCGTGCGTTCTTGAGGATCTCTGGAGGACCGTGCACGACGATCGGAAACGACGACGACGGCCGTGGCCCCCGCCGGAGGATCTGTTTAGGGTTTGGCCGTGCCCGTGCGTGCGTGCTTGGCCATGCCCATGCCGTGGCCGTGCCGTGGTCGTGGCCGTGGCCGTGCCCGTGGCCGTGGCCGTGCCGTGGTGCGTGGCCGTGGCCGTGGCCGTGCCCGTGGCCGTGGCCGTGCCGTGGTGCGTGGCCGAGTGGCCGTGGCCGTGCTCGTGGGGGAGAGAGGAGAGTGGCGCCGTGGCCCTCGCCGGAGGAAGACGAAACAGAGACGCTGACGTCACGGCC
Source organism: Alopecurus myosuroides (assembly GCA_028641055.1). Classification (NCBI taxonomy): domain Eukaryota; kingdom Viridiplantae; phylum Streptophyta; class Magnoliopsida; order Poales; family Poaceae; genus Alopecurus; species Alopecurus myosuroides. Next base: position 52,004,213 of record CM054060.1, read on the forward strand.
TGCGGGAGAGAAAAAAAAACGCTCTTGGGCTGCACTCGGATTCTCAAAAAAAAAAAAAAAGTTGGGCTGCACTCTTTTTTTGCAAAGTTAAAAAATTTCCTACTAAGTCAAAAAATTTCCTAAGTCAAAAAATTTCCTACTAAATCCTAAGTCAAAAAATTTCCTAAGTCAAAAAATTTCCTACTAAGTTAAAATAAATCCTAAGTCAAAAAAATTCCTAAGTCAAAAGTTGGGCTGCACTCTTTTTTTGCAAAGTGCTAACCCTAAGTCTACTAACCCTAAAAATATATTTGTACTAATATTTGCTAATTCTACTAACCCTAAATATTCCTAAGTCAAAAAAATAATGAAAATAAGTTTTAATTCAATAAATTCAGAATATTAAGTGTAATATACCAAAATGACCAGAAAAGCAAATGCAACGTAGCTATGGGGTTCTCCAAGTCATTTGAGAAACTAATCTTGGACACACCTCTAAAGTATGGTTTCCCCCCTCCGGTGGTCATCGTTCTTCCACCGGAGTGACATATGGCGGACAATTTGAGAAAGAGGGTGTAATATTTGCTAAGTCTCCTATATACTTAATTAATTTTTACTATATGCATGTCTGCAGGAGTGACATATGGCGGACAATGGAGCCTTGCCGTATACGGATCAGGAGGCTGAAGGTATTATATACGGCATGATAGCTAACCAGAACCCTTATGTGCCGGGCCCAGAAGATGAGCAACAAGACGATGTAGTCTCTTCTTATCTGAACCTTGATGATCAAGAACGTGGAGGAACGGACATTGTCGATGATGATGAAACAGGTGAAGGAACGGACATTGTCGATGATCAAGGAGGTGAAGGAATGGACATTGATGACGGAGGTCAACCGTCGACAAACGACGATCTCCAATTGCAAAGAACAACCACCTCCGGCGAGGTATATATATATATATACATTGGGACTCTCGTGATACAAACTTATTGAAATGTGAATACATATGCACTAACGCGCGCGACTCTCTTTCTTATTTTAGCCCTCGGCCGGATCTAGTATGACAAAGCGTGGCAAATCCAAGTCGATGAAAGATGGAGAAACATATACCATCGAATCAGTCAGTGTAATCGGCAAGCCCCTACAGCACACCACAAAGTTTATCAACCAATGCGGAGTCATTGTTAGAGACACTGTCCCGATCACCGTCCAGGAATGGAAGGAGCCAAAGAAAGCACGTGTTGGTTTCACTTATGTCGACAAGAGAACGAAAAATATTATGTTTAGAAAGCTTATTGCACATTTCATTCTACCTCCGGAATACAACAAAAAAGATGAATTCGGTGAGGACGTTCCGGGTGGACGTGAGAGGAGGAGGATAGTCAAAGAGTTCGCTTTTCAGAAGATGGCCGAAGCATTCCGGAACTTCAAGAAAAAATTGTTCCGTGAATATGTCAGCAAGGGCAAGACTCCGATTTTCACTGGACAACATGAGAAACTGAGAGATGATTGGACAGAATTTGTGACGCAACATAAATCGGAGCATTTCAAGGAAATATCGGCAAAAAATAAGGCTAATGCGGAAAAGAAACAGTACCATCATGTTATGGGGCCAGGAGGATACCGCGTTTCGGCGCCTAAGTGGCAGGCAATGGAGGACGGCCTGAGGGCAAGAGGAATCCGTCTAGGTACAGAGGGATGGGATGAAAGAGCCAAAATGTGGTGGTACGGGCATGGGGGATCGCTAGACCCGGAGACAGGGGAGTGTGTTCACCGGCAGAAAAAGTTTGCTCCCACAAAACACCTTGTTGACGCAATGACCAAAGCTCAACAGGGCGTGCTCACATTCAACAGAGAGAGAGACCAACTGACCCATGCCCTCGGGAATCCTGAACACGGAGGACATATACGAGGCAAAGGCAGATTGCCGTGGAAAGTAGGGTTTTCACAGGAGGGTGACCCGTACTGTTACAGAAGCCGTAAGAGAGGTACGGACCGGGCTGCAGATCAAATGTCGCATCTTGCAATGGAAGTCAGTGAGCTGAAGAAGATCGTGGCGGGAATACTTGAGAAAGAAAAAGCGTCGGCTGCAGGGCCGCATGAAGATGCATCGGATCTCGGAAGCCAGCATCAGCTGAGAAGCAGCGTGGCTTCCACGGAGGCCCCGACTCCAGGTGCTAATGCACCGATGATCGAGAGTCGTGCACCGGAGCCTCACTACCCCGTGGATGATGTAAAGGAGATGAAAGAATGTGATCTGCATTATCCCGTGGGGAACATTTCCACGAAGGTAGCTACCGGCAGTGCTTTACCCTATACACCTGGAGCACTCCATCACAACAACCCCATTCCATATGGCTATGCTCGTGTCACGGTGGAAGACATAGTCCAAGCGTTCGAGGACCTGGAGATTGACATAGCTACACCCGAAGGGGAGAGAAGACTTGGAGATGTCAAGCGCCAGTTCATTCTATGGAAAAAGAAGTACATAGTGTTTCCAGGCGAGACGCCAAGGCTAACAAGTCCACCCCCCTCCGATGGTGCAGGTGCTGGTGGTGGTGCTGGTGGTGGTGCTGGTTCACCTACGCCTCCTTCACGCCATTCGACGCCGTCCCCCGATCCACAATCTCCGGCGGGTAAGATGCCGTCGCCCACGATTCCTCCTCTGGCGGTTAAGCAGCCGTCGCCCACGATTCCTCCTCCGGAGGAAAAGCAGCCGTCTCCCCCCATTCCTCCTTCGGAGGAAAAGCAGCCGTCTCCCCTCATTCCTCCTCCGGAGGATAATCAGTCGTCGTCCCCCATTCCTCCTCCGTAGGATAAGCATACGTCGCCCTCCATTCCTCCTCCAGCGAAGAAACAGAGGCAGGCGGAAAGCAAGGGAACCTGCTCTTGGTCTATTAACCCGGAGCCTTATGTAGCTATGACCACGCGGGTACCGGAGCCATCACTGAAGCCTCTCCCCCCAAGGCCTTGGGAACTTAGTGATGCTGAAACCAAATTGGCCGTGAAGGCTGACGTTGACAAATGGAAGGGCCGACTGAAGGCGCTAAAGGAGCCTGAGCCCAAGGAAGTATTCCCTCCGATTGTAGACTATTGGGCTACGGGTTTTTTGTCGACACCGTCCCAAGCCGAGAAGAATTTGCCTAAAGACTATGATATTGAACTTCGTAAGCAAGCAGGAATATTGGAGGAGGAGAAAGAGAAAGCAAAAATAGTGGAGGAGGAGAAAGGAAAAGGAAAAATGAAAAAAAGCGGGAAACAAGTTGCCCAGCTCGGGATGCAGAGTAAAAAATCGATCCCCCCGCTCATAGTGAAAGCCGCTCCGGAACAGGACCCCGAGGTCATAAATGCTGTGGCAGAAATGGGATTGACTGTACCTACTGCCATGCAAAATGCGTCCGAGGCCGGTATATCTCTTCGTCTCTTTTTAGGCCTAGACGATGCGCCAGTGGCTGAGGTAGGATTACAATATGAGAAGAAAGGGCCTCTCGTCGAGCCTGCGAAGGAAAAGGATCTACCACCACTAATGCAAGCTCTGCTACGTTGGTAAAAACATTTCATAACATGGACCGACAAAGAATTTGTGTATGTGGATTATACAGAGGAGCATCACACTAAAAAGTACTCTGTAACAGTTGAGATGAGTGAATTGTTCCAGCTGTTCAATCTGCGTGAGCTCGACAAATCTATCCTGAGTTGCTACGTTCTGTAAGTGATTTATATCTACCTCATCTCGTTCTTCATTGCCTACACTATATATATATATATTGTCCTAACTATATTTGTTGCGTACGCTATTATGCAGATTGAAGATTTGGGAATGCAAAATAAGACTCATCCATGATGTTGGGTTCATTGACCCACAAATCATTAATGAAACTATGTTAGAACGTCACCCCAAAGACGTGGAGAAAGACTTGTACAAATTTTTCAAAAAGCATGAATCCAAAAGATATATTCTATTTCCTTACCTTTTTGGGTGAGTTTTTCTCTCATGTTCCCATTCTCTTTTGTTTACTCCATGCATGCTATGTCTAATCGATAAGTTATGCATGACTGTGCATCTAACGTGTCCGCAGGTTCCACTGGATTCTGCTAAAAATTGATCTTCAGAACTCCATAGTTTTGATCTTTGACTCTATGAATTCAAATACAGATCTTTGGATCAACAGGAGAAAAATGATGCAAAGGTAATTATTTTTCAATCATTTGCGCTCTATATCGATCGGTCTCTTTTGTTCATTTCCTAAGCTAATAACTCCCTTGTTCATTTAATTTTATTTGCAATGTAGAGTTTGGAGACAGTTCTCACTTGGACATGTCGGTGGATTCAAAAATGAGCTAAAATTTAAAAATGTGGTCAAAGGTGTGGATAAGCAGCCACCGGGGACCGGTCTATGTGGATACTATGTCTGTGAGAACATACGGAAAGAAATCTCTGAGAGGAAGAAGGACGAGAACACGCGGAGGGGTCTCAATAGCTTGCGGAGGGCGCTTACTCCAGAAGCTCGCTTCCGACCAATTCAAGAGGAAATAGCAGGATTTTTCCTTAGGCATGTCATCGATAAGGAAGGAGAGTACCATGCGTCCACCGACGATGACTATTATATGCATAAGCTATCTTAATTGTTCGAATTTGTGTATGGTCATCCATCTTAATTGTGTAATATGGAAACTTGTTCGAGGTTGTATATATGGTCACCCGATATTGAATATATATTATATATTCCTATTGAATTCTCCTTGTTTGAAATTTCATATATATATATGCATGTATATAGTATCGTAAAATATATATATATATGTGTACTGAAACTTCATCAAAATTAAAATAAAACTCAAAATAAAATATAAAAGAAATAAAACAAAACAAATTAAAAAGGAACCAGGTTTAGGGGGCCTAAAACCCTAAACCTGCGCAGGTTTTCAGTCCCGGTTGGCCACAAGAACCGGGACTAAAGGTCCTCCGCCGCGACGGATCCCTGGCACCCACGTGGACGGGCCTTTAGTCCCGGTCCGTAAATGGCGGGACTATAGGAGGGGGTCTTTAGTCGCGCATTGCTAGTCCCGGTTGCTGGGTCGGGACTACAGGCCCTGGCGAACCGGGACTACAGCCCTATTTTCTACCAGTGGCACCACTCCCATTCCAAAAGCCTGGTGCACAAATCCTTCCGCCTAGCATACTTCTGGATAACCACAATGACTGATGCCAAAGACCTTGTAAAATGTTGTCTTGGATGCCAATTATTCGTCAAACAGACGAATTATCCGGCACATGCTCTAAAAATCATACCCATAACCTGACCATTCGTGGTCTGGGGGCTAGATATGATGGGGCCATTCAAGACGGCAAGAGGAGGACTAACACACCTCCTAGTAGCGGTGGACAAATACACCAAATAGGTAGAAGCCAAACCGATCAAAAAACTTGACGGGGTTACAGCCAGGAATTTCGTCATAGACATCGTTATGAGATTAGGCATCCCGCATAGCATAATCACGGAACTAACTTTGCGGTAGGTGAACTAGCCAAATATTCTGAAGGCGGTGGAATCTGGCTAGATTTAGCCTTTGTCGCGCATCCATAGTCAAATGGACAAGTTGAGCAAATGAACAGCTCAATCCTCCAAGGCATAAAGCCAAGGTTAGAAGAGCCCTTGCACAGAGCAGCCGGGGCATGGGTAGAAGAATTGCAATCCGTCTTATGGAGCATACGAATTACGCCAAACATATCAATATGCCAGACGCCGTTTTTCTTAGTATATGGGGCAGAAGCAGTACTACCTACCGATATCCTGCATGACTCTCCACGGGTGCAAGCTTATGCAAAAGTAGATGCGGAAGAAGCGCGAAAAAACGCATTAGAACTCCTGGAAGAGGAAAGAGATGTTGTGCTACAAAAATCTACCGTTTACCAGCAAAACCTGCAAAGGTATCACAACCGCAAATTAAAATCCAGAGTCCTCCAGGAAGGCGATTTTTTTGCTAAGGTTGGTACACCATGTGTTTGGTTTTGGGATGAAGTGGAATGGAACATAATGTTTAAATTCCACTAGAATGTAATGTCATGTTTACATTCCATTCCTATGTTTGGATAGAGGTAGCGAGGTGGAATGGGTTGGTTTTAGTTAGAGGTATGAGATGGAACGAAGATGGTATAAATCACTTTTTATACTAATTAAGAGTGAAGTTATTGTTGTTATTAAGGATAATTAAGAGAGAGGTTACCACTGTCGTTAAGAAAATTCATAGTGATATGGTATTAATCAACACGTAATCCGATGTTTACATCTTATTAAAGATCACAAAAAAAATCTAGAGAAAAATTGGGGTACATGATACTAAACAGGACCAAAATCAATGGCTATTCCCAATATAACACGCAGATCCAGCACCAATCGAGTTGTGTGGTGATGTAAAAAAAAGTTGTGTGGCTGTGCGGGGTGCGAGAAAGACATGAGAGGTTAAGGCCGCGGTGGGTCAGTGAGAGAATATGGCTGGCCATTTTTCATTTGGCGAGACAAGAGTTTCTACGATTATTAGCACCCGGTTCGAGTCAATTCCACTGATTTGGTGGAAGGAGTGCATTCCGCATCTAAGAGAATATTCCATTTGGTGAAACCAGTTGGTTCCGTTCCTCTTTCACAACCAAACGCTTGAATGGGGTCTAGGTGCGGAATGATTCCATTCCGTTCCATCTCATCCCAAAACCAAACACACCCCAAAACAAGCACAAGCTAGCCCCAGCTTGGGAAGGACCGTTTGTCCTTAGAAAGGCTATGAACAATGGATCGTACTACCTGGTTGACATCCGGGATACCCAAAAGGATCGAAAAAGGTAGAGACATCTGGACGTCAAATTAGAAGAGACAAAAATATCCTGGAGCATCCAGCAGTTACATAGCTTTTATTCTTAGTCAAAATCTTTCCGTAAACTCCATTTGTGATCATGAAATAAAATAACTGGATTTTCGCCAACTTGATATTTGTGCGTGAACCCCAATTCCTTTTATTTCCCAATAATCCAATTTTTCATATACATATGAATTTTAACATGGATTTTTCCTGCGTGCTCGTGATTAACAAAATCTGATATCTCGTTTGCCAAAAACGGATCAATGCTAAAGTTTGATTTTTCGGCCTCAAGAGTACTCATCTGATTGCGAATATGCGTTGGATCGCCGATAAGGCATTATGGGCCCTAGAGAACGGCTCAAAAATCCGGTTTTAGATAGATTGGTATAATACCCTATTGTCTGGCGTGACGGTTTCGGCTTCAGGATTTCCCAATGTTGAAAAGCTAAAAACCATCGTTGCCAGATAGATCGAACGGCGGAAACAAGCATTCGCATAAAGCACTATAAAAAATGCATAGCATTCAGGTAATATTCGAAGGAAAAAGCACAAACTTTGCATATATCTGAAGAGAATGACATTACAAAACATTTAAAGTATAAGATAATGGAATTTTTTCTCATGTTTTTCCTTGTAGGGCCTACTAGTGGCTATCCTCATCGTCATCGGATACGCCGGTGTATTCCGGCGTCTTCGGGGTCTTCTCTTTCGGGAAGAATGTCCCAATAGACACCATGCCGACAATCTTTGTGGCGTACCCCTTAACGGAGTCGAACAACTCCTCCACGCGTTGAGAGGAAAGGGTGGTCGGGACACCGCTCGCCAGATGCCAGCATTCGGCGTCCACGTAATGGAAGCGAAGAAGGCCTAGGTCCATTTTCGCCACACCACGGGCAGAACGCAGGAGGCCATCATGCGCCTCAAATTGCATTGTCCAGAGCATCTAGAAGTTGTATTACCCGCTCCAATTTCCTCTCAGGAACTTTTTTATCAAAAAATATCTCCACGACTGCGCGGATGCCTACGAGGTTGGTGGAGAAAGCCCGGATGTTGTCAATGATGGACTTGGTCTTGTCTCCCTCCTCTCTGGACAAAAGGAACCTTGCTGTTAGTCAAAACAGTAAAAATAAAAAGAGGTACAAAGGAGAAGTCTAAAATAAGGTTTACCAAGAAGCTCGGCGTCCAGTACGTTGAGGTCATCCAAAGCCTCCCCCAACTTCTTCTAGATGTCCTAGATGTCTTATGTGTCTTTGACGGCCTGCACTGCTTGCTCCGCCATTTTTTCTCTACCTCACGAAGGGACATTTGGCAGAGCAAAAGTTCGCTGTTGGATTTCTCCAAATCCTTCGCAAGCGAAGGTTCTCATCGCGCATCCCTTGGGCATTGCTAGCGCTTGAGAGAGCTTCCTTGGCAGCCTCAATAATGGTTGAACATGGAGAAGAATAAGAAACTCGGATTCGAAGAAAATCCGAATGACGAAACTAAAACGCCAAAAGCGGAAAGGGAGAGCTAACCTTGATTGTTCACCATATCCATCAGAAGATCAGAATATTGCTGGTAATTTTCTTTCACCTGACTAAACATCTTCCGCATCTTCTTCTTGCTTTCCGTCAAAGCGGAAGAAACTTCCGTGTTTGCTTTCTTTGTCGTCTTTTAGGGCATCAGGAAAGATAACATGGACAAGAAAAATTTAAATCCTGTAAGCAACTAAGAGTAATCATCCGACAAAAACTTCGAAAAATTACTTGGGGGCTAGGGATAAGGATATTACCATACTCATATGACGGTCTCGTTCTAGAACTTCAAGGAAATCCTTGCTATAGCACTTGAACTTGGTTTCCAGGAAGGCGAACCCCTCATCCATCACCTCTTTCGGGCGGAAGGTGAATCCCTCATGATAGATGTACAACCTCATCGAAATCTTGCTAGACTTTGGAGAAGGGGTAGGCACAAGCTTGTGCTTGAACCACAAAATGAGCCTACCATTCTCGTCAAAGCACTCTTCTTTGATCTTCCGGCGTTGGGTTTCCCCAGAAGCCGGAAGATCTGCCGTCTCCTTGCTTTGAGAGACAGGGCTCTTTTCTGCTGCAGCCGCCCTTTCCACGACCTCTGCATAAGAGGCCTCCAGCTGGCTGGGCTCAGTTTCCATTGGATCAACATGAGGCCCCTGTTCGAGCATAACATGGACCTGGTCGGAAGGTTTCTTCTTGCGCCTAGAAACCTTTTTCTTCCGCAAGTTCAGGGAGACGGGTTGAAGACTGAGAAGAAGAGGAAGAAGCCATACGACAAATGGTGGAAAAGGAGAAAAATAAATAAGAGCTGAATAGAAAAAAAGAAAATGTCGAATGGAAGGTAAAATTTACGAGGAAGATCTGATGCTTGCTCCTTCCAGATTTATAACCTGGGATCCTTTTGGGATAGCGCACGACCGCTTTCAGGTACCCCTCGGGGGCTCCAAGACGTTGGACGTCACCTTCTTCTTCCTCTTTTTCTTTGCAACCAAATACCCCGGAGAGGAAAGATGTATGTCCATAAGATTGGCAAACTGCAAACAAATTTGTTGGCAACGCATGTTAATCGCGGTAAATATCCAGAGGAAATGCAAAGGAAGAAAAATAAGACGAGAGAGGAAGACACTTACGGCGGGTGGTGGATTCCCTGCTATGTACATGAGCACCAACTCGCTATACTGGCCTCGGACGCTGATCCGAAGGTTGGCGGCTTTCTTGAGCTTCGTCAACTCCAGTTGCTTTCGCGTGCAGCGAAGTGGATCCGACGTCCCCGCAAACTGGCAGATCAGCTTGCCCTCCCGATGGGAGAGAGGCTGGAACCTATGAAGGAAACATCAAATCATGGTGTCCGCTCCGCTGAGTTCGGGGTTCGTCGTGGTGAGCTTGGTGATCCTCCATTTGATCTTCTCGATGTTTGTCGGAAGCATCCAGACGGCATCCTCCTTTCAGCTGTCCCTAGGAATAGCCGCACCGTTGACCAACAACGGAATCCCCGTCGTCTTCTTTGGGAAGGGCACGTCCTTCATGTAACAGAACGTGGACGACCAAAACTTGACTGACTCGGATTTTGGGACCTTTCGGAACCAAAGCTCTCTCTTTCGACGATGGTTGAGGTTGATGGTTCCACCAATCTTCAACCCCCCTTCGTCGTTAGGATCTCTACTCACATAAAATATCCCTCTAAAAGAACATGGAAGGCACGATATAAAGGATGGCGTTCGGCGTCAAGTTGTGAGGCTGAACGTTGTAATACTCTAAGAGGGAGAGGAAGAAGCCGGACGACTGCAATACTAACCCGCGTTGTAGATGTGACAGGAGGACGACACGTTCACCATCCCGGGCTTGAGCTCGTAGTTGCCTTCCGCGCTCCGCCATTTCTTCCTTGGCAGGAAGCCGTTTTCTTGATATCATTGAAGCTCGCCGTTCTGACGGTGCTAGGAAGCTAGTACCCGGTGGCACTTTCTTCCTCGGCTCCATCGTCGTCGTTGGCGTCTATGTCGCTAGAGTCAAGTTCCAGAGCAGCGGTGTTGTCCTCTGCCTTCGCCTTCCCCTTCGCTGCCGCAGATGCAGCGGAGGCGGGTGTGGAATCTGCCATGCCTGGGCCACGGGATCGGCCGTGGGCGAAGAAGGAGGCAAGATGCGAAGCTGCCGCCGCCGCGGTGGTCGCCATGTAAGATCCTTCCTCCACCATAGTCTCGTCGCCGCCGTAATTGATATCTCTGGAGGCCATCACTACTAGGGAAAAGGCTACCCCAGGCGCACCAAATTATGCTACCGCAGGCGAATTTTGGTTCGCCTGGGACCACATCGCCAACGGTAATGAATTACCGCAGGCGAACATCAGAATGCGCCTGGCGTAACTTGCATACCCCAGGCGAACGGGCCTTGTGCGCCTGGGGGAAGCCTTTTACCTGAGGCGAACAGGCACTGTGCGCTTGGGGTACAAATTCGCCTGGGGTATCATTTCATGTTCGCCTGGGGTATGGTTTTGCTGTGTCAAAAAATAAAAGAAACGGAAATAAATGAATCACAGCAAATTGACAGAAATAAGTATGAAAATGAAAGCAAAATGACAGAATAAAGTTTCATAGCAGAAATATTCTCGATCATCAACACATAGTCTCGATCATCACCACATAGTTCAACAAATATTACATAGTCTCGAAAAAAACCATACTACTAATAAATCCAGGAGTTAGTCAGATGGAAATGATTTTTTGTTCTAATTTGAACAAACTCGTCATCTATCTAGCGGGCTGATGTAGTTGATGACCATCATCATGTCCAAGTTGGGGATGTCACTATTCCTCATGGTGATCAGGATAGCTCGGCCAGCCTCCATAACAACTCTTGCGGAATGGAACTGCCTCCATGCTTGAGAGTTGAGGTTGACGCGACCATCAGCATTATCCCTCGTGATCTGAACTGCGGTGACATTTCCTGATTCTCCACGGCGTACTCCAATGGTACCTTTCTCCATGCCAGCACTGTCCGCTACCGCTATAGGTATTTTCTAGAACACACAATTCCATGAAAGAATAAAGGCACAATGTCACATACCGGCCACATTATAACATAAGCAACTATAGGAATAAGAAAAAGAAACATACCATGACATGTCCATTGGAGATATTAGTGTTGGTGATGCGATGCACGAAAGGGAACCCGATGTAGCTATCTATCTGGGCTAGTTTCTGAAGGACACGGTCCTTCTCAAGCTCGCTAAGATTGGCTCTTTGAGCAACCACCACATGTTTCCATGGGTCCTCCTCGTCCATATCATCCTGAGTGTCCATATCATCCTCATTGTTCCCAATTTCCTCCTCACTACCGCCATCCTCGCTCGCAATCCCGCCCATATACAGAAGTTTGATACGACGTTGCGGTCCTGCCATAGAGAAGTGAATGTAATCACCTCCGCTTAAATTATAGGTGACGATGATAGACCGCAATTGTTCCCCGTAGAAGTAGGTCTTCTTTCTTTTCTTTCTTCACTCGAAGAATGTAAATGGTCCTGTGAACATCGAAATCCACGTTATTGCCTACTAACTCGTTGAACTCTTCCCGAATATTGCATGGTACAATCTAAAAAAGAAATATAAAAGAATCTTTTGTTAAGAAACATACCAATCTAAGCTGGATAGTAAAACAAAAGAACACAAGTTGCAAGTTAACATAAAAAGAATCGTTTGTTAATTACCAAAGAATCAAGGTCACCGTCGTGGAGCTGAAGCATAAAAGAAGACCCGGTGAATCGTCCTGGGGAACATCGGGACCAACATACTTTGCGAGCCATGTTCTATTAAAATAAGAAAGTAGACATAGAGGTTAGAAGAGCATAGCTATTATCCAGTGCATACATGTGTAGTGCAATTTGAGGCAACTAATCCAGTGCATAAATTAAGAAAGTATACATGAGTAAATTGCTTGTATTTTTATAACTTGTTGAGACATGGATCGTTGTCAAAGAGTTATAAAGAACAACTAGAGTGGTTCATCTGAAGTTGTTCAAGATAAAATGTAGAACTCATAATATATAGTCTGCCCACAATTATAAAGAAGTGAAAAAAATAGGAGAGTTCTAGGGATGCACTGGACAACACTAGGAAAACTAAGACAGAGCAGTGAAAAAATATTTTGCATTGAATACTCTTAACAATTTGCACCAGAACTATCGAAAACAGTTTTGGATAAATGGCAGCACCTACCTATCACAAAACAAATGCAGAAAGGCTATCTACTTTATTGGAATATCCAAAAACAAAGCAATACTTGTAGGTGGATTCCTGAATCATGTGACGAAACCGATGTATTGCCAGCATTGTGAAGCCACATGGGAAATAGTTGGTATGCATTGGCGGTGGGGGAAATGTTCTATTTTCTCGATACAACATTAGCATCTCCATTAACTGAAACTATACCAAAGGATTCCTAAATCCATTTCAGATTCATCTAATCTAGGAACAAGCATTAGCATCTCCGTTAAGTGAAGTGTCTACCGCGTGTTCATCTGAGGTTGTAAACAAGAAGTTCACCGCGACCACCAAGAGCAGGCGCATCCTGGATCCACAACGACGACGGGAGGGAGTGGGCTGGGATGGAGGGGGGATGGGAGGGAGGGGGCTGACCTGGATCCACAACGACGACGACGCCAGAGTGGGCGACCTGCTGCTCGACGACCTGCTCTGCTTCTCCTCGACACTGGCGTGGGGATGGGAGACGACAGCGGCGTGTGGGTGCGGGTGCGGGTGATGAAGTTTGATCTGGTGACCACCACTTAGAAAACAAAGCATTGAGCCAAGCACATTGGAACCGGTTTGTGATACAAACCGGTCCTAAAGGGTCTGCCCCTGGGCCTCCCTCCCTGCAGCAAATGGCCGCAAGGCCTTTAGGACTGGTTTGTGATACAAACCGGTTCTAAAGGTTCTGTCCCCTGGGCCCCCCTCCCTGCAGCAAATGGCCGCAAGGCCTTTAGGACCGGTTTGTGTTACAAACCGGTCCTAAAGGCCTTGCGGCCATTTGCTGCAGGGAGGGGGGCCCAGGGACAGAGGTTTTCTCATTTTTTGCAGCAAAAGCGAGGGCTTACCCCAGGCGCTTCCGCAAACATTCGCCTGGGGTATGTGTTATACCGGAGGCGAACATGTACGTTATTCGCCAGGGGTAAAGGAAGAGTGCCAGGGGTGGTGATGGGTGGCCCTGCCACACTTTACCCCAGGCGCTTCCGGAATTGGTTCGTCTGGGGTAACAGACTTACCCCTGGCGCATAGTTCTCATGTTCGCCTGCGCTAATTAGCCCAGGCGCATCGACTTGCGTGTTCGCCTGTGGTAGTATATGCTGCTATAAGCAAATCTCTAGTAATGTTGCCGCTTATGTCGCCGGAGTTTTTTTTATCTCTTGAGGTGTGCGTGTTTCGCTCTCTATGCGAGAAGATAAGCTCGGGCGCAATGAAGATGGATGCGAATGGAGGAGAGTGAAGAGGAAGGAGAAGAAAGGTGAGACCCCGAGGGCTTTATAAAAAAATCCGTACGAGCGAAGATTTAGCCTCATACTCAATCTGCCTAGGTACTTGTAACCTGTACCCGGCAACAACCGTCATAATTAATTTGCAGGAAGTAGAGAGTCTCTTCGGCTAACCTGAATCTGGGTAAAACTCCGTGTCCTCGCCCCAAAGCGCTCCCCCACGTTAGCCTTCCCCGTAGTTACTCCTAGAGAGATGGCTATCCCTTCCGCGATAGCTGATCATGGAAATCATCATGGGATAAATTGAACTCCTGGGGAGGGGACGTATGAAGAGGTGAGAGAAGAACATAAGCTGCTGGGCGAAAACAATTCCGCAAAATCTTTGCACATGGAATAATTCGGTAAATACAAGTTTCACAAAGATACCACTGAAATATGTGAATGTTATAATGACATTGACCAAAGCTTCACGAAATCACAATCATATGTAATTATTTGTTAGACAAATCTGTTGACATGAGTATAATTGATGGCATGTCTCTTACATACTTGAAGGATAATTGTGTTATAAATGATAGCAGAAATAAACGATGAACAAAGCGATCTAGCATGACAGGGGCACGAGATTTTTAGCGTGAGAAACCGTTACAACAAGGGAGAGAAAAACCACGAACGCCAGCCAACAGAACTTCAATATATCTAGGTGTGGTACAAACGATGGGGATTTACGATTTGCGACTTATCCCGACCGGTGGCTTACATGAGGTATATAAGGGGGTAAACCTTAGATACGGTAGAATCCGGATCCAACTCGTCAAAAACTCGTACCGTCCGAACTTTCCTTTATCTTTATACCTTCATATGAATTTGGATCATCACAAAATAACAAATTATTGGTACAAAAAATCTTACCTTAATTAGAAAATTTTGTCTTACTTTTATGCAATGGCTAACTTGAAATATATAGGATATAAAATTGCAAAAGATCTAAAACATTCAAAATAATCAATTGAGAATGTGAGATGAATAAGTGCTTTGACTGAAATTAAAAAAAAGTGGATGCCGATTACAGTACATAGGACCGTACGAAAATTCTAAACAACGAAAAATCGAAAAGTTTATATTTCCTTGGCCGAGAAACTTAGTTGTATACCGAACCACCAGGATTGTTTAGGAGACCATTGGTCCAGTATAGCTTCATTTCTCGTGTAGAGAGGCGTGCCACCAGAAAATGTATAAAAGGTTTTCCTCCATAATATAATAAACCCTCCTTTCCATAATATAATATGTTATTACAACTAAATAATCTTGTAATAAAATCTTATATTACCGGACGGAGGGATTAGAACACCCACTAACCGGTATCCCTTTTACGGACTCAAGTCGAACTCGAGCTATTCCTTGTCACAGCGCAAACTGAAGAAAAAAAATCCATGGTTTGGCCGCGTTGCAAAGAACTATTGTGAATCAATGATGTCATCTATTGTGGATTTGTGATGGATATCTAAATATTGCATATTACCATGCTCACACTAGTAAGCGAAAAGACGTGTAAATCACATCTTCGAACTGACTTGCAGGATTAGCGACTCATTTACTTACAGAACCTCATCACTACTGTTCAACATGGAACCTATGATATGAATGTTGCAGTCCTTGATCTACCGGTGCTTAGCCTACCAGAACTCAAAGCTGTTTTGTCCAAGACAAACCTTGGAGTAACCCCCCAATTACTAATTAGATCACATATTCCGCTTATACATATTCCACTTATACGTTGTAGGTATCATGAATAGACTGTCATTAGTTGACTATCATGAAGAACATTCGTAGATTAAGAAATTCCGATGCTTCCAAGTCCTATAATGTTTGTGGATTTTATTGGAATTGTAAAACTAGTTTCAACCAAGCACAAAACTTGTGCACATTGTATAACAAACCAGCGATTGTGCTCTACCCCTTTCTTTTCTAAGGTACGCGGAGTGAATTCTTTGCAAACTATGATAATGTTCATCTCTCGTGATGCCATGTTTAAATACGAGAACTATTGCATAACTTATGGATGTAGTGTGGTACAACAACCATGCTTTTCAATACTGCCATGAAGAGAACAACACATTAATATACTACTCTGTGTATGCTCCCTCGAAGTTGCAGCTCTGTTATAGATGTTTTCATAGTATAGTTATTTTATCACATGAGTTTTTTGCAATGTAGTTTCTTTAGATGACCACCCTTTAAAAACATGCAATTTTCTTTGTCTATCCACTAGAACTTGGACAGCAATGTGGAAGATATATATATATACATATATATATATATAGGTAAATTAATATATATATATGTATATATATATATAGGGAAAATGGTTTCTACTCCCAGGTGTAGCTACACCCACGTCTCATATACTGCCGTACGGAGGTATGTGTCATACTTTTTTGGTCTGAGTACGTTCATATACTATATCTAAGATACTCCAAAACAAGTTTCGTGAAAATTATAAAATTGAGCATGTATTTTGCACTATATATTTAAAATACCTGTATATATGTACGTATAAAAGGAGTATATAGAAAAATTACACAAAGTACATAAAAAGTAGTATATATACTCCCGAAATAGTAATATATACTGCATACTGCATGTACATGCTCTCCCGTATGATAGATACTACATACATCATACTAAACACATATGGGTGTAGCTACACCCGGGAGTAGTCTGAATTTGTCATATATATATATATATATATATATATATATATATATATATATATAGGGGAAATGGTTTCTACTCCCGGGTGTAGCTACACCCACGTCTCATATACTGCCGTACGTAGGTATGTGTCTTACTTTTTCGGTCTGAGTATGTACGTATACTATATCTAAGATACTTCAAAACAAGTTTCGTGAAAATTATAAAATTGAGCATGTAGTTTGCACTATATATTTAAAATACCTGTATATATGTACGTATAAAAGGAGTATGTAGAAAAATTACACATACTACATAAAATGTAGTATATATACTCCCGAAATAGTAATATATACCGCATACTACATGTACATACTCTCCGGTATGATAGATACTACATACATCATACTAAACACATGTGGGTGTAACTACACCCGGGAGTAGCCTGAATTTGTCCTATATATATATATATATATATATATATATATATATATAGAGAGAGAGAGAGAGAGAGACTTTGATGACTAGGGTAACACTAAAAATACACACACGTAGAGCGATAGAGAGAGAGATTGATTTATTGGGTTTATGGAACGAGCAAAAAATCATGAAATACATGATAAATAATGAATACGATAGTCGACCTATGAATGTTCAAATAGATATGGAAAAGCTATCACAATCTACTAAATTTATTATTATTTTTTTTTTCATGATGACAAGAGAAAACTGATTAACCGACCTCCAGTTCCTGCCGTTCGCTAACTCCCCGCGCCAGTGGTCGGTCAATCTAGGGTTCTACAAGGGGGAAGGGGAATTTGTGGATTTTAACGTCTCAGCGCCGTTGCGCATTCGTCGTCGGCCAGCCTGATGCCTCTCTGCGGGTCCATGGTTGTCACGTCATCAGCATACGTACCCAGGACCGTATGTGGACATCCTTGACGAGTTTGAGGACCGTAATGATGCAGTTATCTGTTCCTATATGCATGTGCCTGGAGAAACCGTGGCTGAACAGCACTAGCTACTTTTGTCGTGGTTCTTAGGCAATCCATGACACGTACTCCTACATACGCTAGAGGCTCTGTATGTAATGCATCATCAAGTATCAATTATCCATTTCGTTGCGGGACATTTTGCTCTCAGCGGAGGTGACTGCTTTCCATAACGACGTTTTTTTAAGGGAAAACAATGGAATTCATTACGCGATATGGAAGTGCAGTTGGGCCGGCTAATTGGAAGGAGACACACAAATGAAAGTATTGATACATCAGTGTAGCCGGCCCATATATTGTGCAATGACTTCCATTATGTAAAACGTCGACGACGATCGACCGGTGTCGCCATTGTCCGGTCGGCCCGGGCTCGATCGATCAAATGCCCTATCGCCACTGGCGCACGGTATTGTCTCCAATTCATCCTAGTGACAGCTACATGCATGTCACATACGGCCAATTGCATGCGCCCAAACTCGTAATCGTAGTGGGCATTGATCCCGCTGTCAAGATAGACGGGAAGTCGCCAAAAAAAATTGACGGGGTCACGCGATGCATGAACCAGCCACACATGGGTTTCCCTTCCTATCATCTTTAGCGAGCTGGGAAATGGCCTTGCCCGCACAGGGGGAGGCGCCACGTGGTAGGCCAGGATCGATCAATTAGAGATGGGCCGGCCCATTTACGTGCTCTGGCTGACGAGATCATCCTAGCGTGCGTTGGGAAGTTTTTTTTCCTTCCAACTCCATGTACGTGTCCTCATATCCTATCAAACGAATTAAAAAAAGTCTATCCTAATGTAGCAATGACGATCGGCGCAAGATTTTCAAAAATCTGAACATATTTTCTGATTCTAAAACATTTTTGAAAATTCCACTATTTTTCTTAAATATGAATGATTTTAATATTAAACTATTTTTAAGTTTGAACGATATTTAAATATATAAACATGATTTTGTTTACATATGAACAATTTTCAAATTTGAACAATTTTTAGTCTGAACTTTTTTTCATTTAAACAAATTTTAAATTTAACCGTTTTTAACCGAACAATTTTTGAATATGAACTAAAATAATAAAACAAAAAAGAAAGAATAAAAACGAAAAAGAAAAGGAAAAAAAAAGTGAAACAATGAAAATAGAAAAAGGAGTCTGTGCCAAGTGGCTATGCCCCTAAAAAGATTAAAAATAGTAAGTTGGATACGAACGTGGTGTGCCCAGTGGCTGTGCCCCTACGGGCCAAAGAGGAGGTTTGTGGTTTGAATCCCCCTTTCCCTCATATTTTCTTATGTTTTCTCTTCAAACTAATGGGCCGGCTTGCTTATAACTCTTACACGGGCGAGTCACATCCATCGGTCCGTAACTAAATTAAAGTTGGATACATAGTTCATTATGGGTTCCCCGATAGATTGCTCATAGCAAGTCCTAGTGTACAACTTGCTTGCACGTTTTTTGTTCTTCCGTAGGCCATTAGAAGGTACATGCCCACTTAATGAAGCTCGCTCGATTTCGAACGGAAAGAACGTATCTTCTTCTTTCTTTGCCAGTTCTCGCGAAACTCTTCCTTCTTTGCCTCTCGTTATCGAGAATCTATTCCGATAATGTCTATCTTTGTTTTTTTTCCCTTTATCACGTACATCGGGCTGAAGCAAAAATAACAAAACAAAAATATGAAAAGTTCTGCGTTTCTTCGTTGTTGCTAGAATCCACACTACTAACCATCCTAGATCATGCCTGATATTTTTATTTCGAAACTTTTTAAATCATAACTATTTTCGAAAATGAACAACTTTTCTAAATAAACAATTTCAAATCCAAACAAACTATAATAAAAAAGATTCAAATGCGAACAAACACCAAAAATAAATAAATTACAATCTGACCAAATTTTAAGAATGAACAAATTTACAATCTGAACAAATTTTAATAATGAACAAATTTACAATCTTAATTTTTTTTTGTAAATAAACAAATTTTAAAAATGAACAAATTTACAATCTAAACAAATTTTAAAAAGAACAAATTTCGAAACAAACATTTTCAAATCCGAACAAATTAAAATGTGAAGAAAATTTAAATTAGACCGGTTAAAAAAAATTAAAAATGATTTTTTAATCAATTCTAAACAAATTTAAAAATGAACAATTTTCAAATCCAAACAATTTAAAAAATGAACAATTTCCCAATCTAAACAAAATTTAAAAATAAACAAAACTAAAAACCATTTTTTGAAATCAGAACCAACTTTAGATATGAACATTTTCAAAAAAAAAATTGAGATTCAGTGTTACAGGGACACCGCCTCAGCATCTAGCTCATGTGATCCGAATTGAATTTTGTCGTGGGCTTGGTTTGTAGTTCGGGTACTAGGGAAAAAAATGACAAGATGCTGCATCACGTCACATACACGATGGATCCATTTCCACCATCATGTTTGCATAATGGTTCCTCCCCGATGAGTACTCCTTTTCCGTACGGACTCATCGCAATGATCACGAAGGAAGCTCTCCTGGTTACTTATTGTGCCGGCCCATGGTAGACAACGTGTAGGCGAGTCGGACTGTCGGAGATACGCCTCGCATTAAGCCATAGATAGTGGTCGCGTGCATTATTACCAATTGCCTCTCGAACAAAGACGCTTGGCCACGGATTAACTGGCCAATAGCCGGGGTCTTTTGCAAGCCGTTGCTGTCGTGAAAGACTGCCGATGCATGCTAGGTTGTTGCTTGTTCCCTATTTACTTGGCCGGCCAGTCCAGGACGTACGTGGCACGCAGCTTGTGGGCCAAGTACTGCTGCAGACTCCGTGCTTTCCGGCCGTGGCATCCTACCTACTCCTTCCGTTCCATATTAGGGCATCTCCAGCCGTCCCCCCCAGAGCCCCCCAGAGGGCTTTTTTCGCGGCGGAAGCGGCGAATAGCGCCGCTTCTTCACCACTCGCCCCCCCCCAGAGGCCCAAATAGCGCCGTTTCGGCGCTATTTGGCGCCGCGGCACCCAGGCCGAACCCAGCCCGCTGGGTTCGGCCTGGGGGGGCAAAACTGCGAGGCCGCGCGGGCGGGCCAACGCTGTCAGTGACGCGCCGGGAAAGCGCGGGAACGGAAACCCCCGCCCGTGACTTCCTTCTCGGCGCCCGCGCCGTCAAAGGCTGCCGGAGGCGGCGGCCAGTGCATGCAGCGGCGACACGCGTGGCCAGTCAAAGTCCACCGGATTAATGGCGGTGCGGCAGCGGCGACACGCGCGGCGCGGCGACTGGCCCAGCCAGGCTATAAAAACGGTGGCCGCGCCCTCTCCGTACGCACATTCTCGACCCCTCCTCGCCGTTCTTTCTCCACCTTCGAACCCCGCCGCAATGGACAACCACTGGGAGGCGTGGCCCGAGAGCGACGACGACGAGCTGCAGCCAGCGCAGCGAGCTGCACCGGAGCCGCAGGTGGTGGCGCCGGAGCAGCCGCCCGAGCACGACGAGGCGCGCGAAGCACGGCGGGCTGCCCGCCACTGGAGGCGCGAGGTGAGGAGGCAGCCGGTGTGGCCCGAGCAGCACGCCGGGCTGCACTCCTTCGAGACCTCGCAGAACGAGGACGCGTTCCGCAAGGTGCGCGGCGTCCTCGAGCATGCTGCGGCGGCGGCGGAGGCAGCCGCCGTTCGAGCCTCCCTGGAGACGCACCAGCGGGAGGAGGCGGCGCGAGCGGTGCGCCGCCAGATGGCCCGGCGGGCTGCCTCCGTCGAGCAGGAGGGCGTCATCGCCCTCTACGAGGCGCAGCGTGAGTTAGCGCTGCAGGGTGAGCGGCGGCGCAACCGCCCGCCCTCTGAGCAGGCGCAGCTGCACCGGCTGCGCCTGCAGGCCCGAGCTGAGCGGGCGGAGCAGCGCCGTCTCGCCGCGGCGAGCCAGGACGGAGCTGGACCCTCCAACCAGCACCGCCACGACGAAGACGAGGAAGCGTAGACGTAGGCGTAGTCATCGCGTAGTATCCGCTGTTTTTAGTTTAAATTTATCGTTTTAGCTTTAAATTCGCGCCGAATATGTACGCAGTTTCAAATTTCAATAAAATTTCGACTAGTTTTTCAACTGCGTTTGTTTGGGCCGATTTGTTGGGCTCGGGACGCGACTGGGAAACGAGCCCCCCCAGGTTCCAGAATAGCGCCGTTTAGCGCCGCGGCGGCACCAAAACGGCGGCGTTTTGGGCCCTGGGGGGGCGCAACGGCTGGAGATGCCCTTAGATGACTCCCATCTAGATGTATCTAGACATAATTTTATACTATATACATCTATTTGAGAGTCATCTAATATGGAACGGAGGGAGTAGGTACCGATCGAGCCCTTCACAAAAAAAGGGAAATGTGACCCATGCACACACTTTTCTCTCACTGAAATTACACGTCTGATCCCGTTTTACAAAACCACACCGCTGGGTTAACCCTATGACCGTGATAGATAACCATATCATGAAAACATGATTAAAATGTACCGGCACATACTCTAACTGTAGTCATAAAGAGCTAGCCAGGCCCGTCATGTGCAGTCATCAAGCCTTCCGGAAGTACTTAATTATATATATGCGCATGTATTAGCTAGCATATATACCTTGCTCAAAGACACCAGCGGATACAATTCACAAAATAAATATAATTCTTGGAGCAGCGGAGAAAGGATTGATGTCGTACGTCCAAGATATATAGCTAAGCCAAACATAGGATTAGGAAGCATGGGGACGGAGCGCATAACCTCATGCGACGTTCTTCCAACTTAGTTTGACTAATCCACTACGTGTACCAGCATTCGTTCTGCTCCTGGTGTCCCTCGGTCATGGGCATGGACGTCCGCGTGGTTCCTAATCCTCATGCAGCCGTCTTGTTTGTCTGATCGTCATTCACCAAACAAAACCATGCGTAGCCACACGTCGTGAGAAATGATCTTGTTGTGCTTAACTCCCTGTTGGCATTGCTGGGAGACCGAGCTGGCAAAGACGATCATCCATCTGTGTAGGACGTATTATAAATATATTTTTTATTTTTTTCAACCCAGCCTCTGCATCAGTGCTGTACACAACTTTTATATTGAAAAAACAAATACCTTTGTAGGACCGTTATATGTATCCCGTTTTTTATTCTTTTCTAGAAACAACATTTTGAAGCTTCAACAAAATCCCGAGAAAAAACATAAAGGTTGGCAAATACGTACTCTAAGGTTTTGCAAATTTTCTGTGGGAATTTTTTTTCTGACCTAACAAAAATGACCAATCCTGATAAAGCTGGAAAACAAATACATACATGCACGGTTGACCGCCTCAAATCAAGAAATTTCATTTCTAGGAAGCCCAAAATATAAAATTTGTCTGAGTTATCTAGCTCTAGGATTATTTTCTGATCTTTTAAAAAAATTAACTTTTTTTTTACTGTTTTTAAATGGAGCCCATCCTACAAAACGCCTCAATCGTGGGTCGTTTGTAGGTTGTGATTTAAGAAACCATTGAACGTGTGGCTTCATTTCTCGTGTACAGAGGCGGAGACACGAGAAAATTAATATAGGACACTTTCCCTAGAGACGAGAGGAAGGCTAGAGATTAATAAGATAGACAACCACTAAGATAGATTCACCCAAAAATGTGTAGGGACAAAGGAAGAAATCAGAAGAGTACGAGTTGTCTCTACAATATGTCGATGCTTACGCTCGGCAACACCATTCTGAGCATGAGCACCAGGGTATGAAAGCTGAGGCAGAGTACCCTCCGAGGAGAGAAACTCATGAAAGGTAGCAGAAAGATACTCACCCCCATGATCCGTACGAAAAACGCGAAGACCATTACAGAAATGAATATGGATCATACGCACAAAAGCCATATATATATATAGATTTTTTTTATAGAAATGGGAGCGTTTGCCCTGGCCTCTGCATCAGGATGATGCACACAGCCGGATTTTATTAAAAAGTAATACATAATCTAGTTTAGTAACCAATACAGTTCACGGATCACTCAAAATGGATACAAAAATAAGACACTCAGAAATAATAAGCTTAAGCATTTGGGCGCCTAGAAAGAAGCCACACAGCCTGGCTGTAAATAGCCCGCACGACTGGCATCAGCCGAGCACAACCTGTATCCATAAGTTCTCGCTGATCAGCAGGGAGGAGAAAAAACCACATATGAATAGAATAGACCGCCTTGTTGACAACCTGCAAAAAGTGAGCATTGTTTTGTTTATAAAAAACCACATCGTTGCGACTATTCCAAATACTCCAAAGGAAAGCCGCGACACCAATTCGAATATGTGCCTTAGTTTTCCTGTCAATGTCATTTAGCCAACTACCAAACATGTTCGCAATGCTAGTCGGTGGATAAATGCTAAAAGTAAAATGCACAAGACGCCAAATATCACGAGCAAATGTACAAGAGATAAATAAGTGTTCAACAGTCTCATCCAAATCACAGAACACATATTTTTTAGACCCAACCCAATTTCTTTTGATCAAATTATCCTTTATTAGAGTAACTTTTCTATTCAAAAACCACAAGAAAAAAATTATCTTAAGTGGAATTTTGAAATTCCACAAGTATTGTCGCCAATATACCTTGGAACCATGAAGCAAATCGGCATAAAAGGACCTAACCAAAAACGCCCCCTTCGTTGCTAAACGCCATTTAAATGCATCGGCTTCATTTGTTAGAGATACACTCTTTGATCTCTTGAGCAAATGAAGCCACATATCCCACCGGTACCCCATAATCGGTCTGCGAAAACTGATATTCAGAGGGTTATGCGATAGCACGTTTGCTACCAAAATATTTTTATTGGAAACAATGTTATAAAGAGCAGGATATTGTTGTGACAATGGTTCATCACCTAACCAAGTATCCTCCCAAAATCTATCAACTTAGAACGATGCTTCATAAATAGACCCAAGTATATCGAGAATGATCATGAACAAATATAACATAATATTTGTGACCACTCTTCGAAACAAATGGAGAGGGACCCCATACATCAGAGTGGACTAAGTCAAAAGCATGAGTAGAATGAGTGGTGCTGGAAGAGTATGTAAGTTGTATCTGTTTCCCTAGCTTACAACCCTTACATTGTAAACCAGCATCTACGGAAACACGGCCCAAAACACCCTGCTGAACTAGAGTAGATAAACAAGAACCACACAGATGACCTAAGCGATGGTGCCACTGGGAAAAAGAGAAGCGCGGAGTGGGTGTCGATGTCGAAGCACAAGAGTGGAACACAGACGCAGTCGAGGCTTTAGGTAGATGTAGTGTGTCAAGGATGTAGAGGGAAGTAGATCCTCTACGGCGATGGCCAAATCCAATGATCCTCTTGCTCTGATACCATGTTCAATATTGTAGAAAACAGAGAGTGGTAGAATCAACTGAATCGTATTGACTGGGAGAGACGTATACAAGTTAAAGGTAGTTTGGGACTTTACTCTTTATGGGCCTGCCTATACATGATATATACTTAACAATACTGACGAAATATATGGCAGATTCATTCAAATGCAATGATCCCTATGACAAAAAAAAAAGAAATTAAATTGCTTACCTTGTTAAATAAACCAATGCATGGAAGGTATCTTGGAATCCGTTAATCTCACAACAGGTTCGAAAGGTCCAAATGCATCCACAGTCGATTCCTGTAGTTCTGTCCTCTTTGGATTCTCTTTTACTTTTCCCTGGACATATTATTCATAAAAGGTCGTAACTGAGATAAATTATTTCTTGTACCGATCGAGCCTTTCACAAAAAATGGAAATGTGACGAATATGCATAAACTTTTCTCGCACTCAAATTTTACAAACCAGACCGCTGAGGTTAAGCTAGCCTATGACCGTGATAACCATTTCATGAGAATAATTCAAAATGCACCGACACATACTAAAATAATATGAATGCAGTCTTAAAGAGCTAGCTGGCCAGTCGGTCAGGTGCAGTCCACGAGCCTTCCGGGAGTACTAATATATGAGCATCTGTATAGGTTCCTCAAAGACACCAGTCGATACCATTCACTACAATATACTCCATAAATGTTTAGGAGCAGCCGAGCAGAGGAAAAGGATCGATGTACGCCGAAGATAGCTAAACAAACCATATAGGATTAGGAAGCATCGGGAGTTCGGGACTGAGGGCGTAATCTGATGTACTCCTCTGCGACAAAACCACTCATTCCTGGTAAGGCAAGAGAAGCCATTGAAAAGCTACTAAACATAGTAATTTTTTTTGGCATTGGGATAGATATTCCCCCCCAGTTCTTCGAGATAAACAAGATGCATTCTATCAGAAGCCGTTCCGGCCAAGAAAAAAAGTGTAGCACCAATAAATCCATGGGAGTATCATTCGTCCTCATCCTCGTTTCACTCAGTCATGGGCATGGACGGTCGCGTGCCTGCACGTGCCGTCTTGTTGCCTGATGACCATTCACCGGACGAAAGCATGCGTAGAGGAACCTTCCCGCACTTGGCATCGTTGTAGCAACGTGAAGATCGAGGCGTGGAGACTGAGCTGCCAAAGATCATCCGGGCAGGCTTTCAACAGTAGTACGGTGATGTGGTGGCACAAAGTCTATCTGTAGGACCGACTATATATAACGATTTTAATCATTTCTGAAATCAGCATTTTGAAGTATCAAAAAATTCCAAGAAATATAAAGGTTGACAAATACATACTCTAAGGTTTTGCAAATTTTTCATGTGAGATATTTTATTTCCGTCCTATTAAAAATGACATATCCTCATAAATCTTATTTTTTTTTGCAAAATTGTACTATTTACCATTTGAAATCTTGAATTTTTTAACTTTTTACACGACCTGACATAAAATATGTTGTATTAATTTTTTGAACACTGGTATAAGTAAAAATTATCTAGCTTACGATTATGTTCAGATCTTTTCAGAACTTTAAAGTAATTTTTAACTTTTTTTAAAACAGAGCCTATCCTAAAATACGTCTCAATCATGGGCCATTTGTAGTTTGTGAGTTAAGAAACCATTGGACTATCGTAGCTTCATTTCTCGTGTAGAGAGGCGCGCGGAGACACGAGAGAAAACTAATATATGCAACGCTTTCATCCATAATCTAATAATCTCTCTTTTTCACAATATAAGATGTTACTACAACTAAATCCTCCTATATTGGTTGTAGTAACATCTTATATTATCCGATGGAGGGAGTATAACACCCACTAACTAGTGTTTTCTACCCAATATCCTAACTATGGTTACCGCGCTAACCAGTGTCCCTTTTTACCGACTCAAGTCCAACTCGAGTCGGCCTACTCATTCGGATCTTATCCCACTGACTATTGTGAGATCCGGTAAACTTACGGCAAGCCAGACACAGTCCGAGTAGCACTTGAAACTGACCAGTCGAAAACGCCTTCTAGAAAAACATATCGACACGCACAAATACCAAGAAGTAATTAAGGCCTGTCCGGTATGAAGGTATGTCCAAATCCCATTGTTGCTCGATATTGTGTCAAGCAACAAGTGAGCCGATCGTCGTCCCTTTGAGCTTCATCTTCTCGTCTTGACTGTGTGATATGCAATTCAACCCGACTAACAATTTAGTCGCATCAACTCAAATATAAGATGTCCGAGACGCGCATGGCCATACTGCCGAGTTGTATCTCACGAGGTCATCAAGAGAATATCTCTTCAAGTCGGAGGGTAAAATCGCGTCTTAGTGATCGCCCTCACGCAGTTTGGTTCACAAACGACCTAAGCCCAACCTTTAGAATGACAGTTATAGACAATGTTCAGCGAGAAAAAAACAGGATGATCCGCAACTCGGATAGTGCAAACACCTCATATCTAAGGAGATTCTAATTATTGGGTCAGTACGTATTACCAATTACTCACGCCAACTCAAATTATCGGGTTAGTCCAGCCGGATTAAATATTTTCCACAACTAGTGTAAGAGGAACAACATGTCTATGCTCTTTGACAATTAGAACTTAGTCATCCCACTGTCTTACATATAAGTCACGGCGTTGAGTCCAAATAAAACTCAAACAACTAAGGACAACATGTGTATGACCTAATTAAGTATAAGGTTCCACAATCGAACCACAGATTCGATGAGAAGTGCGATAATTCATATAGTATACAAATTATTGATATACTATGGAATAACAAGTGATTGCCCCTAGCATATTCCCAACATGGATCACCTTAGAGCGGTAGTGAATGGCAGCGGTCGTTTGCAAGCAGTTCCTTTCATGAAAGATAAACGCAAGCGCTCATATAAACGTGTATACACTCACCCCTATGAACACACGCATGCACATCCTACCCCAGTGAAAACCCCTGAGAGCCTGACACGGCGGGTCTTGAGAGTTGATACTGACGAAATCACCACAGACGCTTCGCTATCGACGAGCACGTCGCCTCCCAATGAACGAATATTTCGGCTAAATACGATGGTTGATTGTTGCCACATCACAGACCAAGCAATCGTTGCGTGCGTGATTGCTCCATGCTTGGAAAAAATGGCTACGTGATGCTTGAACCACGTGTGAAGGCTCCATGCTACCCGGCCGTGGCCCCTCAGTCATCATATATGTACGGCCGGTCGAGCCTTCACACACACACACACCAAAAAAAAAATGAGCAAACTTTTCAGTCGCTAGAATTACACATCTGGTCGCGCTTACAAAAGCCCGTGATAACCATTTCATGAACATAATTGGTCTGACACATGATCTGACTGCAGCCATAAAGAGCTAGCCAGATCGGTCACGTGCAGTCCGCGAGCCTTCCGGGAGTACTTATATATATATATGTGCGTCGTATACTTGTATATGTTCCTCAAAGCCACCAGTCGATACCACATTCACAAGATAAATATTCTGGCAGTAGCAGAAAGGATTTGACGTACATGGAAGATAGCTAAGCAAAACATAGGATTAGGAAGCATCGGGACAGAGGGTGTAACCAGGTCTAACATTCCTACAACTAGCTTTCACCGATCAAGTACATGTACCAGCATTGGTTCTCCTACTCGTTTCCGTCAGTCGTTGGCCTGGACGGTCGCGTACCATCCAGACTTCGTCGAAGGGTTGCTTCTCGCACTTGGCTAAAGACTTGCCACCATCGCTGGAGCATCCTGAACACGTACGTCTAAAGACTGAGCTGGGAAATAGCGTCCGTTCAGGTCTTCAACTCCAGGGTTGTGAAGTGGTGGGCCGTTTGCAAGCTGGGCTGCGAGAATAGAATGGGCTGCTGGGCTAAAATAATTTCCCAATCATTTTGCTCATGGAACAATTGTTGTTATAGTGAGTTTAACGTACACTAGGTGAATGCCCGTGCGTTGGTACAGGTGATCAATTTTTTTTTCTTGACGGTCACGCCACTACAACAATAACATGTCCCATAACCATATGCGTTGATGTCCTCCATCTCTAGCGCATCTCCGGAGAGACAAAATAGATCAAAAATTCATTATTCTTGTGCAAACCATCGTAAATCCCAGGCCATGAAATATGTGTTAAAAACTTCACTTTATTTCGTATACCTATAGCAAGTGCCCATTACCATGATTTAAACAAAAAAAAAAGAGTGCACGATATATGAAATTTGTCTCTGCCATGAGTCCCTCTTTCAGTGGAACTGTTAAGTAGAAAGTGTCGAAGAGTCGTATAACCAAATCCCTCGGATGAGCCAGTAGGGTTTCGAGTAGAGGAACGATGTACGCGCTGGTGATCTCGACGGCTAACAAGTAGCAAGATCTACCCAGGTTCGGGGCCCTCGTAGAGGTGAAACCCTTACTCCTGACTGTTTGATCTGTGCTATGGCGAGATAGTCGAGCTGTTTACAATGGCGATGCCATTGTGAGACGTACGGGGTATCCCGTGTATTGCCTAGTATAATTGTGGCTTGTATCTTCCTCTCTTTAGATTGGATCCCCCGATTGGATGTCCTCTTCTCTCCTCCCTCGTGGCTTTATATATGCAACCAGGAGGGGGTTACATGAGTCCTAGTAGACTACGTATAGGAGTTCTTGTCTTGACCCGTAAGTCTTGCCGGTGGGCTTCTGTTGGGCCATCTAGAACCACAGGATATCACCTGTCTTTGGGCCTAGGTCTTGGGCCTTGGACCAGATAGACTCACCCGATAGGTCCAGGAATCATCTCCACGACAGTAGCCCCCGAGTGTTTAGTCGACTGAGAATCAGTCGGGTGGGCACTCAGAGTCTGTTCTTGTTTTTTTTGATTGGTTATTCAATCGTTTGGTTTTGAGGGTGTATACCCTGTGCGCGATGCGCTTTTCCATACTCGAGTATCGAGTGGTAAATGTGCCTGGTGTTGGCTGTTTTCGCAGAAGAATGTGGCTCAGTCGCTTGGCTCTCCCGAAAGATCAGGGCCAATTAATTGCATCTAGGGCAAAAACGGTTCTGGACTACACGAATTCGAGACCTCCGACTCGAATCCGGCGAGGTGATCGTTGCGACTGGGCCGTGGAGGTCTTACCGAGTCGAACTTAACCTAAAGGGGTACCCGGTGTGTCCGCTAGGATTTTTCTTCGTGTTGTTGACACGGAAAATTTACCGGAGGACGCAGCTTGAGTGTGATTCCAGGCCCAAAAGTGATATCCTTGGGTCTTATCTTCGTACTCGAAAGAATACGGCATCCGGATGTGCCTAGTCGGACGAACGATCCAGGATAATGATGTGTAAATACATCGTGTGGTAGAGTTGCGGGAGCCGCATACTCTCGATTTTACCTTGGTCAAGTTCTTGCGATTCTTCGGGTGAATAGATCTTCCTTCTTGATCTTGTGAGAAAGAGATTTCGCGTTATGAATACACGAAAGAAATTTCGTTTTGATGTGCCCATACGAAAGAGATTTCGTGTCAGGGTGACTATGCGAAAGAAATTTCGCGTCCATACGAAAGAGATTTCGTGTCAGGGTGCTTATGCGAAGGAAATTTCGCGTCTTGATGTGCCCGTACGAAAGAGATTTTGTGTCAGGGTGCTTATGCGAAAGAAATTTCCCGTCTTGATGTGCCCATACGAAAGAGATTTCGTGTCAGGGTGCTTATGCGAAGGAAATTTCGTGTCTTGATGTGCCCATACGAAAGAGATTTCGTGTTAGGGTGTTTATGCAAAAGAAATTTCGCGTCTTTGATGTGCCCATACGAAAGAAATCTCGTGTTAGGGAGCTTATGCAAAAGATATTTCGCGTCTTGATATGCCCATACGAAACAAATTTCGTGTTAGGGAGGTTATGCGAAAGAGATTTCGCGTCTTGATATGCCCATACGAAAGAGTTTTCGTGTCGTGAGGTACTCAATGACGTCACCGCGCACTTGGATGCACTCGCATGCTCCTGGTGGGATGTGACGAAGTGGGGCAGAGCGCGCGGAGCCCATACGAAAGTAAATTCGTGTTTAGGGACTCGCAATTTTCTTTTGGACGCGTAACAAGTGATGTCTTTTGTTTCGAGTGATGTGTCTATACATCGTAGTGCGGAGTCATGGTTTTTTGTTTGAAGATTCCGAAGAGAAATAAGCCTACTGGCTGATAGTCGCGTGATGTCGTGGTGCACTGAGCACTTGTTCTGCCTCCCGATGGGACGTGGCGAGAAGTGTCAGAGACTAGACGTGTCGGAGTCGACGCGGTGGAAGTGTACTCGACACGGCGGACGGAGTCGACGCAGAAGTCGTGTAGTTGACGAGGCGGACGGTGTCGACGCGGTGGAGATGTACTTGACACGGCGGACGGAGTCGATGCGGTGGAGATGTACTCGACATGGTGTACGGAGTCGACGCGAAAGTTGTGTAGTCGACGAGGACGTGGCGGAGTCGCACGACGACATGGAAGTCGTGTAGTTGATGCGGACGCTCATTGGGTGCGCGGCCAGCGCTCCCGATGGGATTAGCCCCCGAGTCTATGTGCGGACATAGACTCAAAGATCTTCCAACGTTGCTTCTTCGATTTATCGGGTGCACGGCAGTGCTCCCGATGGGAATAGCCCCGAGGCTATGCCCGACCCTGAGCATAGGCTCAAGTTGTTCTGAAGCTAACCCCTTGTGTTTGTCTTCTGTTGGCTCGCGGAGGAGGACATGCGTCGACTCCTGGAGTAGGATATGTGTCGACTATCGACTCCGAGCGGAGGATTGTGTCGACTGTCGACGTTGCAGCCGACGTTTTGATTCCTGCGTTGCACTTTGTATGACACTGCCGTAGTCGACGAGGTGGTGCCGAGTGACGGAATCGATGAACCGGACTCTTGTGTCGAGTGTGGCTGTTTCGCGCCTCAGCCCCCGAGTGTCGAGTGCGGCTACGGCGAATTCTCGAGTGCGTCTACTTTCCAGCACAGCCCGCGAGCAACGAGTGTGGCTGCGGAGAAGGACAGCCCCCGAGACGCTTAGTCGAGAGGATTCGATGTAGCGGAGTTGTGCGGCGGAGTCGCGATGGTTTCCGGAAGGACCCGACGAGGTGGACCGAGTCGACGCTGCGTGACTTGACGCGGCGGACCGAGTCGACGCAGTGGAGTCGCGATGCTTCTAGAAGGACTCGACGCGGCGGAGTCGCGATGTTTGTCCCAAGGACTCGACGCGGCGGACCGAGTCGACGCAGCGGAGTCGCGATGCTTCTCGAAGGACTTGACGCGGCGGACCGAGTCGACGCGGCGGAGTCGCGATCTTTGTCCCAAGGACTCGACGCGGCGGACCGAGTCGACGCGGCGGAGTTGCGATGTTTGTTGTGTGTAGAAGGAGGGCAATGTTGATGTCGAGCCCCCGGGCACTAGTATGGCCAGTCGCCATGTTTTGTTGACGTTGCTTGGTCTTTGTGCCGACTCGTAAATTGCCGAAATAGGATCTGGATCCGCGATTTGAATTCGCGAACTCGCAGAGATACAAAACGTGTTGCAGTGCGCGAGCCTCTGATGGAGATCTAACCGTTGGAATTGGCTCAAAAAAGACGGAGTGCTGCGGAGTGATATCCGAATCGACCGTGATAACTGTTTTCCCCAAGTCGCGCGGAGTTCCGTCGGATTCTGACAGGTCTTCAGTGTTTCGGCCATGCACGGAGATCTAACCGTCCGAATTCGCCGATTCTTTTTTTTAGCCGGTATATAATTTGATTTCGCATCTTTCCACTCAAGGAATTTTCCAGATGAATTTCGAGCTGCTGTTGATGGCGTTCGAAATATGTACATTGCTGCTGTCCTGCAGCCTACGCGTGAAGAACGATGTCGATGTAGACGATGAAGGACGTGCGTGATGCCGACGAGTGCTCGATGAATTTGAAGGAGACAAAGTAGATCGAATCCATGGGATCGAGGACCCGAAGCTTGATGTAGATGAGGCCGGCGAGACCATAGATCCAGCGCGTGTCGTTCCCACAGACGGCGCCAATTGTCGAAGAGTCGTATCAACAAATCACTCGGATGAGCCGGTAGGGTTTCGAGTAGAGGGACGATGTACGCGCTGGTGATCTCGACGGCTAACAAGGAGGCAAGATTTACCTCTCATAGAGGTAAAACCTTACTCCTGCTTGTCTGATCTGTATTATGGCGAGATAGTCGAGCTGTTTACATTGGTGATGCCCTGGTGAGGCGTATGGGGTATCCCGTGTATTGCCTAGTCTAGTTGTGGCTTGTATCTTCCTCTCTCTAGATTGGATCCCTAGATTGGTTGTCCCATTTTCTCTCCTCCCTCCTCGCTTTATATACGCAACCAGGAGTGGGTTACATGAGTCCTAGTAGAGCACGTATAGGAGTTCTTGTCTTGACCCGCAAGTTTTGCGGGTGGGCTTCTGTTGGACCTTCTAGAACCGCAGGATATCACCTGTCTTTCGGCCTAGGTCTTGGGTCTTGGACCGGGTAGGCTCACCCGATAGGTTCAGGAATCATCCCCACGATAGTAAGAGAAATCTAGTTTAACGAATTTGATATGTAAGAAATCCATAACCAGAAATTTATTAAGTAGCTTTAGATGCATATAAACATCAATTTTAATACGATGGAAATACCATCTTTTTTTTTGCCAATCCTTAACCTCTTAAATTTTATAATCCATATAATCCACGGATAGAATACAACTTTGATATCAGATTAGAAATGTTAAAAGCACAACCAAAACAAAAAGGAAGTTGGACGTATTCCTTGCTTTGTTATCCAAATCGTTGTTGTCGATGCACCTAGATGGGGACAAAGACAATTGATATCATACATTAGCTAGAAATATAGAGGATTTATCCGAAACTTTGCACAAAATGAACAATCACTGACCTTTGCTCAGTTTCAAATATATAAAACACCAAACCCTGCCGCATGTTCCTTTGAAATTTTGTGTATAAAAATCTACCTTGGACTAAGTAGGATGCAGAACGTACAAATTAGATCTTGGACAATCATAGTTCTTTGAGATGGCTGTTACACGCAATAGCAAAACAACGATGAAATTAAGAAAGATCGAACCAATGGGGACACGAGATTTTAACGTGGAAAACCCTTCCAAGGAGGAAGAGAAAAAACCACGGGCGCCAGCCAGCAATACTTCACTATTTCGGGTGAGGTTACAATCGCGCCGGGATTTACAATGTATGGCTTATCCCGTGCGGCGGCTTACAAGAGGTATATAAAGGCGGTCCTGACCTAACTAGGTCGGTAACAGGTAATCCAACTCCGACTCGGTAACAACTCGTTGCGCCTCCGGCTCCACTCGTCAGAAGTTCGGCCTTTATCAGTATATACGAATATGAATTTGGATCACCATAAAATAACACTCCACCTTGAGACAAA
The DNA here is from genome assembly GCA_028641055.1 of Alopecurus myosuroides. Lineage (NCBI taxonomy): Eukaryota > Viridiplantae > Streptophyta > Magnoliopsida > Poales > Poaceae > Alopecurus > Alopecurus myosuroides. The sequence continues at coordinate 52,038,454 of CM054060.1, forward strand.
TTCCCTCTTGTAGCATAAATGAGAACCTTCACCTGAAACACACAAAGAAAACACCTTCGGGGCCACATAGCCTCTTGGGCTAAGCAGTGATACCAACTAAGCTCGAGCAAAGCTCAAACTTAGTAATAGGAACTGGCTTTGTCATCATATCAGCAGGATTATCATGAGTACTAATCTTGCATACCTTCAGCTTACCTTGTGCAACAACATCACGCACATAATGGTACTTGACATCAATGTGCTTTGTTCTCTCATGGAACATCTGATCCTTAGTAAGGTAAATTGCACTCTGACTGTCGCAAAATAGGTTAATGCAAGTATCATCTCCACAAAGCTCAGCAAACAGACCTTTCAACCAAACTGCCTCTTTGCATGCTTCAGCAATAGCCATGTACTCAGCCTCAGTAGTAGATTGTGCAACAACACCCTGCAAGGTAGCCTTCCAGCTAACGGCACATCCACTAATCGTAAACACATAACCTGTGAGGGATCTCCTCTTATCCAAGTCGGCAGCATAATCTGAATCCACATAGCCTGCGAGTCCCTCACCAGTCTTGCCAAACTTCAAGCAAGCTTTGGATGTGCTGCGAAGGTACCTGAAAATCCACTGAACAACTTTCCAATGTTCTTTACCAGGATTAGCCATGTATCGACTGACCAAACTCATCGCATATGATAAATCAGGTCGAGAACACACCATGGCATACATTAAGGAACCAACAGCACTAGCATAAGGAACTCGTGACATATACTCAATATCTTCGTCAGTAGTAGGACATTGCAATGCTGACAACTTGAAGTGTGAAGCAATTGGAGTACTAACAGACTTTGCATCATGCATATTAAAACGATGAAGGACTTTCTTAATGTAATTCTCCTGACTAAGAAATAGCAATCTAGATTTTCTGTCTCTTGAAATTTCCATACCTAGAATTTTCTTAGAAGGACCAAGATCCTTCATCTCAAACTCACTACTCAATTGTTTCTTCAATGTAGTGATTTCTTTCATGCTCTTGGCAGCAATTAACATGTCATCAACATATAGCAGCAAGTATATAGGTGATTCATCAACAAATTTAATGTACACACAGCTATCATATTCAGACCTCTTAAAGCCATGTGACATCATAAAAGAATCAAACCTTTTATACCATTGTCGAGGAGACTGTTTCAAACCGTAAAGGGACTTCTTTAGCTTGCATACGAAATCCTCTTTACCAGGCACTATGAACCCTTCAGGTTGGTCCATGTATATCTCCTCCTCTAGTTCTCCATGCAAAAATGCAGTCTTCACATCTAACTGCTCAAGCTCAAGATCATGCATAGCAACAATACTAAAGAAAGTACAAATAGAACTATGCTTGACAACAGGTGAGAACACATCATTATAATCCACTCCTGAAATCTGGCTGAAACCTTTTGGTACTAACCTTGCCTTAAACCTTGGAGGCTCTCTTGGAGATAAACCCTCCTTTCTCTTGAAGATCCACTTACAGCGTACGGTCTTCTTTTGTTTAGGCAAGCGCACAATATCCCATGTGCCATTCTTATCAAGTGATTGCATCTCCTCGTGCATTGCACTAATCCACTTGTCACGATCAACCGAAGCAATAGCTTCATTGTATGTAGCAGGTTCAGCATCATTCTCCACCTGTTCTGCACAACTTAGAGCAAAATAAACAACATCACATTCCTCAATTAAACGAGTACGAGGTCCTTTATTCCTCTTCTCTCTGCGCTCTGCAATAGACAAATTTTCTTCCTGCACAATAGGAGGTGAGAGCGGCACAATATCCTCCTCATCAATTTCAGTTTCCTCCTCATCCAGGTGGTCTAGCTCCATCTGCAAACGAACTCGTGGTTCGTCCTCATCAGAAGAATCAGGCATAACATCAGTTGACAAACTGTCCTCATACATGACAGATTCATTAAACACAACACTTCTGCTAAAGAAAGTCTTTTTGGTTTCCGGGTTCCACAACTTATATCCTTTTACTCCAGAACCATAACCAAGAAATAAGCACTTAATAGCTCTAGGCTCTAATTTTCCATTATCAACATGAGCATAGGCAGTGCAACCAAAAACTTTCAGTTGTGAATAATCAACTGACTCACCAGACCATACCTCAATAGGTGTTTTCTTGTCAAGAGGGATGGATGGTGACCTGTTGATCAAGTAGCAGGCAGTGTTGGCAGCCTCAGCCCAAAAACGCCTATTCATGCGGGCGTTGGACAACATGCAGCGAGCTTTGGAGATAATCGTCCTATTCATCCGCTCAGCTACACCATTCTGCTGAGGTGTGTATGGGATGGTGTGGTGCCTAACAATGCCTTCCTGCACACAATAATCATCAAAAGCATGCGAACAAAATTCGCCACCATTGTCAGTACGAAGCACCTTCACCTTTCTCTCAGTTTTCTTTTCAATCATAACTTTCCACTCTTTAAAAGCAGCAAAAGTATCATCCTTAGTTTTCATAAAATAAGGCCAAACTCTTCTAGAGTAATCATCAATAATAGTAAGCATATAACGAGCACCACCATAAGAGGGCTTACGTGAAGGCCCCCACAAATCAGCATGTACATAATCCAATGTACCTTTAGTGGTATGAACGGAAGCATTGAACTTAACTCTCTTATGCTTACCAAATACACAGTGTTCACAGAACGGCAACTTACTCATATTGCAGTTCTTCAGCAGTTCTCTCTTCACCAATTCTTCCATACCATGTTCACTCATGTGTCCAAGCCGCTTATGTCAGAGGTTAGTTGTACTTGCATCATCGTTAGTAATAACAGCAGCAGTACCAGACAAAGTGCTACCTCTAAGAATATATAACTTGGCAGAATTCATATCACCAATCATAACAGTGAGAGAACCTTTTGATACCTTCAGGCGTTTATCCCCTCCGGCATATTTGTACCCGTCACAATCAAGGGTACTCAGCGAGATCAAATTTCTCGCCATGGATGGTATGTGTTTCACTCCCGTCAATGTACGTGTCATCTCTCCATGGGTCTTGATCTGAACAGATCCAACGCCAACAATGTGACATTTGTTGTCGTTCCCCACACGCACAAAATCTCCAGTCTGCACAGCTTCATAAGAACTGAACCATTCTTTGTTACAGCAAATATGAAACGAACAAGCAGTATCAAGAATCCACTCATCATCACGGGTAACACATGCAGTAAAAACAGCTAAGCATTCACCATCCGAACTATTATCACCAGCAACAACAGCAGCCTTACCAGTACCATTACCATTACCATTGCCGTCAGATTTATTTTTCGGTTGGTATGTGCCGTTCCTTTTCTCCTTGTTCTGCACCTTCCAGCAATCATCAATGGTGTGATTAGTTTTCTTACAGTACCTGCAGAACTTGTCTCGTCCTTTGGACTTTGAACGGCCCCTACTTTTATCTCTGTTGTTGTCGTTGTAGTTGTTATCTCGCTGCTCTGGTCTGCCTCGAACCTGCAATGCATCGCCTTTGGAGGACGATGGGTTAGACTGCACCATAACTTTCATCTTTTCCCTGGTCTGCAGGGCCTCACAAACTTCCGCGAGGGTTAGTTCATCGCGGCTTAACAGTATGGTATCACGCAGGTTTGTAAAAGAGCTAGGCAACGAACATAACAGCAGAAGAGCTAAGTCTTCATCATCATATTTTACCTCCATCGACACTAGGTCGGACACGATCTCCTTAAAGACCGACAAGTGGCTCATGACAGAACCACCATCTTGCATCTTGAGCGAGAACAACTTCATCTTTACGTGCATCTTGCTGGTGAGATCTTTTGACATGCAGATCGATTCCAGCTTGACCCACAACGCAGCCGCGGATTTCTCCAACAGCACCTCTTGCAATATATCATTAGACAGATGAAGCTGAATCAACGACAAAGCCTTACGATCTTTGCGTTTCTCATCGGCAGTCCAATCCTTGGCTTCCTTATTCCCGAAATAATCCAGCGCCTCATCAAGATCCGATGCTTGCGATAGAACCGCACGCATCTTTACTTGCCACAGAGAAAACCTCGTCTTGTAGTCCAGCAACGGTAGATCAAACTTCATCGATGCCATCGCGAATCCCTAATCTGAAACAAGGCTCTGATACCACTTGTTACACGCAATAGCAAAACAACGATGAAATTAAGCAAGATCGAACCAATGGGGACACGATATTTTAACGTGGAAAACCCTTCCAAGGAGGAAGAGAAAAAACCACGGGCGCCAGCCAGCAATACTTCACTATTTCGGGTGAGGTTACAATCGCGCCGGGATTTACAATGTATGGCTTATCCCGTGCGGCGGCTTACAAGAGGTATATAAAGGCGGTCCTGACCTAACTAGGTCGGTAACAGGTAATCCCACTCCGACTCGGTAACAACTCGTACCGTGCCCCAGCACTCGGCATAGGCCAATCCCTTGTACGCCGAGCCTCACTATGCCGAGTGTCGCACTCGGCAAAGTTGTTTCCCAGGCGACCAAATGGCACCTAGGAGCAGTCTTTGCCGAGTGTTATTTTGGTGCTCAGCAAAGACGTGCTCCCAGGTGCCATTTTGGTCGCCTGGACAACAACTTTGCCGAGTGCCCAGGCGACCAAATGGCACCTGGGAGCAGTCTTTGCCGAGTGTTATTTTGGTGCTCAGCAAAGACGTGCTCCCAGGTGCCATTTTGGTCGCCTGGGCAACAACTTTGCCGAGTGCAACACTCGGCATAGTGCCTATATGGGTCTTTGCCGAGTGCTACACTCGGCAAAGACATAGCTGTTTTGCACTCAACTGCTTGCATTTGCTTTATTTCCTGCAATTAAATGGCAATTTATATATATTTGACATGTTTCAGTACTAGAACACTCAAAACACACATATTTGCATCAAATAGCAAGAAACACACATTATATTTGCACCAAATAACTACAAATGAACGAAATAGCTCCACAAGCATATAATACATGTCACAAATATTTAAACATCATCCTAACACTACTAGGGAAAAGGCTACCGCAGGCGCACCAAATTAGGCTACCGCAGGCGAATTGTTGTTCGCCTGGGACCACGTCGCCAGCGGTAATGGCTTACCCCAGGCGAATAACACAATGCGCATGTGGTAAGTTCGCATACCCCAGGCGAATACACCTTGTGCGCCTGGGGTAAAACTCTTACCTGTGGCGAACAAGCGCTGTGCGCCTGAGGTACAGATGCGTCTGGGTACTGTGTACTGTTCGCCTGGGGTATGGTTTTGCTGTATCAAAAAATAAAAGAAAAACCAAAATAACAGAATTACAGGAAAATGACAGAATAACAGCAAAATGACACAATTAAGTTTTAGAACATAAATATTTTCGATCATCAACACATAGTCTCGATCATCAACACATAGTTTAACAAAATTACATAGTCTCGAAAAGAACCATGCTACTAATAAATCCAGGAGTTAGCTAGTGAGATGGAAATAATTATTTGTTCTAATTTAATTAAACTCGTCATCTACAGCTCTAGCGGGCTGATGTAGTGGATGACCATCATCATGTCCAAGTTGGGGACGTCACTATTCCTCATGGTGATCAGAATAGCTCGTCCAACTGCCATACCAACTCTTGCGGAATGGAACTGCCTCCATGCTTGAGAGTTGAGGATGACCCGACCATCAGCATTATCCCTGGTGATCGGAACTGCGGTGACATGTCCGGATTCTCCACGGCGTACTCCAATGGTACCGGGCTCCATGCCAGCACTGTCCGCTACCGCCATGGGTATTTTCTAGAACACAATTCCAAGATAGAATAAAAGCACAAAGTCACATACCGGCCACATTATAACATAAGCAACTACAGGAATAAGAAAGTGTTAAGAAACATACCATGACATGTCCATTGGAGACGTTAGTATTGGTGATGCGATGCACGAAAGGAAAACCGATGTAGCTATCTATCTCGGCAAGTTTCTGAAGGACACGGTCCTTCTCAATCTCGCTAAGATTCGCTCTTTGAGCAACCACCACATGTTTCCATGGGTCCTCCTCGTCCATATCATCCTCAGTGTCCATATCATCCTCAGTGTTCCCAATATCCTCCTCACTCCCGGCATTCTCGCTTGCAATCCCGCCCATATACACAATTTTGATACGAGGTTGTGGTCCTTCCATTGAGAAGTGAATGTAATCACTTCCGCTTAAATTGTACGTGGCGATGAGAACCTGCAATGCTTGCCCGCAGAAGTAGGTCTTCGTTCTTTCTTTTTTCACTCGAAGATTGTAGGTGGTCCCGTGAACATTGAAGTCCACATTATTGCCAACTAACTGGTTGAACTCTTGGCGAATATTGCATGGAAGAATCTAAAAAAGAAATATAAAGAATAAACACAAGTCTCAAGCTAGATAGTAAAACGAAAGAACAAGTTAACATAAAAAGAATTGTTAATTACCAACGAATCAACGTCACCGTCGTGGAGCTGAAGCATAAAAGAAGTCCCACTGAATCGTCCTTCGGCACATCGGGACCGACATACGCCGCAAGCCATGTTCTATTAAATTAAGAAAGTACACATAGAGGTTAGAGGAGCATAGATATCACAAAACAAAGACAAATGGCAGCACCTACCTCTAGTAGTATAATAAGGCAATTGACAGCAGTACAAACGAAATGGAACCTGTCGGAGAGTTTAGGTGATACTTCCAACAGTACACTTTCTTATTTAATCTCACAATTCACAATTCACAATACTCTAGTAGTGTAATAAGGCAATTGACAGCAGTACACACGAAATGTTGTTATTGTGCGTGTTTTTACTCCTATTTAATCTCACAATTCACATTCCTTTTTACTAGTGAAACCTGTCAATTCACATTCACAATTCTTAGCCTTTCGGCTTGCCCACCTGTGTGTGGTGCTGTGTTTTGTTCTACGGCTTTTGCCGTTTGTAAGGAACCTGCTAAAACTTTGCTGTTCGTGATTTCAATGAAATCGGGGGGCAGCCCCTTTTAGTCTAAAAAAAATGCACTACAAAGATCCGCTAAGAGCACTGAATCCTGGAGATATAATGCACATTCCTCTGGATCGATCCACGACGACGGGAGCACCGCGGCCACCAGAAGCAGGCGCACATCCTCCACAACGACGACGGGAGGGCCGGAGTGGGCTGGGATGGAGGGGGGATGGGAGGGAGAGGGGCGCCTGACCTGGATCAACGACGACGACGACGACGGAGTGGGCGACGACGGAGTGGGCGACGACCTGCTCTGCTCCTCTCGACACTGGCGACGGCGGCGGCGTGTGGGTTCGTGTGGGTGCGGGTGCGGGTGAGATCTGGTCACTTAGAATACTATAAAGCATTGAGCTAAGCACATTGGCACCGGTTTCTAATACAAACCGGTTCGAAAAGGATCTGTCCACTGGGCCCCACACCCTGCCGCAAATGGCCTCATGGCCTTTAGGACCGGTTTGTGGTACCAACCGGTTCGAAAAGGATCTGTCCACTGGGCCCCACACCATGCCGCAAATGGCCTCATGTCCTTTAGGACCGGTTTGTCGTACCAACCGGTTCTAAAGGATCTGTCCCCTGGGCCCCCTACCTACCCGCAACAAATGGCCGCAGGCCTTTAGGACCGGTTTGTGATACAAACCGGTCCTAAAGGCCTGCGGCACCGCAGGCGCGTTTCGTAGATAATGCGCCTGCGCTAAATTTCGTAGGATTTTGGTTTGCGCGGTCCCACATGGCATTACCCCAGGCGCATGTCCTGTCAAAAGCGCCTGTGATAAAGATTACCCCAGGCACATTTTCTCGATGATGCGCCTGTGCTAAGATTTTCTAAATTACACTGCCCCGCGGCCTGGGACACATCGAGCAATACGAATGCTATACTATGTGGCTCCCCCACGTTGGTTTTCACTTAAAAAATACATACATATGAAAGTTAACATGTGCAAAAAAAAATTAATGTCGCATCGAGCGTAAATAGATTGGTTTAGCGAGATACCGCAAGTGTTTCTCTCTAAAAACACATTTTACATATAGCTATTAGCATGTTATATCGCGAGTATTTCCCTCTCTCAACCTTTCGTCACAATATTAGTCTTGCCTTTCTTGGTCGATGTTGAATACGTGACCGCCATATTGTGACTTCTTCTTGTGAATGGAAGACCTGCCCTAGGTAGTGTGGTCCTGCTTCTTCTTGTGGTGTATGGTGCATCGTCTTCACCGGGTTCTTCCATCATCGGGTCTCCGACTAAGCCGTCGAAGTCTTTCTCATCGGCGACTCCATCCATTCCGACGAGGGCCCTTTTTCCTCTCCTTACGACAACACGACTAGGCTTTGCCGGGTCGGTTATGAAGAAGCATTGCTCCACGTGCTTAGCCAATACCCAGGGCTCATTTTGCGCGGTGGGGTTCTTGGACTTGGGTTTGTTGGCTTCAGACATCGACATAGTGGTGAAATATTCGTCTTCTTTCGTGACGTTTGTAGCCCATCTGACATGGAACATCGGCAGCTTTACCCCAACGTAGTCAAGCTCCCAGATTTCCTCGATCTTTCCGTAGTATCTTCTAACCTCTTCGCCCGTGTAAGATTCCATCGTTATAGACGAGTTTTGATAGTCGCTACTTTTGTCTCTTTCCTCCGTGTAGAATGTGTACCCATTGATGTCGTATGCTTGATAAGTCATCAGATTGGGCGCGGGGCCATATGACAAGGCCAATACAATTTTATCTTTCTCACATGTCATTGGCGGGGGATCGGCATCAATCTGCTTCTTGAACCATGTCGCGAAAGAGGAGTTGTGTGCTCTAAATATCTCATCTTCCGTCATCGGCCTGCGAGCACTGTTTTTTATCGCGGTTTTGTGCTCTTCTATCCAAGGGTCGACATCGTCGATGTGTTGTAACACTACTAGGTGGGCCCTTTCAAAGTCGGCTCTCCGACCACAGGAGTCCGCGTCCATTACCCTTTTGCCAGTGTTGTGGCCTACCCCCATGAACCTGTCAAGGTGCTTGTTCGCGGGCAAACCAACAGCTGGCTTCTCATCGCCTAGGAAATTCTTGCAGAAAGAGATGCATTCTTCGGTGAGAAATCCCTGGACAATGCTTCCATCCGGGTGTGCCCTATTACGAACGAATGATTTGATGATCCCGTTCATTCTTTCTAACGCCATCATGTTGTGCAAGAATGCCGGCCCAAGATTGGTGATATCGTCCACGATATGGACCAAGAGATGTACCATAATATCAAAGAAGGCAGGTGGGAAATACATCTCAAGCTCGCATAGGATGGTGACGATCTCTTCCTGCAGCCTTCCGAGTTTCTTCATGCTTATCGACTTCCGAGTGATGACATCGAAAAAGTTACAAAGGCCAGTGAGCGTTTGACGGACGTGCGGTTCCATTATCCCTCTGATTGCAACCGGAAGTATCTGCGTCATCATCACGTGACAGTCATGAGACTTCATCCCGCTGAAGATTTTTTTCTCCGCGTCTAGGTATCTGCTTATCTGACCCGCGTAACCTAAGGAAAATTTCACTCCGAGGAGGCATGTGAATATTTGCGCGAGCTCGTCGGGGCTTAGAGTGAAGCAAGAGGGTTTCAGGCGGTGAGTTTGGTGTTTCTTAGCCGTTTTCCGCTTGCGGTCTTCCATCTCCTCCACCCCATCCTCGTCCTCCTCCGTCTGTTCACGCGTAGAAGGCGGTAAGTGAAGCTCGCTCCTGATATTCAGGGCCATCAGGTCGTATCTTGATTTTGGCCCGTCTTTGGTCCTATCTGGCATGTTGAACAGGGTGCCAAGCAAGCTCTCACACACATTCTTCGTGATATGCATGACATCAAGGCAGTGAGGCACTCCGAGGATTGGCCAGTACCGCAAGTCCCAAAACACGGACCTCCTTTTCCATACCCCCAAGAGCGGTCCTTCTGGCGGAGGACACTTTTTCTCTCCTCGCTTCCGCTTTTGTACCTTTCCCGACGGAGGACACGTTTTCCAATTCTTCAATAGAGTATCGATCTCTTCTCCTCTTCTCTTGCGTGGAGGTAGATCGAGCTCATCTTTACCGTTGAACAGGTCTCCGCGCTTTCTCCACGGGTCGTTCAGTGGTAGCCACATTCGATACCTCATGTATACGGTTTTAGAAGATCCGGGATCCTTGTGTAGCTGTAGAAACGGGGTAAATTCCATGCACCTGACACAAGCCTTGTGTCCATGGCACACCTGACACGCAATATATCCGTATCCGAGATAGTCCTGCACCGTCGTGATCAGTGCGGCTCTCATACGAAAAGTTTCTTCTTTGAAGGCGTCCCATGTTTCCACCCCTTCCTCCCACAACGTGTCTAGCTCCTCCTTCAATAACTCGAGATACAGGTTGATATCGCTCCCTGGCTGGGTCGGCCCTTGAATCAGCATACTCATGTGTATGTACTTCCTCTTCAGACACAACCACGGGGGGAGGTTGTACATCCATACAAACACGGGCCAGGTGCTATGTTTGCTGCTCTGATTGCCAAACGGATTGAGACCGTCGGTGCTCGCACCAAGCCTGATGTTCCTTGGGTCGTTCCCGAATTCCTCATCGAATGCGTCTAACGCTTTCCACTGACGTGCATCCGAAGGGTGTGTTAGCACTGGTTTTTCAACACGTTCTGGATCGCTCAGCACCGCCTTCTTTCTGTCCTCGTGCCAGCGCATGAGCTTTGCTTCCTTGGGGTCCACGAAGTACCGCTGCAGACGGGGAATGAGTGGAAAGTACCACACAACTTTCCTAGGAGCTTTCTTCGTCCCCCTCTTGTAACGATCAACACCGCACACCGGACATTTGATCTGGTCCGCGTGCTCGTTACGGTAAATTATGCAGTCACGGACGCAAGCGTGGTATTTTGTGTGCGGTAAATCGAGGGGGCACACGATTTTCTTGGCCTCCTGTAGACTACTAGCACATGTGTTCCCTTCAGGTAAGTGCGTCTTAAGGTATCGCAGAAGATCGTCCATGCTTGTGTCGGTCCATCCGTGTTTTGCCTTCATCTCAAGAATATCCAGAGCTACTCTCAAGCGTGACTCCTCCGCCCCGCGACTTGCGTCATACAACGGAGTTGCAGAGTCTATCTCTAGTTGCGTGATCTTAGATTTACGTCTGGCGTCGGTCGACGTGTTCTTGAGAAGAAGATCTTGAACATGAGGGTCCCGCACGACTGAAGTTAGAGGAGTGTTCATGTCCTCGTCTGCATGTTGCTGATCACCATGACTCCCTTCTTCTTCATTATAGTCGTCTTCGTGGACAGCCGCCTCTTCGTCCTCTCCATTACCATGTTCAGACTCCTCCTGATCATCTTCACATGTCGCCGCCCAATTGGTCTCGACGTTATCATCGTCTTCATCGTCATCCATCCACTTAGTGTGGCCCTCCATGAAACTATACCTGAGCAAGTGCTTCTCCACATTACCAGAATCTGGTTTGAACAAAGACCCCAGCTTGTATTTCCGACACGGACACTCTATCTCGGTGCGGTTGTTTCGATGCATCTCGGCCGTCGCGCGTCGCACGTACCTATGCACCACGCTTGTCCTCATCGCAATGACCATTGCTACAAAATGCAAGAGAGAGAGGTTTCATTAACTAGATCCGGTTTTCACGGAAAAATTCGGCATGACCTTCCTACAAAAGGTGTAACGCGGAGCGCCAGAAATTTGCCGAAAAGGAAATGAATCAACATTTCGGCAAAACATTGGCAACTCATCCTCATGGCAACACAATAAAATGAAAAAGAGAACGAATTCTCATCCACCGACCAATCCCACGCACCTATTAAGATGACACACAATGCAAAATATATAGACGCGATGACGACGTCGAAGATCACCGAAGAGACGACCGATAAGAGAGTGATAGATCTAGAAGTAGCTAGTGGTGCATTTGTGGTGAGATCTAGTGTCCGGTTAGTAGATCTAGTGGAGAGATTTGGAAGAGGGAAAGTGGGGTAGCATACTAGCTAAAATATAACAAACATGATTGGTTAAATTAGCTAAAAATGGTGGAGGGGTGTGGGGGATTGAGCTAGGAGCACTAATGGCTCGAGTTTGGACTAGTGAGTGAGTGAGTGGGGTGGATAGGGGTGGTGGTGGGTGGCTGGCCGCACTTATATTGGGGACAAATATTACCCCAGGCGAATATGGTATTAGATGCGCCTGCGCTAAGTGGTGCTACCCCAGGCTATTCTTTATCCCAGGCGAGCAACGAACCTGTGCGCCTGCGCTAAAGGGAGCTACCCCAGTCCACTTTTTACCCCAGGCGCTTCGTTGCTTACTCGCCTGTGGTATCTGTTATACCGCAGGCGAACTGGGAATCTATTCGCCTGCGGTAAAGGAAGCGTGCCAGGGTCGCCCGTGGTTGGCCCTGCCACACTTTACCCCAGGCGCTTCCGGTTTCTGTTCGCCTGGGGTAACAGTCCTACCCGAGGCGCACCTGCTGGCGCTTCGCCTGCGCTAATTAACCCAGGCGCACAGGCTTTCTTGTTCGCCTGTGGTAGGATATACTGCTATAAGCAAATCTCTAGTAGTGTAAATGTCATGTTTTGCCACAACAACGACGGAATCATCATATAAGTAGTTCAAAAGTCATGTTTTGTCACAACAACGACGGAGTCCTAAATGAACTATGGAGCCGACTGGTCTCCGTCAGTTCGAGCTCCACAAGTATTTTCCTATAAAGATCCATATTAGTCGACTAAGTTGGAAAAATGAATCAGTTAACAAGCTGCAAGCCAACTTACCAAGTTCAGGTTGAACGGCGGTAGAGGAGGTAGAGGAGGAGCTGATGGATCCCGTGGAAGAGCGCTGACCATCTGCAAAGATCAAAAGATATAGACCGGTGAGTTTACATGCATATAATGATGAATGGAACTAAAAGGGTGAAAAAAATACCTGCATGCATGCATGCTGGCTACTCATTTGCGTCTCCATTCTTTACACCTTCTCTTGTGCCTCCATCGCAATCCTCTTGTTTTTATCAACTCCATCCTACGGGATGTTTAATGTCAAAAATTGTGCAACGCAAACAAGATATATAGGTGTTGAAGAATGATTGTACCTGCATAGCGGCGATGGCATCTAGTCCTGACCGTAGGCGGCGCTCGATAGAGGGCGATGAGCTAACGGACCTGGCACGGATCTGGGAAAGTGTGGGTGTACCTGCGGTATCAAAGACGCCATTGGCAAAGGCAAATCTGCCGTTCCTTCGACCCTCTCCCGCCAACATAGCAACCGTGGGATCATAGGGGGCCGTGAAGGGGTCACAGTCAGGGCCGTGCACCTGCTTCATCTTGTCGACGTACGCGTCCCACTTCTTGCCGGTTTGCTTGTTGATACATTGTTGATCAGCCGGTACATCCGGTTTCAGGACCTTGGGAGTCCGGGTCTTACGGAAGGCCTACATGCGAGTGATCTCATTGCCCTTCTCGGCCAGAAGTTCATTAGCACAACCTATAAAGTTACAAAGAACATTGCATTGAAAAGAAAAAATGTGAGCAGTTATTTACCTCTCTCTGGACGATGCCGGTGAGGGTGAGGCCGCCTTGACGGTGTCCGTCGCCTAGCAGAAGACGCCGGGCCCGGCACGCGGCGTGTTCCGCCTTGTCCCCGTCGCTCACCCACTTCGCGACCATCGCCTTATAGCAAGGCAGCTTGTTGGCCAGCCACTGAGGCACCACCTGTTTGAAAAAATTAGAGCCACGTGAGACCACCCGGCGGTCATATACGAAAAAATTTAAAGACTATGTCCTTACCTTTAAATATTAGACCTCGGACATGTGAATCTATCGGGCGTCCTTCTTCGTCAACGTGGTGTTCTTGTATTTGGCGTAGAACTTAACCACACACAGCACACGCGCCTCGTAGTGCATGTCACGGATAAGCTTCTTGGCCATCTTAATCAGCACAACCCTGGCCCTACCCTATTTTTGCCGAGTGTATTTTGTTGATTTGCCGTCGTCTATATGTACGCCGAGTGCCCGCAGCAGGGGACACTCGGCATAAACGTGCTACCGACGTTTCGTGTTATGACGAGTGCCTGATGCAGGGCACACTCGGCGTACGAGCTGTTTGCCGAGTGGGAATTTATGCCGAGTGTTTTTTGTCATGTTGTCGGCGTACACCGTAGTATGCCGAGTGGCCCGTGCTTTGGCATTCGGCACAGACGGAGACCGCAGGCGATATTCGATTTTCCAGTAGTGATAGAAGTTAAACCACACTGTCACTTAACTTAGATTTCCACATAATTAATCATGCATTTGATTTGAAGTACCTGCCATTGCCAGGACTAACCTGGCTTTAACGTCAGCAACAAAGGTGAATCACGCACTATCATGTTGTCCAAAGAAACCTGCACAAGGAAGTCCCTAGAGACAGTCAGCTTGTACTCGAGGCTGAGGCGCCCGTCTCCCGTCTACCATTGACCACAGACGTTCAGTTCATGTGAGATCCCGACACCATGAAGTATCTGTCGCTGGGCATGTCGGCTCCTCCAGGCGCGATGTTGTTGAGAGAGTGTGTGAGAGAGAGGAATCACCAACTCGGGAGATGTGCATGCTGCCGCAGGTCCTCGTCGTGGCTGACTGCTCCTGCTAGGTGTGACCCTCCTCTCCGTCCATGTTGCCGCCTACTGTTGCTCTTCCCTCCACCATCAAGGGCACCGCTTGGTGCTGCCTAGGGAGGATATCCGCTCTTCCCTCCACTATCAAGGGCACCGCTTGGTGCTGCCTAGGGAGGATATCTAGAAGCTAATCAGGGGAGGAGATTACGACTCGGCCGACGACACCCACCTACCCTTCGTCCTTTCCGTAGTCAGCTGCTGCTGATCCGTCTACCAGCAAGGGACGCTCTGTCATGCCATCAAGCTGAGCGAGAGGGGACAGAGAGGGACGAGCCGCATCATGATCCAGAAAAGGTGGATCGAGATAAAAAAAAATCCAGCAATCTTGCGGGCACGGTAGGAGCAGGCGGAGCCGCGTGAGAGGCATCGCCGAGCCGGGGCAATGCCGGCGAGCGGAGACGCTGGGTGGCCGGCACCGATCGGCTGCGCTGGTGGCGAGGTCTAGGGATAGCGATAGATCGAGCCATCGAGGAAGCAGAGAGGGGAGGCGGCATCAGGGTTCGTTCGCCCAGAAACACTCAGACGGGCGGAAGAGGGGCGTACGCGAGATGTGGGACGACGCGGTGAAACTGGGGCGGACGATGTTGCAGAGTCGTTACCAACGTACCAACTCCCATTTAATAATAAAGAAAAAACATAAAGAAAAGATGTAATAATAGTAAAGATAAAATAAGGTTGCATGCATGTAGCTAACAAATCTAACAAACTTGATAAGATAAAGCTACATGCAAGGCAAAAAAAAAAGGATTAGTGCGGTGGCATTTTTCGTGTAATTTTAGTGAAGTCTGACACCGTACCACCACAGCAATCTTAATAGTAAAGATATGTCTAGAGCTCAAGGACATTTAGGATAATTACTCTGCAAGCTCGTGAAAAAAAACTACTGAAGGAAATTCTGGTATGGTATATTTCTCTAGTTCAAGGACGGTCGTTGAGGACCGAGCTGAGGTATGCCAAAGCACTACTAATTATCATGATAGTCTTTGAGTGACAAGTACGTATTTAAAACTGCCGGTGATGACATAACGTTTCATTGATAGTATTATTACAAGAATAAGCCGACAGATGAAAGAGGTTGAGTATGAGAGGGAAAGAAATAAGCAAGGAGCACCGTCGCATCGCGCAACACGAATGAACAATAAAATAATCTCCTTTGGTAGCATGCAGCCCGACGGGCCAGCTCTGGCGGTGCGAGGCCGGCCACCCATTTGGTTCCGTGCAGCCGAAAATATGGCCCAGACGAATCTCAAAACAACTCCGGGCCAGGAACGCGAGGAACAGCCGATTCGGCTGTTTCCGTGGAGTTAGGCCGGGGCGAGTGCAGCATGGCTGTTTTCTTCCGAGCGGTTGCACGCGTGGAGAAGCGCGAGAGACGCGAGTAACTACCAACACTCTCTTTCTCTCCACTGATGTCACTGTCCAGTCCACTCTAACGTCCCATCGACGCCCATTGCAAACGGTTCGTTTTGTGAAAGATTGACAATGCATGGGTTGGTTGTTGCTTATTTCCTCCTAGCCCGGCCGGCCAGTCCGGGACGTGTCATTCAGCTTGTGGGTCAAATGTACGTAACTCCTGACTCTGTGCTATCCGCCCGTGGCCCCTCGGTCATCCTATGTACCGATCGATCGTTCACAAAAAAAGGAATGTGACGAACGCACCAACTTTCATCTCAATTACACATTTGATCGTGTTTTCAAAACCAGACAGCTGAAGTTAAGCCTATATAAATGCAGTGGACCGAGACAACCATTTCATTAACATAACTAAAAATGCATTGACACGTACTCTAGGTCTGGCTACAGTCATAAAAAGGGCAACCTAG
Source organism: Alopecurus myosuroides (assembly GCA_028641055.1). NCBI lineage: Eukaryota > Viridiplantae > Streptophyta > Magnoliopsida > Poales > Poaceae > Alopecurus > Alopecurus myosuroides. The sequence goes on from CM054060.1 coordinate 52,054,908, forward strand.
CCAGACCGGGCATGTGTAGCCCCCGAGCCTTCCGGAGTACTTATGTATGTGCGTGTCCATAAGAGATTCCTCGAAGACACGGGTTGATACAATTCACGGGATAAATATTCTTGTAGCAGCAGAGGAGAGGATTGATGCACAAAGCATGTGATTAGGAAGCATTGGGACAGAGGGCGTAACCTGGTATCGCATTCTTCCAACTTGGCATCACTGCAACACTACGTGTACATCCACTCCTTGTCTTCCTCGTGTCATTGGGTCGTTGACTTGCATGGCATTGTGCCTGCACGTGCCATCTTGTTGCCTGATCACAATTCACCAAACGAAACCATGCGTAGCCAGACTTCGTTGCAGGAGGCCTTCCCGCACTTGGTTCCATGCCATCATCGCTATAGCAACTTGAAGATCGAGGCCTGGAGATTCAGCTTGGAAAAAACATCTATACATGCTTTCAAATATGGTATGTGAACGTGGTGAACCGCATTCAAATTGTGCGAGTTGTAAGTATGCAATAAAAAAAACAAAAAAAAAACAAAAACTTGTTCGGAGTGGAGAGACTAGAAGGCGGCCTGCTGGGCTTAAAACAATTCCCCAAGAGCTTTGTCCATGGAATAATTCGGCTATAACAAGTTTAATATAGATACGACTGAAACATGTAAGTTATAATGACATTAACCGAGGTGTGGCAAAATCACAATCATATGTAATATTTTTTTTATACGAGTCTGTTAACATGCATATAATTTATGTCGTTTATATGACATACTAAAGGGGTAATTCTTGGTCAAATATTGCCTTAATTAACACAATTTGTCTTACATTTATGAACTCAGCAACTTTTAAACAGGTAGCATAGAGACTTGTGAAGGTTTTAAAATATTCAAAAAAATAGTGAGGATGTGAGATGCATGGGTACTTGGACTGGTATGGAAACAAGTTTTGAATGCTAGCTGGGTACATAGGACTGCACGAAAATTCTAAACACCGAAAATATGAAACATTTATATTTTCTTTGTCAGGAAACTTAGTTCTACACCCAACGATCCAGCCCATTTAAGACACATTTGAGTTAGTGTAGCTTCATTTCTCGTGTAGAGAGGCGGAGACACGAGAAAATTAATGTATGAAAAGCTTTCATCCATAATCTAATACTCCTTCCTTTCCACAACAGAAGATGTTACTCTACAACTAAATACTCTTGTATTGAGTGTAATAACATCTTATATTATCGTATGGAGGGAGTTGAACACCCACTAATAAGTGTTTCCCTTTCCGAAAATTCGAAATGTGGTTACTACGGGTCCACCCACTAACCAGTTTCCTTTTTACCGACTCAACTCTAACTCGAGTCAGCCTACTCATTCAGATCTTATCCTTCTGACAAGTGTGAGACACAATAGGCTTATGGTAAACTGGATACAATTCGAGTCGCACTCATAACTGATCAGTCGACAACGCCATCTAGCAAAACACGTTTACTCGTCAAAATACCAAAAGTAAAGTCTTTCCCAAGTGACGGTATGTCCATATCCCCTTATCGCGCGATATTGTGTCAACAACAAGTGAGCCGTCATACCTTGTAGCTTGACATTCTCTTTCTCGCTCTTTGCTATGCGACTCAACTCGACTAACACTTTATTCACATCAATTCGAATATCACATCTCCGAGTCGTGCATCTCCATACTTCTGAGTCATGCCTCACTAGTGGATTCAGAGAATATCTCTCCAAATTAGATGTGAAAATCGCATCTTAGTGATCCACCTCACGCAGCTTGGTTCATAGACGACCAAAGCACAACCTATATGACCGCCACTTATAGACAACGTTTGTCGAGCTCAAATCCGGTTGATCCATAACTCTGATACTGCAAACACGTCAGGAGAGACCGTGGCCGAACGGCACTAGCTAGTTTTGTCATGGTTCTTAGGCTATCCACGCCACTTATGTATGCTAGAGGCTCCATGCAGTGCATCGCATCATCAAGTATATATTATCCATTTCGATTGGGATCATTTTTCTCCTGCTTTCCGCAACGACGAAAAAAAATTAGGCGATATGGGAGTGTAGTTGGGCCGGCTGATCAGAGGCAGACACGCAAATGAACGTCTTGACGCATGGTCGGCCGCTCTCACCATCGGTATTGTCTTGAATTCCCTCTGACAGAGTCGCATGCCACATACGGCCAATTGCATGCAAGGGGGGCCAAGATAGTAGCAGTTGTGGGCATTGTCAAGATCGACGGTGACACGCGATGCATGAACCACCCACACATGACACATCGGTCCGTAATTAAATTAAAGTTGGGTGCACCAATTAGTACCAATTGCTACACGAAGAATGGAGACGTCGGTGACGAGCTTGTCCACAGATTAACAGGTGGTTTGCAAGCCGTTGCTGTCGTGAAAGACTGCCGATGCATGGTTTGTTGTTGCTGGTTCCTTTTTACCCGGCCGGCCAGTCCAAGACGTCAAAGACACCAGTTGATACCATTCACAAGATAGACATTTCTGGAATGTCAGTCGGTCAGTGGGACAGGTCAGTGCAAAAAGTAGGACTAGGAAGCATCGGGACAGAGGGTGTAACCTGGTATAACATTCTGCCAACTTTGGCTCACTGATCGACTACTCATATCACAGCTTCGTCGCCCTCTCGTTTTGGCGTGGACGGCCGCGTGCCGGGACGTGCCGCGTTGCTGCACCATTCAACAAACGGAATCATGGGTAGCCAGACTTTGTTGCAGTGTGACCTTATTTTTCTCGCTTCGTGATATGCGCCTAAACTCGGCTAACATTTTAATTGTATTGATTTTAACACATCACATGTCTGCATCGTGCATGGCCATGCTTTTCCGAGCGGATCGAGACAATATCTCTCCAAGCCGGCAAAAAAAATAGCGTCTTAGTGATCCACCTCATACAACTCGGTTCACAAATTACCGAAGTGTCGCCTTTATGACAACCTTTGGCGAGTTCGATTCCAACTATCACATATTGTCAAAAGGATATAGCAGTAGTGGACATCGCACATCCGCCATCAAGACGAGCACACGCTGTGCATGAACCAGCCAGACATGACACATCCATCGTTCCGTAACTATATTAAAGCTTGGTGTCACTGTTACCAATTTCCACCAGAAGAATGGAGACGCCGGAGATGAGCATGGCCACGGATTAACTGGCCAATGACTGGGGTCGTTTGCAAGCCATTGCTGTCGTGAAAGACTATCGATGCATGGAGTGCGGATTTTCTGCTCCTTCTTGGTCCCCCCGCCGTCGGTTTGTTAGCAATTCGAAAAGGCCTAGCAATCAACAAACACGGATTTATTTGCATTTTCACCTCCCATCAACTTAGAAATCAACGCGCGCTCCAAGAGAGGACAAGCACTCCTCAAGCCTCAAGTCCTCGACCGGTCGACACCCTCATTCCAAACCCTAACATCCCGAGCCGCCCATCCTCCTTCATCTCTCGTGCCTCCGCTACCACCCCTTGTCCTAATCCCTCTCCACCGCGCGGACAGGCAATGGAGGGGCGCCCCGCCCCTCTCTCCCAAGTCCCTAACCCCCCCTCCCCCCTCTAGACAGCGCCGATCGAGTTCTCGGCGTCCCCGGCGCCTCCGTCCAACCGGGTGTGGCCGCGCTGGGAAGCCAACCAACGGAGATGCCCTGCTGATTGAGAGCCCCCAAAGGGCGACGAAGGAGAAGGCCTTGAGCTCGGCGGGCAATGGCAGAGGAGCCCGCGCATGGCCTCATAGCGCATCAACACTTAGTGGCAGCATGCCCAGTAAAACACACTATGCAAGATACAACTCTACATTAACAAAAATCTCCATATCATAATTTGTTGAAGGGAAATAATGATGTTTACCCCATAGCAGTTCATTCATCAGCATCTAGGCCAGAACTTATATCGATAAGTAAGCTAGCGCAACTAATATAGCAGACCGAATAGCTATGATAGACACAAACTTAGTAGAGAACGGTGGTCGCAGCAATGCGAGGCAGAGATGATGAGGGAGATAATGAAGCGGAGGGGGTGTCGGCGACGAATTTGTCCGAGAGGCGAACGTGCGTTGACGTGGGGGAGAGGCGACTTGGCGAGAGGTGTGTGATTTGGGTACCAATTTAAATAGAAGTGAAAACAATATTAGCTTAGTAGTGTCGCGGCTTTCACGGCCCACGCCACTAGTACTCTTTTAATGTTAATTGGTTATATTTTTTTGGATGTTAAGAAAATAGTTGGATACTCACATCACCTATATACATCTTTGAAATATTAACTCTGTGATTTGTAGGCTCTGCGTCTCGCGAACCCGACCCTTTGACGGGCTTCGAAATGGTTTGACCAATGAAATTTTCTATTTTTTGCGCACAATATCGATATAAATATTTCATGACTCCATGCATTTCATGTAAATTTTGCAGGTACATTGCAAATCCAGCCCAATTTCGCTGGTGCATGGAAAATCCAGCCCAATTTCTCACATACATTTGTAAGATACTACATCTAAATTAAGTTATTTGCATGCATGGTGAAATTAATAATAAGAACCCAAATTTAGATACAGCAAGATGCCTCACAACACTATATAGAGGCGTCTTCACTATTCGTGCCATTATCATTGACAACCTTTGATGATCCAACCCTAGTTCTTACCATTGCTTATGACATGCGCTCGTTTACTAGGTTTAAAGTTATCATCTATTCTCGATGACATCATTGACAACCTTCCTTGATCGACAACTCTTACCTTTGAACAAAAAGCCATGGAGCATAAAAAATCATTACTAAAGCTCACAGTAAAAGAAGAGTTTCAGGGTCCATATCCAACGGGCCAATGCAAAAAAAAAACAAATACATTTTCTTTAGGACAAGGACGAAAGTTGAAGCAACAAGGAATAAGTACCAAATCATCACCATGCGAACAATAGAAGGAACATACATACATCGATATAAGGGTATGGAACCAAATCTTCTGCAAATCAGAGGATCTAAGATGAATTGAAATATAGAGGTTATTGGGAAATGGTAATTCTGGCCAAACCAAGTGGAATCGGCACCTATGAAGACGAAGGTTGTGACTACAATCAAGAAAGCGTGCATATCTTGCAAGGTTCTTTATTCCCCCAATGCATACCCCTAGTCATCCATAACAAACAAAATAAAAAATTCAATTACATACGTGAGAGTGACACTAATCCCCTCCCTTACTTAGCGAAGGTGCCATCGGAGATTGAGATGAGATCATGCATCAAAATGGATCATGAGAGAGACACACAAAAAAATACGCGGCGTGGGATACAAGATGAAAAGTGTATTAAAATACCAGCTTAAAATTATTCGGAAATACATTCTCACCTTTAGTATCGCGACTATTGTACATGGGATTTAATTTTGTATTTGTGTTTAATTTAGTCAATAAAATCTTGGGTGGTTAACATTAGCACTTTTTACTTCCCATTTATCCACTTTGGTCCGAGTCTACTTTTGTATCACTAAGATCGTATAGGCAATTTGGATTTATAACAAGGGCAGCTTAGGATTTTGTTTCTCTGGTGCATGCTGGCTTTGTTACTTTGTAAATCTTCCTATAATTTTTTAACAGAGATGCATACTAAGCTTGAATTTTTGTACTCCCTCTATCTCGGATTAGTTGTCTTCGATTTATCAAAACATGGATGTATCAATACAGTAAAATAGGTCTAGATACATTCATATTTTGAAAAATCCACGACAATTAATTCGAGAAGGGGGAGTACAGAGGCTATTAATATGTTAAGTTATTGGGAAGTTCTCCTGTTAATTGTCTAAACCGTAATATGCACATTCTGGGCAGCACCCTATTATAATATATGGCTTTGTTCCGTACATTTTTATTTAATAAGTCTTATGTTGATATTGACAATAGATAAAGTTTAATTTTTTCATTCGGAACTTAAAATTCTTATGTATTTATTTTTATCAAGACTCATTTTCAGAAAAGTCGTATTTCATTTGTCCTAATACATATATTGCAAATATATATGCTTCAATCTGCACCCATGTCCAAAGGGTCAATTCTATGTGCCGATGAATTAATCTAGGAAACATACTGCATACAAGTGACTATGGGCCACTTTCCTACACATCTTAAGGGGATAAAAGAAATACCGATCGATGACTTCAAAGATGTTCTGCAAATGAGTTCTTTAGAACCTGTCTAATCGTGCATACGAGTTGATTGACGAAGCCTTAAACATGAGTAAACCTTATGTTTACTACTATTTTCATGCATGTTACTTCTTACGCAAAATCAAGTTTGCACAATTACAAATTCTAACGCTTCCAATCCTAGGGTGTCTATGAGTTTGCTACTTTCTAGATGTGGAATTAGAGTTACGAAAGTTTCTATCAGTCTTAGTTCTTTTCTTTCTATCCTGATTCTGAAAGTTGTCCTTACTTTTGGTCATGTGATGCAGTTTCCACTTTCCATGTACATGGAAGAACTGAGGTTGGTGTTGTACAATCTTGGCATTAGTTAGGAGGCATCACCTCGCCAGGGCTAGAGGATTGGTGAGAGCCTTTCATCATGGGCTCATCACCTGCATCACAAGTACGAAGCTGATATGTATCTTCCGCCCTTTTGAAAGCAGAAAAGTTATGAATATGAGAGGTATCCTTGGATGCAAAACTGGATATACAGTGTGGTGGTTTCTTCTATTGTCATCTTATCGAGTATGCTTTTTCAGTTGTTCATGATGGAGAGGGCCAGGGAGCACCGCGACAGTGATATACCTGTTGTTTGACCAAGTCAGAGTAGGAGAGGTTAGTGAACTTGCGATACAGCAGGCAAATTTTTATGCATTTTCGCTTTTCTAACTGTAGATTGAGCAATCTCTAATCTGACCTCGCAACTTAAGAGAATTTCTTCTGATTCTTTTAGGGCTTTGTGAAAGTTTCAATAAGATTTGGAAACTTCAATCTTATCTTGCTAGCTGCAGGGATGTTGGTCCGATGATCAATGTTCCTTCTAAACTTAAACTTCGAGAGATCAAAATATTACATGCTCGGGGACTAAGGATTGGTCTAATAATATATATTTTTTGGATCGTGCTGAAAACAAGTATGACATTATTCGTTCCTTACTTCCTGCAGCCTACTACTATGTAGGCAAAGGAGCTACATGTTTCACTTTGCCCATGTTAGTAGAATAGACAAGATGCCTATCAGATACGTTTTTCCTTATGATTCTAAGATGTTCTGGAGTAGATGGCATTAGTGATCTGAGACCTTCTAGAGTACGTATATGATAGTGATATGAGACGAGTGTGAGCAGCACTATTATCTCTCTTATTCTATCTAACCGTCGTTTAGCCTAGATTGTTAGCAAGGTCCAAGGTTCATATGATTTTCACCTTGCTTATGCAAGTCACGTGGTTGTCTGTTGTCATGTTTGTATGTTACTGCTACAATAGTGTTATTTATTTATTTGATGAAAACCGTTGAAGGGCAGTAAAAATATATTTGAAGAGTATGTACAAGAGAGAGTTGCATAAGCAGGCAGTTGCTATGGTAGCTGCAAATGATGTATTGATTTTCAACCAGTGTGAATCTCCGTTCATTCACATACATGTTTATTAAAATTATTTAGAAAACACATGAAGCTATAAAATCATAGTCATGAATGAGCTGATTTCGCCAGGTCGCCCTTAGCAAGCCTTCCGATTTGCAAGTTCTGCCTAAAGGATTCTTCCAGCAGCGCACTGTTCTAGCACAACTTCAGTGGAAAGATCACATCCTTTAGAACAGTGCATGACTCTTTCCACTGAAGTTGTTCCCCATGCATCAAATTGTTCGAAGAGAAAATATGTGCAATCACATCTTGTACCTGTTCATCGATTAGGAAGGGGTACTTTAGGTTTGTTTGTGTTCTATTTGGTTCACTCCTACCGAAGAACCCTGTTTCATAGATGATCAGTTTGAGGTCTAGCATATATGAACATTGTGCCTTGCCTGTGAAACCAAGGTTGGAAAAATACACGTTAGTTGTTCCTGTTATTACTCTGAAATGTTTCAAGATTTTGATGCCAAAATTTTATTCCATGCAAACTCTATTGTCTCAGAAAATATTATTAACAGGAAGGGTAGTTCAAGGGGATGACAACGAACTCTTTTCTTACCATAATGTAACAAAGATCTCTTCTGCAACGAAGTCTCACTTCCTACCATGTTTTGGTTACAAAACGTGTCTCGCAGAAAAATGTTTGTTGCCGCTGCATTGCCACAACTAATATCTTCACTATTCCTAATGACCTGCGCACTACATATTAGGTCTACTGCTTTGTGCCAAGACAAAACCTGCCAAAGTTTGAATTGCATTTGATTTTAGAGAAGGTGCTGTAAATGCTGGGAAGAAAAGGTGCACAATTTTCTCTTTTGAATTTGAAAAGAACAATCTATACTATTAGCACCAGCAAGTACTGCATAAATTATTAACTCAATTTATATGAATTTCTTCAGGGAGCAGACATATGTGCTAATCCATCCATATTTTTCAACTCCAGGTGATCAACATTCTTGCACCTCGCAGATAGCGTCTGAAAAAAGCAGTTACCCATCCCAATTTGCTAATTCTCAGATGTCTTCTACAAATTTGTATTTGTTAAATGATAGCTGTTTACATTGTAGAATAGCTTTTGGCTGCTTTTATTTGTGTAGGGAAAAACCCCAGTGTACATGTATTGTTGTGAGGACTTTCAGCCGTTCATCTTGTTTATCTTAGTTGCCACACGAATTGAGTAACTGTTTTATTGATGAACAAAATAAAGATCATTTTTGTTGAATATTTCTATTCTTATAATGCTACACAAAGGATGATCGTGCTGGCCAAAGACAAAAAATATATGCAATAGGTTTTGTGATTAGCATGCAACTAACCGGTCAGGAGGCACCCCTAGTCAGTATCACACGTGCATGCACACGACGTTCAGCGCGCTTACGTTAGGCTTTGTGTGCGTACGATGGAGAGATCACACGCTACGGGAATAAACCAAAACGCCGACCGACAGCTTTTTGTCGGGGCCGTCGGCGACCTCGACTACGCCGACGACCGAACGGTACTAGCTAGTTTTGACTTAGTTAGCCCTTAGAAGGAAAATCCATGGCACGTACGATGTTGGCTCCATGCAGTGCAGCGCATCATCAAGTGTTGATTATCCGATGAGCGATGGTGCCGGACTAGTAGTTAATCCATTTCCTTATGGATCATCTCCTCAGACGATGCCTGCTTTCTGCAATGACGATGTGTGTGAGACGGCACATGTGCTGATGTGCATGATACTTTGTCACTGCCTTCCAAGAAACAGATTTCGCAAATCGCAATGAACAGCCTGGCTGCGAGCACTACCTCCTTGATTGATCAAAGCCCCTGTCGCCACAGTTTATCCTGTGACCCTGTAAGACCTAGCCATGCGGCGGTTTTGTCCCAAATTCTATGTGAGAAGGTACTTGCATGTCGCATATATACGGGTCAATGTTTACTACTTAGTAGCAGTAATGGGCTATGACCGTGAACGTAATTAAACATGCACTGACTGACTGACACATAGTATGATTGCAGTCATAAAGGGCTAGCCAGGTCGGTCACGTGCAGTCCGCGGCCCTTCATAAGTACTTATATATATGTGTGTAGTGTATACGTTCCTCAAACACACCGGTCGATACAATTCACAAGACAAATATTCTTGGAACAGCTGAGGACTGATGTAAGCTGAAGGTGGTTAATTCAAATCATAGGATTAGGAAGCATCGGGATAGAGAGCGTAGCCTGACGTCATATTCTTCCAGCTTCGTTTCCATGCACAACTAGATGTAGCCCCATACCTCGTCGTCCTCCTCCTCCACCTTTCCCTTGATCGTTGGTGCGAACGGCCACGTGTCTGTGGGTGCCATCCTGTTGCCTAATCACCATTCACCAAACGGAACCATGTGTAGCTAGACTCTCTGTTGAATGGGTGTTTCTTGCACCGCCAGCATCACATGATTAGTTCAACGACTAATAATGCATGCACATGAAGATTCATGTATAGGAAAATATTAATATTTCACTTTATTTGAAATGTAGATAAATCTATAATGTGACGATGCATGCATAGAAAGAATGTACCCAATTCAATGCCTAATATCAATAGAGATTTGCTCCCTCATACACTTAAAATATGTCTCCTGTTATCTAAGAGATACAAGCACTATGGCCTACGTAACACAATCTCCCACCTTTCATACACCCGTGTGACAGAGCCCTTCATGCCCTAGCCCGTTGACCATGTTGCCACTTAGCTCAAGCCAGTCCGATAATCTCATACACATCATCTGAAAACTAGGTAGATTTGATATGGATGGCCGAGCGTGCATCATCAGCCATACTCAAGCAAGGTTGGTGCTAGACTGTGCTATCGTCTATCCGCCAGAAGGAGAGGTGGAACGGCTCGCATCTCTCAGATATGGCTGCTAAATAAAAGCAAGGATAAAGAACAGAGTATGCCTTGTTGAGTCCAAGGTTGAAGAACTTACCCAGATCACGATCTCTCATGTTCTTGGCTACCACTTTGATGGATTCCTATATTTACCTACCAATAGAACAGCAGGGAGATTATTCTTTTGTGGCAGTCGAGCTAGTTTTCGGTCTCTGTGCGAAGGATTGTCTCGCGATTTTTTCGATCGGCCGAGGGTGAGGGAGACCTCTGCGTCGCGGGTTGCAAGATCGACAAAGATGATCTCGGCAGAATGACATATGCACACGTTTTTTTACCCAGGTTCAGGCCATCCAAACCCTATGTCTTGCTTGTCTGATCTTGTATTATTGGATTTAGATCGGGATTACAAGGTGTTGGATGTATGCCCAAAATACAATAATATTTTACATATGTTTCATAATTATGATTCATGTTACTATGCTATAATTGGCGTGGGTCCTGAATATGAGATTCAGAGAAAACCCATGCTCACGTGTTGTAATATGAACAAAGTATCAAACATTAGTCTTGCCTTTTACGATTAATTCACTGGATGCTTGAATAGCATATTGTTGGAAGTAAACAATATGGCTGGGTATACACTAATGGTTGATATGCTGAGAAATTCCATTAAGACATCTTTGTCCTTAGTGTCATATCATATCACTGTTATATTAGAATGCTTTTGACCGTGAAGTGATCGAGATGACATATTTTTGATGTTTTACTTTGGTACTATATAGAGTTACACCGTAGACTGGGTGAACATAACGGTAGCCATTTGTTAATTCTAAAGGAGTACATTTCCTCGATGTTCTGAGATGGGAATCAGTCCTCCATAAAAAGAGAGATACAAGCCTGAACCCACCCGTTATTCTTGATATCCATATGTTTTTCGGACAATGCATCATGATGATACATCATGTGGGATATCATAATACAATAATGAGTAAAAGGACTCTTACCGGTTAACTAGATAAATAAAGATATAGTGAACAAAATATTTATTTCACGGCAATACCGGAATCCATAGTCTCGGGTAATTCAGTATCGTGAGTAATAGGAAATTTGTATAATAGCCAACAGGATTAACATGTTACTCATTTTGTATGTGGGTGTCCATGGCCCCACTATTAATTATTGAAAAGGAAAAAGTTTCCAGTTTCATCTCCACACACTATTAAACCGGTAGGGGAAAGTTAGTTAAGTTAGGGTTTGTTTATGTGTATATCCGTAAGTCGGGATCAACAAAGAGTATCATCGGAACGGTGTTTATGCCTGATAAATATATTTTATGTACCAGAGAGAATTTATATTGAGGTCATTAGATGTTCCATAGTAATAGAAACAATTTCTATTACTACCGGAATTTATTCCAGAACTAGTAAAATGCCCGTGCGTTGCCACGTAATAACAATAATTGATTGTGATACGAAACTGATTATTAGGCATCATATACATCAAATATAAGAAAATAGAATACAACCATTTGTTAGTTCAGAAGATGATTGTCTAATGGTGACTAAGCTTTCTGGTATACACCAAACCAACTACCAAAAACACAAGCTGTAAAAAAATTTAAAAGGAATTAAAAAAGGCATTGCCAGCCTATGTGTAAAATAGGAGCGATTGAAAAATATCCAATCTGCCCCGATTACTACATTGCAAAGCGACATAGAAAAAATGCAACAAAAGATTTACAATAGTGTTAATTTTATCCACATGAGCGGACGTTCATATTAGTACTTGATCTATGTTAATTTTTACAAGAAACAGTGTTGTCAATTTAAATTGGTAGAGAGGAAGTTAGGCGCCCTAATCTTCCGCAGCCCCTTGGGTTTGTCCACACGAAGCTCATGGAACGAGTTGGGGAGAACGTGTAGCGACGCATTCCCGGTATTAGGATCGCTGCCTCTCCTTGACAGAGATTTTAGTGTACGAACATCATCAAGGTGCCATCCCACTCTGCTATGCTTGTACAATTGAAATCTTCAAACCAGTAGCCTATTTCTCTGAATTTTAACAACTTAGCCCTGTATGCGTCAAGCAAAGAGAGTTTTTTTTTATCGTCACATGTGTAAACATAGCTACATAGCTACATACACCCCCCCCCCCCCCCCCCCCCGGCATTATTACGAAATTGTTAAAATTATGACTATTGACTATTACAATTGATGAACATCTGTTTGATGATTTACCTAGATGAAATGTCTTGACATAGATGATATATTGTTACATTTGTGTGAACAAACATAAATAAATATGGTCAAAGCTTATCCAATGTTTATTTCTTATAAAGACCGCACGATTTGTGATTGCCGGCTTGTCTCCAGTAGTCTTGCGCTTTCACTGCACACGTCGACCGGTAGTCCTGACGCATCCTTGCCACATGCCACCTCCCTACACCGCTCCCTCGCCGGCCTGCACCGCGGATGCAACTCTGGCAGACACTCCTTGGTCACCTCCTCACTGTAGCCATACCATCGCCTTCATGTAAAAAATGGAGACCAGTTAACTATGCATTCAACCTAAAATCAAACTTTCACTAAAATTGTCTTTTTGTGCCACTAAATTTTCTAACAGTCTGTTAAACATACAATAGTACAATAAAGACACAACAACCAAATTTTGACCTCAACTGAGACAATTGAACATTTAGAAAGAATAAATTTCCAAAAAAGATAGGACATGAAAACCAATAAGTTTCAACTAAGTCATCAGTTTAAAAACAAATGTGCTTATATTTACAAAGGGGGTCATATATATCGTAATGGTTTCACACTAATTGTGTCAAACAATTAAGTTCAGAATCGCAAGGTGTTAAACATTAATTTCATAAGTGCAAGGTGCCTAGCTGAATGCCCGTGTGTTGCCATGGCGTTCTAAGATTATTTTTCTCATTGTACACGTAAATGTATGACACACAAATATTTACACATATAGAGAAAGATAGCCACATGTCCAAATAGTATTCTAAATCAGTAAGTTTCTACTTTGCTTAAATTCATATTATAAGGTATAATTCGACATCATATGATAGTAATAACCCAACAATTATCTTTTATTGAATAAGATTTCAGTTCAATCATGTTCTCGAGACAGCTTTGGTGTAATGACTTTCATGTACATTTTTGTCGTTCGTTGCATGACAGGGTATACTTTGACCCGTTACACTTTGCATCGGTCTGATGCCATCATCCTCCCATCATATTAGCCAATTGAGACAAGACGTGATTTGCTTCAGGAAGTTGTCTTCACACTTGTCTCGACAAAATAATGTACTGTCACTTCGGAAAAAAGTTAAAATTGTTGTAGTTAAGAAGAACAAGCTGAATAACTTTCATAAGCAGAAGTCTTGTTCTCACTTTTGCCCCAACACTGGGTTGATCAATTGAGAAATTGTAGTCCTCGTTCAAGAATTATTTCTTTCATGACAATATACTCATCCTAGAATGCTAAAAATAAAGAGTTTGTGTAACACCTGAAAATTACTCTTGATGGATCATCGGAATCACTTCCTAAATTGGTTCAAGATCTGAATCTTCATCTACCCACATATTACCCACATATCTATTGTCTAAATTTATATTTGTATGCTATTGAATTATAGAGAGAAAATGTTGTGGTGTCCCGTGTCCCTCATATTCTAGTGCAGACAAAATTCCAAATATACTTTCAGCCTATTCCAATCTACTTGAGGCAACTGTGTAGAAAACATCGCTCCTATATTTTTGCAAGCTGAGCTGAAACGAATTAAAAAAATTATATGTCTATTACATGGATCAGACCTTGCAACAAATAATTAATGTGTGCTCTCAGTATGCAGATGCCTTTGACCTAGTGCAGGTAGCAATGTCTATTACAAATATGTTTCAACAGAACTTATTTACCTTCAATCAATCATTTTCAGAATTCTCTATAACATAAGCTAATAAGTCAGGCTAATTATGCTTACATGTGACTTGAGATGGTGCGGTGGTGGCTCCAGTTTTGTGGGGTTATGATTCAGAAGTTTGGACTGAAGGGGTTGAGGAGGTAGACTCTGGTGTTTAACACCAGGGTCTGTGCTTCGGTGTCCCCCCCTTTCCCCAATTTGGTGGAAGGGTATGATCGAAATTTTACATTAAAATTTTATTTTTTGTTCTAATACGGTGTACCGATCATGCTTGTATAGGGATGTATTATGTATAGTAATCATACTTGAATTAGAAACCATCCGCCCACCACTCCTAATTATGTGCGAGGCAACGACGTGCCCACAACGATGTATGAATTTTGTGTAAATACTTATACGCAAAATTCGTACTTAAAATAACCTGACAGGTTTATACATTCTGCGTACGCTTTAATACAACTTAATTATTCACAGCTGTGCATATTAACGAAAGGAAATTGAGCGATCTCAGCCATTCTTATATCAACGTTTTGGTTTAGGGGGTGACACCGAAGCAGAAGCGTAACACTAGAGGTCGGAAAACGTTCTTGCCACTGTTCTCCACGTCCACACAGCACCGTCCAAGTTTGTCCATGCCAACAAATGACGCACTATGGTTTTTCTCCTCCAGTCCGAGCACGGTGGGACAGCCGTCGATGTGCTGCTTTTGGTCAACTGGCGCTTCGGGCGACATTCAGTGCATCAGGTCGGACACCCACCATATGCGCATGTAAGTAAGGCTTGGTGGTGACGATTTGGTACCTTGTTCTTGCGTCGCCTATGAGGAGGCAAACCGTGACACGAGCCATGGCGAACTGGCGGCGGCAACGGCCAGGGAGCACACGGCAGAGAAGACCGCGACCGAGGCAGACACGATAGCTGCGGCCGCGTCTGATGGGAGACCGTCGGTCTCGCGAGGCGGCGCCTTGTCGGCCACGGCGCTTGCGGAGGAGGCGATCCACAGGAAGTCGCGGCCGGCTCGACGAAACCAGAGCGCAGCGGAGCCAGGGGCGCTGGGTCCTCGCAGCGCTTTACATGCAAAGCGCCTCGACCTGGACATGCAAAGCGCAAAAGCGATGGTGTGTGTATTGGCCAGTGGAGGAAGTTGTTGAGCAGCCGCTCCACGAACGGCTCCTTCACCCGTGGGTGGTGGAACAGCTCGGTAGAGAGACCAGGAGTCCACGATCCACTCGAGCTGTTCGGCGCCTTCCCCGATCGATCGCCTCGACCTGGATCTAGAAGCTTGCTGGCGCACTTGTGTGAAGCTGCTGACGACCATTTTTCTGCCTAAACGACGGCGACGACAGATCGAAGGTGTGTGGTGTGGCCGCGGCCTTGGTCAAGGTAGGTGCACGAGAAGCGTTGCTCCGGATGGGGCCGACCGGCCGAGGAAGGAATCGAGATGTTAACGGAGTTGATTTTTCAGGTCACGGGAAGAGTAATTAGCAGGCATAATAATTAGCCATTAACCGAAATATAATACATTTGATTTGTTACGGGCGAAGCAGAGCATGGATGTGAGAACGCGAGAAGGAGCGGAGACTTCGTGAGTGTTGGACGAAGGAAGAAGCGAAACGCGGCGGAGGCAGAAAGAGGAATGAAAGGTACATTTTAGGTAGTAGAGATTGTTTTGAGAGAGAAACTAAGGTTGCACGTTTTCGGAGCAAGTACAAGGGAGCATGCGATGTCCTGGGGTGTTGGAAATATATTCTTGATATTGTTAGATAAATTTGATAATTTTATCTAAAGGGTCACAACATTTCAGAAGAGTTTCGGCAAAAAGCCGAGAAGGAGGCCCAGGAATGCCCCTTATGGCCACACCCAATTTTTGGGGGCTGCTAGGTGGGCCCCATGGAACCACGCACCGGCACATCACCTCCCTGCAGTTTTCCGTATTTAATTAGAGAGAAAAAAGAGAAAATAAAAGGTAAAAGGAAAGGTTAGATGGATTTCGACTCCACTAGGTAAGTCCAATCCGATCTCACCAAGTAGAGGGGGTGCGTCCACCTCCTTTGTTCGGCCAAGCCCCCTCCTATCTGAAGTAGGACTCCTCCCCTTTGGTATGTGCCCCCTTGCCTTCAACTATAGAAGGACCTCCAAGGCTTGAGGCAAAACATAAAAATAAATTCATTCCCAAGCATCTTTCAAATGTTCTCCACATCTTTGTTGGATGGTGAGGATAGTCATGATAATAAAATAAAGATAAAATCAAAGTAAAAAGACAAAAGCTAAAAAAAACCATTTTTTGTTTGTGTTTTCGATATAGAGTAAAAGCAAACAAGAGGCAATACTAAACATCAAATAACTAAGGATGAACAGAGAGAGGGAGAGAGACAGAGAGCTTCAAATCCACATCAATTGTGCCAAATATATAGCTTGATAGCGTTATCACACACACCTGTTGGGAAGCCGAAGAGAAAGGTATGATGTAGCGTAGAAGCAAATTTCTCTCAGTGAAGAAACCAAGGTGATCAATCTAGTAGGAATTCATGGCTATCAATTAGATTGCTTGTTGTATGGCGATTCAAGAAGCGTGGACTTGCACACAAAGCACTATGTCTTCCTCCCAACATCCGGGAAGGTTGTAATTCTCCCCGTCTTGCTGTTAACAAGAGTTTCAAACACATCGAGTGTTTTGAGATTCAAAGTAGAACATAACAGCAAGGAAGTGATGATTAAAAACAAGAAAGCAAGGTTGTAATCAATTAAAAGAAATGACCAAGGACCGTATGTTCAATAGTTGTGTCTCTCCAGAAAACAATACACATGTTGGGTATACAAACTACATCTAGGCAATTGACAAATCGTATGGGCATAACAATGCTATTATGACAAGATATAGTTCATTTGTTCTAATCATGTAGGCATTACGTCAAGGCATATGGACCTCGATCCAGCATGCATCCATATCTAATAGTCCACGTCAAAGTTCTATTCAGATATTCTCTCTAATATTAAGTTGCAAGCAACATACAATTGCATTAAGATGAATATATAATGTAAGAAATAACTCTCATCACTCAAACAAGAACACCATTGTTTCCCCCTTAGTAGCAAAAACATGTCCTTCCCCTTACACGTTTGTGTCACGCAACCACATGCAACAAAGAGGCATGAACCTACTATCTAGCATAAAACTCCCTTTTGCAGATGCATACAATAACTTTTCTAGTGTCCATACACATTGGAGTGTATGCAAGAACACATTAAAACACTAAGAAGATATAAGCGACGCTTAATATAAATACATGAACAAAAGGATCATAATTTCATGATTCATCATTCCGAGCAAACACAACAGGTAGCAATTACATAAGACCGTGTCCTGATTTCACAAGGACGAGAGATCACCATCTAGCTACTCATATGTACCCGTAGTCCATGGATTAACTACTCATACATCTTTCCGGGCGCAATCATGGTGATGTAGAGGCCTCCGGTGACGATTTCCCCCTCTAGCAGTGCGCTGGAGCAGGACTGCAGAAGCCCTAGAATGGACTTCAGAGGTGGCGGCGCATCCGTATCTGTTTCGTGGAAAATTTGTCCGTCCTCGATGTTTTTATGTCAGATGGAAATTTGTAGGCGAAAAGACGGTGCCAGGGGAGGCCCACAGCCAGCAGGCGACCTGATGGCGCAACCTAGGGCCACCAACACCATGGCATCACCTGGTAGGGTGGGTTCCCCTATGGTTGCTCCCCTTCGGGCTCCGTATTTGTTCCGGATAAAAACTTGCCTCGGGGAATATTCAGGACTTTTCCTGAATAATTCATATACAACTTTTCTGAAACAAAAAAGAGCAGAAAACCGGAATTGGCTCCGGACACTGGGTTAATAGGTCAGTCGTGGAAAATATCTGACAAAATGATAGAAAAATTATAGAATACATGAGGCAATTGATAGAAAACAAGTATGGAGCAATCAAATATTATAGATACGTTTGATACGTATTAGTACGTAGCAATTCTTTTCTGCAAATGATAGTGCAGTACCACAAGGTATGCATTTGAAGTAACAACAGGAATGTTGCTGGTTTGTTTGAAAAGCAACAATGTGGCTTTCTCTTATCTACGTTTGAGAGACATAAACGAGCAAACATAAAGAAGTGTACATAATTATTATGTGTTGTAGTAATACTTAAATAAGTTTACCTATATTATTGGTCTGAATGCATTTGCTGCACTCTGATGAAGAGGCCGGTTTGTTGCTTTCCTTTTGAATAAAATAAAATTATTCGGTGTAATTTACACCGGACCTTTCCTTTTAGAATACAAATACTCGTTGGCATATTTTCATCAAGCCTCACCTTGTGTTGTGTGCTAGGTGAAGTCCATGTATTCCTTGTGTTGCACTGTGGAGCCCGTGTTGTACTTATAGCAAATTAGAATCCAACAACTGATGAAGTGACTTAATTTTCTGTAACTTGCTTAATCCTTCCAGCTTACATAAATTTTTTATGTTCAGTTATCACAACATTAGGTCTGGGAAATACACAAGGTGGTTTTCATGCTATTCAGACAAGAGCATGCAGATTACTCCCACATACTGCCATGCGCTTGTGGTATCTGCACTCCTGCTATGCGCATGTCCATTTTCACTTTTGTCGCCAATACTCAAAAATCCAAAAAGGGTGAACCACTAAATGGTTCTTAAAGTTAACTCCACATAAAGCAGAAAAGGAATTCTTAGGCTACTTGTGCTGATAACTTGCCCACATATTTTCCATTACGAAGAAATGTTAGCCCTTCCGTCATGAAAAATAACCTTCACCTGACATACTTTAAATTATATCATGTAAAGTTTCTATCATCTGGTCATCGCAATCGACGAACACAGCAGCATGTGTACTTTGAACACAAACATCCACCTTATATATCTGAAGAAATTACAAACAAGAGAAAGCCGCCGGAACGCTCTGGTGCCCCGGGACGTGGCAGGCGGCTTGTGGGTGAAGTAAAACCTCGGACCCAATGGAGCCGCCGGGACGCTGTCCAGTGCTTCGCCCTATCCGTGTGACTCATCCTACCGCTGGTCTGCACAAGAAATTAAACAAATGATCGCATTTAGAAAACCAGACCCCTGAGGCTAAGCCTATATATATATGGTCGTGTTAGCTATGTCAATTGTCATGAACATAATTAAACATTCACTGACGGACACATGCTCTGGCTGCAGTCATGAAGGGCTAGCCAGGTCGGTCACGTGCAGTCCGCGACCCTTCTGGGAGTAGTCTATATATACACGCGCGCGTGTATGCATTCCTCAAAGACACCTGCAGTTGATAACATTCAAAAGAAAAATATTCTTGGTACAGCGTGAAAGGATTTGATGTACTCGTGCCGAACGTGCAGGTTAAGCAAAACATAGGAGTAGGAAGCATCAGGACTGAGGGGGTAAGCTGCCATCACATTCTTCGAACTAGGTATCGCAGAAAGACGACGTGTACCACGCTCCGTCCTCCTCCTCGCTTCTCTGGATCGTTGGCCTGAACGGCCTCGTGCCGGCACGTGCCGCGCTGTTACCAGATCCCTATTAACCCAAGGGAACCATGGGTCGCCAGATCGCTGCACCTTTCTGCACTTGGCTCCGTGCCAGCATCGCTGAAGAAACCTCAAGACAGAGGCTCGCATCTCCGTGCACTAGACTGTGCCATCGTACTTCCGCCAGAAGCATTTCTTTCAGATGGTGCAAATGAGGTTACATGACGATTTTTTTGTTCATACGAAATACCAACTCCGTTATAAAATAAGTGGGTGGGTGTGGCTTTCGAATTTTGTTTATAAAAGGTGAATTTTACAGTACCCTGGTACTCCAAAACCATGCGCCGGAGTACCATCTAAATCTGACCGTCAGTTACAAAGGGTAATTTAGACTTTGTTCTTATCATTCCAATAGACCTTGAGCTCTTCCGATCTGGATTGAGTTTCTGGTTGCGCCGCCTTGCGCCGCCGTCTTGCACGCCTGCTTGACATTCGAAATACCAACTCCGTTATAAAATAAGTGGGTGGGTGTGGCATTCGAGTTTTGTTTACAAAATTCCAATGCACTTTAAAATAGAAAAAGAAATGCGACTTTCTTATCATCGGGGAAATAAGCCCAATAACATTTAACACTTGGTCTACGTATTTTCCTCATACACTTACCTTATTAGAGGTGGTGATTTAAACAAGAGAGATGATGACTTGCAGCTTTCAAATACCTGTTTTCCTTAACTTTATAGTTTATTTTAAAATTTCTATATGTCCACTTATTTTAACAAAGGGATTATGTAAAAATGATATGAAATGAGGCGGAGGGGTGGAGTAGAAGACAGGTTCTGACATGCCGCTAGCTCCATGCCAGGACACTAGACACATCCCGATGCACACAAGGTCGTCGCATCGCACACAGCTAGAACAAATGGGCCATAAAAATATCAATATGCTAGTGTTGTACCCAGTCGTGCACGTGGGGTCCAGCCAGAGAATTTGAGCGGGCAGTGATTGAGAGGTCGAAACTTTTTCCAACATAAGCTGGTATTAATTCGTGCTTCTATTCCACGTTTCCACGTAACCATTTAAAGCTTTGGATCATGAACAAAGAATGGGAAAATGCAACTGAGGTCACAAAAGTTTTACTCGTTCGACTACCGAGGATCACGAACAGAGCATTACGATGTAGTATGCTTTGTCGAGCCCCAGCACCCAAATCACGATCCCTCCCGTTTTTGGCCAACACGACAATGGATACTGTATTTACCCGTTGATTGAACAGTAGGGGTATTATTCTTGCCTCACAGCCGGCCGTGTGCTTGGTTTCTGTCTCCTCGCCCAGGATTGACATATTTTCTCTCTTGAATTTCACTGCCGGACACCATCTTTTATGGGCCAACTGCCACCGTTAACGGGCCAACTACCGTCAGTTTCAAACATGTTTTTCTTGATAAGCTAGGCCTCATTCGTAGCAACTGTCCTCTTTGGATCCTCTTTACTTTTGCATGGACATATTATTCATAAAAGGATCCTCTTTGGATCCTCTCGGATCATTGCCCCCTCCTGCTGTCTAATCATAGCGGTCTGCGCACGCCTCAGTCCTTTCGGTTTGAAAACTTCTGGACCAAGATGCCTGACTTCCTTGAGACTGTGCAGCAGGCTTGGGACGAGCCCACGACTCACACTCAGTCGATTCACATCATTAACCACCGGCTCAAAGGAACTGCTAAGAGCCTTCGTTCTTAGAGTAAGGGTCTGTTCTCCGATCACAAGCTGCAGCTGCTCATGGCCTTGGATGTTATCCTGCAGCTTGACATTGCACAGGAATGTAGGGCCCTCTCCGCTGCCGAAAGGATCATGCGCGCTGATTTGAAGAAAAAAAGTCATGGGGCTTTCTGTCCTCGAGCGCTCCCGCAAGCGGCAAGATTCTAGGATCACCTACCCGCGCGAGGGTGATGCTAACACCAAATTCTTCCACCTTTGGATCAACTCCAGGTGTAGGAAGAAACACATTCAGCGGCTCAAGAAAAACGACAGCCGGGTTACCAGCCACTTTGATAAGGAGAACCTCATTCACTCTCACTTCACCGACATGTAGGGGCGTCTGCCGACAAGAACGCTGGATTTCAACTTGGAGGTCATCAATCCCGATGTGCAAGACCTGGATGATCTTGGCCTTCCCTTCTCGGAGCTCGAGGTTAAGGCATCCATTGATGGTTTTCCCTCTCACAAAGCGCCAGGGCCTGATGGGTACACTATTGCCTTCTTCAGGGCATGCTGGTCTATTGTTAAGGATGATCTCCTACGCGTCGTTAATGAGTTCTCTAAGATGGCCACTCCAAACTTTCATCTGATCAATATTGCGAACATTGTGCTTCTCCCAAAGAAAGGGGGCGCCGACTGCATCTCGGACTACAGACCGATCAGCTTGATTCACATTTTTCCCAAGATCATCGCCAAAGCTATGGCTAGCCGACTGGGCCCTAAGATGGACACCATCATTTCCCATAGCCAGAGCGCCTTTATCAAGAAGCGAAGCATCCACGACAACTTCCTGTTTGTGCGCGGTACTGCGCGGCGCCTACACCGCTCACACACCACTGCCCTGCTCATCAATCTTGATATCGCTAAAGCTCTTGATTCGGTCAGATGGGACTACATCTTGGATGTTATGCATCGCATGGGTTTCCCGCAATGGTGGCGGGCTTTGGTGTCCACTCTTTTCTCCTCTGCAACATCCAAAGTCCTCCTTAATGGCATTCCTGGAGCTATTGTTCGTCCTGGAAGTGGGCTACGACAAGGCGATCCTCTTTCTCCGCTGTTATTCGAAATTGCGATCGACCCTCTTCAAAGACTGCTCGAGGTGGCCACTTCCTCTGGCCTTCTTCATCAGCTTCCAAGCCGCACTTCCGCCCCGCGGATTTCCCTGTACGCTGACGATCTGCTATCTTTCTGGCTCCCTTTGCTGAAGATGTCGCCAAACTTGCCTCAACCCTCCGAAACTTAGGCGAAGTCACTGGCCTGGCCACTAACATCTCGAAGAGCTCAGTTGCGCCTATTCGTTGCGAGGGCATCGACCTCACGGACACTCTGGCCAACTTCCCTGCGGATACTGTTACTTTCCCTCTCAAGTACCTCGGGGGCCTTGGAATCCTGGATCTCGACAAGTTTGCCGGGGCGATGAGGCTATGCTGGCTTTGGTATGAACGGAAGGCCCCGAACAAGGCTTGGTTTGGGTTGGAGACGCCGAACGATGCTAGTGACAGATCCCTTTTCGGTGCGTCAACCTCGGTTTCTCTTGGGGACGGGATGAAGGCCTCCTTCTCGTCATCCTCATGGCTTCATAGCTCCATGCCTCCTTCTGTGCTCCCCCCCCTCATTTTTGCCGCCTCCAGGCGAAAAAACAGAACAGTCCACGATGCCTTGCTTGACCAAAAGTGGATCGACGACATCAACATGGAGGCCTTCACCGTCGAGCACATCTCCCAATTTGTCAACCTATGGGAGGAGGTTCAGGCGCTCACGCTTACGCCATGGACGGAGGATGAGATCTCCTGGACGCTCTCCAGCAACGGAGCCTACTCTGCAGGTTCGGCATATCGGGTGCAGTTCGCGGGGTCCAACTCTTGCTCCTTAAGAATATTGTCTGCAAACCCTGGGCCCCGCCAAAATGCTGTTTCTTCTCTTGGCTGGCTATGCAAAATCGCCCTTGGACCTCGGATCGCCTCGCCATTAGGGGTTGGCCTCACCAACCGGTTTGCAAATTGTGCAACTGCCTCCCCGAGTCCGCTAGGCACATCTTCTTCGAGTGTCGCTTCTCAAAGATGATCTGGACGGCTGCTGCGCCCTGGCTATCTTGCCCCTCCTTGGTTCAGTGCCTGGGGAAGGATCGCCCAACCGTCCTGCGGTACTGGCAGGCCGTTTCGGTTACTCCATGTTCCTCGCCCTTGGGACTCAAGACGGCGGTCATCCTCATTACTTTGGAGATCTGGAAGGAACATAACGCTAGGGTCTTCAACAACAAATTCTCTCACCCTTTTGTGCTGAAGCAGAAGATTAAAGACGAGGGATGGTACTGGATCCGCGCCGGTGCGAAAAAGTTTGCTGAGCTTGTGGACGGATAGTCTCTTCCTTTTGTCCATTTTTTCTTTTTTGATTGGTTAGACCCACCATGTTTGCTTCTCCTATATTAATATAAACGGCAAACCTTTTGCCGTGTTACCTTTAAAAAAAGAAACTGAGATAAGTTATTTCTTGTACCGATCGAGCCTTTCACACAAAATGAAAATGTGACGAATATGCATAAACTTTTCTCGCACTCAAATTTTACAAACCAGACCGCTGAGGTTAAGCTAGCCTATGACCGTGATAACCATTTCATGAGCATAATTCAAAATGCACTGACACATACTCAGAAAATCTGAATGCAGTCATAAAGAGATAGCTGGCCAGTCGGTCACGCGCAGTCCACACGAGCCTTCCCGGAGTATACTACTCCGGAGTACTTATATATGCGCATGTGTATACGTTCCTCAAAGACACCAGTCGATACCATTAACTACAATATACTCCGTAGATGTTTTGTAGCAGCCGAGCAGCGGCAAGGACCGATGTACGCCCAAGATAGCTAAGCAAACCATGTAGGATTAGGAAGCATCTGGACTGAGGGCGATGTAAAATTCTGCCAACTTTGCTTCATTGACGGACCACGTGTACCACCATTCGTCCTCCTCCTCGTTTCACTCAGTCCTGGGCGTGGACGGCCGTGTGCCTGCACGTGCCCGTCTTGTTGCCTGATGGCCATTCACCAAACGGAAGCATGCGTAGCAAGATTTCGTCGCAGGGAACCTTCCGGCACTTGCTACGTACGCTGAAGCATGCGTAGCAAGACAGCTGGCAAAGATCATCCGGGTAGGTTTTCAACAGCAGTACGGTGATGTGGTGGCACAAAGTCTATCTGTAGGACCGACTATATATCACGATTTTAATCATTTCTGAAATCAGCATTTTGAAGTTTCCAAAATTCCAAGAAATATAAAGGTTGACAAATACATACTCTAAGGTTTTGCGATTTTTCATGTGAGATATTTTATTTTCCGGCCTACTAAAAATGACATATCCTCATAAATCTGATTTTTTTGCAAAATTGTACTATTTACCATTTGAAATCTTGAATTTTTTAACTTTTTACACGACCTAAAATATAAAATATGTTGTATAAATTTTTTGAACACTGATATAAGTAAAAATTATCTAGCTTACGATTATGTTCAGATCTTTTTAGAACTTTAAAGTAATTTTTTACTTTTTAAAAACATAGCCCATCCTAAAATATGTCTCAATCATGGGCCCTATGTAGTTTGTGAGTAAAGAAACCATTGGATAGAGAGGCGCGCGAAGACACGGGAGAAAGCTAATATACGCAATGCTTTCATCCATAATCTAATACTCTCCCATTTTCACAATATAAGATATTACTACAACTAAATCCTCCTATATTGGCTTTAGTGACATCTTACCGATGGAGGGAGTATAACACCCACTAACTACTATTTTCTGCCCAATATCCTAACTATGGTTACCGCGCTAACCAGTGTCCCTTTTACCGACTCAAATCCAACTCGAGTCGGCCTACTCATTCGGATCTTATCCAACTGACTAGTGTGAGATCCGGTAAACTTACGGCAAGCCAGACACAGTCCAAGTAGCACTTGAAACTGATCAGTCGAAAATGCCTTCTAGAAAAACATATCGACTCGCACAAATACCAATAAGTAATTAAGGCCTTTTCTGGTGTGAAGGTATGTCCAAATCTCATTGTTGCTCGATATTGTGTCAAGCAAAAAGTGAGCCGATCGTCGTTCCTTTTAGCTTCATCTTCTCTTCTTGACTGTGTGATATGCAAGTCAACCCGACTAACAATTTAGTCGCATCAACTCAAATATAAGATGTCCGAGACGCGCATGGCCATACTTCCGAGTTGTATTTCACGAGGTCATCTAAAGAATATCTCTTCAACTCGGAGGGGAAAATCGCGTCTTAGTGAACCCCCTCAGGCAGCTTGGTTCACAAACGACCTAAGGCAGGGGGATCAGTTATCTCCTATCCTTTTTAACCTCGTGGCGGATATGTTGGCTGTCTTAATTGATCGCGCTAAACAAGATGGCCAAGTTGGAGGATTGATACCACACCTTGTCGAAGGTGGCCTATCAATTCTTCAACATGCAGATGACACGATCCTATTCCTAGAGCATGACCTCGAGAAGGCTATTAATATGAAACTCATTCTTGCGATGTTTGAGCAGCTCTCAGGATTGAAGATTAATTTTCATAAGAGTGAATTTTTTTTTTGGCAAAGCTATTGAGGCCCAAGATGAATATCGTTTAATCTTTGGCTGTGAGGTGGGTCAGATGCCGCTTAGGTATTTGGGCATCCCGATTCATTATCGAAAGTTGTTAAATAAGGAGTGGAAACCTGTCGAGGATAGATTTGAAAAGAAGTTGAGCTCTTGGGCAGGGAAGTTACTCTCGTATGGAGATCGTCTTATACTGATTAACTCGTGCTCACCAGCTTACCTATGTTTCTTTTATCTTTCTTTGAAATCCCGGTGGGGGTAAGGAAGAGATTGGATTTCTACCGTTCGAGATTCTTTTGGCAGAGTGATATGAAGAAGAAGAAATATCGTTTATCTAAGTGGAATATTGTGTGTCGTTCCAAAGACCAAGGGGGTTTGGGAATTGAGGTGCTCGAAACAAAAAACAAGTATTTGCTAAGTAAATGGCTTTTCAAAATGTTAGAGGGGGAAGGGATTTGGCATGAATTACTGTCTAACAAATATTTAGGAGACAAAACGTTGTCTCAAGTTAAGGCTAAACATACGGACTCTCCCTTCTGGAAAGGTATTATGCGGGTCAAACATGATTTCTTCTCGCGTGGTTGGTTTATCTTGGGGAACGGACAGAGCGTTAGGTTTTGGGAAGATACTTGGTTAGGTGATAATCCGTTATCACAACAATATCCTGCCCTGTATAATATTGTTGATCATAAAGATGTGTTGGTAGCAAACGTGCTATCCCATAATCCTCTTTATATTGGGTTCCGGAGACCTATTGTGGGGGTTAGAAGAGAGTTATGGTTACATTTGGTTGAGAGGTTAATGAGCATATCTCTAACCAATGATGATGACTCTTTTTTATGGCGTCTTTCCATGGATGGGAGGTTTTCGGTTAAATCATATTATAATGATTTGTTACATGGTTCCACAGTATTCTTGCGTAAGTACTTGTGGAAGTTAAAGATACCGCTTAAGATTAAAATCTTTCTATGGTTTTTGAATAGAAAAGTTATTTTAACAAAAGATAATTTGATTAAAAGAAGATTGACCGGATCTCAAAAATGCGTTTTTTGTGATAAGGATGAAACTGTTGAGCACCTCTTTATCTCTTGTAGTTTTGCTCGTGATATTTGGCGTCTTCTTCATTTCACGTTCAGCATCTATCCACCTACTAGTATTACGAATATGTTTGGTAGTTGGCTAAATGACATCGATAGGAAAACAAAGGCCAGAATTCGAGTTGGGGTCGCCGCTTTCCTATGGACTATTTGGACGTGTCGAAATGATGTTGTTTTTAACAAGCAGGAACATGTTCACTTTTTGCAGGTTGTAAACAAGTCGGTTTATTTTATTTAGATGTGGTCCTTTCTCCTCCCTGTCGATCAGCGAGGACTTATGGATTCAGGCTGTGCCCGACTGATGGCGGTCGTTCGGGCTATCTACAGCCAGGCTGGGTGGCTGCATGCTAGACGTTTACATGCATGATGCGTGATCTCGCGTTTTTTGCTTGGTTGATTTTTGTAGCCACCTTGAGTGATCCGTGATTTGTAATAAGTACTACTCATAATGATTTATATTTTTTAATAAAAAAGTCCGGCTGTGTGCATCGTCTAGATGCAGAGGCTGGGGCGAGGCTTCCATTTCAAACAAAAAAAAGCCCAACCTTTAGACTGCCAGATACAGACAATGTTCAGCGAGAGAAAAAACCGGATGATCTGCAACTCGGATAGTGCAAACACCTCATATCTAATGATTCTACTTATTGGGTCAGTACGTATTACCAATTACTCACGCCAACTCCATTGTGGGGTTAGTCCAGCCGGATTAAATATTTTCCACAACTAGTGTAAGACGGAACAACATGTCTATACTCTTGACAATTAGAACTTAGTCATCCCACTGTCTTACATATTAGTCACGGCGCTGGGTCCAAATAAAACTTAAACGACTAAGGACAACATGTGTATGACCTAATTAAGTATAAGGTTCCATAATCGAATCACACATTTAATGAGAAATACAATAATTCATATAGCATAAAAATTATTGATATTGTATGGAATAATAAGTGATTGCCCCTAGCATATTCCCAACATGGATAACCTTAGAGTGGTATTGAATGACTGCGGTCGTTTGCAAGCAGTTCCTTTCATGAAAGATAAACGCAAGCGCTCATATACACGCGCATACACTCACCCCTATGAACGCACGCACGCACATTCTACCCTGATGAGCAACCCCGAAAGACTGAGTCGGCGGGTCTTGAGAGTTAAGACTGACTAAATCACCACACACTAGTAGAAAAAAGGCCTTCCATACGCCCCCATCAGTCCCCAAACGTCGCGTACCGTGACTAATGAGTCTTTAGTCCCGGGTCGGGAGGAGACCCACGACAGAAGGTCATACGTCACGGGTTGGGAAGCGCGTTGAGGCGCGTGGAGGGCATTAATTCCGGTTGACCTGGCCGCCCGGGACTATTGGTCCTTTAGTCCCGGTTGGCGTGGCCAACCGGGACTAAAGATCAAACTGCTCGCCTACCCGCGCGGCGGTTTTTATTCCGCGAGCGAGGCAGAAGGGCGCCATTCCACAGCGCGCGTCGGAGTCTCTGTTTCTTCCCTGCTCTCTTCTCTGTACTGTCTTCCTCCTCATCTCTTCGATCTTCACCAAGCACACACGCCATGGCTGAAGTTTGGGAGGAATACCAAGGTCCCACACCATGCGGCAAGCTTCTCGACGTGTGCTACACCAACAGTTGCGAGAGGCTGCCCGGTGCTCTTGGTTATTTAACCAATCTCTATTTCGCCTCTCCCGATGAACACCGGTTCTTCGGGCTTGATCTGGAGTACACGGCGAATCAGAGGGATGTTGCCGTCATCCAGATTGCGTTCAAGGAGTCCGTGTTGATCTTCCAATGGTCAAGGTAACGCACACGTACAATCTTGCATCTTCGATTTTTTCGTTGCATGTGAAGAATACATGTGTTGCAACATATCTAACACGTATCAAATTTTTGTTGTTGCAGTAGTTCAAAGTATTGTCCGACCCTTGTTGATTTTCTTGTCAACATGGTGTTTGACTTTTGCAGCGTTGACATCACGCAAGACCGTCCGAAGTTGATGCGCTTGGGTATTATGATACCTGAAGATCACTACATTGATCTTCAGAATCTTATCCAGTTGAAGGGGCCAAAGACCGGGATGGCTGTCATGGCAACTGCCTTGATCCACGAGGGCTACGAAAGGATGAAGTCTGATTTCCGCTCGAAGAATCACCGTTATTGGGAGAAGACCCCACTGGACTTGACGAACGTCAAGTATGCAGCCATAGATCCATATGTCTCCTACGAGTTGTTCCGCATCTACTCGACGGAGCCATATATGTATGCATGTAATGGGTTATCTTAGTATATATATGTAATGGATATCTTTTGTTATGTAATGTTCCGTATTGTGAGACTTATGTAATGGATATCTTTTGTTATCACTTGTCTTTTGTTATCACTTGTCTTTTGTTGTTCATAAAACTATGTGTGAGACTTATTTTATTTGTGATTTAGTTATCACTTGTCTTTTGTTGTTCATAAAACTATTTTTGTTTCCTATAGTTTTAAATGACTTGGATATTATTTCTATATTAATTCCTAGCTATACTATTTCTATATTATGTCAAACACACGTTTCAAAACAAGCAAAAACAAAAACACATGAAGAAAACAAAACAGAAAAACTACAGATTCTATATATCTGTTAACAAAAAATTAGTATTATTGTTCTTCATTTTTTGATATATTATTTCTATTATTAAGATTTTAAAATGAATTAGTATTATTGTTCTTAATTTTTTGATATATTGTTTGTACTATTAAGATTTAAAATGAATTAGTATTATTGTTCTTCATTTTTTGATATATTATTTGTATTATTAAGATTTTAAAATGAATTAGTATTATTGTTCTTCATTTTTTGATATATTATTTGTATTATTAAGATTTTAAAATGAATTAGTATCATTGTTCTTCATTTTTTGATATATTATTTGTATTATTAAGATTTTAAAATGAATTAGTATTATTGTTCTTCATTTTTTGATATATTATTTGTATTATTAAGATTTTAAAATGAATTAGTATTATTGTTCTTCATTTTTTGATATATTATTGTATTATTAAGATTTTAAAATTAATTAGTATTATTGTTCTTCATTTTTTGATATATTATTTGTATTATTAAGATTTTAAAATGAATTAGTATTATTGTTCTTCATTTTTTGATATATTATTTGTATTATTAAGATTTTAAAATGAATTAGTAATATTGTTCTTAATTTTTTGATATATTATTTGTATTATTAAGATTTTAAAATGAATTAGTTCTATTTTTCTTAATTTTTTGATATATTATTTGTATTTTTAGAAATAATACAAATTAAAAGTTAAAGTTTATTTATTTATTCAAAATAATTAATTACATCATTACTTTTGTTTATTAAAAGATTTATTTGAAATTCAGACAATAGAGAATGTGGCATCGAGTCTCATGTTAATAGGATTGATATGATACTAGTATCACATACATGCGTGCGAAACACTTGGATGCGGGACGGGATGAAACTCGAAAGTTAAGCGTGCTAGTGCTAGAGTAGTGGGAGGATGGGTGACCGAGCGGGAAGTTTGACCATGAGTAAGTAATTTGATTAGAGATAATTGTAGTTAGACACTAAGCAAATATACAAATTCTGAAAAAAAAAGGAGTGAAAAAAAGGTGCGAAAAATAATTAGAAACCAAATGAATTAAAAAAATTACGAAATAAATCTAGTCCCGGTTCATGTGGCCAACCGGGACTAAATGTCCTCCGCCTCCCGGCTCCGCCACCCGCCCACGTGGACGGGCCTTTATTCCCGGTTCGCAGTCGGCGCGATTATAGAGTGGGGTTTTTAGTCGCGCATTGCTAGTCCCGGTTGCTGGGTCAGGACTACAGGCCCTGGCGAACCGGGACTACGGCCCTATTTTCTACCAGTGACAGTCGCCTCGCTGTCAGTGCCAGCCGTGGAGAGGGGCAGGGTGTGCGGCTGCCCCGGCCCCAAAATCTAGGGGCTCCACCTGAGTATGCTAGGACTATATATGTACGTATTGTCAGCCCATTAGAAAAATAATTTTTTAGGCTGATGGGCTATGAGGTGTGTGGCCACGGAGGCCAGAGGTCGCACGCACCTACCAATCAATTTGGTTCAGACCTTCCACTTAACGACCTAAGAAATTAATAGCCATCCATGGAATCGGCTCTAGCCTCTAGCATCTTGTCCATCGCACCTGCGCCGATCGCCGGTACCCATCCCAGGCCGCCACCGCCAAGCGCTGAAAGCTCCCCCTAGACGACGTGAGGTACATAACTGTTGATCCAGATAATCACGTAGTTTGTACGCATGCAGTGCTGATGTACTTATCTAATCCAGATCGCTGGAAGTAATTGCTAGTTAGTCGTCTCGCCGATTTCAACTTCCGGGGCCCCCAATCGCGACAAAACGCCATGCCGATTTTCCTCTCTTTTATTTCCCGTCTTCACGCACACGTTGCTGATTTGACATTTGAGGTATTTATAGACATACCGTAGTATTCCGAATTTGTACTCTCTCCTGCTTTGATCATTACCAAAGGTATTGCAATCGGAGTGGGTGTAGAGCCATTGTTTCCAATAAACGCCGTTTTACCAGGAAACATCGGTTTGACAAAAGAACGTATGCATTATTGGAAACACGGCGTCTATATTATTTATTGACAAAACTACAAAAGAAATGGCTTTGAGACCGGAAATATTATTGACAAAACTACAAAAGAAGTTATTCATTATTATTATTTTTAGATAAAATTCATTACTCCCTCCGTTTTGGTATACAAGCTTGATTAGTCTCGTTTTTTGGGCTAATAAATGGTGTCTTCAACTACTGTTTTTCTACCGGCTCCCTTGGACATGCATGCAATGGTGATTGGGTTAGATAGTTAATGTCATCGATTGCTTTGCTCTATGCGAGGAAAACTTTATTAACTTTACCTCGATTAGTGTTAGTAGGCTTGTAAAGTAGAAAATTTATATTTGGTAGTGCCCTTGTATAAAAAAATAGAGAGAGTACTACTGCTATATATCGAAGGGAACGTCGTTTCCCACTGAACGAATATTTCGGCTAAATGCGATGGTTGATTGTTGCCACATCACGGACCAAGCAATGGTTGCGTGCGTGAAGGCTCGATGCTTGGAAAAAAATCCTATGTACCGATCAAGCCTTCACACACACACACACAAAAACAAAAACAAAAACAAAGAAAAAATGAGCAAATTTTTCTATCGCTAGAACTACACATCTAGTCGCGCTTACAAAAGCCAGACCGCTGAGGGAATGCCTGTGATAACCATTTCATGAACATATTTGGACTGACACATGATCAGCCATAAAGAGCTAGCCAGATCGGTCACGTGCAGTCCGCGAGCCTTCCGGGAGTACTTATATATATATATGTGCGTCGTATACTTGTATATGTTCCTCAAAGCCACCAGTCGATACCACATTCACAAGATAAATATTCTGGCAGTAGCAGAAAGGATTTGGCGTACGTGGAAGATAGCTAAGCAAAACATAGCATTAGGAAGCATCGGGACAAAGGGTGTAACCAGGTCTAACATTCCTACAACTAGCCTTCACCGATCATGTACATGTACCAGCATTGGTTCTCCTACTTTTTTCCGTCAGTCGTTCGCCTGGACGGTCGCGTGACTGCCCAAGCCGCCTTGTTGGCTTATCACCGGTCTACAAAGAGAACCACGCGCAGCCAGACTTCCTCGAAGGGTTTCTTCTCGCACTTGGCTCCGTGCCACCATCGCTGGAGCATCCTGAACACGTACGTCTAAAGACTGAGCTGGGAAATAGCGTCCGTTTAGGGGATCCCGACCGCCTAAAGCGAGTCCGAACCCTCGCTCGCCCGCCTGCTCCTCAATATTTCCCCACCGCTCCCACACGTGGGCCGGCCCAATTAGGGCAGCAAGCGCTCATGTGCTGACCGAACGCATCTTGCCACAGCTTTGCTGCTCCTGCCTGCTCGCTCCCCCTCGTACACGCGCTATTGGCGTTCGTAGGCAAGATTTTTAACTCCATCATTAATTGCTAATCTTGCCGCTAATCCATGCATAATCCATACATGTACCTATGGGCTATAACTTGAGCATATTTTATAGTATTCGAGCGTCCCGACGTCTTACTGTGAACATTTTTTAGTTTGAGGGAAATAATAATTCCGAACAAAGAATTTCGGTGAACCATAAAAAATTAGTGAAACCAACGATGTCCCAAAAAATGCCTTCAACAAAATATAATAGACTAAAATTTTCAGTGAACCAATAATAATAGTGAAAGAAAATTTAGATGCACCAAAAATAACGGTGAACCAAAATAATAGTGAATCAAAATTTTTTGGTGAACCAAAACTAATAGTAAACAAAAAATAATAGTGAACAAAAAAATTCGGTGAACTAAAAATAGTAGTGAACAGGAAATGCAAATGCGCCAAAAATAAGGGTGAACCAAAAAAATTTGGTGAACCAGAACGAGTAGTGAACAAATAAACTTGGTGAACCGAAAATAATAGTGAACAGAAATTTCTAGTGCACCAAAATTGTAGATAAAACGAAAAAATAGTGAACCAAAATAATTCCCAATTTGAAAACGATTTCGAATTTTAAAAATGCTTCCAAACTGAAAATGGTTTCAAACTAAAAATGGTTCATCATTTTAAAAAAAAATAGTTCAATAGAACAGAAAAAAAATGATTCAGATCTTTAAAATATCAAATATGAATATTTTCAAATAAAATAAAAAATAAAAAATAAAAAAGAAAGAATAAAACAAAAAAGAAAAACAGAAAAAGGGAAGAAAATGGGAAAATGAAAAAGTGAAAAAGGGAAGATAATAAAA
The DNA here is from genome assembly GCA_028641055.1 of Alopecurus myosuroides. Classification (NCBI taxonomy): domain Eukaryota; kingdom Viridiplantae; phylum Streptophyta; class Magnoliopsida; order Poales; family Poaceae; genus Alopecurus; species Alopecurus myosuroides. The sequence continues at coordinate 52,089,097 of CM054060.1, forward strand.
AGAATAAACAAAAAAGTATGACATGATAGTTACAAAACCGCAACGGTTGTGTTCAACTATCCCGAGCTATCGGTCCAGGTTCGATCCCCCATCCTTACGGTTTATTTTCTTTCCTGCTCTATTAATTAAACGGTCGGCCCATAAGCGGTAGCGCGCGGGCGAGTCCTAATATGGCTCGCAATAAGCGGCATATAGTGCCCGCGTCCGTTTAGGTCTTCAACTCCAGGGTTGTGAAGTGGTGGGCCGTTTGCAAGCTGGGCTGAGAGAATAAAATGGGCCGCTGGGCTAAAACAATTTCCCAATTATTTTGTCCATGGAACAATTGTTGCTATAGTGAGTTTAACATACACTAGGTGAATGCTCGTGCGTTGCTACGGGTCATCAATTTTTTTTTCTTGACGGTCACATCATTACAACAATAACATGTCCCATAACCATATGAGCTGATGTCCTCCATCTCTAGCGCATCTCCGGAGAGACAAAATCGATCAAAAATTCATTATTCTTGTGCATCCTAAACCATCGTAAATCCCAGGCCATGAAATTTGTGTTAAAAACTTCACTTTATTTCGTATACCTATAGCAAGTGCCCATTACCATGATTTAAACAAAAAAAAGGTGCACGGTATATGATTTGAATTTTACGTTCAGGCTTGTCATCGCAATTTCCTAACAATAAAAATAGTTGATTGAGTGTCGAATAGTGCTTAAAAAGAGTATATGCGCCCGTCGCTGCCATGAGTCCCTCTTTCAGTGGAACTGTTAAGTAGTAAGAGAAATCTAGTTTAATGAATTTGATATGTAAGAAATCTATAACCAGAAAATATTTAAGTAGCTTTAGATGCATATAAACATCAATTTCAATACAATGGAAATACCATCTTCGTTTGCCAATCCTTAACCTCTTAAAATTTATAATCCACGGATAGAATACAACTTTGATATCAGATTAGAAATGTTAGAACCACAACCAAAACAAATGGGAAGTTGGCCGTATTCTTTGCTTTATTATCCAAATCATTGTTGTCAATGCACCTAGATGGGGACAAAGACAATTGATATCATACATTAGCTAGAAATATAGAGGATTTATTCGAAACTTTGCACAAAATGAACAATCACTGACCTTTTCTCAGTTTCAAATATATAAAACACCAAACCCTGCCGCATGTTCCTTTGAAATTTTCTGTATAAAAATCTACCTTGGACTACAGTAGGATGCAGAACGTACAAATTAGATCTTGGACAATCATATTTATTTGAGATGGCAAAGCATTCATGTTAACCGTACAACAATTATTTACATTGTAGGATCGTAGCCTATTTATAATTGGAAAAGGCATATGAGCCGTACAAATTGAGCATAGGAAAATCTATTAGTGATTTCACGCAGTGCGGAGATGAGAGGGAAGCGGCAAACCTTGTAGAGATGCAGGGGCATTTTAGAAGTGTGGAAAGATAGGATACCCGTGGTCTATCGGTGGATGGTTCCACCGCCAAGAAGCTCCTCCAGGTACTCTGTGAAGAGGACGCGGGGCTCCGGTTGCCATGGCCTTTGATGATGCTTACGTGAGTGCTGCAGCTTCAGCGCAAGCACACATGACACTACATCAATGAGACTATACGCGTCGCCACCAGCGCCCTCGAGCAATCGCCAGGTCTGAAGCTCGCCGAATGTCGATAGAGGCAGCTGAATCGTCGAGCGAGCCATGGGAGATAAGTCGGAGATATATACAACCTGGTGAAACTGTCATGGCGTATGGAATTCCATTGTTCAGCACTATGTTCCCACACAACACCCAGATATCATACTCCCCGGCAAATTCAGGAGTATGGGAAACATTTAAAAGACTTGCTTGCAATGTTGAGTTTCCAGCAGCCATCTAACAACAAGGCGCATTTCAGTAACCACAACACAAGGATATCTTGAAATCAAGCGGACAATATAATACTTTTTTCGGATGGTCGGCAGGTCGTATAACTGAAGAATTTGGTCCATCCATGGATATCTGCACAGGCGAATTCATTGTTAGAGCATTATTTGAGTTAAATTAATGGAACTAATAGAAATGTTTCCATAGCATTTACCGTTGGTTCTCTAACAGGTGATATAATTGGGTTTACACCCAAAAAAGGGGCATGATACTGGTCTTGCAGGTAAACCATAAAGGATGATACTGAACCAGCAATGCGCTATACCTGACCCGTTAGCAAAACTGTTCAATCCATCGCAATACCCTAAAATGCCCAGACTTATCAAAACATGGAGAATACTAATCGTGAAACTACCAAGTAAGATAGTTGAAGAACAAAGCTAAAGAAGCATACCTACAAACCCATTATACGAATACCCCATATTGGAAAGCATTTGCTTCAGCTGAATATCAAAAATGGTGAGCACAAACTCTCTAGGCTCCCCAACGTTGAAGGAGAGCAGCTGAACGCCCTCAGCGACTACTTCAATCCGAAGATCCCCCCGCTAGGATAGACAGATTTGGGGCTCTCTCAACAACTGCAGCATCAAACTGATGAAGCTCCGGAACAATATTTCCATGTAAATTCTTCCGGTGTACCAAGATCTCGAACTTAGAAAATATCTGCAGAACATTTGACCCATGCTTCCAGCCGCCCTTGCTCTTCGCTATGTCAATGGGTCTTGACAGAAGTTAAAACCACACTGTCAGTTCACTTAGATTTCCACATAATTAATCATGCATTTGATTTGAAGTACCCGCCATTGCCAGGACTAACCTGGCTTTAACGTCAGCGACAAATGTGAATCACGCACTGTCCTGTTATCCAAAGAAACCTGCACGAGGAAGTCCCTAGAGACAGTCAGCATGTACTCGAGGCTGAGGCGCCCGTCTCCCGTCCACCATTGACCATTGACCACAGACGTTCAGTTCATGTGAGATTCCGACACCCTGAAGTATCTGTCGCTGGGCATGTCGGCTCCTCCAGGCGCGATGTTGTTGAGAGAGTGTGTGAGAGAGAGGAATCACCAACTCGGGAGATGTGCATGCTGCTGCGGGTCCTCTCCGTGGCTGACTGCTCCTGCTAGGTGTGACCCTCCTCTCCGTCCATGTTGCCACCTTCTGCTGCTCTTCCCTCCACCATCAAGGGCACCGCTTGGTGCTGCCTAGGGAGGATATCCGCTCTTCCGTCCACCATCAAGGGCACCGCTTGGTGCTGCCTAGGGAGGATATCCGCTCTTCCGTCCACCATCAAGGGCACCGCTTGGTGATTCCTAGGGAGTATATCCAGAAGCTAATCAGGGGAGGAGATGATGACTCGGCCGTCGACACCCACCTACCCTTCGTCCTTTCCGTAGTCAGCTGCTGTTGATCCGTCTACCAGCAAGGGACGCTCCGTCATGCCATCAAGCTGTGCGAGAGGGGACAGAGAGGGACGGGCCGCATCTCGATCCAGAAAAGGTGGATCACGATAAAAAAAATCCAGCAATCATGCGGGCACGGTAGGAGCAGGCGGAGCCGCGCGAGAGGCAGCGCCGAGCCGGGGCAATGCCGGCGAGCGGAGACGCTGGGTGGCCGGCACCGATCGGCAGCGCTGGCGGCGAGGTCTAGGGATAGCGATATATCGAGCCATCGAGGAAGGAGAGAGGGGCGGTGGCAGGGTTCGTTCGCCCAGAATCACTTAGACGGGCGGAAGATGGGCGTATGCGAGATGTGGGACGACGCGGCGAAACCGGGGCGGACGATGTTGCGGAGTAGTTACCAACGTACCAACTCCCATTTAATAATAAAGAAAGAAGAGAAAGAAAATATTTAATAATAGTAAAGATAAAATAAGGCTGCATGCATGTAGCTAACAAATTTGATAAGATAAGGCAACATGCAAGGCAAAAAAAAGGATTAGTGCGGTGGCATTTTTCGTGTAATTTTGTGAAGTGTGACACCATACCACCACAACAACCTTAATAGTAATGTTAAAGATATGACTGGAGTTAAAGGACATTTAGGATAATTACTCTATAAGCTCGTGAAAGAAAAACCAGTGAAGGAAAATCTGGTATGGTATATTTCTCTAGTGCAAGACGGTGGTTGAGGACCGAGCTGAGGTATGCCAAAGCACTACTGAATATCATGATAGTCTTTGAGTGATAAGTACGTATTTAAAACTGCCGGTGATGACAGAGAATGAAAAAAGTGATTTGCTTTTGTGCGTTTAGTTGATAGTATTATTGCAAGAATAAGCCGACAAAGGAAAGAGGTTGAGTATGAGAGGGAAAGAAATAAGCAAGGAGCGTCGTCGCATCGCGCAACACGAATGAACAATAAAATAATCTCCTTTGGTAGCATGCAGCCCGCCGGGCCCTGGCGGTGCGAGGCCGGCCACCCATTTGGTTCAGTGCAGACGAAAATATGGCCCGGACGAATCTCAAAGCACCTCCGGGCCAGGCCCGCTAGGAACACCCGATTCGGCTGTTTCCGTGGAGTTTAGCCGGGGCGAGCGCAACGTGGTCGTTTTCTTCCGAGCGGTTGCACGCATGGAGAAGCGCGAGAGAGGCGAATAACTACCAACGCTCTCTTTCTCTCCACTGATGTCACCGTCCACTCCACTCTAACGCCCCATCGACGCCCATTGGCGGTTCGTTTTGTGAAAGATTGACAATGCATGGTTGGTTGTTACTTGTTTTCTCCTCGCCCGGACGGCTAGTTTGGGACGTGTCATTCAGCTTGTGGTTCAAATGTACGTAACTCCAGACTCCGTGCTATCCGCCCGTGGCCCCTCGGTCATCCTATGTACCGATCGATACTTCACAAAAAAGTAATGTGACGAACGCACCAACTTTCATCTTAATTACACATTTGATCGTGTTTTCAAAACCAGACCGCTGAAGTTAAGCCGATATAAATGCAGGGGACTGTGACAACCATTTCATTAACATAACTAAAAATGCATTGACACGTACTCTAGATCTGGCTATAGTCATAAAAAGGGCAACCTAGCCAGACCGGGCATGTGCAGCCCCCGAGCCTTCCGGAGTACTTATGTATGTGCGTGTCCATAAGAGATTCCTCGAAGACACGGTTTGATACAATTCACGGGATAAATATTCTTGTAGCAGTAGAGGAGAGGATTGATGCACGTATGGCACGCCAAAGGTTGTTCAGCAGAGCATATGATGAGGAAGCATTGGGACAGAGGGTGTAACCTGGTATCACATTCTTCCAACTTGGCATCACTGCAACACTACGTGTACATCCACTCCTTGTCCTCCTCGTTTCCTTGGGTCGTTGACTTCCATGGCATTGTGCCTGCACGTGCCATCTTGTTGCCTGATCACCATTCACCAAACGAAACCATGCCTAGCCAGACTTCGTTGCAGGGGGCCTTGCCGCACTTGGTTCCGTGCCATCATCGCTATGCCTAGATCGAGGTCTGGAGATTTAGCTTGGAGAAATCATCTATACAGGCGTTCAAATATGGTATGTGAACGTGCTGAACGGCATTCGTTGCAGGGAGTATAACACCCACTAACTACTATTTTCTGCCCAATATCCTAACTATGGTTACCGCGCTAACCAGTGTCCCTTTTACCGACTCAAATCCAACTCGAGTCGGCCTACTCATTCGGATCTTATCCAACTGACTAGTGTGAGATCCGGTAAACTTACGGCAAGCCAGACACAGTCCGAGTAGCACTTGAAACTGACCAGTCGAAAATGCCTTCTAGAAAAACATATCGACTCGCACAAATACCAATAAGTAATTAAGGCCTTTTCTGGTGTGAAGGTATGTCCAAATCTCATTGTTGCTCGATATTGTGTCAAGCAAAAAGTGAGCCGATCGTCGTTCCTTTTAGCTTCATCTTCTCTTCTTGACTGTGTGATATGCAAGTCAACCCGACTAACAATTTAGTCGCATCAACTCAAATATAAGATGTCCGAGACGCGCATGGCCATACTTCCGAGTTGTATTTCACGAGGTCATCTAAAGAATATCTCTTCAACTCGGAGGGGAAAATCGCGTCTTAGTGAACCCCCTCAGGCAGCTTGGTTCACAAACGACCTAAGGCAGGGGGATCAGTTATCTCCTATCCTTTTTAACCTCGTGGCGGATATGTTGGCTGTCTTAATTGATCGCGCTAAACAAGATGGCCAAGTTGGAGGATTGATACCACACCTTGTCGAAGGTGGCCTATCAATTCTTCAATATGCAGATGACACGATCCTATTCCTAGAGCATGACCTCGAGAAGGCTATTAATATGAAACTCATTCTTGCGATGTTTGAGCAGCTCTCAGGATTGAAGATTAATTTTCATAAGAGTGAATTTTTTTTTTGGCAAAGCTATTGAGGCCCAAGATGAATATCGTTTAATCTTTGGCTGTGAGGTGGGTCAGATGCCGCTTAGGTATTTGGGCATCCCGATTCATTATCGAAAGTTGTTAAATAAGGAGTGGAAACCTGTCGAGGATAGATTTGAAAAGAAGTTGAGCTCTTGGGCAGGGAAGTTACTCTCGTATGGAGATCGTCTTATACTGATTAACTCGTGCTCACCAGCTTACCTATGTTTCTTTTATCTTTCTTTGAAATCCCGGTGGGGGTAAGTAAGAGATTGGATTTCTAGCGTTCGAGATTCTTTTGGCAGAGTGATATGAAGAAGAAGAAATATCGTTTATCTAAGTGGAATATTGTGTGTCGTTCCAAAGACCAAGGGGGTTTGGGAATTGAGGTGCTCGAAACAAAAAACAAGTATTTGCTAAGTAAATGGCTTTTCAAAATGTTAGAGGGGGAAGGGGTTTGGCATGAATTACTGTCTAACAAATATTTAGGAGACAAAACGTTGTCTCAAGTTAAGGCTAAACATACGGACTCTCCCTTCTGGAAAGGTATTATGCGGGTCAAACATGATTTCTTCTCGCGTGGTTGGTTTATCTTGGGGAACGGGCAGAGCGTTAGGTTTTGGGAAGATACTTGGTTAGGTGATAATCCGTTATCACAACAATATCCTGCCCTGTATAATATTGTTGATCATAAAGATGTGTTGGTAGCAAACGTGCTATCCCATAATCCTCTTTATATTGGGTTCCGGAGGCCTATTGTGGGGGTTAGAAGAGAGTTATGGTTACATTTGGTTGAGAGGTTAATGAGCATATCTCTAACCAATGATGATGACTCTTTTTTATGGCGTCTTTTTATGGATGGGAGGTTTTCGGTTAAATCATATTATAATGATTTGTTACATGGTTCCACAGTATTCTTGCGTAAGTACTTGTGGAAGTTAAAGATACCGCTTAAGATTAAAATCTTTCTATGGTTTTTGAATAGAAAAGTTATTTTAACAAAAGATAATTTGATTAAAAGAAGATTGACCGGATCTCAAAAATGCGTTTTTTGTGATAAGGATGAAACTGTTGAGCACCTCTTTATCTCTTGTAGTTTTGCTCGTGATATTTGGCGTCTTCTTCATTTCACGTTCAGCATCTATCCACCTACTAGCACTAGTGGAAACAACCCCTTTCGTCCAGGGGGGCAGGGGGCATCTGTCCCGGTTGCACCAAAAACCGGGACAAGTGCCATGCATTGGTCCCGGTTCATGTGCCCGAGGCAGCAGAAACCACCTGGGGGCATCTGTCCCGGTTCGTGGGGAGCCAATGGTCCCGGTTCGTGGCACGACCCGGGACGAATCCCTAGCCACAGGCCACGTGGCGCGCGCATGGGCATTGGTCCCGGATCATCCCCCAAACCGGGACCAATGTCCCGTCCCCTACAAATGCGGCCACAGCCCCCGTCCCTTTTTTTTAGCTTGGGGGAGTGAGAGAGAGGTGTGGGTGGTAGTGTGTATTATTGTACCTCGTGGCGCGGGAGTCCTGCCGCGTGGCGCGGGAGTTCTAACGCGTGGCCATGAATGCGCGTTATAAACTGCCGCACCTCAACTCCACGCACCGTCGTGCCACCACCATGCCTTCGAGGAGGAACAACACTACCGGTTTCCGCGGAGTCCGATCGCGGCAGAACGGAATGTTCACCGCGACTATCCGCTTCGGGGACGACCGCATCCCCCTCGGCTCCTTTGCGACGGCCTCGGAGGCCGCCCGCGCTTGGGATGCGGCGGCCTGGCGCCTCAGCCGCCCGCGGTCGTTGATGAATTTTAACGACTGCCACACCCTCTGGGAAGCGGAGGCCAGGGCGCCGACGACGCAGATCGTCACTGCCGCCGACCACCGCCACCTCAGGCACCGCGCGTTTCAGGGCCTAGTCGACGCCAGGGACGACCGCGTGGTCCGCGAGTATTACCGGAACAATCCGGGTGAGGAGAGCGCCGACGAGGAGCTATGGCAGACCCGCGCGGCTGAGCGGGCGGAGCGGCGCATCGAACGCCACCTCGAGTTAGATGCCGCTCGGGAGGCAAGGACGAAGGCGCTGCAAGCGCTCCGTCGGGCCGACCACGCCGGCGAAGTCTGGGCCTCCGACGATCCGAGGTGGGGGGCTATCTCGGAAATACCATCATGCACCTCCTCCGACGACGAGGAGGTCACCGACGACGACGAGGACGAGGAGTAGCGCGCTAGCGCGTATGTTTTCTGTTGGCTGTTTAATAAAATAATTTGTTGTATTCCGGCAAACAGTGGCCCTCTAGCTCGTCTGTTTTCTGTTTTCCGTGTGATTTTTCCTGATTTGTTGGATTCAGATCTAATGGCATTTCGATAGACGTTAAAAAGAGGGGGACATGCATTTCGATAGATAAACAAGGCACGGTACACATAATGGCAAGATTGGATCTAAATCTAAACGGAGAGCATAGATCTAAATAAACAAGGCAGTACATAATGGCAAAAGTGCATCGATCTACTAGTCATACTCCTGCCTAGGCCTATAGTACATGTACTCGTAGTCGTCGTAGTCGCCGCCGCCGTCGTCGTCACTACCGTCTGACGGTGCTCTGCACTCCCTCGGAGGATCACGACTCCAGGGCTGGGCCTGAGGGTAGCGCAAGCGAGGGATATCGCCGGCCCTGATGTAGTCCATGACGCTCTGTAGAGTCCGGCCGGACCACCATAGCCGACGACCGGCCTCGTGATAGTTCCCAGGAGGCAGACCGTCGTCCTCATACCTGGCGAGCGCCCTCTCACGCCGATTGATGAAGAAGGCATCCCAAGTATGCTGGTTATCGGGATGCCAACTGGGATTCCTCCGCTGCTCCGGCGTGAGCTCGTGGTAGTAGTGGTTCGTGATGGCCGCCCGACGCGCCACACCTTGAGGAAGAGGAGGGACCGGCACTCCTCCGGCGCTCAGCATCCAACCGGCGGGAACGTTGTAGCCGCACGGGCAAGGGTAGTTCGAGGCGGAAAGTGCCTCCGCCTGGATGAATGTTAGAGTGGGTACGGTAGAAGCCATGAGAGAATGGTGAGTTTGTATGTGTTTATGGCAATGGAGTGGCAATGCATACATATATATAGCGAGAAGAAAACATCCCTTTAGTCCCGGTTGGGGACACCAACCGGGACTAAATGGGTTATGGTTTCATTGGGAAACGGATCATCCCTTTAGTCCCGGTTGGGGACACCAACCGGGAGTAAATGGGAATTAGGGTTTCGTTTGGACCAATCAGATAGAATCACACGGATCGTGTGTTTCTTTCAAGCGCTCTTGAGTCGTTGGATCCGGGTGTGTTTTTTTCGAGTTGTTGTGAGCCGTCCGATCAGGGCTACGGTGTGTTTCTTTCGAGCTGCTGTGAGCCGTTGGATGAGGTGTTTCTTAACCGTTAGATCAAAACCCTAGCTCAACACTTTGTGAGCCAGAGGACCATATATATATATAGCCCAACTTCATACACCGGTCAGTTCATCCCCCTTTAACACATTCATCCATGCATGCTTGGGTCATTGTTGACTTGGCGCTCGGGTAGTAATTAATGTGCACGGGAACATCATCCGCGGCGTCCGAGCACGGTAGAAAAGAAATTTGTATTTCAGCGACACTGCGACGCGCTAGCGCGTCTGTTTTCTGTTTAAAGTAATTATTACTAATTTTAAAACAATATAAGATATTTATATTTAAATTAAGTGCAAATAGTGAAATAGTTAATATTGAATAGTTAGAATAATTATTTAGTTAAACAAAAAACGGATTTGAATTAGTTATGCAAATTCAAACAATTTTAATGTTGTAATTTTATCCTAATTTGAAACTATATAAAAGTTATTCACGTGCATATTTAATATATTCAAATTTTGGCGCTAAAACAATTGGCCAAAAGTACTTCTGGCCCCGGTGCGCGACCAGCCGGGCCTTCCGTCCCAGTTGGTGGCAACAACCGGGACGAAAGGGTGATAGGATATATACACGTTACCGGCCCCCTCAGTTCCAGACCGCGCGCAGGGACGAAAGTGACGCCGCCAGGCTGCCCATTTTTTCCGTTCCCCCGCGCCGCCCCTCGCCCCGTCGGCGCCCTCGCCTCTGCGGCGCCGTCCCTACGTCCCGTCGCACCCCGCGCCGCCCCTCGCCCCGTCGGCGACCTCCTCTGCGGCGCCGCTCATTGCCCCCGTCGGCGTCCTCCTCTGCGGCGCCACCCCTCACCCCCACGCGCCGCCCCTCGCCCCATCGGCGTCCTCCTCTGTGGTGCCGTCCCTCGCCCCACGCGCCGCCCCTCGATCCCGTCTCGCCCCCGTCGGCGTCCTCCTCTGCGGCGCCGCCCCTCGCCCCGCGCGCCGCCCCATCGATCCCGTCTCGCGCCGGCCTCCACCGCCCCGCGCCGCCGTACCGCCGCTGTCCCAAGAGGAGGTAAGGCCTGCCTCCATCTCGCCCTAACCCGGGGCCTTTTTTGTTTTTTCCCTTTTTTTACTTAATTACTGTTTTTTATTAGTGTTACAAATGTTAGAATTATTAGTTTATGAATGTTAGAAATTTTAGATTAGACTTATTAACTTTAAATTTGTTTAGAATTGACATAGAAATTAAAGAATGTTAGAAATTTTAGATTAGACTTATTAACTTTAAATTTGTTTAGAATTGATATAGAAATTAAAGAATGTTAGAAATTTTAGATTAGACTTAGCAATTTTAGATTTGTACGTTTAGAAATGATATAGGAAATTTAAGAATTTTAGAATTATTAGTTCTTAGACTTAGCAATTTTAGATTCGTACGTTTAGAATCGATATAGGAAATTCAAGAATGTTAGAATTATTAATTATGAATGTTAGAAAATCTAATTAAGATAGTGTTATAAATTTAAGATCACGGAAATGACATCATGTGAGCTCCACGTGAAGGTTGTCAATATAACCATCAAGGCGGCGGCCGGCTATGCCTTACCAATTGGCAACGAACCAACTCACCATAGTCTTCCGGTTCCACGGGGCTACGCTGTTGTTGGGGTCGATGAAGTTGTCAACGGATTCGAGCGGGTAAAGCTTGATTTTCCTGAAGGTGAAGACGAAGAGTTGACTGAACTCGGAGAAGCCAAGAACTTGACCGTTCTATGGCTAAAGGAATGCATTGTGCTCACAAATCAGACGACAAAGCCATCGAATCCTCGCCTTTCTCCAGCGCAAAGGTCTCCAGCGCGGTCGTCTTCGCAACGCATGCCGTCTCCGGCGCGGTCGCCTACGCCGTGCACGTCTCCAGCGCGGTCGCCTACGCCGCCGCGTCAGCCCTCTCCGCCCACTATGTTTCTGCCGAAACGTAAAAAATCACCGAAACGTCAACGGTCACCCCTCCCGAAGGTACCAAAAGAGGTACCCAAGTTACCTTACGACTATACTCCCGAGGAAACCCAGAAAATCGCAAAGGACGAATACGATGCGTGGAAATCAAAGCGGAAGGAGAAGCAAAAGCCAGATTTCCCTGAGACCGAAGAAGAGATAGAACGAGCTTGGAAAATGGTGAAGACTCTTCATCAACCCGAGCCGAGTCTGTCATCTGACTATGACCGCTCTATTCTGAAGTCACACCAGGAAATGGTGCGGTCAACGAAGAGTAGTAGCGCAAGCGGGAAAAAGGGGAAATCAGTTGCTCAGCTCGGAGAGCAGAAAAAACAATCCACGTCCCCACTCAAAGTGATTTCCAATACCCAGGCGGGGCCGAGCACTAATATTGCTGATGAGGATATTGATCCGGAGTTTATAACACTGTACGCAGACAAGGCAGCTGATGCGGGTTTGTCCATTGCTGAGTATATGAAAACAGTGAACTACTTCCCCGCAGCTGAATGTGCGTACAAATACGAGTACGGGAAGCCTCTTGTCAAACCCGAGGAGATAAAGGATCTACCAACGAAAATGCGAAGAGTGCATAGTTGGTATATGCAAGCCGCTGATGAATCTGAGGACTGGCTATGTCTCAACGTTAAGGACGAGCACTATGGAACTGGAAATGGATATGTTATGATTCAATTTGAGGAATTGTTTCAGTTATACCAGCAGCAGTCCCTCGACAAATCTATCCTTAGTGCCTATTGTCTGTAAGCACTTATTTCTCCAGCTCACCTCATTCAATTGCATATTCATATATATATATATATATATATATATATATATATATATATATAGTACACTCATATATTATAATTGCAGAATGAAGATTCTCGAATGCAAAAGAGGTGGAATCTATGATATTGGGTTCATTGATCCAAATATTATTTTTGAAAAGACTCTTCGGCAATCTCCCAAGGATACAGAAAATAATATTCTGAGGGCAATAATATTTAACCAACACCGACGGGAAATACTATTTCCTTACAACTTCAAGTAAGTGTGTTACTTTGTTGTAAACATTCTGTTTTCCTTACTCGATGTTCATTGTATAATTGATGAGTTCTGCGTGCGCAACTTCCACTATATTCTGCTAATCTTCCAAATTGACAAAGGAAAAGTAATTGTAATGGACTCAAAACGTAAACCCCTCTCAATGTGGGCTGACATGCAGGAAATGATCCAGCGGTAATTTCAATCTTTATTAATTTCAGTATTTATATATTGCAATATATCGACTACTTTGTTTCATTTTCGGATATCAAGTAATTACTAACTCTTTTTATTCTTTTTCTTTCTCGGGTAGGGTTTGGAAGAGGTTCATAAAGAAGTCTCCCGGTGAATGGGAAAAACAGCTTACATTTGATGTTGTGCAAGTAAGTACTATCTAGATCCGTGCCCATCTCCTTGATTCTAGTGTCGATACTATTATCATGCCTGGTTGATTATTATTTTGATTGAAACAATCTTCTCATATAGTGCTTGCAACAAGGAGACGGGAATAACTTGTGTGGATACTACGTTTGCGAGTTCATTCGTCATACCACATCTCCCAAGGGCAGAAATTGAAAGCAACTTCATGTACGTTAGTCGTCAATTCTTCTTATTACTATCTATTTTAGTTACTTAGCTTCATATATTTTAGTGACCACTCTTCTTTATATTAGATCGAACGGCTTCGGGACGGTCTTCTACCTAGGGACCGTATACGAGCAATTCAGGAGGAAATTGCGGGCTTCTTAGATGCAGAGGTCATAAACGTAGATGGAGAGTACCATGCCTCCGGTTGGAACTAAGTTTGATTTTGTAATACACTCCATCGGTCATGTAATATGCTCGATATACTTTGCTTCCGTAATATAAGTGTTTCTTATTCTGCTTTATATACTTATTCACTCGTGCGATCCGGGGGCTCGGTGGAGGGTCCACCGAGGCTCCTCTCTTCTCGAGGTCCGGGGAGGGGCCGCCAGGAGGTCTCAGGGACCAAAAAACGGAAATTGTAAATTTCTGCCGCGGCAAAGAAAAGGGCAAAAGCCCTGCCGCGGCAGAAGGGACATGCATCCCGGGTCGTATTCAGAACCGGGACTAATAGCCCTGGCCAGGTTCCAGCGCTCGGGCCACATGGTCAGCCCCATTTGTCCCGGGTCCTGCCACAACCGGGACCAATGGGGAGGGGTATTTGTCCCGGATGCCCCGTCCCGGTTGCACAACCGGTACAAATGGGGGCCTACGAACCGGGACTAAAGCCCATGTTTCCACTAATGTAGTATTACAAATATGTTTGGTAGTTGGCTAAATGACATCGATAGGAAAACAAAGGCCAGAATTCGAGTTGGGGTCGCCGCTTTCCTATGGACTATTTGGACGTGTCGAAATGATGTTGTTTTTAACAAGCAGGAACATGTTCACTTTTTGCAGGTTGTAAACAAGTCGGTTTATTTTATTCATATGTGGTCCTTTCTCCTCCCTGTCGATCAGCGAGGACTTATGGATTCAGGCTGTGCCCGACTGATGGCGGTCGTTTGGGCTATCTACAGCCAGGCTGGGTGGCTGCATGCTAGACGTTTACATGCATGATGCGTGATCTCGTGTTTTTTGCTTGGTTGATTTTTGTAGCCACCTTGAGTGATCCGTGATTTGTAATAAGTGTTGGGGCGCGTAGAGATAAACGAAAAACTTTTCCTACGCGGTACTCCCAAGATCTAGCCGAGGTAGAAGGCCACGAGTATTACCACTAGACGCGCAGGTGCGGATTATCGATGTAGCGCGTCTGGTCGGGGCAGTGCAGTCCCACGATCCGGTCCGGCCGATCCAATCCCTCGAACGTCGAAGTGCTGAACGTACAGCACCTCTGCCGGTATCCACACGTACGAGGAGGAGCTCCGACGGCGGACTGCTAGGTCCGGTGCGGCGGCTGGACTGAGTGGGGCTAGGGTTCCCAACGCATGGGCGAGTGGACTAACGTGCCCGCTGGGCAACCTGCGCCCCTCTTTATATAGCGTATGGTAATGGGCTGCACAACACTTGTGGCCCATTCCCTCTGTGAGTCCGACTCACTAATTTAGTCCATTTCCGGTTCGGGTCCAACCCAACCAATATTTGCTCCCGCTCTTAAGGGTGCGACCCTGCAGGCTCATGGCGACTTGGACACGATTGGAGTCCGACTCTCAATCGATCAATCGGTAGCGGCTCCTAGCAGAACGTGCCGACTCCCAAGTCCCATTGAGTCATGACGACATACCTTTCAATGTGATATTCATCTTAGTCCCTTTTGCCTCACTATATACCTTGTCGAGCTATAGGCGATTTATCGTCATCCCTTAAATAGCTCAACTCTCTTCTCGATCCGTGATATGTGATTCACCTGACTAACTCTTAGCCAACAGACACAGTTAACACTTAACTGAGTTGCGCATGGCCATGCTTACTGAATCATATCACTCGAGAGGGCCCAGAGAATATCTCTCCATTCGGAGGGGCAAAATCCCATCTTGATTATCCACATCACGCAGCTTGCTTCTCATTCGACCCGAACTCTGCCTTTATAGTTGCCTTGTCACAGAACAACGTTTGACAGAACCTAAGTCGGTGATCCACAACTCGGATTGTGCGACAACCTCAGGTCTAAGGATTACATTGATTGAGACATGCAAATGACGACTTGATCGTTGCATCTCAATGTGGGTCAGTCCGACTTGCTAAACTCTTTAGCCAAGTCCGTGAACGTTGGAATGGCATCACCATGCCCATGACAAGTGGAACCGTGTCATCAGCCAACACTCACATTAGTCTAGGGTGTGTGTCCAGCACAACCTAAAAGACTAAGGACAATCTAGTATGAACAACATGAATACATAGTTCCACAATCGAATCACATATTCAATGACATGTATCAGATGTTCAAAACAAGGACAGCTTAATAACTTTATGAATACAGTGGGAATTACATCATACATGATTGCCTCTAGGGCATATTCCCAACAGTCTCCCACTTGCACTAGAGTCAATCATCTTGGCATCATATGCCTAGGCATCTAATGCCCATACCTCTCGTGTGCGCCTCATGCTTAGGCTGTGGTAGCGCCTTTGTCAACGGATCTGCAATGTTTGCATCCGTGTGTACTTTGCATAACTTGATATCACCTTGTTCGACAAACTGGCGAATGAGGTGGTACCGCATGAGTATATGTTTGTTCTTCTGGTGTTGTCTAGGTTCCTTGGCCTGTGCGATAGCACCATTGTTGTCACAATATACGTCCAAAGGATTGGACGCGCCCTGAACCACACCAAGATCAATCAGGAGGTTCCTGATCCAAACAGCTTCCTTTGCCGCCTCTGAGGCAGCAATATACTCAGCCTCTGTTGTAGATGCAGACACCGTATCTTGCTTGGAACTCTTCCAGCTCACAGCTCCTCCGTTCATTACGAACACGTATCCCGATTGCGAACGAGAATCATCTGAGTCGGTGAGATAACTCGCATCCGTGTAACCCTTTACACTGAATTCCTCATCACCTCCATAAACTAGGAACATTTCCTTAGTATTTCTCAAATACTTAAGAATGTTTTTAACCGCTGCCCAGTGGGCTTTGCCAGGGTCAGCCTGGTATCTGCTCGTAACACTTAGAGCATAGGAAACATCTGGCCTAGTACAAATCATGGCATACATGATGGATCCGATTGCCGAAGCATACGGAATCACACTCATCTGACTTCGCTCATCAGTTGTCGAAGGACACTGAGTCTTGCTAAGTTTTATGCCATGGGACATCGGTAAGAATCCCTTCTTGGACTCTTCCATTTTGAATTTCTTCAAAACCTTGTCCAGATAAGTACTCTGACTCAATCCAATGAGCCGCCTGGATCTATCTCTATAGATCCTGATTCCTAATATGTAAGTTGCCTCACCCAAATCCTTCATTGAGAAACTCCTTTCCAATGACTCTTTGGTTTCTTGCAACATCATGACATCATTTCCAATCAGCAATATGTCATCCACATATAAGATTAGAAAGTTTACTTTGCTCCCACTAAACTTCTTGTATAAACAGGAATCATGATCGCTCTTGATGAAGCCAAACGATTTGACTACCTCATCAAAGCGAATGTTCCAACTCCGAGATGCTTGCTTCAACCCATAAATGGATTTCTGAAGTTTGCATACCTTGTCAGCATTAGCTGGATCGACAAAACCTTCGGGCTGTATCATATACACGTCCTCAGTTAAATTTCCATTAAGGAAAGCCGTCTTGACATCCATCTGCCATATCTCATAGTCGAAATAGGCTGCTATAGCTAACATGATCCGAATTGATTTAAGCATCGCTACAGGCGAGAATGTCTCGTCGTAGTCAACTCCTTGAACCTGTCGGAACCCCTTCGCGACAAGTCGTGCTTTATAGACGGAAATATTTCCATCCATATCAATTTTCTTCTTAAAGACCCATTTGCACTCGACGGGTCTTGCACCGTCAGGCAGATCAACCAAATTCCAAACTTGGTTTTCATCCATGGACTTTAACTCGGATCTCATGGCTCCAAGCCATGACTCGGAATCAGATCCCACCATCGCTTCCGAATAAGTTGCCGGCTCATTACTGTCTAACAGTAAAACATCTCGAGCACTCTGTAATCTGGCAGATCTCCGTGGTTCAGGTGCTGTTACCGGTGTAGGTACCACGACCGGCTCAGCCTCCAAGGCGTTCGCCGACTCGCCCCTAGCCGATTCCTCTCGAATTTCTTCGAGTTGCACTGTGCTCCCACTGACTTCCCGACTGAGAAACTCTTTCTCAAGGAAGACACCATTCCGAGCGACAAACACTTTGCCCTCTTCCCGGTTGTAGAAGTAGTACCCCAAGGTTTCCCTCGGATACCCCACGAAAATACACTTATCCGACTTGGGCGTGAGCTTGTCCGACTGAAGTCGCTTGACAAATGCTTCACAACCCCAAATCTTTAGAAAAGACAAACTTGGCTTTTTACCAGTCCACATCTCATGTGGTGTCTTCTCTACTGACTTTGATGGTACTCTGTTTAGTGTGAAAGCTGCAGTTTCTAGACAATAACCCCAAAATGATAAAGGTAGATCTGTCCGACTCATCATTGATCGTACCATGTCCAACAAGGTCCGATTTCTCCGTTCCGATACACCGTTTCTCTGCGGTGTACCTGGAGGAGTGAGTTGAGGAACTATTCCACAACTCTTTAGATGGTCATCAAACTCATGGCTCATGTACTCGCCTCCACGGTCCGACCGTAGAAACTTTATTTTCTTGCCGAGCTGATTTTGTGCCTCATTCTGGAATTCCTTGAACTTTTCAAAGGCTTCCGACTTGTGTTTCATTAAATAGATATATCCATACCTACTCAAATCATCAGTGAAGGTAATGAAGTACTCATAACCACCTCTGGCTGTCGTGCTCATTGGTCCACATACATCACTATGTATTAGTTCCAACAAGTCGGACGCCCTTTCACAACTCCTTGCAAAAGGTGTCTTGGTCATCTTGCCTAGTAGGCATGATTCGCATGTCTCGAATGACTCTAAGTCAAACGAAGTTAGAAGTCCATCATCATGGAGCTTCTTCATGCGCTTCCAACTTATATGACCAAGCCGACAGTGCCAAAAGTAAGTCATATTCAGATCATTTGGTTTCAACCTTTTAACATTTATGTTATAGACCGATTCACTATCAAGATTTAAAATAAATAACCCGTTCTGAACGGGTGCAAAGCCATGAAACATATCTTTCAAATATAAAGAACAACCATTATTCTTAATATTCGACTCATAACCTTGTCTCATCAAACATGAGGCGGAAATAATGTTTCGACTAAGCGCTGGAACATAATAACAATTATTTAGTTCCAAAATAAATCCTGAAGGTAAATGAAGTTGCATCGTGCCGACTTCCAACGCAGCGACTCTCGCCTTGTTGCCGACCCGAATGTCAACCTCTCCTCTTGCCACGCTCCTAGTTCTTACCAGTCCCTGCAACGAGTTGCATATGTGAATAACTGATCCGGTATCATATACCCAAGAACTATTAGGCGCATCAGCAAGATAAATGTCTATAACATTGCACACAAGCGTACCTGAGTTGGAAGTCACACCTCCACTCTTGGCTCTGTCAGCCAAATACTTGGTGCAGTTCCTCTTCCAGTGGCCATCTTGCTTGCAATAGAAGCAGTTGGCTCCGGCTGTAGGAGAAGGTTTAGTCTTTGAGGGAGCACTCTGGACAGGGCCATGGGCGCTACCTCCTGACTTATCCTTCTTCTTCTTAGTCCAAGAACTCTTCTTGAACTTAGCCTTATTCTGCACCATCAACACTTGACTGGTGCCTTTCTTGATATCAGCCTCTGCCGTTTTGAGCATCCCATGTAATTCAGTGATACTCTTATCCATACCATGCATATGGTAGTTCGAGATGAACGGACCATACGCACTAGGAAGAGAGTTCAGAATTATATCAGTGGCGATCTCTTCTTTAATTGAGAAGCCCAAGCGATCCAAAGACTGTATGTAACCAATCATCTTGATTACATGCGGACTCAGTGGATCGCCGTCTTTCAGCTTACAGCCAAGCAAAGCTTGAGAGACTTGATACCTCTCAGTCCTTGCTTGAGCCTGGAACATACTTTTGAGGCTTTCGATCATATCGTAGGCCTCAACATTCTCGAACTGCTGCTGCAAGTCCGGTTCCATGTGTGCAAGCATAAGACAGCTAATCTCCGTAGACTCATCTCTAGCCTTACGGTAGGCATTCATGACAGCGACAGTCGCATCGTCATCAGGCTCATCTGGAAGTGGAGTTTCTAGAACATGTTCTTTCTTGTCATGCTTGAGGACTATCCTCAGATTACGATACCAGTTGGTGAAATTAATTCCATTAAGCTTATCTTTCTCTAGGATTGACCTCAACGCAAAAGTGGACAACTGAGGAAGGTTGCTAGGTGCCATTGATCTACAACAGAAAATACGCAAAAACACTTAAGACATGTATTCATAAAAGAGCAGGCATATTAAACGTTTTAATACTTATGCTCCCACTAGAACCAACATCCCTCCGATGGTTGCTAAGTGATTCAGGACCCTAAATAAGCAAGCCGACTAGTGAGCTTTAGCATCACCGCTAGCCGTCAAGTGATCTAGGTAGGCAACACCTTGCCAATCGTATCTCTATACGACTCCTGTTAGTTGGGTGACATCACATGCCCCGGCTCCCAACCTACCTCGCCCCGAGCCCCACAACCGTTGTGATGGACTCGTCTAGATTACCAAGTGCTTCTGCTTGTAAGAGTCCGACTCAAACCCACCTAACCGGAAAGAATTGGTAGCACCTCAATTTTATGAGCCCACTACCAAGAATGTCCGACTTGTGATGGTGCAGCACTGGCGGGGCGACCGACTAGACCTTCTTTGAGGGATTAAAGAATCTACCAACTATCTAAATAGAGGTAAATAGAGACATAACAATAACACAAATAAAGCAATTATAATGTGAAATGGTATGGCTCTCTTCATGGTGATCTCCATCTCCACGAAGCTTGTAAGTCGACTCGTGCCAACTCTTGTCACGTGCCATCTTACTCCATGTAGCCGACTTGTACATCGACTTGCAAGCCATCCGGGTTCTCCAACAAGCTACACTAGCTAAGTAAATGAAATTTACATAGAGAATCCGACACGCAGGCCGGTATACAATAAAATGACAGCACCTAGGCTCCAGCCGGCTGACAAAAAACATGATACGCAGATCATGTATGGATTACACACATCACATGCACATAAGCCATACCATTCACAACTTCCTGCAAAAACAAGTTATGCATAGATACGATATCTACCGGCGTTGTGAAACTCGCAACGACATCTAAGGCGCTACGACAGGACGACGGCGGTCCCGCTCGACATCTGCATTCCGATCTCATCTGCATTCCGATCATGGATTTCTTCATCGGATAAAACGATTTTACCCGAATCTGATCCGTATTCCGACTCGACCAAACTCTTTGATCTTCGATCACCGCAACTGGATTTATGTGTCACGGTATACCCCGATGGCGGAAACCGACCGGTAGGGGTAAGTTGTTCCACGACCTTAGCAGTATGATCACGGAAACTAGATCATCCATTAACCCCGAGTACGATTGATCCAATCAACCTTGTACAAAACCGATCTATCTCATAGACCGACCACCAAAACAGCAATTAGATCACATCTAACGCTAACTACATATCACATATGTACGGATCTCGGGCCTAATACCAGAAGCTACCGCTCTGATACCACTGTTGGGGCGCGTAGAGATAAACGAAAAACTTTTCCTACGCGGTACTCCCAAGATCTAGCCGAGGTAGAAGGCCACGAGTATTACCACTAGACGCGCAGGTGCGGATTATCGATGTAGCGCGTCTGGTCGGGGCAGTGCAGTCCCACGATCCGGTCCGGCCGATCCAATCCCTCGAACGTCGAAGTGCTGAACGTACAGCACCTCTGCCGGTATCCACACGTACGAGGAGGAGCTCCGACGGCGGACTGCTAGGTCCGGTGCGGCGGCTGGACTGAGTGGGGCTAGGGTTCCCAACGCATGGGCGAGTGGACTAACGTGCCCGCTGGGCAACCTGCGCCCCTCTTTATATAGCGTATGGTAATGGGCTGCACAACACTTGTGGCCCATTCCCTCTGTGAGTCCGACTCACTAATTTAGTCCATTTCCGGTTCGGGTCCAACCCAACCAATATTTGCTCCCGCTCTTAAGTGTGCGACCCTGCAGGCTCATGGCGACTTGGACACGATTGGAGTCCGACTCTCAATCGATCAATCGGTAGCGGCTCCTAGCAGAACGTGCCGACTCCCAAGTCCCATTGAGTCATGACGACATACCTTTCAATGTGATATTCATCTTAGTCCCTTTTGCCTCACGATATACCTTGTCGAGCTATAGGCGATTTATCGTCATCCCTTAAATAGCTCAACTCTCTTCTCGATCCGTGATATGTGATTCACCTGACTAACTCTTAGCCAACAGACACAGTTAACACTTAACTGAGTTGCGCATGGCCATGCTTACTGAATCATATCACTCGAGAGGGCCCAGAGAATATCTCTCCATTCGGAGGGGCAAAATCCCATCTTGATTATCCACATCACGCAGCTTGCTTCTAATTCGACCCGAACTCTGCCTTTATAGTTGCCTTGTCACAGAACAACGTTTGACAGAACCTAAGTCGGTGATCCACAACTCGGATTGTGCGACAACCTCAGGTATAAGGATTACATTGATTGAGACATGCAAATGACGACTTGATCGTTGCATCTCAATGTGGGTCAGTCCGACTTGCTAAACTCTTTAGCCAAGTCCGTGAACGTTGGAATGGCATCACCATGCCCATGACAAGTGGAACCGTGTCATCAGCCAACACTCACATTAGTCTAGGGTGTGTGTCCAGCACAACCTAAAAGACTAAGGACAATCTAGTATGAACAACATGAATACATAGTTCCACAATCGAATCACATATTCAATGACATGTATCAGATGTTCAAAACAAGGACAGCTTAATAACTTTATGAATACAGTGGGAATTACATCATACATGATTGCCTCTAGGGCATATTCCCAACAATAAGTACTACTCATAATGATTTATATTTTTTAATAAAAAAGTCCGGCTGTGTGCATCGTCTAGATGCAGAGGCTGGGGCGAGGCTTCCATTTCAAACAAAAAAAAAGCCCAACCTTTAGACTGCCAGATACAGACAATGTTCAGCGAGAGAAAAAACCGGATGATCTGCAACTCGGATAGTGCAAACACCTCATATCTAATGATTCTACTTATTGGGTCAGTACGTATTACCAATTACTCACGCCAACTCCATTGTGGGGTTAGTCCAGCCGGATTAAATATTTTCCACAACTAGTGTAAGACGGAACAACATGTCTATACTCTTGACAATTGGAACTTAGTCATCCCACTGTCTTACATATTAGTCACGGCGCTGGGTCCAAATAAAACTTAAACGACTAAGGACAACATGTGTATGACCTAATTAAGTATAAGGTTCCATAATCGAATCACACATTTAATGAGAAATACAATAATTCATATAGCATAAAAATTATTGATATTGGTTGGAATAATAAGTGATTGCCCCTAGCATATTCCCAACATGGATAACCTTAGAGTGGTAGTGAATGATTGCGGTCGTTTGCAAGCAGTTCCTTTCATGAAAGATAAACGCAAGCGCTCATATACACGTGCATACACTCACCCCTATGAACGCACGCACGCACATTCTACCCTGATGAGCAACCCCGAAAGACTGAGTCGGCGGGTCTTGAGAGTTAAGACTGACTAAATCACCACACACTAGTAGAAAAAAGGCCTTCCATACGCCCCCATCAGTCCCCAAACGTCGCGCACCGTGACTAATGAGTCTTTAGTCCCGGGTCGGGAGGAGACCCGCGACAGAAGGTCATACGTCGCGGGTTGGGAAGCGCGTTGAGGCGCGTGGAGGGCATTAATTCCGGTTGACCTGGCCGCCCGGGACTATTGGTCCTTTAGTCCCGGTTGGCGTGGCCAACCGGGACTAAAGATCAAACTGCTCGCCTACCCGTGCGGCGGTTTTTATTCCGCGAGCGAGGCAGAAGGGCGCGATTCCACAGCGCGCGTCGGAGTCTCTGTTTCTTCCCTGCTCTCTTCTCTGTACTGTCTTCCTCCTCATCTCTTCGATCTTCACCAAGCACACACGCCATGGCTGAAGTTTGGGAGGAATACCAAGGTCCCACACCATGCGGCAAGCTTCTCGACGTGTGCTACACCAACAGTTGCGAGAGGCTGCCCGGTGCTCTTGGTTATTTAACCAATCTCTATTTCGCCTCTCCCGATGAACACCGGTTCTTCGGGCTTGATCTGGAGTACACGGCGAATCAGAGGGATGTTGTCGTCATCCAGATTGCGTTCAAGGAGTCCGTGTTGATCTTCCAATGGTCAAGGTAACGCACACGTACAATCTTGCATCTTCGGTTTTTTTGTTGCATGTGAAGAATACATGTGTTGCAACATATCTAACACGTATCAAATTTTTGTTGTTGCAGTAGTTCAAAGTATTGTCCGGCCCTTGTTGATTTTCTTGTCAACATGGTGTTTGACTTTTGCAGCGTGGACATCATGCAAGACCGTCCGAAGTTGATGCGCTTGGGTATTATGATACCTGAAGATCACTACATTGATCTTCAGAATCTTATCCAGTTGAAGGGGCCAAAGACCGGGATGGCTGTCATGGCAACTGCCTTGATCCACGAGGGCTACGAAAGGATGAAGTCTGATTTCCCCTCGAAGAATCACCGTTATTGGGAGAAGACCCCACTGGACTTGACGAACGTCAAGTATGCAGCCATAGATGCATATGTCTCCTACGAGTTGTTCCGCATCTACTCGACGGAGCCATAGATGTATGCATGTAATGGGTTATCTTAGTATATATATGTAATGGATATCTTTTGTTATGTAATGTTCCGTATTGTGAGACTTATGTAATGGATATCTTTTGTTATCACTTGTCTTTTGTTATCACTTGTCTTTTGTTGTTCATAAAACTATGTGTGAGACTTATTTTATTTGTGATTTAGTTATCACTTGTCTTTTGTTGTTCATAAAACTATTTTTGTTTCCTATAGTTTTAAATGACTTGGATATTATTTCTATATTAATTCCTAGCTATACTATTTCTATATTATGTCAAACACACGTTTCAAAACAAGCAAAAACAAAAACACATCAAGAAAACAAAACAGAAAAACTACAGATTCTATATATCTGTTAACAAAAAATTAGTATTATTGTTCTTCATTTTTTGATATATTATTTGTATTATTAAGATTTTAAAATGAATTAGTATTATTGTTCTTAATTTTTTGATATATTATTTGTACTATTAAGATTTTAAAATGAATTAGTATTATTGTTCTTCATTTTTTGATATATTATTTGTACTATTAAGATTTTAAAATGAATTAGTATTATTGTTCTTCATTTTTTGATATATTATTTGTATTATTAAGATTTTAAAATGAATTAGTATTATTGTTCTTCATTTTTTGATATATTATTTGTATTATTAAGATTTTAAAATGAATTGGTATTATTGTTCTTCATTTTTTGATATATTATTTGTATTATTAAGATTTTAAAATGAATTAGTATTATTGTTCTTCATTTTTTGATATATTATTTGTATTATTAAGATTTTAAAATGAATTAGTATTATTGTTCTTCATTTTTTGATATATTATTTGTATTACTAAGATTTTAAAATGAATTAGTAATATTGTTCTTAATTTTTTGATAAATTATTTGTATTATTAAGATTTTAAAATGAATTAGTTCTATTTTTCTTAATTTTTTGATATATTATTTGTATTTTTAGAAATAATACAAATTAAAAGTTAAAGTTTATTTATTTATTCAAAATAATTAATTACATCATTACTTTTGTTTATTAAAAGATTTATTTGAAATTCAGACAATAGAGAAATGTGGCATCGAGTCTCATGTTAATAGGATTGATATGATACTAGTATCACATACATGCGTGCGAAACACTTGGATGCGGGACGGGATGAAACTCGGAAGTTAAGCGTGCTAGTGCTAGAGTAGTGGGAGGATGGGTGACCGAGCGGGAACTTTGACCATGAGTAAGTAATTTGACTAGAGATAATTGTAGTTAGACACTAAGCAAATAATACAAATTCTGAAAAAAATAGGGAGTGAAAAAAAGGTGCGAAAAATAATTAGAAACCAAATAAATTAAAAAAATTACGAAATAAATCTAGTCCCGGTTCATGTGGCCAACCGGGACTAAATGTCCTCCGCCTCCCGGCTCCGCCACCGCCCACGTGGACGGGCCTTTAGTCCCGGTTCGCAGTCGGCGCGACTATAGAGTGGGGTCTTTAGTCGCGCATTGCTAGTCCCGGTTGCTGGGTCGGGACTACAGGCCCTGGCGAACCGGGACTACAGCCCTATTTTCTACCAGTGACAGTCGCCTCGCTGTCAGTGCCAGCCGTGGAGAGGGGCAGGGTGTGCGGCTGCCCCGTGCCCCAAAATCTAGGGGCTCCACCTAAGTATGCTAGGACTATATATGTACGTATTGTCAGCCCATTAGAAAAATAATTTTTTAGGCTGATGGGCTATGAGGTGTGTGGCCACGGAGGCCAGAGGTCGCACGCACCTACCAATCAATTTGGTTCAGACCTTCCACTTAACGACCTAAGAAATTAATAGCCATCCATGGAATCGGCTCTAGCCTCTAGCATCTTGTCCATCGCACCTGCGCCGATCGCCGGTACCCATCCCAGGCCGCCACCGCCAAGCGCTGAAAGCTCCCCCTAGACGACGTGAGGTACATAACTGTTGATCCAGATAATCACGTAGTCTGTACGCATGCAGTGCTGATGTACTTATCTAATCCAGATCGCTGGAAGTAATTGCTAGTTAGTCGTCTCGCCGATTTCAACTTCCGGGGCCCCCAATCGCGACAAAACGCCATGCCGATTTTCCTCTCTTTTATTTCCGGTCTTCACGCACACGTTGCTGATTTGAGCATTTGAGGTATTTATAGACATACCGTAGTATTCCGAATTTGTACTCTCTCCTGCTTTGATCATTACCAAAGGTATTGCAATCGGAGTGGGTGTAGAGCCATTGTTTCCAATAAACGCCGTTTTACCCTGAAACATCGGTTTGACAAAAGAACGTATGCATTATTGGAAACACGGCGTCTATATTATTTATTGACAAAACTACAAAAGAAATTGGCTTTGAGACCGGAAATATTATTGACAAAACTACAAAAGAAGTTATTCATTATTATTATTTTTAGATAAAATTCATTACTCCCTCCGTTTTGGTATACAAGCTTGATTAGTCTCGTTTTTTGGGCTAATAAATGGTGTCTCCAACTACTGTTTTTCTACCGGCTCCCTTGGACATGCATGCAATGGTGATTGGGTTAGATAGTTAATGTCATCGACTGCTTTGCTCTATGCGAGGAAAACTTTATTAACTTTACCTCGATTAGTGTTAGTAGGCTTGTAAAGTAGAAAATTTATATTTGGTAGTGCCCTTGTATACAAAAATAGAGAGAGTACTACTGCTATATATCGAAGGGAACGTCGTTTCCCACTGAACGAATATTTCGGCTAAATGCGATGGTTGATTGTTGCCACATCACGGACCAAGCAATGGTTGCGTGCGTGAAGGCTCGATGCTTGGAAAAAAATCCTATGTACCGATCAAGCCTTCACACACACACACACAAAAACAAAAACAAAAACAAAGAAAAAATGAGCAAATTTTTCTATCGCTAGAACTACACATCTAGTCGCGCTTACAAAAGCCAGACCGCTGAGGGAATGCCTGTGATAACCATTTCATGAACATATTTGGACTGACACATGATCAGCCATAAAGAGCTAGCCAGATCGGTCACGTGCAGTCCGCGAGCCTTCCGGGAGTACTTATATATATATATGTGCGTCGTATACTTGTATATGTTCCTCAAAGCCACCAGTCGATACCACATTCACAAGATAAATATTCTGGCAGTAGCAGAAAGGATTTGGCGTACGTGGAAGATAGCTAAGCAAAACATAGCATTAGGAAGCATCGGGACAAAGGGTGTAACCAGGTCTAACATTCCTACAACTAGCCTTCACCGATCATGTACATGTACCAGCATTGGTTCTCCTACTTTTTTCCGTCAGTCGTTCGCCTGGACGGTCGCGTGACTGCCCAAGCCGCCTTGTTGGCTTATCACCGGTCTACAAAGAGAACCACGCGCAGCCAGACTTCCTCGAAGGGTTTCTTCTCGCACTTGGCTCCGTGCCACCATCGCTGGAGCATCCTGAACACGTACGTCTAAAGACTGAGCTGGGAAATAGCGTCCGTTTAGGGGATCCCGACCGCCTAAAGCGAGTCCGAACCCTCGCTCGCCCGCCTGCTCCTCAATATTTCCCCACCGCTCCCACACGTGGGCCGGCCCAATTAGGGCAGCAAGCGCTCATGTGCTGACCGAACGCATCTTGCCACAGCTTTGCTGCTCCTGCCTGCTCGCTCCCCCTCGTACACGCGCTATTGGCGTTCGTAGGCAAGATTTTTAACTCCATCATTAATTGCTAATCTTGCCGCTAATCCATGCATAATCCATACATGTACCTATGGGCTATAACTTGAGCATATTTTATAGTATTCGAGCGTCCCGACGTCTTACTGTGAACATTTTTTAGTTTGAGGGAAATAATAATTCCGAACAAAGAATTTCGGTGAACCATAAAAAATTAGTGAAACCAACGATGTCCCAAAAAATGCCTTCAACAAAATATAATAGACTAAAATTTTCAGTGAACCAATAATAATAGTGAAAGAAAATTTAGATGCACCAAAAATAACGGTGAACCAAAATAATAGTGAATCAAAATTTTTTGGTGAACCAAAACTAATAGTAAACAAAAAATAATAGTGAACAAAAAAATTCGGTGAACTAAAAATAGTAGTGAACAGGAAATGCAAATGCGCCAAAAATAAGGGTGAACCAAAAAAACTTGGTGAACCAGAACGAGTAGTGAACAAATAAACTTGGTGAACCGAAAATAATAGTGAACAGAAATTTCTAGTGCACCAAAAATGTAGATAGAACGAAAAAATAGTGAACCAAAATAATTCCCAATTTGAAAACGATTTCGAATTTTAAAAATGGTTCCAAATTGAAAATGGTTTCAAACTAAAAATGGTTCACCATTTAAAAAAAAATAGTTCAATAGAACAGAAAAAAATGATTCAGATCTTTAAAATATAAAAAATGAATATTTTCAAATAAAATAAAAAATAAAAAACTAAAAAGAAAGAATAAAACAAAAAAGAAAAACAGAAAAAGGGAAGAAATTGGGAAAATGAAAAAGTGAAAAAGGGAAGATAATAAAAAGAATAAACAA
The DNA here is from genome assembly GCA_028641055.1 of Alopecurus myosuroides. Lineage (NCBI taxonomy): Eukaryota > Viridiplantae > Streptophyta > Magnoliopsida > Poales > Poaceae > Alopecurus > Alopecurus myosuroides. Next base: position 52,117,814 of record CM054060.1, read on the forward strand.
AAAAGTATGACAGGATAGTAACAAAACCGCAACGGTTGTGTTCAACTATCCCGAGCTATCGGTCCAGGTTCGATCCCCCATCCTTACGGTTTATTTTCTTTCCTGCTCTATTAATTAAATGGTCGGCCCATAAGAGGTAGCTCGCGGGCGAGTCCTAATATGGCTCGCAATAAGCGGCATATAGTGCCCGCGTCCGTTTAGGTCTTCAACTCCAGGGTTGTGAAGTGGTGGGCCGTTTGCAAGCTGGGCTGAGAGAATAGAATGGGCCGCTGGGCTAAAACAATTTCCCAATTATTTTGTCCATGGAACAATTGTTGCTATAGTGAGTTTAACATACACTAGGTGAATGCTCGTGCGTTGCTACGGGTCATCAATTTTTTTTTCTTGACGGTCACACCACTACAACAATAACATGTCCCATAACCATATGAGCTGATGTCCTCCATCTCTAGCGCATCTCCGGAGAGACAAAATCGATCAAAAATTCATTATTCTTGTGCATCCTAAACCATCGTAAATCCCAGGCCATGAAATTTGTGTTAAAAACTTCACTTTATTTCGTATACCTATAGCAAGTGCCCATTACCATGATTTAAACAAAAAAAGGTGCACGGTATATGATTTGAATTTTACGTTCAGGCTTGTCATCGCAATTTCCTAACAATAAAAATAGTTGATTGAGTGTCGAATAGTGCTTAAAAAGAGTATATGCGCCCGTCGCTGCCATGAGTCCCTCTTTCAGTGGAACTGTTAAGTAGTAAGAGAAATCTAGTTTAATGAATTTGATATGTAAGAAATCTATAACCAGAAAATATTTAAGTAGCTTTAGATGCATATAAACATCAATTTCAATACAATGGAAATACCATCTTCTTTTGCCAATCCTTAACCTCTTAAAATTTATAATCCACGGATAGAATACAACTTTGATATCAGATTAGAAATGTTAAAACCACAACCAAAACAAAAGGGAAGTTGGCCGTATTCTTTGCTTTATTATCCAAATCATTGTTGTCAATGCACCTAGATGGGGACAAAGACAATTGATATCATACATTAGCTAGAAATATAGAGGATTTATTCGAAACTTTGCACAAAATGAACAATCACTGACCTTTTCTCAGTTTCAAATATATAAAACACTAAACCCTGCCGCATGTTCCTTTGAAATTTTCTGTATAAAAATCTACCTTGGACTACAGTAGGATGCAGAACGTACAAATTAGATCTTGGACAATCATATTTATTTGAGATGGCAAAGCATTCATGTTAACCGTACAACAATTATTTACATTGTAGGATCGTAGCCTATTTATAATTTGAAAAGGCATATGAGCCGTACAAATTGAGCATAGGAAAATCTATTAGTGATTTCACGCAGTGCGGAGATGAGAGGGAAGCGGCAAACCTTGTAGAGATGCAGGGGCATTTTAGAAGTGTGGAAGGATAGGATACCCGTGGTATATCGGTGGATGGTTCCACCGCCAAGAAGCTCCTCCAGGTACTCTGTGAAGAGGACGCGGGGCTCCGGTTGCCATGGCCTTTGATGATGCTTACGTGAGTGCTGCAGCTTCAGCGCAAGCACACATGACACTACACCAATGAGACTATACGCGTCGCCACCAGCGCCCTCGAGCAATCGCCAGGTCTGAAGCTCGCCGAATGTCGATAGAGGCAGCTGAATCGTCGAGCGAGCCATGGGAAATAAGTCGGAGATATATACAACCTGGTGAAACTGTCATGGCGTATGGAATTCCATTGTTCAGCACTATGTTCCCACACAACACCCAGATATCATACTCCCCGGCAAATTCAGGAGTATGGGAAACATTTAAAAGACTTGCTTGCAATGTTGAGTTTCCAGCAGCCATCTAACAACAGGGCGCATTTCAGTAACCACAACACAAGGATATCTTGAAATCAAGCGGACAATATAATACTTTTTTCGGATGGTCGGCAGGTCGTATAACTGAAGAATTTGGTCCATCCATGGATATCTGCACAGGCGAATTCATTGTTAGAGCATTATTTGAGTTAAATTAATGGAACTAATAGAAATGTTTCCATAGCATTTACCGTTGGTTCTCTAACAGGTGATATAATTGGGTTTACACCCAAAAAAGGGGCATGATACTGGTCTTGCAGGTAAACCATAAAGGATGATACTGAACCAGCAATGCGCTATACCTGACCCGTTAGCAAAACTGTTCAATCCATCGCAATACCCTAAAATGCCCATACTTATCAAAAGATGGAGAATACTAATCGTGAAACTACCAAGTAAGATAGTTGAAGAACAAAGCTAAAGAAGCATACCTACAAACCCATTATACGAATACCCCATATTGGAAAGCATTTGCTTCAGCTGAATATCAAAAATGGTGAGCACAAACTCTCTAGGCTCCCCAACATCGAAGGAGAGCAGCTGAAGGCCCTCAGCGACTACTTCAATCCGAAGATCCCCCCGCTAGGATAGAAAGATTTGGGGCTCTCTCAACAACTGCAGCATCAAACTGATGAAGCTCCGGAACAATATTTCCATGTAAATTCTTCCGGTGTATCAAGATCTCGAACTTAGAAAATATCTGCAGAACATTTGACCCATGCTTCCAGCCGCCCTTGCTCTTCGCTATGTCAATGGGTCTTGACAGAAGTTAAAACCACACTGTCAGTTCACTTAGATTTCCACATAATTAATCATGCATTTGATTTGAAGTACCCGCCATTGCCAGGACTAACCTGGCTTTAACGTCAGCGACAAATGTGAATCACGCACTGTCCTGTTATCCAAAGAAACCTGCACGAGGAAGTCCCTAGAGACAGTCAGCATGTACTCGAGGCTGAGGCGCCCGTCTCCCGTCCACCATTGACCACAGACGTTCAGTTCATGTGAGATCCCGACACCCTGAAGTATCTGTCGCTGGGCATGTCGGCTCCTCCAGGCGCGATGTTGTTGAGAGAGTGTGTGAGAGAGAGGAATCACCAACTCGGGAGATGTGCATGCTGCCGCGGGTCCTCTCCGTGGCTGACTGCTCCTGCTAGGTGTGACCCTCCTCTCCGTCCATGTTGCCACCTACTGCTGCTCTTCCCTCCACAATCAAGGGCACCGCTTGGTGCTGCCTAGGGCGGATATCCGCTCTTCCGTCCACCATCAAGGGCATCGCTTGGTGCTGCCTAGGGAGGATATCCACTCTTCCGTCCACCATCAAGGGCACCGTTTGGTGATTCCTAGGGAGTATATCCAGAAGCTAATCAGGGGAGGAGATGATGACTCGGCCGTCGACACCCACCTACCCTTCGTCCTTTCCGTAGTCAGCTGCTGCTGATCCGTCTACCAGCAAGGGACGCTCCGTCATGCCATCAAGCTGTGCGAGAGGGGACAGAGAGGGACGGGCCGCATCTCGATCCAGAAAAGGTGGATCACGATAAAAAAAAAATCCAGCAATCATGCGGGCACGGTAGGAGCAGGCGGAGCCGCGCGAGAGGCAGCGCCGAGCCGGGGCAATGCCGACGAGCGGAGACGCTGGGTGGCCGGCACCGATCGGCAGCGCTGGCGGCGAGGTCTAGGGATAGCGATATATCGAGCCATCGAGGAAGGAGAGAGGGGAGGTGGCAGGGTTCGTTCGCCCAGAATCACTTAGACGGGCGGAAGATGGGCGTATGCGAGATGTGGGACGACGCGGCGAAACCGGGGCGGACGATGTTGCGGAGTAGTTACCAACATACCAACTCCCATTTAATAATAAAGAAAGAAGAGAAAGAAAATATTTAATAAGAGTAAAGATAAAATAAGGCTGCATGCATGTAGCTAACAAATTTGATAAGATAAGGCAACATGCAAGGCAAAAAAAAAAGGATTAGTGCGGTGGCATTTTTCGTGTAATTTTGTGAAGTGTGACACCATACCACCACAACAATCTTAATAGTAATGATAAAGATATGACTGGAGTTAAAGGACATTTAGGATAATTACTCTGCAAGCTCGTGAAAGAAAAACCAGTGAAGGAAAATCTGGTATGGTATATTTCTCTAGTGCAAGACGGTGGTTGAGGACCGAGCTGAGGTATGCCAAAGCACTACTGAATATCATGATAGTCTTTGAGTGATAAGTACGTATTTAAAACTGCCGGTGATGACAGAGAATGAAAAAAGTGATTTGCTTTTGTACGTTTAGTTGATAGTATTATTGCAAGAATAAGCCGACAAAGGAAAGAGGTTGAGTATGAGAGGGAAAGAAATAAGCAAGGAGCGTCGTCGCATCGCGCAACACGAATGAACAATAAAATAATCTCCTTTGGTAGCATGCAGCCCGCCGGGCCCTGGCGGTGCGAGGCCGGCCACCCATTTGGTTCAGTGCAGACGAAAATATGGCCCGGACGAATCTCAAAGCACCTCCGGGCCAGGCCCGCTAGGAACACCCGATTTGGCTGTTTCCATGGAGTTTAGCCGGGGCGAGCGCAGCGTGGCCGTTTTCTTCTGAGCGGTTGCACGCGTGGAGAAGCGCGAGAGAGACGAATAACTACCAACGCTCTCTTTCTCTCCACTGATGTCACCGTCCACTCCACTCTAACGCCCCATCGACGCCCATTGGCGGTTCGTTTTGTGAAAGATTGACAATGCATGGTTGGTTGTTACTTGTTTTCTCCTCGCCCGGACGGCCAGTTTGGGACGTGTCATTCAGCTTGTGGTTCAAATGTACGTAACTCCAGACTCCGTGCTATCCGCCCGTGGCCCCTCGGTCATCCTATGTACCGATCGATACTTCACAAAAAAGTAATGTGACGAACGCACCAACTTTCATCTTAATTACACATTTGATCGTGTTTTCAAAACCAGACCGCTGAAGTTAAGCCGATATAAATGCAGGGGACTGTGACAACCATTTCATTAACATAACTAAAAATGCATTGACACGTACTCTAGATCTGGCTACAGTCATAAAAAGGGAAACCTAGCCAGACCGGGCATGTGCAGCCCCCGAGCCTTCCGGAGTACTTATGTATGTGCGTGTCCATAAGAGATTCCTCGAAGACACGGTTTGATACAATTCACGGGATAAATATTCTTGTAGCAGTAGAGGAGAGGATTGATGCACGTATGGCACGCCAAAGGTTGTTCAGCAGAGCATATGATGAGGAAGCATTGGGACAGAGGGTGTAACCTGGTATCACATTCTTCCAACTTGGCATCACTGCAACACTACGTGTACATCCACTCCTTGTCCTCCTCGTTTCCTTGGGTCGTTGACTTCCATGGCATTGTGCCTGCACGTGCCATCTTGTTGCCTGATCACCATTCACCAAACGAAACCATGCCTAGCCAGACTTCGTTGCAGGGGGCCTTGCCGCACTTGGTTCCGTGCCATCATCGCTATGCCTAGATCGAGGTCTGGAGATTTAGCTTGGAGAAATCATCTATACAGGCGTTCAAATATGGTATGTGAACGTGGTGAACGGCATTCAAATTGTGCTAGATGTAAGTATGCAAAAAAAAAAAAAAAAAAAAAAAAACTTATTCGGAGTGAGAGACTAGAAGGCGGCCTGCTGGGCTTAAAACAATTCCACAAGAGCTTTGTCCATGGAATAATTCGGCTATAATAACAAGTTTAATATAGATACGACTGAAACATGTAAGTTATAATGACATTAACCGAGGTGTGGCAAAATCACAATCATATGTAATAATTTTTTCAATACGAGTCTGTTAACATGCATATAATTTATGTCATTTATATGACATACTAAAGGGGTAATTCTTGGTCAGATATTGCCTTAATTAACGCAATTTGTCTTACATTTATGAACTCAATAACTTTTAAACAGGTAGCATAGAGACTTGTGAAGGTTTTAAAATATTCAAAAAAAAATAGTGAGGATGTGAGATGCATGGGTACTTGGACTGGTATGGAAACAAGTTTTGAATGCTAGCTGTGTACATAGGACTGCACGAAAATTCTAAACACCGAAAATATGAAACATTTATATTTTCTTTGTCAGGAAATTTAGTTCTACACCCAACGATCAAGCTCATTTAAGACACATTTGAGTTAGTGTAGCTTCATTTCTCATGTAGAGAGGCGGAGACACGAGAAAATTAATGTATGAAAAGCTTTCATCCATAATCTAATACTCCTTCCTTTCCACAATAGAAGATGTTACTCTACAACTAAATACTCTTGTATTGAGTGTAATAACATCTTATATTATCGTATGGAAGGAGTAGAACACCCACTAACAAGTGTTTCCCTTCCCGAAAATTCCGAACGTGGTTACTACAGGTCCACCCACTAACCAGTTTCCTTTTTACCGACTCAACTCTAACTCGAGTCAGCCTACGCATTCAGATCTTATCCTGCTGACAAGTGTGAGATACAATAGGCTTATGGTATACTGGACACAGTTTGAGTCGCACTCATAACTGATCAGTCGACAAAGCCATCTAGCAAAACATGTTTACTCGTCAAAATACCAAAAGTAAAGTCTTTCCCAAGTGAAGGTATGTCCATATCCCCTTATCGCGCGATATTGTGTCAGCAACAAGTGAGCCGTCATCCCTTGTAGCTTGACATTCTCTTTCTCGCTCTTTGCTATGCGACTCAACTTGACTAACACTTTATTCGCATCAATTCGAATATCACATCTCCGAGTCGTGCATCTCCATATTTCTGAGTCATGCCTCACGAGTGGATCCAAAGAATATCTCTCCAAATTAGACGTGAAAATCGCATCTTAGTGATCCACCACTTACAGACAATGTTTGTCGAGCTCAAATCCGGTCGAACCATAACTCTAATACTGCAAACACGTCACGAGAGACCGTGGCCGAACGACACTAGCTAGTTTTGTCGTGGTTCTTAGGCAATCCACGACACCTATGTATGCTAGAGGCTCCATAGGCAGTGCATCACATCATCAAGTATATTTTATCCATTTCGTTGGGGATCATTTTTCTCCTGCTTTCCACAACGAAGAAAGAAAAATAGGCGATATGGGAGTGTAGTTGGGCCGGCTGATCAGAGGAAGACACACAAATGAACGTCTTGACGCATGTGCGTCGACGACGACCGGTCGGCCGCTCTCACCATCCCTGGTCGATGGATCAAATGCCCTGCCGGCTGCCGCCATGGTTTCCCCTGTGCGGCCGGACAGGCACGGTATTGTCTTGAATTCCCATACGGAGTCGTATGCCACATACGGCCAATTGCATGCAAGGGGGGCCAAGATAGTAGCTGTTGTGGGCATGCATTGTCATTCGTCAAGATCGACGGTGACACATGATGCATGAACCACCCACACATGACACAACGGTCCGTAATTAAATTAAAGTTGGGTGCACACAGTGCATTAGTACCAATTGCTACCTGAAGAATGGAGACGTCGGTGACGAGCTTGGCCACGAATTAACAGGCCGTTTGCACTAGTGGAAACAGAGCCATTTGTCCCGGGTCGTAAGGGCCAGTTGTCCCGGTTGTGCAACGGAGATGGGCTACCCGGGACAAATGGCCTCCCCCATTGGTCCCGGTTGTGCCAGGACCCAGGATGGTAAGGATGGCCCACGTGGCGAACCTGGGCCAGGGACGGCCAGGCAGTTCGTCCCTGTTCGTTTTAGGAACCGGGATGGATACCTTGTTTACAAAAAAAAAAATCCGCCCACTTTTCCTGCCGCGGCAGGTTTTTTTTTCGTTTCGTTTTTTTGGCTCCTGTCTCGCAATCCCCAACCGGCCTCCCCTTCCCCAACCGCGTCCAGGCCCATGTCTTTAATTAAGCCCACTGGCCACATTTTTGGTCAAAAGGGCCCACTGGCCCGCGTCTTTTATTATATTCGGTCAACGGTTCGTAGGGGTCGAAAGGGGCCACTGGCCAGCGGCCTAGTGGCTGGCTCGCCCGGTCCCTTAAATTAAGACCACATGGACGGTCAAAGGGCCCACTGCCGCCTCGTCTTCCCGCCCCCCTCCACTTCCCCACGCGCGCGTGGCCAGCTGCAACCGCCGCCCACGCCTCGGCTCCCCCCCCCCGCATTCATGGCCGCCTGCAACCGCCGCCACGTTCCGGCCGCCGGTTGGCATGCCAGCCTCCCCCGGGTCCTTTATAAAGGGCCCCGCCGCCCGTACAGCCCATCCATCCCGGCCGCGCCCCAGCCAAAGCAACCCTAGCCACCATGTCCCGCTGGTTCTCGAGCGGCAAGCGTCCCCGGAACGACCACGAGGCCGGGTCCTCGAGCGGCGCGCGCTCTGGAGTTCCGCCGCCGCCGGCGGAGGCCTTCGGCTTCGGCCCGGGAGGCATCCGCATCGGCGGGCAGCCGCACGTCCCCGCTCCGCCTCCGGCGTCACGCGCGCCGCCCCGCGGCGCGCCCAAGGGAAAGCGCTTCCGCCGGTACGTCCGGAAGGAGGAGGCCGAGTGGCACTGGGAACGCCGCACGCCGGTGTTCTGGCCGGACGTCCACCTTCCGGACGGCTGGCACCTGAACCCGCAGCGCATTCCCGTGCCGTCGGCCCCGTCCAGCAGAGAGGCCCTGGGCGAGGAGATCGACCGCCGGCGCCGTCTCCTGCCGGCCCGCCTCCTCAGGGACCGCGCGTACGCGCGGAGCTCCCCCTACTGGGCCACCTGGCTCCAGCAGGAGCACGAGCAGCGCCGCCGCTCCTACATCCCCACAGCCGAGGAGGTGAGCACCGAGGACTACCCCGAGCCACCGCCGGGGAGGGAGCCGGAGCTTTGGCTCCTGGTGGACGACGGCGACGCCCACGTCGATGAGGAAGACGACCCCGAGCTCCGGGACCACATGGAGGAGGCCTTAGAGGCCTCCCGCCGCTCCCTTGTCGAGGACGAGGTCAGGCGGTGGGAGGCGGTCCTGGCCGCCGCTGCCGCCGACGCCAACGCCATGCCGCCGCCCCCGCCCCCTTCGGCGCCTGCCCCTTGGTGGCAGGTAATGAACGCCGAGCTGGAGGCGTCCGAGGACCAGCCGCCGCCGCAGCCGCTGCCCCCCGGCCTGGAGTACGGCATGTCCTGGGCCTGGACCGGCGGCGTTTGGTCGCCGGAGGAGCTGCCGCCGCCGCCACCGCAGCCGGAGGAGCTGCCCCCGCCGCCGCCGCACGCGCCCCCGATGCCTCCGCAGCCACCGGCGGGCCCGCCCCAGCCGCCTGCCCACCTGTGGCAGCCACCCCCCTACCACTGCATCTCCTCCCACGAGGAGGAGTAGGCCGGCGCCGGTGCGCCCCCCCTAAGCTAAGCTACCCCCCCCCCCCCCAAGAAACAGCCGGCCGCCTGTGGCCGCGCCTCCGCCGCCCCCTATAATGTAAGCACGGCCGGCCGCCTGTGGCCGCACCGCCCCCCTATAATATATGTTTGTGTCCCTAGTCTAACGTGTCCCTAGCCCAACCTCGCCGGCGGTCCGCCGGCGGGATCTTTCTACTCGTTCCCGCCGCCGGCAGGGCTTCGCCATGCCATGTCCGCTGTCCTGGGTGTTCGCTCGGCCTGGAGAGAGGGTCGAGATATTTATACACCTGGGCCTCTAGTCCCGGCCCGTGCCACCAACCGGGACTAGACCCCCTTTGGTCCCGATTGGTACCACGGGCCGGGACCAAAAACTAATTTCGAATTTTGGTGGCACCCTGCGCGCCCAAAAATTTTTAGCGCCAAAATTTGAAAATGGTTAAGTTTGCACATTAACAACTTCTATATACTTTCGAATTTGACAAAAATTCCAACATGAAAAATGCTAGAATTTGCATAACTAATTTAAATCCATTTTTCGTTTAACTAAATAATTATTCTAACTATTGAAACTATTAATTATTTTACCATTTGTATATAATTTGAATATAAAAATGTTATAATTTTTGTTTTCTCTCGTGATCTTCCGAGTTAGTCTAGAGCATACAAGGCATCCCGGGTGATTTATATAAAGTTCGACAAAGCGAGTTGTACCTTATTGACACGGTGAATTTGAGATCTTCGTCTACAACAGAAAAACCATAGTTTTCCTTCGAAGGTTTACTCTGCGCATCCACACGTATTTTCCCTGTATCCCGTCCCCCGCTTGAAAACATAGTAACTTTCGTGTACGCGGCAAGCCGCAGCGGGAGCAGCAGACTTAAAGCAGAGACGGGCGGTCGGGCGGGGGAGACCGTGCCGTTGCTGTCGCGCTTTCCTCTCCTCTGCTCGTCCGCCGTCGCTCTCCCCTCCGCCTTCAACATTTGGGGTCTTTGTTGTTCAGTTAGACGTTTCTCCTCCAAAAATTTATCATATCTGTTAAAGAAGTACCGAAGCTCTATTTCTGTTTTAAGGATATATGTCAGGATGGTATCCCTGCTATCACTTCGAAGTGTGCCTGCAATATCTGCGCATAATATATGACACCCATAAGGCAAAGCCCATCTTTCTCTATCCTCGTACAATCTACTTAGCCACTCGTTATCCTTCAGATTGTACTTCTCCAAGACCTACTAAAATCATGGTGGTTAACTCCAATGAATAACAATAGAGGCCTGCCATAATCACTTGTTCTATACCGTGTGTCAACACATACTACATCTCCAAAGTAGTTATAATCCTGCAATATCTCTCAGGATGGTATCCGTACTATCAATTCGAAGTGTTCCTGCAATATCTGCCTACAGTTATCTCATACTCGGATATGGGTCATAGTTTTCAGCTTTTTACCGGTCAATACAAAATACTGATCAAACAGAACTATATGATCATGTATTCCACGCTTATTATTACACATCACCAACAAACGAAGGAGAGAGAAACAGAAAAGTGGGTGGGTGTGCCGCTGGTTGGAATAATAATGAAGTCATGCTGGTCATAGTTGTCAAGCACTCAATGCTTGCCAGCTTTTGACCGATCAATACAAATTATTGATCAAACTTGCACCTACTCCATTCATAATCACAGAATATGTATAAATATCATTTTGGCTAACAAAATCTCGTTCATAATACGTTATAAGAACTATGATCATGTATTCCACGTTTATTATTACACATCACCAACAACATCCCTGTCTAGTCTTCTGAATTTTCTTCGTGTCCCTTCCTTATGATCGCTTCGGCCGTAACCATGGAGAATCTTCATTATTTAACGGGATGGTGGGGTCAGCTTTCACTGTGAAGGGTGGAATTTCAACAAACTTATTATAATCTTCTGACATGTCTGTCATGTCCTCGATTCCCACGATGTTTCTTTTCCCTGAGAGAACTATGTGACGCTTCGGCTCATCGTATGATGAATTTGTTTCCTTATTTTTTCTTTTCTTCGGTCTGGAAGACATGTACTTCACATAGAAGACCTGAGCCACATCATTGGCTAGGACGAATGGTTCGTCATTATAACCAATATTGTTCAGATCCACTGTTGTCATTCCATAAAGCGGGTCTACCTTTACCCCTTCTCCATTCAGGTTGACCCATTTGCACTTGAACAAAGGGACCTTAAAAGCGGACACCACTGTTGTAACCATAGTATGTGTCATTTTTCCCATTCTCGTTTGTTGTATCAAAGCGGACACCACTTTTTTGGTTGGTGCTCTTCTTATCTTGGGAGCTCGTGTAAAATGTATTCCCATTTATCTCGTAATCTTGAAAACTCCCAATAGTCGAAGATGGTGACCCTGCCAACATGTACAACTGATCTTCAACAGTGGTGTCATTTATAAGATGTGTTTGCAACCAACTTCCGAAAGTCTCCATGTGTTCGCGTTTAATCCATGAGTCATCCTTCCCCGGGTTTGCAGACCGTACAATATTCTTGTGTTCCTCGAGATACGTAGCCATGAACATAGAATTTTGTAGAACTGTGTAGTGTCCTTTTGTCAAAGAATGCCCGTCCCTAGGTATCATTGTTTTCTTTCCCAGCGTTCCTTTTCCCCTCAGTCCCCCCTCATGCCGCGATTCAGGAACACCAATTGTCTTAAGGTCAGGAATAAAGTCAACACAGAACTCAATGACCTCCTCTGTTCCATAGCCCTTCGAGATGCTTCCTTCTGGCCTAGCACGGTTATGAACATATTTCTTCAAGACTCCCATGAACCTCTCAAAGGGGAACATATTGTGTAGAAATACCGGACCAAGAATATGAATCTCTTCACATAGGTGAACCAGGAGATGAGTCATAATGTTGAAGAAGGATGGTGGGAACACCAACTCAAAACTAACAAGACACTGGACCACATCCCTCTGTAATCTTGTCAGACTTTCTGGATCGATTACCTTCTGAGATATTGCGTTCATGAATGCACATAGCTTCACAATGGGTACTCGAACATTTTCCGGTAGAAGCCCCCTCAATGCAATCGGAAGCAACTGCGTCATAATCACGTGGCAGTCATAAGACTTCAGGTTTAGGAATTTTTTCTCTGCCATGTTTATTATCCCCTTTATATTCGACGAGAAGCCAGACGGAACCTTGATACTGTAAAGGACTTCAAAGAATATTCCCTTCTCTGCCTTAGTAAGAGCGTAGCTGCTTAAGTAATGGCGCATATCTGTGTGCTTGTTGCTTGGGTCTTTCATACGTTGCTGGTCCTCCCGTGCATCTGGCGTATCTTTGGACTTCCCATACACGCCCAGGAAGCATAGCAGATTGACACAAAGATTCTTTGTCACGTGCATCATGTCGATCGAAGACCGGACCTCTAAAACTTTCCAATAGGGTAGCTACCAAAATATAGATTTCTTCTTCCACATGGGTGCGCGCTTATCAGAGCCATACGGAACTGGTTGGCTGCCAGCAGCCTTACTTCTAGGTCCTTGACCATATCAAATATATCATTACCACTACGCAGCTCAGGCTTCTTCCGGTTATCTGCATCACCTCTGAAATGCTTCCCTCCTTTCATTCTTACGGGATGCTTGATCGGAAGAAATCTACGATGCCCCAGGTATACAACCTTTTTACATTTATCCAAAAAAACACTGTCAGTATTATCTAAACAGTGTGTGCATGCATTGTATCACTTGTTTGTATGTCCGGAAATGTTACTAAGAGCAGGCCAATCATTAATGGTTACGAAAAGCAACGCCCGTAGGTCAAATGGCTTTTGTTCGTTCTCATCCCACACAGTACACCTGGTTTGCCCCACAATTGTAAGAGTTCTTCCACTAATGGCCTTAGATACACATCAATGTCGTTGCCAGGCTGCCTCGGGCCTTGGATGAGAACTGGCATCATAATGAACTTGCGCTTCATGCACAACCAAGGAGAAAGGTTGTACATACATAGAGTTACAGGCCAAGTGATATGACCGGAGCTCTGCTCCCCAAAAGGATTAAAGCCATCTGTACTTAGACCAAACCATAAGTTTCTCGCCTCTCCTGCAAAGTCTGGGAAGTCTCTCTCGATCTTTCTCCACTGCGATCCATCGGCGGGGTGCCTTAACTTTCCGTCTTTCTTACGGTCTTCTTTGTGCCATCGCAACAACCTAGCATGCTCTTTGTTTCTAAACAGACGTTTCAGCCGTGGTATTATAGGAGTATACCACATCACCTTAGCAGGAACCCTCTTACGCGGGGGCTCGCCATCAACATCACCAGGGTCATCTGCTCTGATCTTATACCGAAGTGTAGTGCATATCGGACATTCATCCAAATTCTCGTACTTCTCACCGCGGAAGAGGATGCAATCATTAATGCATGCATGTATCTTCTGCACATCTAATGCTAGAGGACAGAGAGCTTTCTTTTCTTCGTACGTACTCTCAGGCAATTCGTTATCCTTTGGAAGTTTTGGCTTCATTAGTTGAAGTAAACTCTCAAAATGCCTTGTCAGTCACACCGTTCTGTGCCTTCCATTTCAGCAACTCCAGTGTGGTATCGAGCTTTGTGCTACCATCTTCGCAATTTGGGTACAACAATTTTTTGTGATCCTGTAACATGTTGTCCAGCTTCAACCTCTCCAATTTGTTTTCACAGTCTTCCCTTGCATCAGCAATAACTCGGCCAAGATCATCATCGGGCTCTTTTGATGCCTGTTCTTGATCACCTCCTTCTTCTCCATTCTCTTCCATTGCAGTATCGTCGTATTCAGGGAACAAAGGATCTACTTCTTCTTCTTCATCGTCTTCCATCACAACCCCTCTTTCTCCATGCTTCGTGTAGCAATTATAGCTGGGCATGAAACCTCTCCGAAGTAGATGGCCGTGAATGATTCTTTCGGAAGAGTGCTCTCTGACGTTCCGACAATCAACACATGGGCAACACATGAAGCCATTATCATTGTTCGCCTGAGCTACAGCAAGAAATGCATTCAGGCCTGCCATATACTCGGAAGTGCGTCGTTCACCATACATCCATCGCTGCCGTGCATCCAGCCGCATCGTATAATTAAGTTTATCAAAATACATTACAATAACATATTAATACGACAAATACTACTTTTTTATGTATCAGTTACAGATAAATAAGATAAGTTTGTTAACCTCGGTCGAAGATACCATTTTCAGTGAGCTTATGTGCGGCTTGGGAATTTCGTCGAACACCTCGTGTGCATAGTAAAATAAAACACACTAACACCACACTCTCTCACACCTCCAAGTAAAAAAAAGATGGAAGGGGGGAGGGGCTGGGGCAGTATACATAGGGGAAGGGGGGCATTGGTCCCGGTTCGTGGACTGAACCGGGACAACTGTTCATGCGCGTGCCACGTGGCATGTGGCTAGGCGTTGGTCCCGGTCCGTGGCACGAGCCGGGACCGATATGTCCCCCACAAACCGGGACCAATGCCCCCAGGCGATTCCTGTTGCCCCGGGCGCACGAACCGGGACCAAAGCATGGCATTTGTGCTGAAATTCGCATGGGCTAGCAGGCCCATTAGGCAATTTCCATTTAATCCCTAAGGCCCATGCTGCCATAGCAAATGGTGGGAGTTTAGTCCCACATTGCTAGTTGGGAGAGTTTTGCACCAGTTTATAAGGTGAGCTCTCTCCCCACTAGTGTGAGTTGGTATGAAGAGAGAGGAGTAGTGGAGGTGTTCCACACGCGCGCTCCTCCTCCTCCGCCGCCCGCCTCGCCACGCCTCGTCACGACACGTCACGACGCGCCGCGGGTTGCGGGAATGAGCCGAGCCGATGCCTTTATTTTGGCAGTTGGAAACGGAGTCAACAGACACGCCAATAATATGAGACGTCATATTGATTGCTGTCTATTGCGTCACATTTATTTTGGTAACAGCCGCGCGCAGTAAAACGCCGCATTGATCACGTGTTAACCGCGCGCAGTAAAACGGCGCATTGATTACGTGGTAACGGCTGTAGTAAACGCCAAATTGATTTGTGAGCTGACCGTTCTCCTACCTTGCCTATATATTGAGGTCGCAGGGGGCGGACACACACACACAACTCATACGCTCTGTACCCACTGTCGTTCCTCTCTCTGTTGCTGCCTCCGGTGATCCCATCCCGTCTACCGCGTACACGGCCGACGGGAGAGCAGGCCTCCGAAACCCCGCCTCTCCAGATCCTGTACGGGAGAGGGGCGATTAGGTTTTTGGGGAGCGTCTCCTACGCGACTGCTCGCTGCCGTACTTCTACTTCGACTACTACCTCATCATCAACATGGCCTCCGAAGCCGAACGAGCTGCTGCTGCCGCCGCTGCTGCCACCGAGGCCGCTGCTGCTGCTGAGGCCGCCAACGCTGCTGCTGCCGCCGCGGCCGCCGCCTCTGCTACGACTACTGCCAATTGGCCAACTGCAGGGTATAACACGTTTATCCCTGCCCTTGTTATTTCCATGTGTGCGATACTAGTAGTTTGCGTAGATGTGTCTACTGTCAACCTAGTATGCATGAATATGGTTAATTATCAGTATGCTTACGTCATGATCGTGGTTTATACTTGGATTAATTTAATCTGTAAATTGCCTAAATTCCTAACAATCCAAAAACCTAATATATGTAGGCAATTTTCGATTCATGGTTTTGCTACTGCACTGAAACCGGACCCGTTTACGGGGACGTACTTTAAGCGTTGGCAGACCAAAACATTCTTATGGCTCACGGCTATGAACGTGTTCTGGGTCGTCGGTGTCACTCCCACGGAAACGATTACTCCTGATCAGGAGAAGGCGTTTAGGGATGCCACCGTCGTCTTTGTTGGATGCGTTCTAAGCGTGATTGGAGAGAAGTTTGTTGACGCATATTTACATGTGCGGGTTGCCAAGGACTTGTGGGAGGCGCTCGAATCCAAATTCGGCGCAACCGATGCTGGCAGCGATATGTACAGTATAGAGCAGTTCCATGACTACAGAATGGTCGAAAACCATTCTGTTTTGGAGCAGGCTCATGAGATACAGTGCATCGCTAAGGAGCTTGAAATTCTCAAGTGCGTGTTACCGGGCAAGTATGTCGCGGGATGCATAATCGCCAAGCTGCCTAATTCCTGGAGGAGCTTTGCCACTACTCTGAAACATCAGAGGCGTGAATTCTCAGTAGAGGATGTCATCGGCCATCTGAGTGTTGAGCAGAATTCGAGGGCAAAGGACTCGCATGGAAAAGGGAATGAAGGGACTTCTGCGGCCAATATGGTACAGAAGAACTACAACTCCCACAAGAACAAGGCGAGGACTGGTGTCCAGCAGAATACCGACTTCAAGAAGAAGGCTAAGAAGACCTTCAAGAAGGATAAGAAGAAAGATGGCTGCTTCACTTGTGGTTCACTGGAACACTGGGCTGGGAAGTGCCCAAAGAAGTATGTGAAGCCAGGACAGGATTCCAAGGCTGTCAACATGATCGTGAGCAACAATGAGAATGGGGCATCTGGGTATGGTAATTTGTTTACTGTATTTTCAGTTTGTCAGTCTACTGATTGGTGGATTGACACAGGTGCAAACATTCATGTGTGTGCTGACATCTCATTGTTTTCTTCTTATCAGGTCACAAGGAACGGGTCCGTATTGATGGGGAACGGCGCAAGTGCTTCTGTACTTGGTGTTGGCACGGTCGATCGGAAGTTTACTTCGGGAAGGATCGTGCAGCTCAAGAACGTGCAGCATGTCCCCGCCATCAAGAAGAATCTCGTTAGTGGCTCCCTTCTATGTAGAGAAGGATTTAAGTTGGTTTTCGAGTCCAATAAAGTAGTTGTAACGAAATATGGACTGTTTGTTGGAAAAGGGTATGAGTGCGGAGGTCTGTTCCGCTTTTCCCTCGCTGATTTTTGTAATAAAGTCGTGAACAATATTCATTCGAGTGTTAATGAAACAGAAGTTTGGCATTCACGTCTTTGTCACGTTGGTTTCTGTTGCATGACGCGGTTAGCAAAACTAAATTTAATTCCAAGTTTCACTTTAGCCAAAGGTTCTAAGTGCCATTCGTGTGTACAAGCAAAGCAACCTCGCAAGCCCCACAAGGCTGTGGAGGAGAGACACTTGGCGCCATTAGAACTCATACATTCTGATCTCTGTGAGATGAATGGTGTGTTGACTAAAGGTGGAAAGAGATACTTCATGACGTTAATAGATGATTCCACTAGGTTTTGCTATGTATATCTGTTAAACACTAAAGACGAGGCTCTACACTACTTTAAAATCTATAAGGCAGAAGTTGAGAATCAACTTGAAAAGAAAATTAAACGAATCCGGTCAGATCGTGGTGGAGAGTATTTCTCTAATGAGTTTGACTCTTTCTGTGCGGAACATGGCATTATTCACGAGAGGACGCCTCCCTATTCACCTCAGTCAAATGGGGTTGCCGAAAGGAAAAACCGTACTCTAACAGATTTGGTTAACGCCATGTTAGATACATCGGGTTTATCCAAGGCATGGTGGGGGGAGGCTATATTGACATCATGTCATGTCCTGAATAAAGTTCCGACGAAAGACAATGAGGTCACTCCCTATGAGCAATGGGAGAAGAGAAAAACAACACTCTCGTACTTACGTACTTGGGGTTGTTTGGCAAAAGTCAATGTGCCGATCCCCAAAAAGCGTAAACTTGGACCAAAGACCGTGGATTGCGTTAATTTGGGATACGCTAAGAATAGCGTTGGCTATAGATTTCTAGTAGTGAAATCTGAGGTACCTGACGTGAAGGTCGGTACGATTTTGGAGTCTAAAGATGCTCCATTCTTTGAGGATATTTTTCCTATGAGAGATATGCAAAGCACTTCTAGACAGGAATCAGAGGAGACTCCTGAACCTGCCATTCCTATGGAATATTATGAACAAACACATGATGAGAATCCTGAGAAGGATGACGAGGAAACCCTTGGTAGGGGCAAGAGACAGAGGACTGCAAAGTCCTTTGGTGATGATTTCCTTGTGTACCTTGTGGATGATACTCCCACTTCTATTTCAGAAGCTTATGCATCTCCAGATGCTGACTACTGGAGAGAAGCGGTCCGTAGCGAGATGGATTCCATCATGGCTAATGGAACGTGGGAGATCACTGAACGTCCTTATGGCTGTAAACCATTAGGATGTAAGTGGGTGTTCAAAAAGAAGCTTAGGCCTGATGGTACGATTGAAAAGTACAAGGCTAGACTTGTGGCCAAGGGTTATTCCCAGAAAGAAGATGAAGATTTCTTTTACACTTATTCACCTGTGGCCAGACTGACCACCATTCGAGTATTACTCTCGTTGGCGGCCTCGCATGGTCTTCTCGTCCATCAGATGGATGTTAAGACGGCTTTCCTAAATGGAGAGTTAGACGAGGAAATCTATATGCAACAGCCAGATGGCTTTGTGTTAGATGGTCAAGAAGGAAAGGTGTGTAAATTACTGAAATCTTTATATGGGCTGAAACAAGCACCTAAGCAATGGCATGAGAAGTTCAATACAACTTTAACATATGTTGGCTTTGTTGTTAATGAAGCTGACAAATGTGTATACTATCGCCATGGTGGGGGCGAAGGAGTTATTTTGTGTTTGTATGTTGATGACATACTGATATTTGGGACCAACCTCAAAGTAATCAATGAGGTTAAGTCATTTCTATCCCAGAACTTTGAGATGAAAGATCTTGGTGTGGCTGATGTTATCTTGAACATCAAGCTATTGAGAAACAATGAGGGTGGGATTACACTTCTGCAATCCCATTATGTTGAGAAGGTTTTGAGTCGTTTTGGATATTCGGACTGCAAAACTTCTCCAACGCCATATGATCCTAGTGTGCGGATTCGAAAGTTCGAAGGCACGGCTAAGGATCAACTGAGGTATTCTCAAGTAATTGGTTCACTCATGTATCTAGCGAGCGCTACGAGGCCTGACATCATGTTTGCTGTGTGCAAACTAAGCCGGTTTGTTTCCAATCCGGGTGATGTGCATTGGCATGCTGTAGAAAGAATTATGCGCTATCTGAAAGGTACCGTGAACCATGGACTTCACTACAGTGGATATCCTTCGGTACTTGAAGGGTATTATGATGTGAATTGGATCTCTGATGCTGATGAGATGAAAGCCACAACGGGGTATGTGTTTACCCTTGGAGGTGGTGCTGTTTCCTGGAAGTCTTGCAAGCAAACGATCTTAACGAGATCGACAATGGAAGCAGAATTGACAGCATTAGACACGTCTAGTGTCAAAGCAGGATGGCTTCGAGATCTTTTGATGGACTTGCCTGTGGTTGAAAAGCCAGTACCGGCTATCCTTATGAACTGTGACAATCAAACAATGATTGTCAAGGTGAAGAGTTCAAAGGACAATGCACAGTCCACAAAGCACATAAAAATGAGATTAAAAGCTGTCAGACATTTAAGAAACTCCGGAGTGATAGCGGTGGATTATATCCAGTCGGCTAAAAATCTGGCAGATCCCTTTACTAAAGGGCTATCACGTGTTGTGATAGAAAGTGCATCGAGGGAGATGGGTATGAGACCCACATGAGTTGCCATGGCAGTAACCCAACCTATGTGATCGGAGATCCCGTGAAGTGGGACCTGGGAAAACAAGCTAGTGGTTAACTGAGGAGAGTAATTTTTACTAACCCACTCCACTGGAGATGCAGTACTCTCAAAAACTGTATGGCAGGTTGACTTTTGTCTTAATGTGTTCCAAGGCTTGTATAAGCAAGATGCTATCCTACAGAGCGATCTTTGGAGGAACACACCTATATGATCCTGACTGCTGGTCACAGTCTATGAGATTGGGTGATCTCTAATAAGTTCATGAATAGGCCAGGAGTATGACTAATATGCTCCACCCGAGGGGTCAGCCTTCGGCAGCCTAGTACTGGCAAGACATTTAGTGAAACTATTTTACGCCAAACTGACAATTCAAGGCATAATCCATTGTTCAGTTGTGATGTAGTGTAGCTACTTGTTCTAGGTGGATGTTCAACCTTAACGGGTCTCCACTGAAAATGCCGGTATATAAAAACAGTGAATGGAACAGAGGACAACACATGGGTCTTCGGGATCTGGTGGGGGATTGCTGAAATTCGCATGGGCTAGCAGGCCCATTAGGCAATTTCCATTTAATCCCTAAGGCCCATGCTGCCATAGCAAATGGTGGGAGTTTAGTCCCACATTGCTAGTTGGGAGAGTTTTGCACCAGTTTATAAGGTGAGCTCTCTCCCCACTAGTGTGAGTTGGTATGAAGAGAGAGGAGTAGTGGAGGTGTTCCACACGCGCGCTCCTCCTCCTCCGCCGCCCGCCTCGTCACGACACGTCACGACGCGCCGCGCCGCGGGTTGCGGGAATGAGCCGAGCCGATGCCTTTATTTTGGCAGTTGGAAACGGAGTCAACAGACACGCCAATAATATGAGACGTCATATTGATTGCTGTCTATTGCGTCACATTTATTTTGGTAACAGCCGCGCGCAGTAAAACGCCGCATTGATCACGTGTTAACCGCGCGCAGTAAAACGGCGCATTGATTACGTGGTAACGGCTGTAGTAAACGCCAAATTGATTTGTGAGCTGACCGTTCTCCTACCTTGCCTATATATTGAGGTCGCAGGGGGCGGACACACACACAACTCATACGCTCTGTACCCACTGTCGCTCCTCTCTCTGTTGCTGCCTCCGGTGATCCCATCCCGTCTACCGCGTACACGGCCGACGGGAGAGCAGGCCTCCGAAACCCCGCCTCTCCACATCCTGTACGGGAGAGGGGCGATTAGGTTTTTGGGGAGCGTCTCCTACGCGACTGCTCGCTGCCGTACGTCTACTTCGACTACTACCTCATCATCAACATGGCCTCCGAAGCCGAACGAGCTGCTGCTGCCACCGCTGCTGCCACCGAGGCCGCTGCTGCTGCTGAGGCCGCCAACGCTGCTGCTGCCGCCGCGGCCGCCGCCTCTGCTACGACTACTGCCAATTGGCCAACTGCAGGGTATAACACGTTTATCCCTGTCCTTGTTATTTCCATGTGTGCGATACTAGTAGTTTGCGTAGATGTGTCTACTGTCAACCTAGTATGCATGAATATGGTTAATTATCAGTATGCTTACGTCATGATCGTTGTTTATACTTGCATTAATTTAATCTGTAAATTGCCTAAATTCCTAACAATTTGTCCCGGATTCGGTTGCAACCGGGACAGCTGTCCCCTGGCCACCTGGACGAGAGGGGTTGTTTCCACTAGTGTTGCAAGCCGTTGCTGTCGTGAAAGACTGCCGATGCATGGTTTATTGTTGCTGGTTCCTGTTTACCCGGCCGGCCAGTCAAAGACGTGGCATGCAGCCTCTAGGCAGAAAACAGCCGTAGATCACTCGGCGCTGTCCGGCCCTGAATCATCCCACGTACCGATCATTCACACACACACACAAAAAATGAAAACGAGGCGAATGCACAAACATTCCTCTCAATGAAATTATACATCCGCTTTCTCCAAAGGAACAAAAAAAATAATACACATTCCATCGCGTTTACAAAACCAGACCGCGCTGAGAGGTTAAACCTATGATCGTGAACATTGTTTAAAAATGCACGGACACATGCTCTAACCGTAGTCATAAACTAGAGCGAGCCAGGACAGGCACGTGCAGTCATCGATCAAGCCTCCCGGTCGGGAGTACTTATATGTGTCTGAGTATACGTTCGTCAAAGACACCAGTTGATACCATTCACAAGATAGACATTTCTGGAATGTCAGTAGTCGGTCAGTGGGACTAGGAAGCATCGGGACAGAGGGTTTAACCTGGTATAACATTCTGCCAACTTTGGCTCACTGATCGACTACTCATATCACAGCTTCGTCGTCCTCTCGTTTTGGCGTGGACGGCCGCGTGCCGGGACGTGCCGCGTTGCTGCACCATTCAACAAACGGAATCATGGGTAGCCAGACTTTGTTGCAGTGTGACCTTATTTTTCTCGCTTCGTGATATGCGCCTAAACTCGGCTAACATTTTATTTGTATTGATTTGAACACATCACATGTCTGCATCGTGCATGGCCATGCTTTTACGAGCGGATCGAGACAATATCTCTCCAAGCCGGCAAAAAAAATAGCGTCTTAGTGATCCACCTCATACAACTCGGTTCACAAATTACCGAAGTGTCGCCTTTATGACAATGTTTGGCGAGTTCGATTCCAACTATCACATATTGTCAAAAGGATATAGCAGTAGTGGACATCGCACATCCGCCATCAAGACGAGCACACGCTGTGCATGAACCAGCCAGACATGACACATCCATCGTTCCGTAACTATATTAAAGCTTGGTGTCACTGTTACCAATTTCCACCAGAAGAATGGAGACGCCGGAGATGAGCATGGCCATGGATTAACTGGCCAATGACTGGGGTCATTTGCAAGCTATTGATGTCGTGAAAGACTATCGATGCATGGAGTGCGGATTTTCTGCTCCTTGTTGGTCCCCCAGCCGTCGGTTTGTTAGCAATTCGAAAAAGCCTAGCAATCTACAAACACGGATTTATTTGCATTTTCACCTCCCATCAACTTAGAAATCGACCCGCGCTCCAAGAGAGGACAAGCACTCCTCAAGCCTCGAGTCCTCGACCGGTCGACACCCTCATTCCAAACCCTAACATCCCGAGCCGCCCATCCTCCTTCATCTCTCGTGCCTCCGCTACTGCCCCTTATCCTAATCCCTCTCCACCGCGCGGACAGGCAATGGAGGGGCGCCCCGCCCCCTCTCTCCCAAGTCCCTAACCCCTCCTCTAGACGGCGCCGATCAAGTTCCCGGCGTCCCCAGCGCCTCCGTCCGACCGGGTGTGGCCGCGCTGGGAAGCCAACCAACGGAGATGCCCTGCTGATTGAGAGCCCCCAAAGGGCGACGAAGGAGAAGGCCTTGAGCTCGGCGGGCAATGGCAGAGGAGCCCGCGCATGGCCTCATAGCGCATCAACACTTAGTGGCGGCATGCCCAGTAAAACACACTATGCAAGATACAACTCTACCTTAACAAAAATCGCCATATCATAATTTGTTGAAGGGAAATAATGATGTTTACCCCATAGCAGTTCATTCATCAGCATCTAGGCCAGAACATATATCGATAAGTAAGATAGCGCAACTAATATAGCAGACCGAATAGCTATGATAGACACAAACTTAGTAGAGAACGGTGGTCGCAGCAATGCGAGGCAGAGATGATGAGGGAGATGATGAAGCGGAGGGGGTGTCGGCGACGAATTTGTCTGGGAGGCGAACATGCGTTGACGTGGGGGAGAGGCGACTTGGCGAGAGGTGTGTGATTTGGGTACCAATTTAAATAGAAGTGAAAACAATATTAGCTTAGTAGTGTCGCGGCTTTCACGGCCCACACCACTAGTACTCTTCTAATGTTAATTGGTTATATTTTTTGGATGTTAATAAAATAGTTGGATACTCACATCACCTATATACCTCTTTGAAATATTAACTCTGTGATTTGTAGGCTCTGCGTCTCGCGAACCCGACCCTTTGACGGGCTTCGAAATGGTTTGACCAATGAAATTTTCTATTTTTTGCGCACAATATCGATATAAATATTTCATGACTCCATGCATTTCATGTAAATTTTGCAGGTACATTGCAAATCCAGCCCAATTTCGCAGGTGCATGGAAAATCCAGCCCAATTTCTCACAGACATTTGTAAGATACTACATGTAAATTAAGTTATTTGCATGCGTGGTGAAATTAATAATAAGAACCCAAATTTAGATACAACAAGATGCCTCACAACACTATATAGAGGCGTCTTCACTATTCGTGCCATCATCATTGACAACCTTTGATGATCCAACCCTAGTTCTTACCGTTGCTTATGACATGCGCTTGTTTACTAGGTTTAAAGTTATCATCTATTCTCGATGACATCATTGACAACCTTCCTTGATCGACAACTCTTACCTTTGAACAAAAAGCCATGGAGCATAAAAAATCATTACTAAAGCTCACAGTAAAAGAAGAGTTTCAGGGACCATATCCAACTGGCCAATGCAAAAAAAAAAATGCATTTTCTTTAGGACAAAGACGAAAGTAGAAGCAACAAGGAATAAGTACCAAATCATCACCATGCGAACAATAGAAGGAACATACATACATCGATATAACGGTATGGAAACAAATCTTCTGCAAATCAGAGGATCTAAGAAGAATTGAAATATAGAGGTTATTGGGAAATGGCAATTCTGGCCAAACCAAGTGGAATCGGCACCTATGAAGACGAAGGTTGTGACTACAATCAATAAATCGTGCATATCTTGCAAGGTTCTTTATTCCCCCAATGCATACCCCTAGTCATCCATAACAAACAAAATAAAAAATTCAATTACATACGTGAGAGTGACACTAATCCACTCCCTTACTTAGCGAAGGTGCCATCGGAGATTGAGATGAGATCATGCATCAAAATGGATCATGAGAGAGACACACACAAAAATACGCGGCGTGGGATACAAGATGAAAAGTGTATTAAAATACCAGCTTAAAATTATTCGGAAATACATTCTCACCTTTAGTATCGCGACTATTGTACATGGGATTTAATTTTGTATTTGTGTTTAATTTAGTCAATAAAATCCTGGGTTGTTAAAATTAACACTTTTTACTTCCCATTTATCCACTTTGGTCCGAGTCTACTTTTTTATCACTAACATCGTATAGGCAATTTGGATTTATAACAAGGGCAGCTTAGGATTTTGTTTCTCTGGTGCATGCTGGCTTTGTTACTTTGTAAATCTTCCTATAATTTTTTAACAGAGATGCATACTAAGCTTGAATTTTTGTACTCCCTCTGTCTCGGATTAGTTGTCTTCGATTTATCAGAACATGGATGTATCAATACAGTAAAATAGGTCTAGATATATTCATATTTTGAAAAATCCACGACAATTAATATGTTAAGTTATTGGGAAGTTCTCCTGTTAATTGTCTAAACCGTAATATGCACATTCTGGGCAGCACCCTATTATAATATATGGCTTTGTTCCGTACATTTTTATTTAACAAGTCTTATGTTGATATTGACAACAGATAAAGTTTAATTTTTTTCATTCGGAACTTAAAAATCTTATGTATTTATTTTTATCAAGACGCATTTTCAGAAAAGTCGTATTTCATTTGTCCTAATACATATATTGCAAATATATATGCTTCAATCTGCACCCATGTCCAAAGGGTCAATTCTATGTGCCGATGAAGTAATCTAGGAAACATACTGCATACAAGTGACTATGGGCCACTTTCCTACACATCTTAAGGGGATAAAAGAAATATCGATGACTTCAAAGATGTTCTGCAAATGAGTTCTTTAGAACCTGTCTAATTGTGCATACGAGTTGATTGACGAAGCCTTAAACATGAGTAAACCTTATGTTGACTACTATTGTAATGCATGTTACTTCTTACGCAAAATCAAGTTTGCACAATTACAAATTCTAAAGCTTCCAATCCTAGGGTGTCTATGAGTTTCGACAACGACATGCGCATCCTGGTACTACAATATGAACCTAGAAATAAATACTCCCTCTGTCCTATATTTAGTGTCACGAAAATAAATGTATCTTGACATATTTTAGTTATAGGTACATCTATTTTAGCAGCAATTAATATGACATATTTTAGTTATAGGTACGTCAACTGAGAACCCATATTTTCAATCCAGCGCACCAAATCATTGTCATAGAACATATGTAAGCACATGTTTATATAAACGTTTGTCCCATTTTCTCATTGATTCTTACAAAATGTTTATTCATTGTAACTCTACAAAGTTGTCCCTTATATTTGTCTTGCATCATGTATCACTTCAATGCTATATCGGAATATTAAAAGACAATACCCAAAAAAAAACGAAAGGAGATTTAAAATCCGTACCACAACAAGAATCATCATCAATGGTACACACGTGTACACACGAATATGCTGAGCATTTGGATGTCGTAGAAGCCCCAGGATAAGCATAATCTCAGCAAAGAACAACCTCTTGGCAGGTTGCGCAACAGTCTGCTCCTCCAGAGGAAGGGCTGTAAAATTAACGTGGCCATATGTGGTCCAACATGACTCAGAGAAGCAATTTGATAGCAGAGTCGTGGCCAACTTAAACTTGCTCTGGAACAACATATTTTCACGATAAGTAAATTAGATAACACAAATGCAAGATTTGAGATTACAAGAATTCAGTATGTTTTTGCGCACCATCGTCTTGTTTTTATTGTAGTGCGCTAGAGCGAGTTCAGCAAAGTCTTTTGCTTGTTTGCAAGGCTGGCGACCAGGGAACTGTGGAGTTCAGCAAAATGTTTTGCTTGTCGCGCAACCTTAGGGTGTGGGCCCCTTATGCCCTTCTTCGTCTCCTCATTGGTCTTCTGGATGCTTCCAGGGAAAATAGGATTTTTGGGCTTCAAACTTTCCAATTCCGAGAATATTTTCAGAACAACTTTTCTGAAACTAAAAACAGCAAAAAACAGGGAACTGGCTCTGTGACATATTGTCAATAGGTTAGTCCGGAAAATCGATAAAAATGACATAAAGAAGGGAGAAAACATGTAGCAATTGGCATAATATCATCATGGAGCATCAGAAATTAGGGATACGTTTATGACGTATCAAGCATCCCCAAGCTTAGTTCCTACTCGTCCTTGAGTAGGTAAACGATAAAACAATAATTTTTGAGGTGACATGCTACTAACATAAACTTGATCAATCTAATGTAAAAGCATATGCATGTTGAGATCATAACTTTAAACACATGCATGATAAATAAAACTTTAATAATAAAGCATAGCAATTACTTTGCATCACGAAGAGTAACTCAAATAAAGGATCATTAATAATAATGCAAAGAAAGGTAAACGTTTGATTCGGGTATAGTGAAAGCATGGCAAAGTGATATTTCGATAGACCTTAAGAGTGGGGCAAAACATAAATGCCAGGACACTTTCAAAGTTCAATAGGAAGACTAGAACAAATAATTTAAGAACAAATGATATCACATCATGAAGTAATTATTGACGTTTATGGAAAAAATGCACATAGAACTCAGAATGGCAAAACTGCTCTCTCAACTGTGCATAAAGTTACAAGATGGAGACTCAACATAAAAGTAAAAGAAAGGCCCTTCACACAAGGAAGCAGGGATCACTCATGTGCTAG
Source organism: Alopecurus myosuroides (assembly GCA_028641055.1). Lineage (NCBI taxonomy): Eukaryota > Viridiplantae > Streptophyta > Magnoliopsida > Poales > Poaceae > Alopecurus > Alopecurus myosuroides. The sequence goes on from CM054060.1 coordinate 52,145,280, forward strand.
AGCTTTTTATTTTATTAAACATAGGTATTAAAAGTTTGACATTTGTGGAGGAATGTCTATATTTTAGGAGGGGTGTAAGCTAGTGTCAACAAATGGTAAACAGACAATATAGTGCGTCACACGCCAACTCGATTCACAAGAGCGGCTCCCATGGTGAAGGACGCATCGGGTGTAGAAAGTTATCCCTCTTTCTCTTTTTTTACACAATTATGCTTTGACTGATATGATCAGGGGCAAAAATAGTGAAGAGAATTTGTTTGTATTAATTTGGGGCTGGGCGCCCCGTTGCCAGCTCTTCTATCATTTTGATAAGCGGATGAAGCCACTAATCCAGGGTATGAAATCGAATCAACAAGTGAGATAAAGATTCTCTATTGACGTCCTGATGAGCAAAAACAAGAACATAAAACATGAATAATTTTGAAGGTTTTAAAAGTAACACATGAGCAGTTTACTTGGAATGGCAGTTAAATATCACATGTAAGTAGGTATGGTGTACACAATGGGAAAAACTTTGGTTTAACGGAATTTGGATGCACGAGTAGAGCTCATACTCAGTACAGGTGGAGGCTAGAAAAAGACTGGGAGCGACAAATCAAGAGAGCATAAGAGCCATAATCATGCATAGAGACATAAGCATCATTAATTAAAACATAAACAGTATCACAAGTTCCAAAAATAAGTGATCATGGAGGCTATTCGTGACTGGTTTGTATTCATAAACATGGTGTGAGCATGCGCCAAGTCAACCAAATAAATCATTCGAAAGAGAATACCATTTATTGATGCTTTACTATGACAAGAACAACTCATGAATCTTTCAATACATATTAAACACTCTCAGCTATTTCAGGCTATTCATGCTACTCAATAACCACAAGTATTTATAAAACTAAAATAACATTTAGCATGGCATTAACAATTTCTAGCCACAGTCTATCCAAGCTTCTACTAGTACCGTTATAAATTCTACTTCAAGCAGTAGTTTTCTTTCTCCCAACAAGCACCATACAAAACATTCTTTAACAAAAATACTCTTTATGATACATCAAGAAAACATTAGAGTACTCAAATAACACTACTAAACTAACAACTCTGATAAGAGATGCATGCAAAACATGATCTAAATAAATGTAGCAGCTAGACAAAGATTAAGAATATAATGTATTCTCATGAAAAGCGGAGCGTGTCACTCTCCAATAAAAGAATGCTGGGGTCCAACCAAGATTATTATGAAAGTAAAACAAACAGAAAACAAAAATAAAAGACGCTCCAAGTAAAGCACATAATATGCGACCAAATAAAAATATAGTTTCACTAGAAGTGACCTGATAATTTGTTGATGAAGAAGGGGATGCCTTGGGCATCCCCAAGCTTAGAAGCTTGAGTATTCTTGGAATTTGCTAGGATGTACCACCGGGGCATCCCCAAGCTTAAAATTTTCACTCTTCTTGATCACATCATATCATCCTCTTCTCTTGACCCTTGAAAAAAATCCTTCACATCAAAATTCTCACAATCTTCATTAGCAACGTTAGTGCAATCGCAATAATAAACTCACATGGTTCAGTTTCAACACAAGACTAGCAATCAAAAACACATTAGATACTGTCACAACTTATTTTAAAACTCTTTTTCTAAAAAGAACACTAAAATAAATAGATTAAGATGCAAATGCAATAATTGGCAGAAATCTGTAAAAACAGAACAGCAGACAGAGATCGATTTTTTTCAAAAAATTTATTTTGCTCAAATAAAAAAGTGGTCAAAAAAGAAAAGTTGTGTATATAACTCAGGATTAAGCACAAACAATCTCAGGTCATTTTCAATTTTCTGTGATTTTTAACGGAATTAACAGTGGATAGTAGAAATTTGTTTTCTGCGCAGAAATCCGAAATATAGTGTCAACTTTCCACTAGAGGCTTTACTTGGCTCAACAAAAACTAAAAAGAAAAGATACAGCGGGGTTTCTAAGTAAATAGACAACACCCAGATGCAAAGCACACCAAATAAAACAAATAAAAACAGAAATAAAACAGAGAAATGAAACGGGTTGTCTCCGGGTAGCACTTTTCTTTAACACCGTTCAGTCAGGCATAGAGAGCAACTCAATGCTCACGTAAGAAATATGAGTTAAGCAAAATAGAGCATCAAGAAGCAAGTATAATTTTTTTTTAATTCTAACCCACTTCCTATCCATAGGAATCTTGTAAAGAAATAAATTAAAAAAGCTCAAAATAGAAATCATGGGAAGGTAGAATAGGAGCAACTTCAAAACTTCCAACAAAAAGAGAGGTGTTTTAGTAACATGAAAATTCCTACAACCACATTTTCCTCTCTCATAATAATTTCTAGTAACATCATGATCAAACTCAACAACATAATTATCACATAAAGCATGCTTGTCATGGTATGAAAGCACACAATTCATATCAAGCTCAAAAATAGTGGGATCAAAATTTAAAATCAACTCCTCCTTTTCCCCACTTTTGGAAATAGAAAAACAAGATGATTTATCACTAATAAAAGTTATAGGGCACATTATAGCAATCCTATTTTAGTAGCATTATGATTTATAACATCAAGTAACATAGGACCATCATCAAGAGCATTATCATATAAATTTTCTAAACAAACTTCCTCGTTATCATGCATATCAATAGTTGGAAACATAGAGGATTCTCATAGGATTTATCAAAGTAGCATGGATTATCATAAATAATAGTAGCAATATTATTCTCACAAGTTTAATTCATAGTAGTATCAAGGTCACAAGTATAGAAAGTATCAACCTCATCAAAAAGAGATATTTCAAAATAATCAATAGGATCATCACAATTATGATTTAAAGAGTTACTATCATTGGGAGGTAGACATGGGTTCCATTCTTCCTCCTGTTGATCATCACTCCCCTCCTCTTTTTCATCCAAAGATCTTCCAGTTTCAGCAATTTCTTCTTCCATGGTTTCATGCAAGACATTAGTCTCTCCCTTTTGGGGAGAGAATATATTAAGATGACCCATTATGTAGTAATTACAATCTTTGTAATTATCAAATCTATATTCAAGTATAGCATAAATCTCATATTTATAAGGTGCATCATCAATACTTTCAAGCAAACAGGCAATTTCGAATGCACCCTTCCGAGCAATAAATTCTTCAATTTGTTCCACATCATATAATTCATAATTTCCCTTAACATAAGAAAATATGGTAACATCATCATTACACTCACATTGCAATGGGAGGTGTTTATACCTCGTACAGCAGCAAGATTTATCAAAGCAATAAGTAACATTATAAGTAGAGCACAAATTTTTAGCATAGTCATGCAATTTATTAATTTGCTTCCATAAGTGTATCCCTTTTTGTGACAAGTGGTGTTGCTTATAATGTTTTTGTTATTCATCTGTGAACCCACCTTGTTTATAAGATCTAGTTTCAGAGACATCAAACATTGATAGAAAGCATGATAAAGCAAAAATAACAACTAGAATAAGAACTATTTTTTTCTGTTTTTGATATAGAGAAGCAAAACAAGACAAAAATAAAAATAAGACAATAAACAAAATAAAGAGGTTGAGAGTGAGAGACTCCCCTTTCCAGAAGACTTCCTTCTCCCCGGCAACGGCGCCAGAAAAATCCTTGCAATGTGTTGCTGGGAACCCCAAGAGGAGGGTGTGATGAGCACTGCGGTAGGAGTTTTCCCCTTACTTAAGAACAAGGGTTATCAATCCGGTAGGAGAATGAGAATCTTCGAAAGGTCGATGCCACTGGCGGTGGTACTGGCGCCTCACCGGTGTCAACAACAACGTGAAACCTGCAGACAACACAACCAAAATACTTTGCCCCAACGGTACAGTGAGGTTGTCAATCTCACCGGTCTTGCTGAAAACAAAGATTAGATGTGTAGCTTTGAAAATAGTGTATGCTTGCAGTAATTAAAGAAAGCAGAAAAATGTTGTGGTTTGTTTAACAGTGTGGGAAATAGACCGGGGTTCATAGTTTCACTAGTGGTGTCTCTCCATAAAAGATAGCATGCTGGGTGAACATGAATATTACTATGATATTTAGTGCGGGCATTACAACAAGATACATAGACCGACATCCATGTACATCTATGACTAAAATCCACCCTAAGTTATCATCCGAACCCCCTTAGGTACTAAGTTGCAAGAAAGAGATAACTGGATTAAACAAATTGTGTAATGTAAGCAATGTTTATGCACGCGGGCACTCTCACCGTTGTTTTCTCCCTAATGGCAACATCACATCCTCCCCCTTCACGTTTCTGTTACTTGAGCAAGTCAACGAGGAGGCATGAGCCCACTATCAAGCATAAATACTCCCTCTTGGAGTCACTAGCAACTACTTGGCCGGAGCGACCACTAGCAACAGAAAGCATTAAAGATCACAAATAACATATGCAATAAAAAATATAATCAACTTGGCATAAGGTCAATATTCATCGAATCCCAGCAAACACAACATATAGCATTACATAAGATCAATCTCAATCATGATAGGCAGCTCACGAGATCTAAACATGGAGGCATATAAGGAGGAGACAACCATCTAGCTACTGATATGGAACCGTTGTCGAGGGATGAACTACTCACGCATCACTCCGAAGGCAGGCATGGTGATGTAGATGCCACCGGTGATGATTTCCTCTCCAGAAGGGTGCCGGACAACAGCTCCAGAACCCACCTGATCTAAGGTTGACGACGACAGCGGCTGCAGAACTTTTTCGGGATTTTTGATCAGGTCCTTAGGGTTTTCCATCTAGGGGGTTAAATAGGCAAAAGGGCAGAGGCGGTGGAGGTCCAGGGACCCAACACCACCCCCTGGCGCGGCCAGTGGGGCGCCACCCTATGTTGTGGGCCCCCTGATGCCCCTCTTCGTCTCCTTTTTGGTCTTCTAGATGCTTCCGGGGAAAATAGGACTTCCGGGTTTCGAACTTTCTAATTCCGGGAATATTTTCTAAACAATATTTCTGAAACTAAAAATAGCAGAAAACAGGGAAATGGTTCTTTGGCATCTTGTCAATAGGTTAGTCCAAAAAATCGAAAAAAATGGCATACAGAAGGGAGAAAACATGTAGCAATTGGCATAATATCATCATGGAGCATCAGAAATTAGGGATACGTTTATGATGTATCATGCATCATCAAGTACTTATCAGTTTTCCATTTTGTTGCGGGTCATTTTGTTCTCAGCGGAGGCGCCTGCTTTCCACAACGACGGATTTTTTTATAAGGGAAAACGAGGGAATTAATTGCGCGATATGGACCTGCAGTTGGGCCGGCTAATTAGAAGCAGGCATACAAATGAAAGTATTGATGCATCAGCGTAGCTGGCACATACATTGTGCAATGACTTCCATGATGTACAACGTCGATGACGATCGACCGGTGTCGCCGTTGTCTGGCCGGCGCCGGTTCGATCGATCAAATGCCATATCGCCACTGGCTTACGGTATTATCTCAATTTCTTCCCTGTGACATGTACATGCATGTCACATACGGCCAACTGCATGCACGGGCCGGGCGCCCAAACTCGTAGTCATAGTGGGCATTGATCGTCCGCTGTCAAGATAGACGGGAAAGTCGCCAAAGAAAATGGGCGGGGACACGAGATGCATGAACCAGCCACACATGGGTTTCCCTACCTAACGTCTTTAGCGAGCTGGGAAATGGGCTCGCCCGCACCGGGGGAGGCGCCGCGTGGTACTCCAGGATAGATCGATTAGAGATGGGCCGGCCCATTTACGTGCTCTGGCTGACGAGATCATCCTAGCACGTCTGAGGAAGATTTTTTTTTCTTCCAACTCCATGTGCGTGTGCTCATATCCTCTCAAATGAATTAAGAAAGTCTATCCTATTGTAGCAATAACTATCGGCGCAAGATTTTCAAAAATCTGAACATATTTTCCAATTCTGATTTTTTTTATATTTTTCTGAAATACGAACAATTTTAATTTTAAACTATTTTTAAGTTTGAACGGTTTTTAAATATAAACAATCTCAAACATGATTTTGTTTACATATAAACAATTCTCAAATTTGTACAATTTTTTGTCTAAACTTTTTTTCATTTAAACAAATTTTAAATTTAACCATTTTTATCCGAACAATTTTCGAATTTGAACATTTTGAAGTTTGAACCAAAATAATTCTGAACTAAAAAAAATAAAACAAAAAATAAAGAATCAAAAGGAAAAGGAAAAGAAAAAAAAGTGAAACAGTGAAAATAGAAAAAGGAGACACTAAAAAGATTAAAAATAGTAAGTTGGACACGAACGTGGTGTGCCGAGTGGCTGTGCCCCTACGGGCCAAAGAGGAGGTATGTTGTTCGAATCCCCCCCCTTCGCCACATATTTTGTTATCTTTTCTCTTCAAACTAATGGGTCAGCCTGACTATAACTCTTACACGGGCGAGTCACATCCATCGGTCTGTAAGTAAATTAAAGTTGGATACGCAGTGCATTATGGGCCCCCCTATAGATTGCTCATAGCAATTCCTACTATACAACTCGCTTGCACATTTCTTTGTTCTTCGGTAGGCCCATTAGAAGGTACATGCCCACTTAATGAAGTTCGCTCGATTTCGAACGGAAAGGATGTATCTTCTTCTTTTTTTGCCAGTTCCGTGAAACTCTTCCTTCTTTGCCTCTCGTTATCGAGAATCTATTCTGATAATGTCTATCTTTTTTTTTTCTTGTACATCGGGCTGGAGCAAAAATAGCAAAAACAAAATATTTTCTTATCTTTTCTCTTCAAACTAATGGGCCAGCCTGCCTATAACACTTACATGGGCGAGTCACATCCATCGGTACGTAACTAAATTAAAGTTGGATACACAGTGCATTATGGGTTCCTCTATAGATTGCTCATAGCAAGTCCTACTGTACAACTTGCTTGCACGTTTCTTTGTTCTTTGGTAGGCCCATTAGAAGGTACATGCCCACTTAATGAAGTTCGCTCGATTTCGAACGGAAAGAATGTATCTTCTTCTTTTTTTGCCTGTTCCGTAAAACTCTTCCTTCTTTGCCTCTCGTTATCGAGAATCTATTCCGATAATGTCTATCTTTGTTTTTTCCTTTCTCACGTACATCGGGCTGGAGCAAAAATAACAAAAACAAAATTCGAAAAGCTTTGTGTTTCTTCGTTGTTGCTAGAATCCACACTACTAACCATCCTTGATCATGCTTGTTTTTTTAATTCGAAACTTTTAAATGGTAACTATTTTCGAAAATGAACATTTTTTCCAAATAAACTATTTGAAATCCAAACAAACTAGAATAAACAATTTTTAAATATGAACAAACTACATAAATAAATAAATTTACAATGTGAACAAATTTTAAGAATGAACAAATTTACAATCTTAATTTTTTTTGTAAATGAACAAATTTACAATCTACAATTTTTTTTTAAAATGAACAAATTTACAATCTGAACAAATTTTAAAAATGAACAAATTTACAATCTGAATAAATTTTAAAAAGAACAAATTTCGAAACAAAATTTTTCAAATCCAAACAAATTAAAATATGAACAAAAAAGAAATTAGAATAGTTTAAAAAATAAACAATTTTCAAAAATGATTTTTTTATCAAATATAAACAAATTTAAAAATGAAATTTTTTCAAATCCACACAATTTTAAAAGACGAACAATTTCCCAATCTAATTTTTTTTAAATAAACAAAACTAAAAACATTTTTTGAAATCATAACCAATTTTAGATATGAACATTTTCAAAAAAAAAGTGAATTTTGAGATTGAGTGTTATAGGGACACCACCTCTACATCTAGCTCATCTGATCCGAATTGAATTTTTTCGAGGGCTTGGTTTGTGTTACGCACCCTCTGCCGGCTGGCCGGTCCCGAGGCTGCGTAGCGTAGTTGAAGTAGTAGATGCAATAGAGGTGTATGGAAAATGTACTCTTTATTGATCTCTTGTGTGTAAACTCTACGTACAATATTGCCTTGCTTTATATAGGGGAAAAAAATAAATCCCACAAAAACCTAAACTTGGGAGTAAAGTTGGACTAACGTGGACCAGGCATGCACCTCCGAAGTGGGTTGCGCCGATCACACGGCCCAAGTTTCCTAACAGTTTGTAGTTCAGGTACTAGGAAAAAGAAATGACCAGATGCTGCACCACGTCACATACACGATGGATCCATCTCCACCATCAAGTTTGCACGATGGTCCCTCCCCGAGGACGGTACGGACTCTTCGCAGTGATCACCAAGGAAGCTCTCCTGGTTACTTATTGGGCCCGGCTCATGGTAGACAACGTGTAGGCGAGTCGGAGATACGCCTCGCATTAAGCCATAGATAGTGGTCACGTGCATTATTACCAATTCCGTCTCGAATAGAGACGCTTGGCCACGTATTAACTGGGAATAGCCCGGGTCGTTTGCAAGCCGCTGCTGTTGTGAAAATTGCATGCTTGGTTGTTGCTTGTTTCCTGTTTACCCGGCCGGCCAGTCCTGGACGTGGCACGCAGCTTGTAGGCCAAGTGCTTTCCGGCCGTTGAGAAATGTGACCCATGCACACACTTTTATCTCACTGAAATTACAAGTCCGATCGCGTTTTACAAAACCACACCGCTGGCTAACCCTATGACCGTGATAGATAACCATATCGTGAAAACATGATTAAAATGTACCGGCATATACTCTAACTGTAGTCATAAAGACCTAGCCAGGCCGGTCACGTGCAGTCATCCAGCCTTCCGGAAGTACTTATATATATGCGCATGTATTAGCTAGCATATATACCTTGCTCAAAGACACTAGCGGATACAATTCACAAGATAATAATATTCTTGGAGCAGCGGAGAAAGGATTGATGTCGTACGCCCAAGATGTATAGCTAAGCAAAACATAGGATTAGGAAGCATCGGGGCGGAGGGCGTAACCTCATGTGACGTTCTTCCAACTTAGTTTGAGCAATCCACTACGTGTACCACCATTCGTTCTGCTCCTAGTTTCCCTCGGTCATGGGCATGGACGTCTGCGTGCTTGCACGTGCCGTCTTGTTGTCTGATCGTCATTCACCAAACAAAACCATGTGTAGCCAGATGTCGTGAGAAATGATCTCCTTGTGCTTAACTCCCTGTTGGCCTTGCTGGGAGACCGAGCTGGCAAAGATCATCCATCTGTGTAGGATTTGCACTGCAGTACGGTGATGCGGTGGCAAAAAGTCTCTTTGTAAGACGGAATATAAATATATTTTTTATTTTTCAACACAGCCTCTGCATCCGCGTTGCACACAGCTTTTATATTTAATAAACAGATAACTTTGTAGGACCGGTATATGTATCCTGTTTTTATTCTTTTCTAGAAACAACATTTTGAAGCTTCAACAAATCTCGAGAAAAAACATAATGGTTGGCAAATACGTACTCTAAGGTTTTTCAAATTTTCTGTGGGAATTTTTTTCCGACCTATACAAAAATGACAAATCCTGATAAATCTGGAAAACAAATCCATACTTGCACGGTTGACCGTCTCAAATCTCGAAATTTCATTTTTAGGCAGCCCAAAATATAAAATATGTCGCGTTATCTAGCTCTAGGATTAGTTTTTGATCTTTTAAAAAAAATAACTATTTTTTTACTTTTTTTAAATGGAGCCCATCCTACAAAACGCCTCAATCGTGGGCTGTTTGTAGGTTGTGATTTAAGAAACCATTGAACGTGTGGCTTCATTTCTCGTGTAGAGAGGCGGAGACACGAGAAAATTAATATAGGACATTTTCCCAGCCTAGAGACGAGAGGAAGGCTAGAGATTAATAACATAGACAACCGCTAAGATAGATTCACCCAAAAATGTGTAGGGACAAAGGAAGAAATCAGAAGAGTACGAGTTGTCTCTACAATACGTCGATGCTTACGCTCGGCAACACAATTCTGAGCATGAGCACCAGGACATGAAAGCTGAGGGAGGGTACCCTCCGAGGAGTGGAACTCATGAAAGGTAGCAGAAAGATACTCACCCTCCAGGATCCGAACGAAAAATGCGAATAGCATTAGAGAAATGAGTATGGATCATACGCACAAAAGCCATATATATAGATTTTTTTATACAAATGGGAGCGTTTGCCCCGGCCTCAGCATCAGGATGATGCACACAGCCGGATTATATTAAAAAATAATACAAAATCCAATTTTGTAACCAATACAGTTCACGGATCACTCAAAGTGGATACAAAAATAAGCCACTCAAAAATAACAAGCTTAAGCATTTAGGCGCCTAGAAAGAAGCCACACAGCCTGGCTGTAAATAGCCCGCACGACTGGCATCATCCGAGAACATCATGTATCCATAAGTCCTCGCTGATCGGCAGGGAGGAGAAAGAACCACATATGAATAGAATAGGCCGCCTTGCTGACAACCTGCAAAAGGTGAGCATTGTTTTGTTTATTAATAACCACATCGCTGCGACTATTCCAAATACTCCAAAGGAAAGCCGCGACACCAATTCGAATATGTGCCTTGGTTTTCCTGTCAATGTCATTTAGCCAACTACCAAACATGTTCGCAATGCTAGTCGGTGGATAAATGCTAAAAGTAAAATGCACAAGACGCCAAATATCACGAGCAAATGTACAAGAGATAAATAAGTGTTCAACAGTCTCATCCAAATCACAGAACACACATTTTTTAGACCCAACCCAATTTCCTTGATCAAATTATCCCTTGCTAGAATAACTTTTCTATTCAGAAACCACAAGAATTTTTTATCTTAAGTGGAATTTTTAAATTCCACAAGTATTTTCACAAATATACATTGGAACCATGAAGCAAATCGGCATAAAAGGACCTAACCGAAAACGCCCCCTTCGTTGCTAAACGCCATTTAAATGCATCGGCTTCATTTGTTAGAGATACACTCTTTAATCTCTCGACCAAATGAAGCCACAGATCCTGCCGGTTCCCCTTAATCGGTATGCGAAAACTGATATTCGGAGGATTATGCGATAGCACGTTTGCTAGAAAAACATTTTTATTCGAAACAATGTTATAAAGAGCAGGATATTGTTGTGACAACGGTTCATCACCTAACCAAGTATCCTCCCAAAATCTATCAACTTAGAACGATGCTTCATAAATAGACCCAAGTATATCGAGAATGATCATGAACAAATATAACATAATGTTTGTGACCACTCTTCGAAACAAAGGGAGAGGGACCCCATACATCGGAGTGGACTAAGTCAAAAGCATGACTAGAATGAGTGGTGCTGGAAGAGTATGGAAGTTCTATCTTTTTCCCTAGCTTAGAACCCTTACACTGAAAACCAACATCTACGGAAAAAACGACCCAAAACACCCTGCTAAACTAGAGTAGATAAACGAGAACCACACAGATGACCTAAGCGATGGTGCCACTGGGCAAAAGAGAAGCGCGAAGTAGGTCTCGATGTCAAAGAAGAAGAGCGTAACACAGACGAAGGTAGATGTAGTGTGTCAAGGATCTAGAGGGAAGTAGATCCTCTACGGCGATGGCCAGTTCCAATGATCCTCTACGGCGATGGCCAGTTCCAATGATCCTCTTGCTCTGATACCATGTTCAATATTGTGGAAAACTGAGAGTGGCCGAATCAACTGGATCGTATTGACTAGGAGAGACATATACAAGTTACAGGCGGGTTTATGGGCCTGCATATACATGATATATACTTAACAATATTGACGAAATATAGTGGCAGATTCATTCAAATAGTATTTTAAATGTTCAAAACGAAAAAATTAGCGGCAAAAAAAACAAACTGAAATTTTCGGCCTTTTGCCCCTGTTCGTGTTACCAACCGGGGCAAAAGGGGGGGGAGGTGGGCGGGAAAGCGAAGGCCCACCTACCACCCTTTTGCCCCGGTTGGTAACACGAACCGGGGCAAAAGAGTACCATTTTCCCCGGTTCGTGTTACCAACCGAGGCAAAAGGCTCCCGCCTATATAACCACGGGCCGCGCAACCTCCCGGGGCAACACTAGCAGTTTCTTCCTTTTCGCTAAGTACTGGCGCCGAAATCCAGAGCGACACCGTGAGGTTGTCCGATTTTGACGCTGGTGATCCACTCCGCCGCCGCTCCTCTACGTCGCCTCCTCCCGCACCGCCCGTCCTCTCTCCTTCTCGCCTCCCCGCGCCGCCCGTCCTCTCTCCTCCTCGCCTCCCCGCGCCGCCCGTCCTCTCGCGCCGCCCGAGATCGCCGCCGCACCTTCTTCCTCGCCGCCGTTCCCTCCTCCTCAGGTGAGATCGACCGCCTCCTTGCCGCGCCCTCATCGTCCTCACTATTAGCTAGCGTTAGTTTAATTAGTATTAGTATTAGTGTGTTAGATTAGTGTTACAGTAGTGTTAGATTTAGTATTAGATAAGTTTTAGATTTAGTATTAGATTAGTGTTAGATTTCGTGTGGTAGATTTAGTATTAGGTATTAACTATCGGAGACTTAGAAAAAATTTAGGTATTGGAAACATAGAAAAAATATAGGTCTTGAACACTTAGAAAAAATATAGGTCTTAAACACTTAGAAAAAATCCACGTTTTGGAGACTTAGAAAAAAAATTAGGTTGAATGTTTAGTTTAGAGGTGAATTAAGTTTTATTAGTACCATTAGATAAATTTTCTAATATAGAAATTTTAGTTTAGAAATTTACTTAGTGACTGTTTATAATTAGTGTATTTTTTACTTAGTGAATTTTTACTTAATTACGAATATTTACTTAGTCCATATATCATGTATGCGTTTTCAATTTATTTTCCTTGGCGACGATGTCTCTGTTGGACCCGCCGGGCGATGTCCGGGACTAGGCCCCACCGGGCTGGCACTGGGAGGTGCTTCGTACCGGGGCACGCTGCTTGGTGAGAAATCCGGGTGACGTGGTCGACCCGGATATTTTTTGGTGGGCATGGCATGGGCCAAGCTCGGTGCCGAGAGAGCCGGCCCCTGAGGAGGTGGTATAACAGCGTATCAGGGAGAAGGACGAGCACGTCCGTCGCTACATGTACTTGCTCGATAGGGAGTATAGCAACAATTGGTCGGTTATTCGGAGGGTTCCTTACCACGTGAGTTATGACCCTCTGAGGGTTCCTTACCTATGCGCCCGTAGCACCGGCGACTCAGCAACCCGCGGATTAGGACCCGGTCAGAGTTAATTAGTTTGAGAGATGTATTAGGGTTAAATAAATGAACCCGAGCTACGTAGCTCTTGGTGTGTATTATTATACGTTTAAATATTTAATCAATGTTGCATTTATAATTGAAATGAGGATCTGGAACGTTAACATATGTAGTTACTCTTTTTTCGGACTTGTTTAGCTATTAGTACCATTAACTGTTATCTATAAGCAATTTTGATGAAATGGGCGCTATTAGCTATATTTTTATTAGATTATATGCAATTGTTGCGAACTGATGAAATTGATGCTATTTGCTATTTTTTTAGCCATGGCGAGACGTCCCCGTGGTTCGCGTGTAACCGGCAGCGGGCGCTGCGTCGTCGACGTCGAGGAAATCCTGGTGAAACGTGGGCCTTGACGTCCACGTGGATCGCGTACAAATCGATCGCGTGCATGGAATGCAAGTGGTGCTGACGCCATAGTCATCAAGGAGTAGGACGCGACGCCTCCTACTCGTGGACGTGGACATGGACGCGGAGCACGGGGGGCAAGCAAGGGGGGAAAGCCCGGTGGAAAGGGGGCATCAAGCTCTGCAAGGGGGTCAAAGCGTGGTGCAAAGGGGGCTTCACGCTCTGCAAGGGGGGTCAAAGCGCGGTGCAAAGGGGTCCACACGCGGTAAACGGCGTCGCACTGTTGCTGCGGCGGCGGAGGAGGAGGTGTTGGAGGAGGAGGAGGCTGCGGAGGAGGAGGAGGATGACGGTCGTCTCCGGCTACCGGAGTTCTACGTCCACACTTTCAACCCAGAGGAGAACATGCTCCGTCTTCCACAGAAGATATCGGCGATCCTCCTCGGGCGCAAGGGCGGGCCCCATAGTTTCACCCTCCGGTTGGAGGGTTGTGACAACGGGCCCGTGCGCGTTGTCCTGCAGAGACGTGGCGATGATGTCTACCTGTGCTATGGGTAGGGGCAGTTCGCGCGCATGCACAAGCTAAATGCGGGCAACATGCTCACATTCAAGTACTACCAGGACACGGAGGCCCACGTGTTGGAGGTGAAGATCTTGGACGGCACCTTAGTCCACCCCATTTGCTGCCAGATAGTTCGTCTCAGAGCAGCTCCGACTCCGGGTCTGACTGCGGCGAGTCTAGCCTAAGCAAGGCTGCCTTCGACTCCGAGGGCAAGGGCAAGGCTCCCTCCGACGCCGATGTGTAGTATATATGTTTATGTTGATCTATGCTTACGTGCTTATGTTTTGTGTCGAACTATGTTTAATTATGTCTTGTGTCGAACAATATTTGTATTCGTGGCAGACTATATTTTATGTTATTCGTATTCGTTTTCATCTGTGCTTTTGTGTGATAATTTTTCATCTTTCTTAATATAAACGTTTAGTGGAGAGAAAAGAAAAACAAATAACAATATATGGAATTTCTAGTCTATCTGAGAGGACACGAAAACAACTAAAAAAAACTTTTGCCCCGGTCGGTGTTACCAACCGGGGTAAAAGGGTGCCAGCCTGCTCGCGCTGCAGAGCCCACGTGGGGCGCTCCTTTTACCCTGGTTGGTAACCCAACCGGGTCATAAGGGGGCCTTTAGCCCGGGTTTGAGGAACCCGGTTGGGAGGCCGTGGCATTAGGCCCTTACCAACCGGAGCTAATGCCCCGTTTTCCACTAGTGTTTGGGGCTCTCTCAACAACTGCAACATAAAACTGATGAAGCTCCGGAACAATATTTCCATGTAAATTCTTTCGGTGTATCAATATCTCCAACTTAGAAAATATCTGCAGAACATTTGACCCATGCTTCCAGCCGCCTGTGCTCTTCGCTATGTCAATGGGTCTTGATAGAAGTTAAACCACATTGTCAGTTCACTTAGATTTCCACATAATTAATCATGCATTTGATTTGAAGTATCCGCCATTGCCAGGACTAACCTGGCTTTAACGCCAGCGACAAAGGTGAATCACGCACCGTCCTGTTATCCAAAGAAACCTGCACGAGGAAGTCCCTAGAGACAGTCATCACGTACTCGAGGCTGAGGTGCCCGTCTCCCGTCCACCATTGACCACAAACGTTCAGTTCATGTGAGATCCCGACACCCTGAAGTATCTGGCGCTGGGCATGTCGGCTCCTCCAGGCGCGATGTTGTTGAGAGAGTGTGTGAGAGAGAGGAATCACCAACTCGGGAGATGTGCATGCTGCCGCGGATCCTCGCCGTGGCTGACTGCTCATGCTAGGTGTGACCCTCCTCTCCGTCCATGTTGCCGCCTACTGCTGCTCTTCCCTCCACCATCAAGGGCACCGCTTGGTGCTGCCTAGGGAGGATATCCGCTCTTCCCTCCACCATCAAGGGCACCGCTTGGTGCTACCTAGGGAGGATATCCAGAAGCTAATCAGGGGAGGAGATGATGGCTCGGCCGTCGACACCCACCTGCCCTTCGTCCTTTCCGTAGTCAGCTGCTGCTGATCCGTCTACCAGCAAGGGGAGCTCCGTCATGCCATCAAGCTAAGCGAGAGGGGACAGAGAGCGACGGTCCGCATCTCGATCCAGAAAAGGTGGATCGAAAAAAAAAATCCAGCACTCTTGCGGGCACGGTAGGAGCAGGCAGAGCCGCGCAAGAGGCAGCGCCGAGCCGGGGCAATGCCGGCGAGCGGAGACGCTGGGTGGCCGGCACCGATCGGCAGCGCTGGCGGCGATGTCTAGGGATAGCGATAGATCGAGCCATCGAGGAAGGAGAGAGGGGTGGCGGCAGCAGGGATCATTCGCCCAGAAACACTCAGACGGGCGGAAGAGGGGCGTACGCGAGATGTGGGACGACGCTGAGAAACCGGGGCGGACGATGTTGCGGAGTAGCTACTACCAACTCCCATTTAATAATAACGAAAAAACATAAAGAAAAGATTTAAAAATAGTATAAAGATAAAATAAGGCTGTATGCATGTAGCTAACAAATCTAACAAACTTGATAAGATAAGGCTACATGCAAGGCAAAAAAAAGGATTAGTGCAGTGGTATTTTTCGTGTAATTTTAGTGAAGTGTGACACCATATCACCACAGCAACCTTAATAGTAAAGATATGACTAGAGCTAAAGGACATTTAGGATAATTACTCTGCAAGCTCGTGAAAAAGAAACAGTGAAGGAAAATCGGGTATGGTATATTTCTCTAGTGCAAAGACGGTCGTTGAGGACCGGGCTGAGATATGCCAAAGCACTACTAAATATCATGATAGTCTCTGAGTGATAAGTACGTATTTAAAACTTCCGGTGATGACAGAGAACGAAAAAAGTGATTTGCTTTTGTACGTTTCGTTGATAGTATTATTGCAAGAATAAGCCGACGGACAAAAGAGGTTGAGTATGAGAGGGAAAGAAATAAGCAAGGAGCACCGTCGCATCGCGCAACACGAATGAACATAAAATAATCTCCTTTGGTATAGCATGCAGCCCGCCGGGCCAGCCCTGGCGGTGCGACGCCGGCCACCCATTTGGTTCCGTGCAGACGAAAATATGGCCCGGACGAATCTCAAAGCACCTTCGGGCCAGGAACGCTAGGAATAGCCGATTCGGCTGTTTCCGTGGAGTTAGGACGGGGCGAGCGCAGCGTGGCCGTTTTCTTCCGAGTGGTTGCACGCATGGAGAAGCGCGAGAGACGCGAATAACTACCAATGCTCTCTTTCTCTCCACTGATGTCACCGTCCACTCCACTCTAACGGCCCATCGATGCCCATTGCAAGCGGTTCGATTTGTGAAAGATTCACAATGCATGGTTGGTTGTAGCTTGTTTCCTACTCGCCCGGCCGGCCAGTCCGGGACGTGTCATTCAGCTTGTGGGTAAAATGTACGTAACTCCAGACACCGTGCTATCCGCCCGTGGCCCCTTGGTCATCCTATGTACCGATCGATCCTACACAAAAAAAGGAATGTGATGAACGCACCAACTTTCATCTCAATTACACATTTGATTGTGTTTTCAAAACCAGACCGCTGAAGTTAAGCCTATATAAATGCAGTTGACTGTGACAACCATTTCATTAACATAACTAAAAATGCATTGACACGTACTCTAGATCTGGCTACAGTCATAAAAAGGGCAACCTAGCCAGACCGGGCATGTGCAGCCCCGAGCCTTCCGGGAGTACTTATGTACTAGACGTGTAAGCGCGCTTTGCCGCGCCGGCTGCACCATATTGTGGCAATGTTTTGCAGGCATGGGGGACTGCAGGTGTTCGTTTTGCAGGCGTGGGGGACCGCAGGTCTTCTCGAACGGACCACTCTCCGTTGTAACATACTTAGTCTTTTTGGCTTTTCTTCTAAATGGCTCCAGTAAACTAAATAAATATTGAATACATGCGTTCCATCGAGCCCACTGACACAACTAATGTTAGTGGTGGAATACACAAACAAGGAAGCACTGCACGAGAAAGGCACAAATAAAATTGCATGAGATCATAGCGTCAAAGTTAGTAATGCAATCTCCCTTTACCTCGCACTAACCACCATTAAAAATATCTAGAGCAAGGAACAAACCAGCAGACCAAACTACAACATGAGTTTACAGCAGGACCATAAGATTAAATAAATTAATATTCTAGTTCAAAAAAAGTCAAGAAGGTAATAATAGAATAATGATCTCTTTAGCAGTATCTAGAACTATACTAAGCTCAATACAACTACTAACTTGTCAAAAGCACACGTCAGTAGCAGCAACATTAAAAAAATGGTGTGTACCGCGTTTACAGGATAATGGCATGTTGACACAAGATGGCAACACATCGCTGTTTAGGTGCTCCTCCATCGAGAAAATCTTGTGATTACTGTTTGGAAGCGACCCAGCCCTGAAAATCTTGTGATTACTGTTTGGAAGCTACCATGTTTCATTGTCTGTGAGCTAATTATGTATAACACTTGAGCTTTCATCATAAAGAACAAATATTAGAATGACAGAGTGTTAATTGTGAAGCATGGATTTGATTGTTACATTGAATTATTAAGGGAGGCTGTTATTTTATTGGTTAGCTTGGTCTAATATGCTTGCGGTCGTATACCATATTTGCGATCAACTTGTTTAAGTTGTAAAAGAAAATTTGGGTTTGATATGTGATCTAAATATGTTTATCAAGATCTCCATAAGGAGGCATATTACCTCAAGTTAAGTTTATTTTTGCTATGCAAATGTACATAGTAAATCTTCATAAGAACGAGTTCTGTTACATGGCTGAATAAGAAGTCCTTATATAGCAGAAGTCGCTTATAAGTCACATGGATTTTCTAGAGCAAGCAGGGCACCTGTCTGTAATGTGCAGGCCCCTGCTAGTTAAAAACCTGCACTGACTGACACATACTCTGGCTGCAGTCATGAAGGGCTAGCCAGGTCGGTCACGTGTAGTCCGCGACCCTTCTGGGAGTCAGGCTGTAAGCGGCCACGGACCGTCCACGGGGCCACCAGCCCAAGCCCACTTAATGGGTTAAGTGGACGTCCACGGACACAGATCCTAACCTGGTGGTCAATCACGGCAGGACCGCTACCGCCGCTGCCGCTTCACAATCGCTCCTGAGACCTCTATCCATGGCAATGGAGGCGGGTGCCATGCCTGGAGGAAACACCCCGCCGTCGCCGCTCCTTACCCCCATCCCACCCCGCCGTTCTCCTTCTCCGGCCGCTTCCCCATCTCCGGCCGCTTCCCCCGTCGACGGCCGCATCATGCCCTCGGCCACGATGGAGCAAGGGGACCCGGCGTCCGACGGTTTGGAGCAAGATCCGGCGTCCGGCGACTGTACCCAGCCTTTGTCCAACAAGGTAATCATCTCATCCTTGGTCAGGAACCACCTCATCCTCTTCTGCTATGTGATCGATGTTCATCTGAATCTGTATCCGTGATTGTATAAAGGGCATTTTCTGAAAGATGGTAAATAGGAGTACGAGTAATCCAGAGCTTGATTGTAATTTTCAGTTGCACAAATCATTCCATTATAGTGGCATACAGAGCTCTAGCACATGGTGACCACAACAGGGAAACGGCTGGCTCCATGTGCCACCAGTTACTTTCGATGAAAACAACACAGCCTTGTAGGACAGGATACCACCACTTTGTCAGGGGCAGTATATTATACTTGTACAGGGAGTTTCATCCCCGTACAGCGGATTTTGACATCTTAAATTGGTGGGCCGTGAACGCTGCAAGATACCCAATACTTGGCACCATTGCGCGTGATGTTTTGGCTGTTCAAGCTTCAACGGTTGCCTCTGAATCTGCCTTTAGTGCGTGCGGGAGAGTAGTTACTGATCATAGAAGTAGCCTAGCACCCGAAACTATTGAAGCCTTAATGTGTTTTGAAGATTAGGTTGGTCCCGACAGTATGTACTAGTTAGCATATATACTCTTGACAAATATGTATTAAGTGTGATGTGGCATATTTTGACTTGTAGTTTGTTGCAGGATCTTTCGAAACAAGCACAACTCATGGAGTTCCATAATTTCGATGATTGGATCTTCGTCTTGGAAGGTAACCCTACTCTTAGCCGTGACTCACCGTTATAATTAACTACGGCATAGTAAAGTATATATGATTGCAATTGGTTCTTAGCCGTGATACATAGTACCATGACCCCACTGAAGTAGCACAGCCTATTCTTTATGCTGAAGGTAACCCTAATCTGAAACATGGGCATATACTCTTTCATAATATCTATTTTTGGGTTGTCCCTGTTAGGTAGACAAATCTATGAGGAGATGTCACCATTTTATAGCTCTATTTTCCCCTTGTATCATACAATCTTTATGCTACATAGTTTGATTGTCTAGGCCAATACACAATTTTCTCTCCCATGTAGAGTCAAGTGTCCATTCTTGAAAGATGGATTTTCATCTCCGATCTCCACCTGTATCTAAACTTGATATCAGTCGATTTGGCTGCACAATATTGAGCAACTACTCATGCAGATTTAAGGCCTTATATGTTTTAAAGGAGAGAGCATGGTGTATAGATTGAGAGATGGTATTTATGGGTAACTACTGCGTAATGTGTGGCACATCCTGATCTATTTATGCAGAAATGCAAATATTAGTGCCTCAGTGTAATTTCATGGCCACTATGGATTATATATGTTTATATCTCAAGACTGATTAGAGTAAACTCCCAACCAATGTGGTTTAATTCGATATGGCAACTATGCAACCGTCTTTGCTTGGCCGTGAATCGGCAAAAATATGACCTGGGATGGCATGCCACTAATCTAGCCCAAACATGATCAACAACCAAATTTGGGTATTTGATGCTTGCAGCTGAGTCTACAGCTGCGAGCCTAAACCAATCTCCAATCGTGTAAATTAAAATTAAGCCAAAGAAGGTAGAACTGATCATCTTTCTGTTTCAGATGTGTGCAGAAAGATACGCAGCAACAGAGGATTTACTGAAGCTTTCTGGTCGTCTTCGTCTGATAATGGCTCAGATTTTTATCTTATAAGGCTGAAAATAAGTCTAGTCCTAGTGCTTGAGTTAATGATAAACTGATCATGTTTTTCACTTTGCTCAGGTTGACAAGGATGCGAAAGGTATATCACCAGCAGAGAAGAAGGATCCTGCCGCAGCTCTGTCTGATGAAGAGGAGGAAGAAGAAATTGATGAACTGGTGTATGGCGAAGACTTGAATTTGTCTTGAGTTTGTAAAACTAAGCAATGCCGAAAGGTTGCACAGAATTTTGACAATAGGAAGTAGCATCTGGAAGGCACTATATAATTGCATCTTTCCCCTGCCTTATCCGTCTCTGGCACCAAGTCATTGATCTGAAGGTGTATTACATGGTTTACCTAAGAAAAGCGGAGTGAAAATGAATGAAGTTTATGTAACCTTGTACTGCTTAGTACGGACACAAATCTTGCTTGCTTAAGGTTTCGTTTGGCTTCAGAGTTGATTTTCCCTGGGCTTAAGTGGACAAACGGCTGCCCACTTAATATCACTGTGCTACACGGAAGCTAGCGGTTGACCACTTAATCTAAACGGGCAGAAGCGGCAGTTTGGTGGGCGTCCGCTACCTTGTCCACTTATAGTCTGATCTGGGAGTAGTCTATATATACGTGCGCGTGTATGCATTCCTCAAAGACATGAGTTGGATAACATTCAAAAGAAAAATATTCTTGGAACTGCGTGGAAGGATTTGATGTACTCGCACCCAAGGGGTTAAACAAAAACGTAGGATTAGGAAGCATCAGGAGAGAGGGCGTGACCTGCCCTCACATTCTTCGAACTAGTTAGCGCACAAAGACGACGTGTACCATGCTCAGTCGTCCTCCTCGCTTATCTGAATCGTTCGCGTGGACGGCCGCGTGCCGGCACGTGCCGCGCTGTTGCCTGGCCACTATTCACCGAACGGAACCATGAGTCGCCAGACTTTGTAGCATCCCAGTTTTCTGCACTTGGCTCGGTGCCAGCATCGCTGAAGAAAACTGAAGACAGAGGCTCACATCTCCGTGCACTAGACTATGCCATCGTCCATCAACCATAAGCAGGTATCTCAGATCTGTCTGCTCAATGAAAGCAAATGAGCTCACATGACATTCTTTTGTTCATACGAAAATATACCACCTCTCCTATCAAAAAGTAGGTGTCTAGAATTCGAATTTTGTCTACAAAAGTCCAACGCACTTTAAGATAGAAAAAATGCGTCTTTCTTATCCTCCGGGAATTAAGTCCAATAACATTTAGATGTGGTGATTTAAATAGGAGTTATGATGAGTTGCACCTTTCCAATACATGTTCTACTTAACTCTATAATATATTTTAAAATTTCTATATGTCCACTTATTTTAACAAAGCGATTATGTAAAAAATGATATGAAATGCGGTGGAGGGGTGGAGTAGAAGACAAGTTCCGACATGCCGCTAGCTCCATGCCAGGACACTAGACACATCCCGATGCACACAAGGTCGTCGCCTTGCACACACCTAGCACAAATTAGATATAGAAAAAATCGATAACCTAGTGGTGGACCCGGTCGTGCACGTGGTGTCGCTCGCATTCCATACTCTGTTTCTGCGGTCCAGCCAGAGAATGTGAGCAGGCGGCGTATAGTGATTGAGAGGTCGAAACTTATCAGACCTTTTTTTTAACATAAGCTGGCACTATTTCGCGCTTCTATTCCACGTTTCCATGTAAGACGAGGACGGCTAGCACACTAAAGTCACAAAATTTATTGGATCACAAACAGAGAATTCGAAAATGCAACTGAGGTCACAAAAGTTTCACTTGGTCGACTACCGAGGATCACGAACAGAGCATTACGATGTAGTCTGCTTTGTCGAGTCCTAGCTTCAGGAACTCACCCAATTCACAATGGATACTGTATTTACCAGTTGACTGAACGGTAGGGGTATTATTCTTGCCCCACCAGCCGTGTTTGGTTTCTGTCTCCTCGCCCAGGATTAACACATTTTGTCTGCTGAATTTCACTTCCGGACATCACCGTTTATGGGCCAACCGCCACCGTTTACAAGCCAACTACCGTCAGTCTCAAACATGTTTTCCTTGATAAGCTAGTTCTCATAATAGGGCGGGTCCTGATATTTTTAGGGCCCGGGACAAAACAGAGAAATTACAAACAAGAGAAAGCCGCCGGAACGCTCTGGTGCCCCGGGACGTGGCAGGCGGCTTGTGGGTGAAGTAGAACCTCAGACCCAATGGAGCCGCCGGGACGCTCTCCAGTCCCCTGCCCTGTCCACGTGACTCATCCTACCGCTGGTCTACACAAGGAATTAAACAATTGATCGCATTTACAAAACCAGATCCCTGAGGTGCCTATATATATATATGGTCGTGGTAGCTATGTCAATTGTCATGAACATAATTAAACATTGACTGACTGACCCATGCTCTGGCTGCAGTCATGAAGGGCTAGCCAGGTCGGTCACGTGCAGTTCGCGACCCTTCTGGGAGTAGGCTATATATACATGAGCGCGTGTATGCATTCGTCAAAGACACCTGCAGTTGATAACATTCAAAAGAAAATATTCTTGGGACAGCCTGAAAGGATTTGATGTACTCGTGCCGAACGTGCAGGTTAAGCAAAACATAGGAGTAGGAAGAATCAGGACTGAGGGGGTAAGCTGCCATCACATTCTTCGAACTAGGTATCGCACAAACACGACGTGTAACACGCTCCGTCCTCCTCATCGCTTCTCTGGATCGTTGGCCTGGACGGCCTCGTGCCCGCACGTGCCGCGCTGTTCCCAGATCCCTATTAACCCAAGGGAACCATGGGTCGCCAGGTAGCTGCACCTTTCTGCACTTGGCTCTGTGCCAGCATCACTGAAGAAACCTTAAGACAGAGGCTCGCATCTCCGTGCGCTAGACTGTGCCATCGTCCTTCCGCCAGAAGCATTTCTTTCAGAAGGTGCAAATGAGATTACATGACGATTCTTTTGTTCATACGAAATACCTAAAACTTGTAAAAATAAGTGGGTGGGTGTGGCATTCGAATTTTCACTAGTAGAAAATAGGCCTACAGTCCCGGTTCGCCAGGACCATTAATCCCGTCCGGGCAACCGGGACTAGCTATGCGCGACTAAATGCCCCCCCCCCCTATAGTCCCGCCACTTATGGACCGGGACTAAAAGCCCGTCCACGTGGGCGCTAGGGGTCCGTTGCGGCGGAGGACCTTTAGTCCCGGTTCTTGTGGTTAACCGGGACTGAAAACCTGCGCAGGTTTAGGGTTTTAGGCCCCCTAAACCTGTTTCCTTTTTAATTTGTTTTGTTTTAATTTCAGTACACATATACATGCATATATATATATATATGAAATATCAAACAAGGAGAATTCAATAGGAATATATAATATATATTCAATATCGGGTGACCATATATACAACCTCGAACAAGTTTCCATATTACACAATTAAGATGGACGAGCATACACAAATTCGCACAAGTTTCAAAGTACTCAGGGCTTATACATGCGGATAATAGTCATCGTCGGTGGACGCATGGAACTCTCCTTTCTTCTGGATGACATGCCTAAGGAAAAATCCTGCTATTTCCTCTTGAATTGGTCGGAAGCGAGCTTCTGGAGTAAGCGCTCTCCGCAAGTTATTGAGACCCTTCCGCGTTTCCTCGTCCTTCTTCCTCTCAGATATTTCTTTCCGTATGTTCTCACAGACATAGTATCCACATAGACCGGTCCCCGGTGGCTGCTTATCCACACCTTTGACCACATTTTTAAATTGTAGCGCATCTTTGAATTCACCGACATGTTGAAGTGAGAGCCGTCTCCAAACTCTACAATGCAAATAAAATTAAATGAACAAGGGAGTTATTAGCTTAGAAAATGAACAAAAGAGACCGATCGATATAGAGCGCAAATGATTGAAAAATAATTACTTTTGCATCATTTTTCTCATGTTGACCCAAAGATCTGTATTTGAATTCATAGAGTCAATGATCAAAACTAAGGACTTGTGAAGATCAATTTTTAGCAGAATCCAGTGGTACATGCGGACACATTAGATGCAGAGTCATGCATAATTTATCGATTGGACATACCATGCATGGAGTAAACAAAAGAGAATGGGAACATGAGAGAAACACTCACCCAAAATGGTAAGGAAATAGATTATATCTTTTGGATTCATGCTTTTTTAAAAATTTGTACAAGTCTTTCTCCACGTCTTTGGGATGATTTTCTAACATAGTTCCATTAATGATTTGTGGGTCAATGAACCCAACATCATGGATGAGTCTTACTTTGCATTCCCAAATCTTCAATCTGCATAATAGCGTACGGAACAATATAGTTAGGACAATATATATATATATATATATATATATATATATATATATATATATATATATAGTGTAGGCAATGAAGAACGAGATGAGGTAGAAATAAATCACTTACAGAACGTAGCAACTCAGGATAGATTTGTCGAGCTCACGCATATTGAACAGCTGGAACAATTCACTCAACTCAACTGTTACAGAGTACTTTTTGGTGTGATGCTCCTCTGTATAATCCACATACACATATTCTTTGTCGGTAAATGCTATGAAATCTTTTGTACCAACGTAGCAGACTTTGCATTAGTGGTGGTAGATCCTTTTCCTTCGCAGGCTCGACGAGAGGCCCTTTCTTCACATATTTTAATGCTACATCAGCCATTGGCATATCGTCCATGTCTAAAAAGGCACGAAGAGACATACCGGCCTCGGACGCATTTTGCATGGCAGTAGCTACAGTCAATCCCATTGCTGTCACAGCATTTATGACCTCGGGGTCCTGTTCCGGAGCGGCTTTCACTATGAGGGGGGGGATCGATTGTTTACTCTGCATCCCGAGCTGGGCAACTTGTTTCCCGCTTTTTATCATTTTTGCTTTTTCTTTCTCCTCCTCCAATATTCCTGCTTGCTTACGAAGTTCAATATCATAGTCTTTAGGCAAATTCTTCACGGATTGGGACACTGTCGACAAAAAATCCGTAGCCCAATAGTCTACAATCGGAGGGAATACTTCCTTGGGCTCAGGCTCCTTTAGCGCCTTCAGTTTGCCCTTCCATTTGTCAACGTCAGCCTTCACGACCAATTTGGTTTCAGCATCACTAAGTTCCCAAGGCCTTGGGGGGAGAGGCTTCAGTGATGGCTCCGGTACCCGTGTGGTCTTAGGTACATAAGGGTCCGGGTTAATAGACCAAGAGCGGGTTCCCTTGCTGGCCGCCTGCTTCTGTTTCTTCGCTGGAGGAGGAATGGGGGGCGACGTCTGCTTATCCTCCGGAGGAGGAATGGGGGGCGACGTCCGCTTATCCTCCGGAGGAGGAATGGGGGGCGACAACGTCTGCTTTTCCTCCGGAGGAGGAATAGTGGGAGACGTCTGCTTTTCCTCCGGAGGAGGAATGGGGGGCGACGTCTGCTTAACCGCCGGAGGAGGAATCGTGGGCGACGGCTGCTTAACCGCCGGAGGAGGAAGATCGGGGGACGGCGTCGAATGGCGTGAAGGAGGCGTAGGTGAACCAGCACCAGCACCACCAACACCACCAGCACCTGCACCATCGTAGGGGGGTGGACTTGTTAGCCTTGGCGTCTCGCCTGGAAACACTATGTACTTCTTTTTCCATAGAATGAACTGGCGCTTGACATCTCCAAGTCTTCTCTCCCCTTCGGGTGTAGTTATGTCAATCTCCAGGTCCTCAAACGCTTGGACTATGTCTTCCACCGTGACACGAGCATAGCCATATGGAATGGGGTTGTTGTGATGGAGTGCTCCAGGTGTATAGGGTAAAGCACTGCCGGTAGCCACCTTCATGGAAATGTTCCCCACGGGATAATGCAGATCACATTCTTTCATCTCCTTTACGTCATCCACGGGGTAGTGAGGCTCCGGTGCACGACTCTCGATCATCGGTGCATTAGCACCTGCAGTCGGGGCCTCCGTGGAAGCCACGCTGCTTCTCCGCTGCTGGCTTCCGAGATCCGTTGCATGTTCTTGATGCGGCCCTGCAGCCGACGCTTTTTCTTTCTCAAGTATTCCTGCCACGACCTTCTTCAGTTCAGAAACTTCCATTGCAAGATTCGACAGTTCATCTGCAGCCCGGTCCGTACCTCTCCTACGGCTTCTGTAACAGTACGGGTCACCCTCCTGGGAAAACCCTACTTTCCACGGCAATCTGCCTTTGCCTCGTATATGTCCTCCGTGTTCAGGATTTCCGAGGGCAACTGTCAGTTGGTCTCTCTCTCTGTTGAACGTGATCTTGCCCTGTTGAGCTTTGGTCATTGCGTCAACAAGGTCTTTTGTGGGAGCAAACTTTTTCAGCCGGTGAACACACTCCCCTGTCTCCGGGTCTAGCGATCCCCCATGCCCGTACCACCACATTTCGTCCCATCCCTCTGTACCTAGACGGATTCCTCTTGCCCTTAGGCCGTCCTCCATTGCCTGCCACTTAGGCGCCGAAACGCGGTATCCTCCTGGCCCCATAACATGATGGTACTGTTTCTTTTCCGCATTAGCCTTATTTTTTGCCGACATTTCCTTGAAATGCTCCGATTTATGTTGCGTCACAAATTCTGTCCAATCATCTCTCAGTTTCTCATATTGTCCAGTGAAAATCGGAGTCTTGCCCTTGCTGACATATTCACGGAACAATTTTTTCTTGAAGTTCCGGAATGCTTCGGCCATCTTCTGAAGAGCGAACTCTTTGACTATCCTCCTCCTCTCACGTCCACCCGGAACGTCCTGACCGAATTCATCTTTTTTGTTGTATTCCGGAGGTAGAATGAAATGTGCAATAAGCTTTCTAAACATAATCTTTTTCGTTCTCTTGTCGACATAACTGAAACCAATACGTGCTTTCTTTGGCTCCTTCCATTCCTGGACGGTGATCGGGACGATGTCTCTAACAATGACTCCGCATTGGTTGATAAACTTTGTGGTGTGCTGTAGGGGCTTGCCGATTTCACTGACTGATTCGATGGTATATATTTCGGAATCTTTCATCGCCTTGGATTTGCCACGCTTTGTCATACTAGATCCGACCGAGGGCTAAAATAAGAAAGAGAGTCGCGCGCGTTAGTCTTTGCAATTGGACCGAGGGCTAAAATAAGACCGAGGGCTAAAATATATACCTCGCCGGAGGTGGTTGTTCTTTGCAATTGGAGATCGTCGTTTGTCGACGGTTGACCTCCGTCATCAATGTCCATTCCTTCACCTCCTTGATCATCGACAATGTCTGTTCCTTCTTCACCTCCTTGATCATCGACAATGTCTGTTCCTCCTTCACCTTCTTGATCCTCAAGGTTCAGATAAGAAGAGATTACATCATCGACAATGTCTGTTCCTCCTCCGGCTATGATATCTAATATATAACCTTCAGCCACCTGTTCCGCCGTCAGGTCTCTATTGTCTGCCATATGTCACTCCTGCAGACATGCATGTAGTAAAAATTAATTAAGTATATAGGAGACTTAGCAAATATTGTCGTAGAAGAAGGGAAAACAGATTGCTAGGGTTTTGGGTGGAAGAACGATAACCACCGGAGGGGGAAAACCATACTTTAGAGGTGTGTCCAAGATTAGTTTCTCAAATGACTTGGAGAACCCCATAGCTAGGTTGCATTTGCTTTCCTGGTCATTTTGGTATATTACACTTAATATTCTGAATTTATTGAATTAAAACTTATTTTCATCATTATTTTAATGAATTTAATACAAATTCAAATATGGTCTCATTTTGAACTTTGTCAAACATGATTGAAAATGATATAAACAGATAGCTTACATTTTTCTGAACATTTTGCATATTTTTCCAAAAAAATTAAATTATAAATTAAAAGTTATTTAATTTAGAAGGTTATTTATATTCTGTAATTTAGAACAGTGGCCAGGTGACGTCATCATGACGTCACCCCTGGCGTGGCCGGCGGTTGCATATTAGGATCTCGGATCGACGATTCCGGCCACGGGGGATGCAACGGAGATGGGGACGAGGCCACTGTGCTGCTCGCCACGGGGGAGGGGACGGAGATGGGGACGAGGCCACGGCCACTGTGGTCTCGCCGGCGGCGAATCTGGCCGCGGGAGCGAGCGCGAGGGACGGCGACGGCGACGGCGCGGCGACGGCGTTGGTTCGGCGTTGGTTCTAGGGCGACGCCGTTGGTTCTAGTTCGATGGCGTTGGTTCTAGGGCGACGGCGACGGCCCGCGGGGAACCTACCGGCCGGAGAGACGACGACGGGGCGGGGGCGGAGCAGGGTGGAGGCGGTGGAGAGAAGGGCGCGACGAGGGCGACGGCGCGGCGACGGCGACGGCGATGGCGACGGCGACGGCGATCTGCGCGGGGGACGGCGACGGGGCAGAAGACGACTGGGCGCCGGCGCGAATGAAGACGAGGGTTTGGGGACTTAGAAAATTTTGGGGCAGGAAGGCATCGCACATATATAGGTCAAGCCTTTAGTCCCGGGTGGTGTCACGAACCGGGACTAAAGGTCCCCTGGGTACCCTCCGCGGGCCTTTAGTCCCGGGTGGTGTCACGAACCGGGACTAAAGGTGAAAATTTTCGCGGCGTTTTCGTTCCCGCGCAGAACGAGCCTTTAGTCACGGTTCGTGACACCAACCGCGACTAAACGTGGTTATTCGAATACTATTCTTTTTTCCAATCTTAAAAATACAAATAATATATCAGAAAATTCAGAAAAATAAAACTAATTCTTTTTCCAATCTTAAAAATACAAATAATATATCAGAAAATTCAGAAAAATAAAACTAATTCTTTTTCCAATCTTAAAAATTCCCATAGATAAAAAAGGCAGTACATAATGGCAAGAGTGGATCTAAAACTAAACGGAGAGCATAGATGCATGATCTGATATCTGCTGCTAGTCATACTCCTGCCTAGGCCTACATGCGAGAAAATTCAGAGCCCAGGACTGGGCCTGAGGGTAGCGGAGGCGGGGGATATCGCCGGCCCTGATGTAGTCCATGACGCTCTGTAGAGTCCGGCCGGACCACCATAGCCGACGACCGGCCTCGTGAAAGTTCCCAGGAGGCAGGCCGTCCTCCTCATACCTGGCGAGCGCCCTCTCACGCCGATTGATGAAGAAGGCATCCCAAGTATGTTGGTTATCGGGATGCCAACTGGGATCTCTCCGCTGCTCCGGCGTGAGCTCGTGGTAGTAATGGTTCGTGATGGCCGCCCGACGTGCCACACCTTGAGGAAGAGGAGGGACCGGCACTCCTCCGGCGCTCAGCATCCAACCGGCGGGAACACTGTAGCCGGGCGGGCAGGGGTAGTTCGAGGCGGAAAGTGCCTCCGCCTGGATGAATGTTAGAGTGGGTACGGTAGAAGCCATGAGAGAGTGGTGAGTTTGTATGTGTTTATGCCAATGGTGTGGCAATGCACATATATATAGCGAGAAGAAAACATCCCTTTAGTCCCGGTTGGGGACACCAACCGGGACTAAATGGGTTAGGGTTTCGTTTGGACCAATCAGATAGAATCACACGGATCGTGTGTTTCTTTAAAGCGCTTCTGAGTCGTTGGATCCGGGGTGTGTTTCTTTTGAGCTGTTGTGAGCCGTTCGATCAGGGCTACGGTGTGTTTCTTTCGAGCTGTTGTGAGCCGTTGGATGAGGTGGTTTCTTAACCGTTGGATCAAAACCCTAGCACAACACTTTGTGAGCCAGAGGACCCTATATATAGCCCACCTTCATACACCGGTCAGTTCATCGAGCAAATACAAAACATCCGGATTCGCCATCATACGTCCTACCGTGCATTTGGTATGCATATTGCACTGAGTAGCCACGGTAGGGCTGTATGATGGTGATACCGATTGTTTTGTTCTACACCCCCCTTTAACACATCCATCCATGCTTGGGTCAGTGTTCACTTTGAGCTCGGGTAGTAATGTGCAACTATTTGCTTGGTTGTGTTAATTAGGGTGGCGCGTGGCGCGGGAATTGTGACGCGTGGCGCGGGAGTTGCGACGCGTGGCGCGGGAGTTG
The DNA here is from genome assembly GCA_028641055.1 of Alopecurus myosuroides. Classification (NCBI taxonomy): domain Eukaryota; kingdom Viridiplantae; phylum Streptophyta; class Magnoliopsida; order Poales; family Poaceae; genus Alopecurus; species Alopecurus myosuroides. The sequence continues at coordinate 52,175,899 of CM054060.1, forward strand.
TGACGCGTGGCCAGGAGGGCGCGGTATAAACTGTCGCGCCTCGAGCGCGTCTTCTCCTCTCCACGCATGCCAGGAGGGCACCGTCGCGCTTCCACCATGCCTCCGAGGAGGAACAGCACCACCGGCTTCCGCGGCGTCCGAGCACGGCAGAACGGAATGTTCAGCGCAGATATCCGCTGGGGGGACGACCGCATCCCCCTCGGCACCTTTGCGACGGCGGCGGAGGCAGCCCGCGCCTGGGACGTGGCGGCCTGGCGCCTCAACCGCTCGCGGTCGCTAATGAACTTCAACGACTGCCACACCGTCTGGGAAGCGGAGGCCAGGGCGCCGAAGCCGCAGATCATCACTGTCGCCGACCACCTCCGCCTCCGCCACCGCGCGTTTCAGGGCCTAGTCGACGCCAGGGAAGACCGCGTCGTCCGCGAGTATTACCGGAACAACCCGGGGGAGGAGAGCGCCGACGAGGAGCTCTGGCAGACCCGCGCGGCTCAGCGGGCGGAGCGCCGCCTCGAACGACACCTCGCGTTAGATGCCGCTCGGGGGGCGAGGACGAGGGCGCTGCAGGAGCTTCGTCGGGCCGACCGCGCCGGCGAAGTCTGGGCCTCCGACGATCCGAGGTGGGGGCCTATCTCGGACATACCATCATGCACCTCCGACGACGACGAGGAGGTCACGGACGAGTTTGGCGACGATGATGACCCGGAGGAGGTCACCGACGAGTTCCCCAACGACGACGGCGAGGAGTAGTGTTCGTCTGTTTTCTCTTTTTAATAAAAGAATTTGCATTCCGGCGACACTGCGGCGCGCTAGCGCGTCTGTTTTCTGTTTTTAGTAAAAGTTTGGTACAATAAATTAATTAGAGATAATATAATTCAAAATGATCCATTAAACATGATCCATTCAACAAAGTTTGGTACAATAAATTATTACACATCAATTCTTCCCTTGTGTCCCAGCTTTCTTACGATTTGGACGTATCCATGGAGCATCCTTATCATTTAACTTAATGCTTGGGCCAGAGTTCACTTTGAAGGGCGGAATTTCACCAAACATATTATAATCTTCTGACATGTCTGTCTTGTCCTCCACTCCCACGATGTTTCTTTTCCCTGAAAGAACAATGTGACGCTTTGGATCATCGCATGATGCACTGATCGTTTTCTTATCTTTCCGTTTCCTCGGTTTGCTACTCATGTCCTTCAAATAGAAAACCTGAGCGACATCTTTGGCTAGGACGAATGGCTCGTCAAGGTAACCAAGATTGTCGAAATCCACCATTGTCATTCCGTATTGCTCGTCCACCTTTACCCCACCTCCTGTTAGCTTGAACCATTTGCACCGGAACAAAGGGACCTTAAAATAGGGTCCATAGTCAAGTTCCCATATCTCCTCTATGTAACCATAATATGTGACCTTTTGCCCAATCTCGGTTGCTGCATCAAAGCGGACACCACTGTTTTGGTTGGTGCTCTTTTTATCTTGGGAAATCGTGTAAAATGTATTCCCATTAATCTCGTACCCTTGGAAAGTCGTGATAGTCGAAGATGGTGTCTTGGCCAACATGTACAGCTGATCTCCAACATCATTGTCATTCATTAAATGTTTTCGCAACCAACTGCCGAAAGTCTCCATGTGGGCCTTTCTAATGCATGATTCAGTCTTCCCCGGGTTGTTCGAGCGTAAAATATTCTTGTGTTGCTCGAAATACGGAGCCACCAAGCTCGAATTTTGCAGAACTGTGTAGTGTGCTTCAGTCATAGAATGACCGTCCATACATATCGTTGATTTCCTTCCGATCGTGCCTCTTCCACTTAGTCTCCCCTCGTGCCGCGATTGAGGAATACCAATCGGCTTAAGGTCAGGAACATAGTCAATACAGAACTCAATTACCTCCTCATTTCCATAGCCCTTTACGATGCTTCCTTCTGGCCTAGCACGGTTACGAACATATTTATTTAATACTCCCATAAACCTCTCGAAGGGGAACATATTGTGTAGAAATACAGGACCGAGAATGGAAATCTCTTCGACTAGGTGGACCAGGAGGTGCGTCATAATATTGAAGAAGGATGGTGGAAACAGCAACTCAAAACTGACAAGACATTGGACCACATCGTTCTGTAACCGTGGTAGATCTTCTGGACTGATTACCTTCTGAGAGATTGCATTGAGGAATGCACATAGCTTCACAATGGCTACTCGAACATTTTCCTGTAGGAGGCCCCTCAAAGCAATCGGAAGCAATTGCGTCATAATCACGTGGCAGTCGGTGAGACTTCAGGTTTTGGCACTTTTTGTCCGCAATGTTTATTATTCCCTTTATATTCGACGAGAAGCCAGACGGGACCTTTATACTGCTCAGGCATTCAAAAAAAATGACCTTCTCTTCTTTCGTAAGAGCGTAGCTGGCACGACCTTGAAACCATTCCGGATGCCGGTCATCTGGGTCTTTCAAAAGTTGTTGATCCTGCCGTGCTTCCTTTGTATCATTTGTCTTCCCATACACGCCCAAGAAGCTTAGCAGGTTCACGCAAACATTCTTCGTAACATGCATCACGTCGATTGCAGAGCGGACATCTAGGACTTTCCAATACTGTAGCTCCCAAAATATCGATTTCTTTTTCCACATGGGTACGTGCCCGTCAACTCCCTGCGGAACTGATTGTCCGCCAAGACCCTTTCCAAAGATGACTTTCAAATCCTTGACCATATCAAATATCTCAGCTCCAGTACGTTCCGCAGGCTTCGGCCGGTGATCTGCCTTGCCGTTGAAATGCTTGCCTTTCTTTCTTACGTTATGATTTCGGGGAAGAAATCGACGATGACCCAGGTACACGTTCTTCCTACAGTTATCCAAAAATACACTTTCAGTCTCATGTAAGCAGTGCGTGCATGCTTTGTATCCCTTATTTGACTGTCCAGAAAGGTTACTGAGAGCAGGCCAATCGTTGATGGTTACAAAAAGCAACGCTCGTAGGTTAAATTCCTCTTCTTTGTGCTCATCCCACACAGGTACACCAGGTTTGCCCCACAATTGTAAAAGTTCATCAACTAATGGCCTTAGGTACACATCGATGTCGTTGCCGGGTTGCTTCGGACCTTGGATGAGCACTGGCATCATAATGAACTTCCGCTTCATGCACAACCAAGGAGGAAGGTTGTAGATGCATAGAGTCACGGGCCAGGTGCTATGGCTGGAGCTCTGCTCGCCAAAAGGATTCATGCCATCAGTACTTAGACCAAATCTTATGTTCCTTGCGTCAGCTGCAAAATCTTTGAACTCTCTGTCGATCTTTCTCCATTGCGTTCCATCAGCGGGGTGTCTCAACTCCCCGTCGAACTTACGGTCCTCTTTGTGCCATCGCAACAACTTGGCATGATCTTTGTTCCTGAACAGGCGTTTCAACCGAGGTATTATAGGAGCATACCACATCACCTTGGCGGGAACCCTCTTCCTGGGTTTCTCGCCCTCAACATCGTCACCAGGGTCATCGCCTCTGATCTTATAACGCAATGCAGTGCATACAGGGCATTCATTCAAATCCTCGTATGCACCGCGGTAGAGGACGCAGTCGTTAATGCATGCATGTATCTTCAGAATCTCTAAACCTAGAGGGCACACAACCTTCTTTGCTTCGTACGTACTGGTGGGCAACTCGTTATTCTTCTGAAACATATTCTTCAACATTTTCAGCAAATTTTCAAATGATGAGTCAGCTACACCTTCCCGTGCCTTCCATTTCAGCAAATCCAGTGTGCAGCCCAGCTTTTTCAGACTATTGTCGCATCCTGGGTACAGTGACTTCGTGTGATCCTCTAACATGCGATCCAAATTCTCCCTCTCCTTGTCAGTTTCACAGCGTCTCCGTGCATCAGCAATGGTCCGACCAAGATCATCAGCGGGCTCATCATGTGCCTCTTCTTCACCTTCACCAAACCCTTCCCCACCTTCAGCATCATCCTCCATGAAAGTATCACCGAAAAGGTCATGATAGTTGAAATCGATATCATCCTCTTCTTCATCTTCTTCCATTCTAACCCCTCTTTCTCCATGCTTGGTCCAACAATTATAGCTTGGCATGAAACCGTGCCGAAGCAGGTGCATGTGAACGACTCTTGAGGAGGAGTGACCCTTCTCATTCTTACATTCAGCACATGGACACATAATAAAACCTCGCTGCTTGTTCGCATTTGCCACTACGAGGAAATCTTTCAAACCCGTAGTGAACTCACCGGAGAGTCGGTTACCGTACATCCATTGCCGATTCATCTGCATTATTATTATATAAAGTATATAATTAACCATCATGCATCTGTTAAACTAACTAGCTAGCTGGAAATAATACAAATCATGAAAGGTTCAAGTTGCTAACCGCGATCACGGAGGTAAAATAAATGAAAACGCTCAAGTGTGTTTCATGCTATGGGGCATTTCATCGAACACCTTGTGTGCATAGTAGGAACCAAAAGCATACCCACCACCCCCTTGTGAATATTGTGAGCAAATGTGGCCAAGTGCAGCGAGCTGAGTCCTATATATAGGGATGGGCCTTTAGTCCCGGTTCACCTGGACAACCGCGGCTAAAGGCCGTGGGGCCGGCCCGAGGACCTATTAGTCCCCGTTGGTCTGGCCAACCGGGACTAAAGCCCCTCCCATCCGCCAGCTGTGGGCCGAGCGCGCTGGGCACTACTAGGAAAATGGCTATAGGAGTGATGATACCCGTGACGCACATCACATTTGGCGCGTCACGCCTATTACCCGCGGCGCACCACGATTCTGCGCGTCGCGCCTAAATGCATAGCCGCGGCGCACCGAGAAAAAGGCCCGTCGCGCGTATGTGTGGGGCCGGGGAGGCGAGCCTCCGAGGCATACCCGCGACGCACCATGCCTGTGGTGCGTCACAGATATGTTGGGTTCCCGCGGCGCACCTTACCGTGGTGCGTCACGGTTAACCTATGCGCGGCGCATCTGGCTGCAGTGCGTCACGGCTATCCTCTGCTATAGGGCCACGCGCGCGGGACCGTTCCCCTCTTCTTCTCGTCGTCTTCCACATCTCGTCGTCTTCCACACACCGTTCCCCTAGCCGCCCACCGCCATCTCGATCTGAACCACCGTGCCGCTGCTGCTCGAGGAGGACTAGGAGCCAGCGAGGAGGGAGCCGGACCGGGCCAGCAAGGAGGGAGCGGCCGGATCGACGACGACGAGCCCCACGGTGAGCCATCCCCTTCCCCTCCTCCTGCTCCCATCGCCACTCACCAGCACCCACCCCTGCACATCACCAACCCGTCGCTCGCCGCGGTCCGTTGCTGCCTCGCCGCCGTTTATTTTTCGTCAGAGAACGCGCGGGTCTTTTGGGTTCAGTTAACGCCACGCACGGATGCTGCTGTCTTTGCGTCTGAACAAAGGATGGGGTGGGGGATGGCGGTGCGCAACCATTCTGGTACCTTGCTGTTTGCTTGCAATGGTGGCATGGCTGGATCCTTCCATCCAGAACTGGCCGAGGCGTTGGCGTTGAGGCAGGCGCTGGAGATAGCTCGAGCCAGGGGTCTGACGAAGATTGTTGTGATATCAGACTGCCTCTCCTTGATCCAACGCATCAATTCTTTGGAGCGTGATCGATCGGATGTTGGTGCAATAGTGACTGACATTAAGTCGCTGGCCGCTGGTTTTCCTGGGAGTGTTGTCAAACATGATAGCCGTAATCTGAACTTAGTGGCTCATCTACTAGCTCATTGTAGTGAACTTCAATTTCGTGTTCATGTGAAACTTGGAACAAGTTATTTACTAAGATATTAATAACAGGCCACATGTACAATATAATAAGACATATATATCGTTATTCATGCGCAACGTGGCACATTGGCCAGTATTTTTGCTGTGACAGGAGTTGCAACAAATGTCATACCTGTAAGTGAACAAATTTTGTGTTATTCATGATCAAGACGAGCTGCAACTTAGACAATGTTTCTGACATGGTCTTAATGGCAACATGCTCAAAGAACTTCTGCAGGAGAACTTTCTCATTCATTGATTCATCCGAATCAAAATCAGCAAACCAAAAAACTCGATGTACTTTTGCCCAAGGAACTGGTAGTTTCTGTTCACCACCAATAATTAGATGACAAGGATCAGCCACATTCTGGAGTATCATCATGCCACTTGTCACTGAATCAGACTCAATTGAATGCAGACCAGGTGTACATGCAACTATTTTCCCAGGGTCATAATAATGGCAAATTTTACAAGAGAACTGCAGGTTTTTGTCATTCATGACAACAATATGCCCATCAATTTTTGACCGATGCAAGGTCTTGGACTAATCCAATTTGCAAGTTTGATGCAATGTATAACAGCACAAGTGGTAAGCATTGTGTGCTCATGTGGGAATAGTAGATATGGGTGGCAAATTGCCAAGAACTGAAGTTGTAGAGCACATGGCCAGTGATAGTATTCATTTCTCTCGTAATGTTGTATGCTTTTTTAGCCTTGCTGATTAGAGGGTTTGTGTGAACTTGAGTAATGTAATATTTGAGCAATTGTGTCCACTGGGGATATGAATAATGTTCAATATATGTGTTGTCGTGGTGGTGTCACGGCAGATGCCATGGGATGGCTAAAGATGTGGGGACGAAGGACGCTGGAGGTGTCCGGGGAGGGATCACGCGACGAGTAGCCGCGTGAGGTAAGAACAATACACTGCAAACAACACGATCTACCCAGGTTCAGGGCCCTCGTGAGGAGGTAAAACCCCTACTCCTGCCTCTCTGTATGTGTTATGATGTTTCTCCGAGTAGCCACAGTACAAATGATATCGCTACCGAGTAGCCCCTCTCCTTCCTCCGAGTAGAGCTAGGTCAAGAACTTAGGGTTTCTAGGGTTCAATGTGAGCATGTGTTCGATCCTCACGCAGGAGGCGGCGGGGCACCTTATATACCTGGTGCCCAGCCGGATACGTCCAAACATGGACAAGTGTCGACATAGTGTGCACACCGTCCTTCTTCCGGGTTCCCGCTGACAGCTTTGGTTCCTAACCTTGGCTTCATCTGGAAAGTCGTTGGGCAAAACTAGGGGACAGACCGGTATCACTGTACCTAGGCACAGAGTAGGCCCCCCTTATCCTGCCACGGCCTGCTTCCATGCTGTCACTGTCAGGCAGGCCGGTCCCAGATGAACAGTAGTTCGAATGCTGCCAAGTACGGACCCAGGATACGCGGGATCCTGTGTCAGAACGGCTCCTTTGACTTTCTGGCCCGAGTAGGTTCCCGCCGATTGTTCCCGCCAATTGTACTCGGGCCAACTCTTCTACTCGAAAGGATAGAACTTGATTGATATCTCCTTCTGGTCATCTTGAGGTGGGACCGAGTAGCAGTCGACCGGGTAGCGAGTACCAGGTAGTCGGCTACTCGACCAAACCTCTCTTCTGTAAGGCGCCTTTACCCTTCGCCTTTACCCTACTCGGGGGTAACCCCCCGACAGCAGTCCCCGAAGCTGGTTGAGTCTTGCGAACTCGTTCACTAGGCTCTGCCAGCTTAAAATCAATCTTTGCCTCATAACCCTCGAACCTCAAGATGTCGAGTAAACGGCCTCCGAGTAGCACCCTGACAAGTATCTTCTGTCTCTTGTCTTCCGAGTAGCACTTGCTTTCTACTCTGTAACCGAGTAAAAAGACTTAGAGAACTTTCTTGAATTGAGCCGTTGCGGCGCAGAACACCATCCAGCCGTCCGTGCTGCGGCCGGACGCGTGTCAAGCATCCACGACCCTGTCGTTTTGCTGCCCACGACACATCGTGCCACGCGCCCAGTTTTCACGGGGCGGGCCCACCGGCTCGTTATGTCCCATCAATCGTAATAATAGGCCACGATCTGATCGTGGGATCTACTGTGGCCGTTACGCGCGCATCCCGCGCTTACGTGCGTTTCTATTCGGCCACAGGCCCCACCACACAGCAATCATGGCCATGATTGATCCCACTACGCCGACGGTAACGGTAAAATCGCGGAGAGGGTATAAATACCCCTGCCGGTAACTTCCTTTTCCCCTTCCCTTGCACTATTCCTCTTTCGTCCTCTGCTCTCCTCCGCCACCGAGCTCTCCGCCGCCGCGCAAGCTTTCGCGCCGCCGCGGACTCAATTCGCCCAACCACTCCGTCCAATTTCTTCCACTCCTCCTGCTTGCAACAATGGCCAAAGCCGGCTGGGCGGGCTCAATCGTTACCAGTGAGGACTTCGCCTGGCTCGTTAATACCAGGCGAGTTCCTTCCGGCGTGGAGTGCCGGGCTCCTGACGATGAAGTCGTGCCAACTCCATGGGAGGGTGAGCGCGTCGTCTTCATGTCGCACTTCGAGCGCGGCTTCGGACTGCCGGCCTCCGAGTTCCTCCGTAAGTTTCTCGACCACTTCGGCCTTCAGATGCATCATCTACCGCCGAACGCCGTCGTCTTCCTCGCCTACCACGCCGTGGTGTGCGAGGCCTTCCTCGGCATCCACCCGACGTCGGAGACCTGGCTGAGGTACTTCCACCTCCGCCAGCAGACTGTCGGGAAGAAGGACAGCGCGGGCGTGGCCGGCCGCGCAACCGACACCGGCTGCGCCATGATGGTGCAGCGGACCGGGACGAACCACCCCCGTATCAAGGGGCTGGACTCCGTTCGACTGTGGCAGAAGACGTTCTTCTATGTCAAGAACATCCCCGCCGCCGAAGGAGCCCAGGTAAACGACAGGATCAACCTTCCCGCCTGGAGCCTCCGTGCTCCCACTTAGAAGAACTGGAAGGAGAAGCCCGCCAACGACGACAACACCATCGAGATAGAGAACAGGCTAGGCTGGCTGATAGAGCAAGGCCTCAAGAATGATGATCCGGTGGCTTGCTGGATTCAGCGCCGAGTGCTGCCTCTGCAGGAGCGCTGCCATCTCATGTGCTACATGGGAGGCCCCCGCGACTGCACCAGGACGACAACCATCGAGATCGACAACATTGATGTTCCCGGGCACGCAAGGGCCATCTTGATGACGAGCCTCAGCGACCATTGGCAGTACGGGTTCGTCCCGTACAGCCGCACGAAGCCGATTGAGCGGGTACGTTCTCCTTATTCCGTTTTTGCATATGCTTTCCGAGTAGATAACTCTTCTTCTTGCCGCGAGTAGCAGTTGCCTTCTGCACCGAGTAGGATACTTAGCCGAATCTCCTAGGCTTAATGTGTTTTGTACTTACACGCCTTGTCGGGTAGCCTACTCGGGAACGATTCTTAGGCTTAGTGTGCTTTGCGCCTGCACGCCTTTCTGTGTAGGATACTCTACAATCATGCTTAGGCCTCGTATGCTTTGTATTTGCACGCCTATCCGGGTAGAAACAATCAGCGAGCTGCCTAGGCTTAGTGTGCTTCGTGTTTGCACGCCTATCCGAGTAGAATTCATTCTCGATACTCGGCTAATCTGTGACCCTTCTCTGTCTTTCAGATCCTTACTCGCCAGAAAATTGAAAGCTGCGAGCGCTTCGATGGCAACTTCTCTGCCGATCGCGAGGAGGACGATGTGCCCTCCTTCGAGGCCGCGGATCAGATCAATCTCTCACGCTCCCCAACAACAGAGAAACGCGAGACCGAATCATCTCTCCGCGACTGGCCGGAGGACGAATCTGAAGGTAATTGCGCACTTGCTTTGCTTGTTCTCAAAAGACACCAATCCACCGATTACTGTTTCTGACTTGCTCCTTTTCTTTCCTGAATCCGCAGATGATGTTGCTGATGAGCACGAGGATGAGGACGATGACGAGGACAAGGACGATGCGGTCCTTGTCGTCAAACCTCTGTCCGTCGCAGCCCCCAACACCCGCAAGCGGACTGGCAGTGACGCCCAAGGACCTCCAGCCAAGAAGAAGAAGCCAGTCGAGAAGCCGAAACCGACGAAGACAGTTGTGAAGAGATTAAGGCGAAAGCTCCCTTCCACCACTGCGTAAGTTTTCTTCTCGACCGTCTCTCCTCCCGCGCCATGGTGTTTTCCCCAATCTCCTTCTAACTTCTGATACTTTCTTTCTCGACAGCCCTGCCATGGACGCAAATGCCGTTCTCGCGCCCGACCAAGCCGACAAAGCACCAGTACCTCTGATCAATCTAGACGATGAGGAGGATGACGCCACCAACATCCAAGGAGCAGAAACAGAACAGCAGAACCGTGCGTCGTCAGCAGCACAGGACACTGCTGCTCATCAGGACAGAGCGCCTTCTCCTCCGGCCAGCAATGCCGAGGAGGATCAGGACCAGGAGATGCATGACAGCGCCACCCACGAGCAGCCAGACGCAGAGCAAGAGCAGCCCACCATCGGGGCTGCCGCACAAGAGAATCCCGCTGGCGAGCAGCGGGTAGAGGACGTCACCACCACGGATGCCACCATGGCGGACGCCTATCCATTGAGCGACGCGCATACAGGCGCCGCACCGACTAGCGCCCAGCCCGATGCCGCGCAAGGTGATGGTTCCGTGGTGCCTCCAACCGTTCAAGGCACCGCACCGCTAGTTTCCTCCTCAGTGCCACAGAACCGGGACCCAGCCAGGCAACAGGCCCTAGATGCCCTGAGGGATGAAGTTGACAGAAGAGCAGCCGAGAAAGAAGCTGCCGAGAAGGCCGAGGCTGAAAAAGAGGCAGCCGAGAAGGAAACCGCCGAGAAGGCCGAGGCCGAGAAAGAGGCAGCCGAGAAGGAAGCCGCCGAGAAGGCGAAGGCGAGAGCTGAGGGAAAGAAACTCGAAGATCCCGAGAAGCAGAGAGCCGAAAAAGAGAAGGCGAAGAAACGGGCCAGAGATCAGAATCAAATGCCGCCGCCAGCCTCGGGTGGAGCACTGGTGATTCGAGAATCCGGCCCGGTTGCCACTGCGACCGCTGCCGCCGCCATCGCCGCTGGCCAACCTTGCTTCCCGGATTACATGGTTAAGGTTAGCCAGCAAAACATAATTGGCTTCTCTCCCCAGGACAAGCAGCTTGCCCTTCTGAGGGGACGAAAGGCCGTAGCCAGGAACTCCCCTCCCCCAGATCCAAACCAGAACCAGTCCGTCACTATTGCTTCTCGAGGAGTCCAAGATCCAACGATAAAATCCCGGAGCCTTGAGCAGGTGCTGGATACCATTGGATATATCGACGCCAAATGGGACAGCAAGGTTCTCGGCACGGACAACTGGCACGGTCTTGGTCTCGGCACAATTGACCACATGCGCGTCGAGTGGAACAAAGTGGATCTGGGATACAAGCCCATGACCGTCTCCACCGAGACGGCCACTCTCGCCGCCAAGATGTTTCTGCACCGCAAGAACGCCGAGGACATCGAGCAAGCTTATGCAGTAAGTCTCAGCTTGCCTTTCTCCGAGTTGAATTTTTCTTCTCTTCTATTCGCCTTCATTCTTCTTTACCATCACCCAGTCCCCGAGATTCTGGCCGAGTAGGCGGATACTCTCCGAGTAGCCTCCTACTCGGGCCGAATCTTTTCTGCTCTGTCTAACTTGTTTTCTTCTCGCTTCTCAGGATAGCGTCCTGAAACGGACCAACTTATACCGCGTGCTTCTCTGGAATCACTCTATCGCTAGGAGGCGAATCGCTGCATTGGAGAAGGAGAAGGCAGCTGCGGAGGCTGCGAGCAAGAATGCCAACGACAGCACTCAGCAACTGGCTGAAGTGAAAGGTACGCTTTTAGCCATGCGGTTACTGCGTTTCTTGTTTACGCCCGCGTCTGCTTTCTTTTGCGCTAACCTTTCCTACTCTGCAGAGAACCTGAAGAACCTGGCTGAAGAGCACGAGAAGTGCCGTGCGTTTGTGGAGAACGCCGAGGCCACCATCAAGAAGTTAGAAGGTGAGTAGCCGTCTACCCGGCATCATTCTTGTGCCTATCTCCTTTGCTTCTCTGCTAACCGTGCCTTGCTCTTTTCAGAAGATCACAAACTGTTTGTTGAGGAACACCAGGACTGCGTCAAACCGGAAGAGGTGCAGAAGCAGCTGTCCGACCAGGCTGTTGAGTTGGTGAAGGACCACACTACGGAAACGGAGCAGCTGCAACTCCAGCTGCAGAAAGCACTCCAGGATGCTGTTACAGTTAGTGAAGAGAAGGACAGAGTGATTGCCGAGAAGACCAAAGCGGAGGCAACCCTCAAAGCCAAGGTCAAGGCCCTAGAGCTGGAGTGCGAAACGTTGAAGAAATCCAATGCTGGGTACTTCGCTCAATTGGATACTCTGCGCCAGATCCAGGATAAGCACATATCCAATGAAGAATCCTGGAAGACCCAGCTGCAGGCGCTGCGCGTCGAGCTTAAGAGTAAGCTTTCTCTTCTCTGCACCCTTCCCTTCTCGGTCAAATTTCTTCTCGGTTCTTCCTCTACCCGGTTCTTTTCTCCTCTGATTCTGAATTTCCTACTTGTTCTCCCAGAGATCTTTCCTGCCATCATTTCTCCCTGCGTGCCCGCTCTGGCCAAGGCCCGAGCAGTACGTGCTGCGAATGGCGAGCCAGAGGACACCAGGGCCGAAATTGAAGATAGCATGCTGGTGATGCGAAGCCAGTTCTAGCGCCTAGCCGTCGTTGGTTCTGACCTCGTGCGCGTGGGCTTTGAGCTTCATAAGCTCTTCTGGCCTGAGGAACCTGAGCCAACAACCATCCGGGGCCTCGCACTCAAGCTACAGAATGTGAAGGCCGAGTTGAAGAAATGGCGTGCTTCTGGAGCTAGGGCAGGCGCGGACTTGATGCTTCTTTGCATCGCCTCTTGGTATGAAAATCTTGACATGCAACGCATCCGCGGGAAGCGCGACAACTCCAAGTGGGAGACGGACTCCTGCTGCGTGGCCACGCGGAAATCGATCGCGTATGGAGTGGCGGAGTGCGCTGAGACGGAGATCTACATCGACGGCCCCCCCGAGCCCGACACCGAGGTGGAGGAGGACGAGGAGGAGGAAGATGAGGACACGGAGTCCGACTTGGAGGGCCTCTTCGATTCCCCCAGGAGCAATGCCGGGAAAGGGAAAGGCACAGCCATCTCGAGTAGCGATGAGGAGGCCGAGCAGATCGAGACCGCCCCACTCGACTTCGGCACCTCTTTAGGAGCCGCTCTTGACGACACAATGCCCGCCCCCGGCCGAGCCTCCCGTTCCTCTACAGCTCCAGGGCCCATCTCGGTGGCCACGGCCACTTCTGACCTGGCAGCCACCGAGCAGAACGTCGAGATGAACGAGTCTGCCACCATCCAGTCGGATGCGGATGCCACCCACGCTAGCGCCGAGGAAGATGCTGCAGCTAGGGCCACCACAGAAGATGCAGCAGCCAATGCCAGCACTGACAACACTGCCACCTCCACATAACTTTACCTGCAAACTTTTTTACTCGAAAACTTATCAGATCCCCGGGATGCCGGGAGCAGATGTAATAGACTATCTTTGTTTTGCTTGCTACCCAGTTTTTATCACCTCTTTGTTTATTTCGAAATTAATCAATTTGAACGACGATGGCTTAATGCCGAGTTGCGTTTCCATGCGAGTCCCCGAGTTGCATTTCTTATTCACCCTATCTTTTCATCTCTGCTCTACCCGCGACTTGTCGCTTGTTTGGTATTCGAGTCACAAGAATCAAGTAGTAGGGCTGCAAATACTTAGCCGCTAGAAACAATCATGGTAACGCAGCCCACCACTTAGCCGAGAAGACGAAAACGGTGAACAAAAGTAACAAACAATCTACTCGGTTCCTGCACTCTTTCTTCCTTAGCGATTTTCGTGTGCTCATTGACCTTTTGCTTGTTCTCTTGCTTGCCATGAAGCCGGGTTTCGGACAGCAGCAGAGTCGAAGAGTTGGCATATAGGTTTAAACACAGTACTCAATGCACTTATGAGTTCTGAAGTGGAGCAACCGAATAGACAAAGGGTCAAGCCGAGTAAAAACACTCAGAGCAATTTTGGACGAGGGCAGTCCCCGAGAACAATTTCAGATTGCAGAGTAGAATTTCAACTCGGATAAGAGGGTATATACACATCTTTGCTTACGAATGAAAACGACGAAGTAGAGCTACATTCCAAGGGCGCTTGGTTTCCTCTCCAGCTTTATCTGCCCTGTTCGCCTGCGATGGGCGCACATCTACAAGGTAGTATGCATCATTGTGCAGCGCTTTGCTCACGATAAAAGGCCCTTCCCAAGGAGGAGACAACTTGTGCATCCCGGCTGTGCGCTGCACCAGCCTAAGGACCATATCTCCTTCCCGGAAAACCCTTGGGTTCACCTTTCGGCTATGATAGCGCCGCAGGTTTTGCTGGTAGATAGCCGAACGTGACAGAGTCAGCTCTCTTGCTTCTTCAAGCAGGTCAACGTCGTCTTCTCGAGCTTCTCTCGCCTCCACCTCAGTGTAGAGGGCTACTCGGGGGGAGTCATGCTCTAAGTCTATTGGCAACACGGCCTCAGCCCCGTATACCAAGAAGAATGGCGTGTAGCCGGTTGACCGGTTAGGGGTAGTCCTTAGACTCCACAGCACCGCTGGCAACTCTTCTAGCCAACACCCAGGTGTTTTCAGCAATGGCTCAATCAGCCTTGGCTTTATGCCTGCCAGTACCATTCCATTTGCCCTCTCAACTTGCCCATTGGAGGCAGGGTGCGCGACTGACGCAACGTCTAGTCGGATATGCTTATCTCTGCAGAATCGCACCATTGCCCCCTCTGCAAAGTTGGTGCCGTTGTCGGTGATGATACTGTGCGGGTAGCCATATCTCATGATCACATCCTTCACGAACTTCACAGCTGTGACCCCATCGCACTTCCGAATAGGTTTCACCTCAATCCACTTGGTGAACTTGTCCACCATGACCAAAATATGTGTCATATTGCCTTTAGCCGGCTTGAAAGGACCAACCATATCCAAGCACCAAACAGCAAATGGCCATGTGATAGGAATTGTCTTCAACTCGGAAGCAGGCATGTGAATCTTACTTGCGAACATCTGACAGCCGTTGCACTTCCTCACAATATCTTCAGCTTGCTGCAGTGCAGTGAGCCAGTAGAAGCCATGCCGAAAAGCTTTCTGGACCAAAGCCCGAGATGAGGCGTGATGCCCACATTCCCCTTGATGTATCTCCACCAGAATTTCTTCTCCCTCTTCCGGGCTCACACAACGTTGCAGCACACCAGTGGCACTTCTCTTGTGCAGCACATCTCGGACTATAGTGTAGCCCTTGGACCTTCTCTGAATCTGCCTCGCAGTCACCTCATCTTCAGGTAAAGTACCGTCCCTTAGAAAGGATAATATGGGCATAGCCCAACTCGGTGTCTCCCGTATGGGAAACACTGGCTCGTCCAGTTCCATTGGGACAGGCTCTTGCGGTTGCACAGGAGGAGTAGGAGCGCTTCTTTGCAGCCCAGACCGATTGGCGAGAACTTCTTCAATGAATGCGACAGCCTCTGGGTTGAGTGCGGCAGTCCCCGAGTACAGAGTGGCAGTCCCCGAGTAAGGAGTGGCAATCCCCGAGTAAGGAATGGCAGTCCCCGAGTAAGGAGTGGCAGTCCCCGAGTAAGGAGTGGCAGACCCCGAGTAGGGAGTGGCAGTCCCCGAGTAGAGGACGGCAGTCCCCGGGTTCCCTGCAGCACTCTCCCAGTCAATCTCCATTGGGTCACATTCTTCACTTGGCAGAGAAGGAACAAAGATGGATTCCGAGTTGGGGGAAGGCTTGATGGATGGCTTCCTCAAATGCTCCAAGGCAATCCCTGCCGGGACGGACTGCCGAGAAGATCCCAACTTGGATAGCTCGTCTGCTGCTTCGTTCTCTGCTCGGTGAATGTGCTGAAACTCACAAACTTCGAAGAACCCAGTCATTGACTGCACCAGGAAGCGATACGATGCCATGTTGGCATCCAAAGCATCCCAGGTACCTGAGACTTGCTGCACCACCAGATCTGAATCGCCATAGCATATAATGCGCTGCACACCAACCTCCTTTGCTACTCGCAAACCATGCACCACTGCCTCGTACTCTGCTACATTGTTGGATGCCTTGAAATGGATCTGCAGCACATACTTGAGCTGATCTCGCTTGGGTGACGTGAGCACGACACCAGCGCCAAGGCCTTCCTTCACTTTCGAGCCATCGAAATGCATCCTCCAATAGTTGGAAACTGGAGCAGGAGGTTCATACTGCATCTCGGCCCAGTCCACGAGAAACTCCGCCAGGACCTGAGACTTGATTGCTTCTCTTCTCGCATACGCGGGAGCGTACGCGGCTAGCTCAATTGCCCACTTGGCTACTCTGCCACTTGCCTCCTTGTTGCACATGATATCCGAGATGGGGGCAGAGCTCACAACTGTGATAGGGTGCTCCTGGAAATAATGTTTCAGCTTCCTGGCGCCCAGGTACACACCATATGTCATCTTCTGGTAGTGCGGATAGTTTTGCTTGGAACTGGACAGCACTTCACTGAGATAATAGACTGGGCGCTGCACACTCTTGCCTTCTTCTTCTCGCTCCACCACTATCACCACGCTGACTACTCGGTTAGTCGCAGCAATGTACAGCAGCATAGGCTCCTTGGGTAGCGGACTAGCCAAAACGGGAGCGCTAGCCAGCATTGCTTTCAGCTCATTGAATGCCACGTCCGCTTGCGGAGTCCAGACAAACTTGTCACTTTTCTTCATCAGCTGGTACAGAGGCAAGGCCTTCTCGCCCATTCGGCCCAGAAAACGGCTCAGAGATGCCAAACAACCCGTGAACTTCTGCACATCTTTCAGTGATCTCGGTAAAGACATGCTCTCAATAGCTTTTATCTTGGAAGGATTGGCTTCAATGCCCCGACTAGAAACCAGAAAACCGAGTAGCTTTCCAGCCGGTACACCAAAGGTGCACTTACTCGGATTCAGTTTCATTTTGTACTTGCGTAGGTTAGCAAAGGTTTCCTCCAGGTCGGCAAGCAGAGTATGTGTTTTATTCGTTTTGATGACAATGTCATCTACGTACACCTGCACATTCTTGCCGAGCTGGTCGTGCAAGCATTTCTGCATGCATCTCTGATAGGTTGCACCCGCATTCCTCAAGCCAAAACACATGACACGATAGCAATAAGCCCCGTACGGGGTAATGAAAGCAGTCTTTATTTGATCAGCAGGGTTGAGTGCAATCTGGTGGAAACCAGAGTAGGCATCTTTGAAAGACAACAGTTCACATCCAGCAGTGGAATCGATCACCTGATCGATGCGAGGTAGCGGGAAAGGATCCTTGGGGCATGCCTTGTTCAAGTCGGTGTAGTCGACGCACATTCGCCATGCGGTAGCAGCCTTGGGATCCTCCTTTTTCTTCTCGACCATGACCGGGTTGGCTAACCAATCCGGATGCAGCACTTCCATGATGAAGTTACTTATCAGCAGCTTGGTGATCTGATCACCAATGGCCTTCCTTCTCTCATCTCCGAAACGGCGCATAGCCTGCTTCACTGGCTTGGCGTCAGGACGCACATGCAAAGAGTGCTCAACCAACTCCCTCGGGACCCCTGGTAGATCTTCATTAGTCCAGGCGAACACATCCCGATTCTCACGGAGGGAGTGGATGAGCGCGCTTTCCTATTTCTCCTCCAACCCGGAGCCAATGATGGCTACACGGTCGGGGAACTCGGGGTCGACCTGGACTGTCTTGGTCTCTTTGGCAGCTTGGAAAGCAGTACCATGCTGGGTACTCGGCACACCTTGTGCGCCAGCTTGTGCGGACTGAGCCATGGCCACCACCTCGTACATCTTCTTCTTCTCGGCCTCGATCACCATCGACTCTGCCAGCTTGGAGCTAGCTGAGGCACACTCCATGGACTTCTTGTAATCTCCCGAGATGGTGATGATGCCATTGGGACCAGGGATCTTCATCTTCAGGTATGCAACATGGGTAGATGCCATGAACTTGCTCAGAGCAGGCCTGCCAAGTAGAGCATGATAGGGGCTCTGATGATCCACCACTTGAAACTGCAGGCGCTCTGTGCGACAGTTCTCCCGGGTACCGAATAGCACATCAATCCACACTCGGCCAATCGGGTTGCACGAGATCCCGGGCACAATACCATGGAAGGTGGTCTTGCTAGGCAGCATCATGTTCTCGGCCAGGCCAAGCTTCTCGAGTGTGTCCTTGTACACAATGTTGATGCTGCTGCCGTTGTCAATTAGCACCTTGCTGAACCTCACAATCTTCTCGTGCCCCAGGAAAGTAGGATCCAGCACCAAGGCATAGGTACCCGGATTGGGCATCACCTTGGGATGATCTACTCGGGACCACCTGATCTCCTGGTCGCACCAGTACATGTAATGAGGAACAACAAGAATCACTGCATTGACCTCCATGGCCCGCCTGTGCTGTGATTGCTTGTCGACTGCCTCAGAAGTGAATATCATATAGCTCTCATGGTGCTCTTGGTACTGGTTGGAGCCATTGCCCCCATTGTTGCCATTGTTGTTGTTGCCCCGAAAGTTGTTGTTGTTGCCTCTGTTGTTGTTGTTGCGGTTGTAGTTGTTGTTGTTGTTGCGGTATCTCTCGTTGTTGAAGTTCTGGTTGGCTCCTAAAGCCACTTGGTTCACATTCTCTCTTCTCGGGTACACTGGCGGCCGAGCTGCGGGTGCGCGAGTAGGCTGAACAGTAGCATTGGCGGCTGGCAGGGGAGGAGGAGGAGGCAAGCCATCACTCTTGATCACATCCCACCACTCGCACTGCCGAGTAGTGTGGTTAGCAGGCCTCGAGGGATGGTGAGTATGAAAGCTGCATGGGCCATCCTTCATGTCATCGAAGACAAACTTCTTCGGCTGCTCGGAGTTCCCGCTACCCGACTGAGATGCGCGAAATGGCTTCTTGTTGCCCTGGCCCTGGTTCTGGTTCTGCCCGTAGGCTCCAGCAGGTTTCTGCCTTTGGCCACCACCGCCTCCGACATTCACTGCATTCACCTCTTCAGGATCATACCGAGTATCTACTCGGCGTTTGTTGCGGAACTCGTTGCGCTTGCTGCTGTTGAAGTTTCTTCTCGGCTCAGAGGAGTCCATCAGTGGCTGAGTGGGATCACCGAGTGCGTACTGATCCGCAATCTTGATGGTCTCCGCCAGAGTGTTCGGCATCTCCCTCTGCAATCTCTGCCAAAGCATGCTGCCATGTCGGCAACCCTGCGCGAACCAGGTGATGGCCTGTGCTTCATTCACACCCTCACAGGTGTTCCTCAAAGTGCTCCACCGAGTAAGGTACTCGCGGTCCGTCTCGTCTTCTCGCTGCCTGCAAGCTGACAGCTGCTGTGGCCTATTCGGCCTCTTGTATGTACTCGTGAAGTTGCTGATGAAGGCATCCGAGAAGTCCAGCCAGCAGTTAATGCTGTTCTTGGGCAAGTTGTTGAGCCAAGTGCGAGCTGGGCCCTCTAGCATCTGCGGCACATAGAGCACCGCCCATCTCCTGTTGCCATTTGCGATATGGACCGCGGTGACGTAGTCATTGAGCCAATCTTCAGGCTTGGTGCTGCCATTGTAACTCTTGGTGCCCCTTGCAAGCTGGAAACCCTTCACGGAAGGCTCGTTCATGATGCGCGGGCCAAAGCACTCGGGGCCAGGAGGACCCGTGCTCTCAAGCCGCGCCGACAAGCTGATACGGTCCAGCTGGTGCCTTGCATCTCCAGGCGCCAACACGCGCTCACCAACGCGGTCATGGATATCATAGCCTGCCATCTCCATAGCCGAGTAGCCATCATCATACCTATCCACCTGCACAGCTGCAGGCTGCTCCACCGGGTTGGCGACTGGTGCCACTGGGCGCGGCTGCTGCCTCTGCCGGGTAGGCTGAGCTGCGGGTTGCCGAGAAGAACCTGGACGCGCGGCATCTCGGGCACGGCTTTGAGCTTGATGGGCTTGAGAGCCTGCTCTTGCAGCGTTGTGTTCCCGCCCGGGCTGCTGCGGCACAGCAACCTGTTTCGCGGCAGCAGCCGGGTCATACACCTGCATTTGCCTGTCTCTACCCGAGCGCCCGCTGCGGCTCTTCTCGCGGCTAGGATGCGGAGACGAGGCCTGATCGTTAGATCTAGCCGCGTGCGAGTGAACCACTTGCGAAGCTCCAGCTCCCGGGTTGGCCTTCCGGAACTCCTCGTTCTGCCTAGCGGCCTCCAACACCAACTCGTTGAGCCTCTCCTGCTGCCTGAGACGCGCCTCTCCATCCAGGCGCGGCAACTCGGCAGCCACGGCCTCTGCAGCTCTGAGCGTCTTGGCGGGTGTGCTGTACCTTGGCCTTGTGAAGGTGTTCGCGGTGGCGGACTGAGCGGGCACCTCCGCAATCGTTGCCATCTCGACACCCAAGTTGCGCCGCGTAGCGCCTACTCTGCTAGGCCTCCTAGCGACCGACGTGAAGCCGTGAGCCTTGTTGTACTCGAGCTGGTCCAAACTCAGCTCAAGCCTGATCTTCTCCAACTCCGCCTGCTCGGCAAGCAGCTCCTGGCGTTGCTGCTCGAGCTGCTCCCTCGCGGCTAGGAGCTCGATGTCGGTGGGAGTGGGCATACCGGCTCGCGCAGCAGACACGGGGATGACCGTAGAGGTGGAAGGCGGCAAGTTGTTCTCCCTCTCGTAGGGCCGGTGAGTCCTGCCACCAGCAGGCGGTTCGTCAACCTCCTCGACGACGGCCGCAGCGCCAGTAGCAGCTGCGCCAGTGTTTGCCGCCAAATCCGTCACCATCACCTCAGCGCGGCTCGCAGAGCTGCATGCGGGCCTTCCGCGAGCAGCAATCACCGCGGGAGGATCCTCCGCGTCATGCACCAGCTCGGGGTACGCGCTGTTGGCGACATTGGCGACGTAGACGAGGTGAGAGCCGAAGGAGATCACCGAGCCGCCCTCAGGCATGGCCAGGCCGCCGAAACAGCCGGCGTTGTCGGTGACGAAGTCGAAGGAGCCGAATCTGTGGACAAGGCCATAGACCACGCGCTCCGCTGAAGAAGATCCCGTCCGAACAGAAACTCCAGCCAGCGCCGCTGGTTGCCCCACGGTGGGCGCCAACTGTCGTGGTGGTGTCACGGCAGATGCCATGGGATGGCTAAAGATGTGGGGACGAAGGACGCTGGAGGTGTCCGGGGAGGGATCACGCGACGAGTAGCCGCGTGAGGTAAGAACAATACACTGCAAACAACACGATCTACCCAGGTTCAGGGCCCTCGTGAGGAGGTAAAACCCCTACTCCTGCCTCTCTGTATGTATTATGATGTTTCTCCGAGTAGCCACAGTACAAATGATATCGCTACCGAGTAGCCCCTCTCCTTCCTCCGAGTAGAGCTAGGTCAAGAACTTAGGGTTTCTAGGGTTCAATGTGAGCATGTGTTCGATCCTCACGCAGGAGGCGGCGGGGCACCTTATATACCTGGTGCCCAGCCGGATACGTCCAAACATGGACAAGTGTCGACATAGTGTGCACACCGTCCTTCTTCCGGGTTCCCGCTGACAGCTTTGGTTCCTAACCTTGGCTTCATCTGGAAAGTCGTTGGGCAAAACTAGGGGACAGACCGGTATCACTGTACCTAGGCACAGAGTAGGCCCCCCTTATCCTGCCACGGCCTGCTTCCATGCTGTCACTGTCAGGCAGGCCGGTCCCAGATGAACAGTAGTTCGAATGCTGCCAAGTACGGACCCAGGATACGCGGGATCCTGTGTCAGAACGGCTCCTTTGACTTTCTGGCCCGAGTAGGTTCCCGCCGATTGTTCCCGCCAATTGTACTCGGGCCAACTCTTCTACTCGAAAGGATAGAACTTGATTGATATCTCCTTCTGGTCATCTTGAGGTGGGACCGAGTAGCAGTCGACCGGGTAGCGAGTACCAGGTAGTCGGCTACTCGACCAAACCTCTCTTCTGTAAGGCGCCTTTACCCTTCGCCTTTACCCTACTCGGGGGTAACCCCCCGACATGTGTACACATTTGTGTCAGTGACTTCAGCAAAATATTCCCAAGTACTTGTCTGGTGCATTTTATAACATCAGTTTGCCTTGTTTTTGCATCTGAAACATTTGTTTTGTGATAGGTAGGTTCTGCCATTTGTCTTTGTTTTGTGATTGCTATGCTCCTCTAACCTCTATGTGTCATTTCTTAATTTAATAGAACATGGCTTGCGAAGTATGTCGGTCCCGATGTGCCGAAGGACGATTCAGTGGGAGTTCTTTTATGCTTCAGCTCCACGACGGTGACGTTGATTCGTTGGTAATTAACAATTCTTTTTATGTTAACTTGTTCTTTCGTTTTACTATCTAGCTTGAGACTTGTGTTTATTAACAAAATATTCTTTATATTTCTTTTTTAGATTCTACCATGCAATATTCGCGAAGAATTCAACGAGTTAGTTGGCAGTAACGTTGATTTCAATGTTCACGGGACCACCTACATTCTTCGAGTGAAAAAAGAAAGAACGAAGACCTACTTCTGCGGGCATGCATTGCAGGCTCTCATCGCCACGTACAATTTAAGCGGACGTGATTACATTCACTTCTCCATGGAAGGACCGCAACCTCGCATCAAAATTGTGTATATGGGCGGGATTGCGAGCGAGGATGGCGGGAGTGAGGAGGAAACTGAGAACACCGAGGATATGGACACTGAGGATGATATGGACGAGGAGGACCCATGGAAACATGTGGTGGTTGCTCAAAGAGCGAATCTTAGCGAGTTTGAGAAGGACCGTGTCCTTCAGAAACTTGCCCAGATAGATAGCTACATCGGGTCCCGTTTCGTGCATCGCATCACCAACACTAACATCTCCAATGGACATGTCATGGTATGTTTCTTCACACTTTCTTATTCGTATAGTTGCTTATGTTCTTAACACTTTCTTATCCGGTATTTGACATTGTGCTTTTATTCTTTCTTGGAATTGTGTGTTGTAGAAAATACCTTTGGCGGTAGCGGACAGTGCTGGCATGGAGCATATGGGTACCATTGGAGTACGCCGTGGAGAATCAGGACCTGTCACCGTAGTTCCGATCACCAGGGATAACGCTGATGGTCGGGTCATCCTCAACTCTCAAGCATGGAGGCAGTTCCATTCCGCAAGAGGTGGTATGGAGGTTGGCCGAGCTATTCTGATCACCATGAGGGATAGTGACATCGCCAACTTGGACATGATGATGGTGATCGACTACATCCGCGCCCGCTAGATAGATTATGTGGTGATGATCAAAAATATGTAATATGGTTGTTTTCGAGACTAACTCCTGGATTTATTAGTAGTATATATGTTTTTTTTCTAGACTATGTAATATTTCTGCTATGAAAATTTATTCTATCAATTGCATACCTGTGTTTGAGCTATTGATATTCTTCTGTATTTTGTGTACTGACATTCTTCTGTATTTGAGCTGTATATACCTGTATAAATACGGTACTGCCTTTTTTAAAAAATACAGCATAGAATAGCCGTGACGCACCTGTATTCATAGCAGTGGCGCACCTCTGGAGTTAGGCGTGACGCGCCGAGAAGTAGCCGCGGCGCACCTAGCCCGTGCGTCACGGGTATCAGTAGGCGCGGCGCACCAGCTCGGTGCGTCACGGCTAAACCCATAGGCGCGGCGTGCTACCCGTGACGCGCCCAGGTGCGTCACGGATAGGCAATATGGTGCGTCACGGGTAAGCTTTTCCCTAGTAGTGGGGCCCAGACTATTGGTCGCGGGTCTCGTCCCGAACCGTGACTAAAGACCCCTATGGTCGCGGGTCCATTATTTTGGGGACTAATGGGGGCGTACCGAAGGCCTATTTTCTACCAGTGTTTGTTTACAAAATTCCAATGCACTTTAAAATAGAAAAAGAAATGCGACTTTCTTATCACCCGGGAAATAAGCCCAATAACATTTAACACTTGGTCTATGTATTTTCTACATACACTTACCTTATTAGAGGTACTGATTTAAACAGGAGAGATGATGACTTGCAGCTTTCCAATACCTGTTTTACTTAACTTTATAGTTTATTTAAAATTTCTATATGTCCACTTATTTTAACAAAGGAATTATGTAAAAATGATATGAAATGAGGCGGAGGGGTGCAGTAGAAGACAAGTTCTGACATGCCGCTAGCTCCATGCCAGGACACTAGACACATCCCGATGCACACAAGGTCGTCGCATCGCACACAGCTAGAACAAATGGGCCATAAAAATATCAATATGCTAGTGTTGGACCCAGTCGTGCGCGTGGGGTCCAGCCAGAGAATTTGAGCGAGCAGTGATTGAGAGGTCGAAACTTTTTGAGTTAAATACGCTGCAGGTCCCAATAGTTATCTACTATGTGCAAATTAGTCCCGGTTATTATAAACTGTAGCAAAGGTGTCCCAAAACTTGCAACACGGTGCAAAACTAGTCCCAAATGATTCTGACGCTGACACGTGGCATCGTGATTTTGTGAATGCACCCCTATACAACCTCACTATTGTCATCATCCGTGGGTCCTACCAGTCAGACGGCCGAAATAATTAAAAGTTAAGGACGCCAGGTCTCGAACTCGCGCGCTCCAGCACCGAACAAGCATTCATGAACCACCACAGCGAGCATATCTATTTTGTTAGGTAGTTCGAGTTCGCATTTATTATATATCAGTAGGTCGCTTTGGCTCCTATGCAATAAACCGAGGTTCAGATTTTTTTTTTTGAAGTTCTAGAAAACTATGAAAATAATTTTGCAAGTTAAGTATGTTTTATCGTATAAGCATGCATAAAAACAACACAGATTCTATTTATTATGATCTTCTTAAAAAGGACAAAATCTAAAAAATTGAAAATGTGTACTATTCACTATACTCAGATCTGTATATTTGTCTTTTTTGTGTAGATAAAACTATAAAGTATTTCGATTTGAAATTTTACATGTTTGAGGAAAACATCATTTAGATGAACCAAGATTTTTTTTCAGATCTTTCTAAAAACTTTATATTATAATTTGATATTTTTTCAAACAAAGAGATCACTGGTTTCTGAGTGCACGGAATCTCTACTCATACATGGTAGAAAATAATTATTTTTTGTTATGGTGGTGTTACCTGCCGGAACCAATTTTGTAGCGGCTTTCAATATTTTTTCATGAAAGTCGTTTTGTATTTTTATCATAAAGATGCTTGGGATACTAGATAATACTGACAGCTCTCGGACGTATATCGCATCAGTGCATGATGTGTAGTGGCAAAGGCTGCTTTGGAGAGTTGCGGTCGCAGGTTCGAGTCTTTATGCGGCCGCTCCATTAATTTTAATTATTTCGATCCTACTGACAGGTGGGACGCACGATGACAACCAATAGTGATCCTACTGACAAATGGGACCCACGGTGACAGCCAATAGTAAGGATGTATGGACTATACAAGAAATGTATAGGGTTGCATTCACAAAATCACGCTGCCACGTGTCAGCGTCAGAATCATTTGGGACTAGTTTTGCACCGTGTTGCAAGTTTTGGTACGGGTTTGCTACACTTTATAAGAACTGGGACTAGTTTGCACATGCTAGCCAACTATTGGGATCTCCGCCGTATTTAACTCAAACTTTTTCCAACATAAGCTGGTTTTAATTCGTTCTTCTATTCCACGTTTCCACGTAACCATTTAAAGCTTTGGATCATAAACAAAGAATGGGAAAATGCAACTGAGGTCACAAAAGTTTTACTCGTTTGACTACCGAGGATCACGAACAGAGCATTACGATGTAGTATGCTTTGTCGAGCCCCAACACCCAAATCACGATCCCTCCCGTTTTTGGCCAACACTACAATGGATACTGTATTTACCCGTTGATTGAACAGTAGGGGTATTATTCTTGCCTTACAGCCGGCCGTGTGCTTGGTTTGTGTCTCCTCGCACAGGATCGACACATTTTCTCTGCTGAATTTCACTGCCGGACACCACCTTTTATAGGCCAACTGCCACCGTTTACGGGCCAACTACCGTCAGTTTCAAACATGTTTTCCTTGATAAGCTAGGCCTCATTCATAGCAACTGTCCACTTTGGTTCCTCTTTACTTTTCCCTAGACATATTATTCATAGAAGGTCGAAACTGAGATAAGTTATTTCTTGTACCGATCGAGCCTTCACAAGAAATGGAAATGTGACGAATATGCATAAACTTTTCTCGCACTAAAATTTTACAAACTAAACCGCTGAGGTTAAGCTAGCCTATGACCGTGATAACCATTTCGTGAGCATAACTGAAAATGCACTGACACATACTCAGAAAATCTGAATGCAGTCATAAAGAGCTAGCTGGCCAGTCGGTCACGTGCAGTCCACGAGCCTTCCCGGAGTATACTACTTATATATATGCGCATGTGTATACGTTCCTCAAAGACACCAGTCGATACCATTCACTATAACATAGTCCGTAACTGTTTTGTAGCAGCCGAGCAGCGGAAAGGATCGATGCATGTACGCCCAAGATAGCTAAGCAAACCATGTAGGATTAGGAAGCATCTGGACTGAGGACGTGATCTGATGTAACATTCTGCCAACTTGGCTTCATTGACGGACCACGTGTACACCCATTCGTCCTACTCCTCGTTTCACTCCGTCCTGGGCGTGGACGGCCGCGTGCCTGCACGTGCCGTCTTGTTGGCGCCTGATGACCATTCACCAAACGAAAGCATGCGTAGCAAGACTTCGTCGCTGGGAACCTTCCGGCACTTGCTACGCTGAAGCATGCGTAGAAAGACTGACTGGCAAAGATCGTCCGGGTAGGTTTTCAACAGCAGTACGGTGATGTGGTGGCACAAAGTCTATATGTAGGACCGACTATATATCACGTCTTTAATCATTTCTGAAATCAGCATTTTGAAGTTCAAAAAATTCCGAGAAGAAATATAAAGGTTGACAAATACATACTCTAAGGTTTTGCAAATTTTTCATGTGAGATATTTTGTTTTCCGGCCTATTAAAAATAACATATCCTCCTAAATCTGATTTTTTTTTTTGCAAAACTGTACTATTTACCATTTGAAATCTTGATTTTTTTAACTTTTTACACGACCTAAAATATAAAATATGTTGTATTAATTTTATGAACACTGATATAAGTAAAAATTATCTAGCTTACGATTATGTTCAGATCTTTTTAGAACTTTAAAGTAATTTTTAACTTTTTAAAACAAAGCCCATCCTAAAATACGTCTCAATCATGGGCCCTTCGTAGTTTGTGAGTTAACAAACCATTGGACTAGTCCGAGTAGCACTTGAGACTGAGTCGAAAACACCTTCTAAAAAAACTATCGACTCGCACAAATACGAGTAAGTAATTAAGGCCTTTTCTGGTGTGAAGGTATGTCCAAATCCCATCGTCGTCCCTTTTAGCTTCATCTTCTCTTCTTGACTGTGTGATATGCAATTCAACCACACTAACAATTTAGTCGCATCAACTCAAATATAAGATGTCTGAGACGCGCATGGCCATACTTCCGAGTTGTATTTCACGAGGTCATGTTAAGAGTATCTCTTCAAGTCGGAGGGGAAAATCGCGTCTTAGTGATCCCCCTCACGCAGCTTCGTTCACAAACGACCTAAGCCCAACCTTTAGACTGCCAGTTACAGACAATGTTCAGCGAGAGAAAAAACCGGATGATCCGCAAACTCGGATAGTGCAAACACCTCATATCTATTGATTCTACTTATTGGGTCAGTACATATTACCAATTACTCACGCCAACTCAAATTGTGGGGTTAGTCCGCCGGATTAAATATTTTCCACAACTAGTGTAAGACGGAACAACATGTCTATACTCTTGACAATTAGAACTTAGTCATCCCACTGTCTTACATATTAGTCACGGCGTTGGTTCCAAATAAAACTCAAACGACTAAGGACAACATGTGTATGAACTAATTAAGTATAAGGTTCCACAATCGAATCACACATTCAATGAGAAGTACAATAATCATATAGCATACAAATTATTGATATAGTATGGAATAATAAGTGATGGCCCCTAGCATATTCCCAACATGGATAACCTTAGAGCGGTAGTGAATGGTTGCGGTCGTTTGCAAGCAGTTCCTTTCATGAAAGATAAACGCAAGCGCTCATATACACGGGCATACACCCACCACTATGAACGCACGCACGCACATTCTACCCTAATGAGCAACCCCAAAAGACTGAGATGGCGGGTTGTTTTTGGCCAATAAATCAGTAAAATACAAGAAAAAGGTTGTTGTCATCACATCCATGCACAGAGGGCTGGTAATCCAGAACGCTTCAAACACCCAATTGTTTGAAATACTTCAAAGTCGTCACAGCCATGTGCGCAAATTGGCGAAGTACCTGAAAATATAATAAACGCTTACGCTTCCAAAGGATGGAATCAGAAGAGTAAACGAACTGAAGTTGAAAACACCTAGCCCACGCATAATGTCACATTTAGCTTGCACACATTTAACTAGCTCTTGGTCATGCATAATAACATGTTTCAAACAACAACTCTAAATTTTCATATGTATCAACAAAGTGCAATGTCCACAAGATTATCACAACCCAAGTTAAGTGACATGGAGAATCCTTCTACAATAGGCATGGATGTTAAAGAGAGCAATAGTGATACCAGTAATGACTTGACATAAATTAGCTAGATACAGTTCAACATAATCTAGGAAAGCGAGAACAGCAAAACATGAATTATTGGCATTTTCATGACGCCATATCGAGAGTAAGGTAACTCATATGTAAAAATATAAGCTAGATAGTAATTACCAGCTGCCAACCTCTCTTGTATACTCTTGGTTCCACCTACAGGAGTACAAAATTGCAATTAGAAAGGGTACCAGAATGTTTTACTTATGGTTGTAATTTAGAAATACTACAGATAGGAACTAGAATACTCCACTACTAATAAATCTAGATAGATCAGAGCTGTATATATAAATATAATAATGATCTAAATGTCAATTCGTGGCTGCTAACACACTCCAATCCTTCCAAAAGGAACAAAAGAAGAATACTAATAATAGGACTCACTTAAGCTCACTTATCCCGGACATCACAATCCTGGACAGTAGCAGTGTAGCAGCCCCACGCATCTCTATCTGAAGACGTACTACCTAGCACATTTACACTGATTATCTAGACAGAACCCAGATTCATTAGTGGTTAGCTGGAGACAACTATAATTTATTTACAATGCGACATATTAGACTGGTTACATGGCAATGAATTAAATAAAGTGCTTCACATTACAAGCACAAGCCCTTATGTTATATCAGACTGTCGAGGTAGCAACATAAATAAATAAAACAGTAAGCATAAATAAGTCTAAGTGCCGATCACAACTATCAACACTTTGTTAGGATGCCAAAAATGGAAATACCTCTACCATAACATATATCATAATCATGTTGGGAATCATAGGACGCTGAGTTTCTGGAACTTAAATCATTCAAAACACTTAGCGATGTGTCGATCCAGACTAACATAATCGATTCAATAATGAGAACATGACCAATTAGCAAATTCGATTAGGATTTGTAGCTCGAGCAAGGAACAACAAGTAGCAAGCAGGTCGAGGAACATACATCAGAACTGCTAGGGGTTCACACACTGTTACCACCTAGCAAACTAGCACGCATCATGTTTTTATCTGTACAACTGAATGAGGTGAATGAGCAATAGTGCATAAGAACGTCAGAATCTGTAAACAGAAGTAACTGAGGGCAATGAAAGTCAGCTCACCTCCACGGAGCAAAGTTCCTAGACCGAAGCATGTGGTTGCCGTGGGTTCGAGTCTTGTTGTTGGCCGAGGATATGCAGAAATCGTCACCGTTTGAAGCGGCGCGACCGACCTTCACGGGGCCTTTTCCTAGGATGCGGCACCGTTGGCGGCGTTGCGGCCGAGCGAGGTAGGGGCATGAGGAAGAGGAAGATACGTGGAGTTTGTCCTTCACTAGGGCTTGGCGTGGTCAGTGAAGGCGCCGGTGGCCGCGACACCATGAAACATGGAAGGCAGGCAGAGCACAGGGTCGCTCCCTCGGGCGGTGGCGGCACGGGCTGGGTCGATGGAGCTCTGGTGGCTGCGGAGGCAGATTAGACGGGAGGCAGCAGAGGCTGGGTGAAGGGAGTGCAAAGGCTGCAACGGCAGAAGGCGGCGCCGGCGACACCGGAAAGTTGCAGCGATGGCGGTGCGGCGGCGGCGGCGGCACAGGACTAGCTAGGGTTAATCTGAGGCGCGGGGATGGATTGGGGAAAAGTGTTTTTTTTTTGTGTGAGGGAGGAGAGAAGATAAGGTAAAGCCACCGGTTCTTTTTCGGTCTCGCGCCCAAGTTTTCGCTTCTGGCGCCTTAAGTTTTCATGCGTTCTATTTATGTGCCACGTTTAGAGCTACGCCGACACATGATATGTCGCCCCCACACATACGCCGACATATATTCTGTAGCTATGTGAATGACAACACTTATTTTGTTGCTAGATGACTGCCGACAGACTTGATGTCCCCACTGGTCTACCTTTGCCCACAGATGGCTGGTTGGCAAAGTTTAATACCTATTCCGACACACAGTGTGTTAGAAATACCATGTATTTGCCCACACAATTGTGTCGGCAAGTTTCTACCGTGGTGTAGTGTGGGAAACCCTAGAACTTACGACTGCGTCGTGTACCCCCATAGATGGGCATCTAAGGGCGGTAGAATAGTAGAACCTTCATTGTTTTATGCATGATTAGGTTATAGAAACATATAAAACAAGTGTGGCCCCAGAATTCAAGAAGATTCATTGGCGTAGATCCGTAGCGGGAGTTTCGCGGTTTCTCGTAGCGATCCAATGAGAGGGAATCTTCCGAAGAGTTGGTCCATGCCATTGTTTTTATGATTCCTAGGGCCCACTCAAACACATCCAAGCAACTAGCTCCAATTTGCTACCCCATTTTGACATCGGTGCCGGTCGTAGTCTTATCAGGTTTTTTAGTCTCCAGCAGGTCTAGGGTTTCACCTGAGAGGGGGTCTGGAGCGTCGGGATCCCACTACAAGCTAGGGTTTTGGATGGCAACTAGTTCCACATTCCTACCCCTATTCGACGTCGTTACCACGTTTATTCGTATAAGTCCGGTATTTCTTCAGCGGGTCTAGGGTTTCACCGAAGGGGGGCTACGGAGCGTTCGGATCCTGACACAAGGTAGGGGGTGCCATACCATGTTATTATATGTGTGTTGTGTGTTTTGGATGGCAAAGATTTCACTCCGTGGTGTGACCCACTTTACCGACATCCACTTCTCTCTACAGAGTTTACATGCGCTTATAGGCTGAAACTCCCGTATGGGACTAAAAACGTCGGTAATCTTCCGAAGATTTGGGTTCTACCTTTGTGTTTTGTGTTCCTATGTCCTACCCAAACAAATCTAAGCAACCAGTTCCACATTTCTACCCCCATTCGACGCCGTTACCGCGTGTATTCGTATAAGTCCGGTATTTCTCCAGCGGGTCTAGGGATTCACCGGAGGGGGCATGACCGTTCGTAGCTAGAGGTTGAATATTGAGAAACTCTTGGTGTATCTATGATGAAATAGGTATTTTTGTACCTAAAAATGATTTTTTCCAAAAATCATGAGCAAACTGTGAGGTACCTGTAGTTCAAATTTGACCAGTTTCCATCGGAATCGGCAGAAACTTGTGTTTTTCAAAAGAGGTGGATGAAAACCATTTAATATGAAACAAATTGGTTATTTGTGCATATAACATGGTCTAGTATTTTAGAAAATTATAGCTCTCAAGTTTTGCAACATATTTGCGGTAGGTCCTTCACAAAAAAAACTTTTTTTACACTCAGGAATGGAAAATGGTTTTTATCTTCAATGAAAAGGAAAACTTCCTTCGTAAACATTGTCCGTGATTCCAAGATGCATATTTGTGTGAAATATGGGAACATTTGAACAAACTATGCCATGGATATGACCATAACACCCGTCATTTGGCCCGAAACACAGGAATGTTCGTAGGAGATAGCTCATTTTTTTGAACACATTTTCAACACAACTGTCGTATTCCAAGTTTAGTATTTTTGTTTTATACTAGTACCTATATAATGACACCACGCGAAGGCCTTGCATCATTTTGGGTTGTTTTGAATTTTTTGGAATTTTCTAAACTGGTTTAAGGAAAAAGTCAAGGCGGGGGGCATGACCGTTCGTATCTAGGGGTTGAATATTGAGAAACTCTTGGTGTATCTATGATGAAATAGGTAGTTGTGTAGCTAAAAATGATTTTTTCCAAAAATCATGAGCAAACTATGAGGTACCTGTAGTTCAAATTTGACCAGTTTCCAGCGGAATCGGCACAAACTTATGTTTTTCAAAAGAGGTGGATGGAAATCTTTTCATATGAAACAAATTGGTTATTTGTGCATATACCATGGTCTTGTATTTTCAAAAATTATAGCTCCTAAGTTTTGCAACATATTTGTGGTAGGTCCTTCACAAAAAACCCATTTTTTACACTCGGGGAATGGAAAATGGTTTTTTTCTTCATTGAACAGAAAAAAAGTCTTATATATGATGGAAAATATTATATGGATGTCATATTTGAATTTCTCTTATTTTTCTAATCGATATAGACATATTATTTGTTAAATTTCGATCTACGGATTTATAGATATGAATTTTTCAATATTAAATAGAAAAGGCAAAAATGCTAATTATTATTTAAATTAAAGATTATTTCAATTCAAATTTATTACTTGTTATTATTTTTTACTTAAATAATTGTTTGAATTCACAAAATAAAATAGTGTGACATTGATGGTCGAAGGGTTAAGGTTAACAAGATAGATTGGATAATATTGACAACAACACATCTGTTGTTTCTAGGTATCTCACAGGGAAGGAACTACAAAGTTAAGCGTGCTGGGGCTGGAGCAATCTCATGATGGATGACCGATCGAGAAGTGTTAGTAGAAACGCGTAATTTAGATTAAAAATAAAAATGGTTAAAGATAAATATAAATGTGACTATAGTGTGATTAAGTGGTTAAATAAGTGAAATAAAAAAAAGCAAAAAAAATTAAGAAAAAAAATTCGAAAAAAAGAATTTCAAAAAAAATTCAAAAATCCTCTCGTGCCTACGCCGAGGGGATGCCATCGGCGTAGCCTCTGGCAAGGCCCGCAGGGGGCTCCACGTGGCCCTCAATACGGCGAGGGGGGAATCTTGGCCGTCGGCGTTCGTAATCCGTCGAACGGATTCCGTTCTGACAGCAGTGGGCCCCTTCATTAGTCTTGTATGTAGCGAGATGTCTCTTTGTTGGTGGGTTCAGGTTTAGTCGGTTCATGTATTCACTTGTAAGGCTTGGTGGTTTCTGTATTCTTTTTAATAAAATCCGGCTGTGCGCATCATTTTGATGTTGAGGCTGCGTAAGCCCTCCATTTCTTAAAAAAAAGTAAGTCCTTCCTAGTTTGACACGGTATGTCCAAATCACATTGTCACGTGATATTGTGTAAAGCAACAAGCCAGCCGGTTCTTATCCCTTGTAGCTTGACCTTACCTTTCTCGCTCCGTGATATGCGAGCAAACTAGGCTAACATTTTAGGGCACCTTTGATTCATATGATAGGAATGTTACATGAATATGAAATTTGTAGGATTGACATGCTATGTTTAGTGAAATAATATAACCATAGAAGGGAATTTCTACAATACCTTTTACTACCTAATGGAGGTGAGTAGTATGAATTAAAGTCTAGCCATTGATTTATTAAGCTAATATAGATTTCTTTATGTAGGAAATTATTTATAGAATAATAAACCGTACTGAATATCTCGTTAGTGTCGCCTGTATGACTGCACAACGTTTGGCGAGTTCAAATCGAACTATCACATATTGTTCAAAAGTATACTTTCGAAATGATATTATCCATACTGTAGTGGGAAATGACTATATTTATATCTTCGATTGAAGTTAGATCAAAACAATATGAAGCCTTTCAGTTTATAGATAAGCCTCAAAATAGTTATAAAATATAAATAACTCCGGCCGGATCCAAGTCAGGTTTCGAAAGTTTTGACTAATTTTTCAGCAACATATTCTTATAGCTCTAATGTACAGTATAATATTTGTTAATTTTTTCATATTTTTTTGGTTGAAGTCTCATTAGTTTGTATTGATGTATGGCAAATTTTCGGGTAAAATTTTATTACAGTTCCACTATGGTTCCACTGTATGAAAACGACATCGTGAAAGCCCACAGTAAAATAAATTTTCATCTAGCAAATGAGGCCAGCTAGGGACGATGACCTCCCGTGACCCATCAACAATGGATGTATTGGACGTGTAGGTTTATATTAGTGATAAACAATTTAGTATGTTTATTTGCGATACTTAGCTCCATGGTAACAATTTATTTGGAATGATCATGTCTGATGGTTTTGTTATAACCCGGTGTTATTGGAGTTTAGTGGCTGATAAATGCGGATACCACTAAGACAGAACCAGAGAACCGGCGCCGGTAGAGTCACATAATTAGATACATTGTGGCGACTTTATGTGTTAAATTGCTTTGTGTTGAGCACTAGATTAACATGAATTTGCTTAATATCCTCTTGTATATCTATGAGGGCATAGTTTCTTTGTGTACCCGGTGTTTGTTGACCTGTATGAATTTGCTAAATTTGACTCGTGTATATGTTCCAAATACTACAACATCCAACATTTTGTGACTAATTTAGTTGCTGATGAGGCTTGCAATATTGTTTAATTGTTCCCAATTAACATGTATTTTTGTACTTTTATTTTTCTCTCGCTGATTGTAGTTACGTATTTTTTTTTTCGGTCAAGACGTATGCCGACGGCAAAGCATAGCTCCCTCCCCGAGCCACCAGAACATGCCACGTGGCCGAGAAGGCTAACCAAACATGACAAATTCTGATAAATCTGATTTTTTTCTTCAAAATTGTACTATCCACCATCTCAGATCTAGAAATTTTAAAAAATTTGCACCTTAATATAAAACATGTCATATTAATTTATTGGACATTGATATTATTAATAATTATCTAGCTTAGGATTATATTCAAGTTTTTTAAAGTAAAAAAATAACTTTATTTTAAAACGGGGCTCATCCGAGAAAATGCCGGCTATTCGCTAGGACGAAATTAATTAGGCAGCATGGAAGTGTAGTTGGGCCGAATTATTAAAGGCAGACACGCAAATAAACTTATTGATGCATGTTCGTCTGATACGGCCTATACATCGTGCAACCACTTTCGCCGCGGTGTCGTCGCTGTCCCGCCGCTCTCGCCGTCCCCGGTCGATGGATCAAATGCCATGTAGCCACGGTCTCCCCGTGTAGCCGGACGGACTCACGGTATTGTCTCGAATTATTCCATGCACGGAAGCCTAAGATAGTAGCCGTAGTGGGCATTGATCGTCCGCTGTCAAGATCACGCAAAAAAAATCGACAGAGACACGCGATGCCTGAACATCGGTCCGTTTTTTTTTTGAGAAACACAGTACAAACGCAAGCGCTCACATACACGCGCATACACTCACCCCTATGAACGCACATGCGCACATCCTACCGCTATGAGCACCTCCGAGAGACTGAGCCGGCGGGTCTTGAGATTGACGAAGTCACCACAGGCGCCTCGCTGTCGACGGGAACGTCGCCTCGCACTGAAAGAATATTCCGCCTAAATGCAACACACACAGGTGTCAAACCTGGAGTTTGAACTCTGGTGGGCTGGGGGTACAACCACCCTCCTAACCATCCAACCACAGGTTGGTTTGCAACATCGGTCCGTAATTAAATTAAAGTTGGGTGCACAATGCATTATTAGCAATTGCTTCTGGAAGAATGGAGACGCCGACGAGGAGCTTGGCCACGGA
Source organism: Alopecurus myosuroides (assembly GCA_028641055.1). Classification (NCBI taxonomy): domain Eukaryota; kingdom Viridiplantae; phylum Streptophyta; class Magnoliopsida; order Poales; family Poaceae; genus Alopecurus; species Alopecurus myosuroides. Next base: position 52,211,679 of record CM054060.1, read on the forward strand.
TTAACTTGCCAATGGCTGGGGTCGTTTGCAAGCCGTTACTGTCGTGAAAGACTGCTGATTGGCTGGGTAAACAGGGAACAAGCAACAAAACTTTGTGAGCTGACAGTTCTCCTACCCGGCCGTGCCTATATATTGAGGGCGCAGGGAGGATACAACTTACGCTCTGCACCCATTGTCGTTACTCTCTGTTGCTGCCGCCGGTGATCCCATCCCGTCTACCGCGTACACGGCCGACGGGAGAGCAGGCCTCCGAAACCCCGTCTCTCCAGATCCTGTACGGGAAAGGGGCGATTAGGTTTTTGGGGAGCGTCTCCTACGCGACTGCTCGCTGCCGTACGTCTACTCGACTACTACCTCATCGTCAACATGGCCACCGAAGCCGAACGAGCTGCTGCTGCCGCCGAGTCCTCCACCGCTGCTGCAGCCGCCGTCGCGGCTGCCGCCACTGCTACGTCTACTGCCAACTGGCCGGTCGCAGGATATAACACGTTTATCCCTGCCGTTATTATTTCCATGTGTGCGATACTAGTAGTTTGCGTAGATGTGTCTACTGTCAATCTAGTATGCATGAATATGGTTAATTATCAGTATGTTTACGTCATGCTCGTGATTTGTACTTGGATTAATTTAATCTGTAAATTGCCTAGATTCTTAACAATCCAAAAACCTAATTTGTGCAGGCAATTTTCGATTCATGGTTTTGCTACTGCACTGAAACCGGACCCGTTTACGGGGACGTACTTTAAGCGTTGGCAGACCAAAACATTCTTATGGCTCACGGCTATGAACGTGTTCTGGGTCGCCGGTGTCACTCCCACGGGAACGATTACTCATGAACAGGAGAAGGCGTTTAGGGATGCCACCGTCGTCTTTGTTGGATGCGTTCTAAGCATGATCGGAGAGAAGTTTGTTGACGCATATTTACATGTGCGGGTTGCCAAGGACTTGTGGGAGGCGCTCGAATCCAAATTCGGCGCAACCGATGCTGACAGCGAGATGTACAGTATAGAGCAGTTCCATGACTACAGAATGGTCGAAAACCGTTCTGTTTTGGAGCAGACTCATGAGATACAGTGCATCGCTAAGGAGTTTGAAATTCTCAAGTTTGAAATGCATAATCGCCAAGCTGCCTAATTCCTGGAGGATTTTTGCCACTACTCTGAAACATGAGGCGTGAAATCTCAGTAGAGGATGTCATCGGCCATCTGAGTGTTGAGCAGAATTCGAGGGCAAAGGACTCGCATGGAAAAGGGAACGAAGGGACTTCTGCGGCCAATATGGTACAGAAGAACTAAAACTCCCATAAGAACAAGGCGAGGACTGGTGTCCAGCAGAATACCGACTTCAAGAAGAAGGCTAAGAAGACCTTCAAGAAGGATAAGAAGAAGGATGGCTGCTTCACTTGTGGTTCACTGGAACACTAGGCTGTGATGTGCCCAAAGAAGTATGTGAAGCCAGGACAGGATTCCAAGGGTTAAAACATTATCGTGAGCAACAATGAGAATGGGGCATCTGGGTATGGTAATTTGTTTACTGTATTTTCAGTTTGTCAGTCTACTGATTGGTGGATTGACACAGGTGCAAACATTCATGTGTGTGCTGACATCTCATTGTTTTCTTCTTATCAGGTCACAAGGAACGGGTCCATATTGATGGGGAACGGCGCAAGTGCTTCTGTACTTGGTGTTGGCACGGTCGATCTGAAATTTACTTCGGGAAGGATCGTGCAGCTCAAGAACGTGCAACATGTCCCTGCCATAAAGAAGAATCTCGTTAGTGGCTCCCTTCTATGTAGAGAAGGATTTAAGTTGGTTTTCGAGTCCAATAAACTAGTTGTAACGAAATATGGACTGTTTGTTGGAAACCGGTATGAGTGCGGAGGTCTATTCCGCTTTTCCCTCGCTGATTTCTGTAATAAAGTCGTGAACAATATTCATTCGAGTGTTAATGAAACAGAAGTTTGGCATTCACGTCTTTGTCACGTTGGTTTCAGTTGCATGACGCTGTTAGCAAAACTAAATTTAATTCCAAGTTTCACTTTAGCCAAAGGTTCTAAGTGTCATTCGTGTGTACAAGCAAAGCAACCTCGCAAGCCCCACAAGGCTGCGGAGGAGAGACACTTGGCGCCATTAGAACTCATACATTCTAATCTCTGTGAGATGAATGGTGTGTTGACTACAGGTGTAAAGAGATACTTCATGATGTTAATAGATGATTCCACTAGGTTTTGCTATGTATATCTGTTAAACACTAAAGATGAGGCTCTACACTACTTTAAAATCTATAAGGCAGAAGTTGAGAATCAACTTGAAAAGAAAATTAAACGAATCCGGTCAGATCGTGGTGGAGAGTATTTCTCTAATGAGTTTGACTCTTTCTCTGCGAAACATGGCATTATTCACGAGAGGACGCCTCCCTATTCACCTCAGTCAAATGGGGTTGCCGAACGGAAAAACCGTACTCTAACAGATTTGGTTAACGCCATGTTAGATACATCGGGTTTATCCAAGGCATGGTGGGGGGAGGCTATATTGACATCATGTCATGTCCTGAATAAAGTTCCGACGAAAGAAAATGAGGTCACTCCCTATGAGCAATGGGAGAAGAGAAAAAACAACACTCTCGTACTTACGTACTTGGGACTGTTTGGCGAAAGTCAATGTGCCGATCCCCAAAAAGCGTAAACTTAGACCAAAGACCGTGGATTGCGTTAATCTGGGATACGCTAAGAATAGCGTTGGCTATAGATTTCTAGTAGTGAAATCTGAGATACCTGACGTGAAGGTCTGTATGATTTTGGAGTCTAAAGATGCTACATTCTTTGAGGATATTTTTCCTATGAGAGATATGCAAAGCACTTCTAGATAGGAATCAGAGGAGACTCCCGAACCTGCCATTCCTATGAAATATTATGAACAAACACATGATGAGAATCCTGAGAAGGATGACGAGGAAACCCTTGGTAGGGGCAAGAGACAGAGGACTGCAAAGTCCTTTGGTGATGATTTCCTTGTGTACCTTGTGGATGATACTCCCACTTCTATTTCAGAAGCTTATGCATCTCCAGATGCTGACTACTGGAGAGAAGCGGTCCGTAGAGAGATGGATTCCATCACGGCTAATGGAACGTGGGAGATCACTGAACGTCCCTATGGATGTAAACCATTAGAGTGGGTGTTAAAAAATAAGATTAGGCCTAATGGTACGATTGAAAAGTACAAGGCTAGACTTGTGGCCAAGGGTTACTCCCAGAAAGAAGATGAAGATTTTTTGATACTTATTCACCTGTGGCCAGACTGACCACCATTCGAGTATTACTCTCGTTGGCGGCCTCGCATGGTCTTCTCGTCCATAAGATGGATGTTAAGACGACTTTCCTAAATAGAGAGTTAGAAGAGGAGATCTATATGCAACAGCCAGATGGCTTTGTGTTAGATGGTCAAGAAGGAAAGGTGTGTAAGTTACTGAAATCTTTATATGGGCTGAAACAAGCACCTAAGCAATGGCATGAGAAGTTCAATACAACTTTAACATCTGTTGGATTCGTTGTTAATGAAGCTGACAAATGTGTATACTATCTCCATGGTGGGGGCGAAGGAGTTATATTGTGTTTGTATGTTGATGACATACTGATATTTGGGACCAACCTCAAAGTAATCAATGAGGTTAAGTCATTTCTATCCCAGAACTTTGAGATGAAAGATCTTGGTGTGGCTGATCTTATCTTGAACATCAAGCTATTGAGAGATAATGAGGGTGGAATTACACTTCTGCAATCCAATTATGTTGAGAAGGTTTTGAGTCGTTTTGGATATTCGGACTGCAAAACTTCTCCAACGCCATATGATCCTAGTGTGCGGATTCGAAAGTTCGAAGGCACAGCTAAGGATCACCTGAGGTACTCTCAAGTAATTGGTTCACTCATGTACCTAGCGAGCGCTACGAGGCCTGACATCATGTTTGCTGTGTGCAAACTAGGCTGGTTTGTTTCCAATCCGGGTGATGTGCATTGGCACGCTGTAGAAAGAATTATGCGCTATCTGAAAGGTACCGTGAACTATGGACTTCACTACAGTGGATATCCTTCGGTACTTGAAGGTTATTGTGATGTGAATTGGATCTCTGATGCTGATGAGATGAAAGCCACAACGGGGTATGTGTTTACCCTTGGAGGTGGTGCTGTTTCCTGGAAGTCTTGCAAGCAAACGATCTTAACGAGATCGACAATGGAAGCAGAATTAACAGCATTAGACACATCTAGTGTTGAAGCAGGATGGCTTCGAGATCTTTTGATGGACTTGCCTGTGGTTGAAAAGCCATTACCGGCTATCCTTATGAACTGTGACAATCAAACAGTAATTGTCAAGGTGAAGAGCTCAAAGTATAATGCACAGTCCACAAATCACATAAAAATGAGATTAAAAGCTGTCGGACATTTATGAAACTCCGGAGTGATAGCGGTGGATTATATCCAGTCGGCTAAGAATCTGGCAGATCCCTTTACTAAAGGGCTATCACGTGTTGTGATAGAAAGTGTATCGAGGGAGATGGGTATGAGACCCACATGAGTTATCATGGCAGTAACCCAACCTATGTGATCGGAGATCCCGTGAAGTGGGACATGGGAAAACAAGCTAGTGGTTAACTGAGAAGAGTAATTTTTACTATCCCACTCCACTGGAGATGTAGTACTCTCAAAAACTGTATGGCAGGATGACTTTTGTCTTAATGTGTTCCAAGGCTTGTATAAGCAAGATGCTATCCTATAGAGCGATCTTTGGAGGAACACACCTATATGATCCTGACTGTTGGTCACAGTCTATGAGATTGGGTGATCTCTAATAAGTTCAAGAATAGGCCAACAATATGACTAATATGCTCCACCCGAGGGGTCAGCCTTCGGCAGCCTAGTACTGGCAAGACATTTAGTGAAACTATTTTATGCCAAACTGACAATTCAAGGCATAGTCCATTGTTCAGTTGTGATGTAGTGTAGCTACTTGTTCTAGGTGGATGTTCAACCTTAACGGGTCTTCAATGAAAATGCCGGTATATAAAAACAGTGAATGAAACAGAGGACAACACCATCGGTCTTCGGGATCTGGTGGGGGATTGCTGAAATTCGAATGGGCTTGCAGGCCTATTAGGCAATTTCCATTTAATCCCTAAGTCCCATGCTGCCATAGCAAATGGTGGGAGTTTAGTCCCATATTGCTAGTTGGTAGAGTTTTGCACCAGTTTATAAGGTGAGCTCTCTCCCCACAAGTGTGAGTTGGTATGAAGAGAGAGGAGTAGTGGAGGTGTTCTACACGCGCGCTCCTCCTCCTCCGCCGCTCGACACGTCACGACGCGCCGCGCCGCAGGTTGCGGGAATAAGCCGAGTCGATGCCTTTATTTTGACAGTTGGAAACGGAGAGTCAACAGACACGCTAATAATATGAGACGTCATATTGATTGATGTCTATTGCGTAACATTTATTTTGGTAACAGCCGCGCGCAGTAAAACGCCGCACTGATCACGTGGTAACCGCGCGCAGTAAAACGACGCATTGATTACGTGGTAACGGCTGTAGTAAATGCCAAATTAATTTATGAGCTGACCGTTCTCCTACCCGGTCGTGCCTATATATTGAGGGCGCATGGCGGACACAAACACACAACTCATACGCTCTGCACCAATTGTCGTTTCTCTCTGTTGCTGTCGCCGGTGATCCCATCCCGTCTACCGCGTACGCGGCCGATGGGACAGCAGGCCTCCGAAATCCCGCCTCTCCAGATCCTGTACGGGAGAGGGGCGATTAGGTTTTTGGGGAGCGTCTCCTACGCGATTGCTCGCTGCCGTACGTCTATTTCGACTACTACCTCATCGTCAACATGGCCACCGAAGCCGAACGAGCTGCTGCTGCCGCCGCTGCTGCCACCGAGGCCGCTGCTGCTGAGGCCGCCACCGCTGCTGCAGCCGCCGCCGCGGCTGCCGCCACTGCTACGTCTATTGTCAACTGGCCGGTCGCAGGGTATAACACGTTTATCCATGCCCTTATTATTTCCATGTGTGCGATACTAATAGTTTGCGTAGATGTGTCTACTGTCAATCTAGTATGCATGAATATGGTTAATTATCAGTATGTTTACGTCATGCTCGTGATTTATACTTGGATTAATTTAATCTGTAAATTGCCTAGATTCTTATCAAATACTATTCACAAGATAAATATTCTTTGAGCAGCGGAGAAAGGATTGACATACGCAGAAGATACATAAGCAAAACATAGGACTAGGAAAGCATCAGGACAGAGGGCCTAACCGGATGTAACACTCTTCCAACTTGGTTGACTGATGGACTAGGTGTACCACCATTCGTCCTACTCGTTTCCCTTGGTCGTTGGCGTGGATGTTTACGTGCCGACAGATCTTGTTGCCTGATCACCATTGTATTCAACGAAGGAAACTATGCACAGCCAGACTATGGCCCTGTTTTTTTTTGGAGCTTCCTGCCAACTGTTAGATCAAAATAAGCTAAAGATCAAAAGAACCGGATTTTAAACAGTTTCCTAGGACAGTCGGCTTTGGCCGATCCTTCACAGTAGAGAGAGAAGTCAGGGCACCCAGCTTCCCTTAATTAACAGCTACTTAGTAAAACGAGTCGGTAATTGGTACTACCCCTATTTGAATCGCTATTTACAAGCTATTGCCACCACTTAGCCTCCTCCTTTCTAAAATATTATGCGCCGAGAGAAAGAAAGAAAGAAAGCAACTGTCCCCAAGCGATCCTGACTCGTCCCTGCCGCCGCGACTTCTAGGATTCCATCGGCTGCCGCCAGGCCCCCGCCTCGGCCCCAAGGATAAGTAGAGAAGTGGAGGAGAAGCGAGATGAGAAGTGGAGAAATGAAATGAGGGAAAGGAGAGAGAGAGAAAGAAGAGGAAGAAGAGAAAGGGCCGGATTCAGATTCTGAATCCCGTCCAACAATTATATGGCGCACCCACCACCCGTGCGCCACAGAAATTTGTTTTCCAATTTTTTTTTGTTTTGTAGGAAAATATCTTCTTTTTTAAATAATTTTTTTCCTTTTGGAATTTGGAGAATCTAAAAAATCCTCACAAGGCAAAGGTCAGTGAGTTTAAGTTCTTTTTTTCTCTGTTTTTTTTGGTATGTTAAACTTTAAATTCCGATATCGTATGCAAAAGTTATGCCCATTTTACTTTTTTTCACCTACTTTTGCATACAATGTCGAAATTCATTTTTCAAAATTTGATAAAAAATAGAGTAGACCTTAAACTCTCCGTGCATCTATAAGTAATTTATTTTTTGATAATTTTTTAGACCTGGAACTCTCCCGTGGCAAAACTAGATAGGCGATCGGGGGTGTGGGACGAAGAGAACAAAGTTGGAAGAGAACATTTTCGTGGAGCATGTGCACAGGTGCGACACAAAAATTTCATATTCTGTGGCGCACCAATACACATGCGCCACGGAATATGTTATTTCTGTTGCGCACCAGATTACATACGCCACAGAAATGTTTAAGTGCAATGATTTAGGCCGCCCACCTAGTTTTTGTGGTGCAGCCTTGTCTTGTGCGTCACAAAATTTGTCTTCTCCGTGGCGCATTTCTTATCGTGCGCCATAAAATTTAATTTTTGTAACATGGTTTTCTACTAGTGCTTACGGTCAAAATAAGCTAAAACCCAGAAGAAATGTATTTCAAGCCGTTTCCTAGGACTATCCAAAGCCGCTGTGATGCGATTCTGTCTCATGGGTGTTCCATAGCTGTGCAGATGGAGTCCTGTAGCATGTCAACTAAAATCATACCACTACTCCTACGCATCAATTCTATGAAGATAAGGGCATGGCAAGTCAAGTAGAAGTCTGGACTTGGAAAAGGTTGGACGTTTCTCTACTAAGTATATATTCTTGTCTGGATGCTTGGGAACCAGGATGTTTTTTTTTCTTTTGAGGGAAGGGAACCACTGATGTATTGTATTTCCATTCGGTTGTGTAATAATTGGCCGGCCGGTCCAGGACGCAGCTTGTGGGCCAAGTACAGCCGCAGACTCCGCACTGTCCGGCCGTGAATCCTTCTCATTCATCCTACTGCTGGAGATACTGCGTGCTTTCCATTGTCAACCCTCTGTAATCCTACGTACCGATGGAGCCTTCGCAGAAAAGGAAAATATAATGTGAAGAATGCACACACTTCTCTCTCGGTGAAATGAGGCATTTGGTCGCGTTTGCAAAACGATACCACGCTGGGGTTAAGCCTATAACGGTGATATACATTTTATAAAAACATAATTATATTGTACCGACACATACTCTAACTGTAGCCCTAAAGAGCTAGCCAGGCCGGTCAGTCATCAAGCCTTCCGGGAGTACTTATATATGTGCACATGTATTAGCTAGTATACCTTCCTCAAAGACACGAGAGGATACCATTCACAAGTTAAATATTCTTGGAGCAGCGGAGAAAGGAATGATGTCGTACGCCCAACATAGCTAAGCAAAACATAGGAATAAGAAGCATCGGGACGGAGGGCGTAACGTGATGTAACATTCTTCCAACTTCGTTACACCAAATCGACTACGTGCAGCACCTGTTACGATCGTAGGCGCACCTGGAGATCTATCAAGGACTAAGCAATCACAACATGACGATGACACCGAGATTTGTTAACGCAATTCGGCGAACTCACCTACTCTGCGGGGGCATGACTACGGGCGCTGCTCCCCATGCATTGATACCGCTGCACCGGCCGCATTGGTCGCCGGCACAAGCCGCTGGCTCCCCTTGCGCGCCTGCTGCTATCAAGTCGTCATAAGTTACACGTGTGGGGCCCCCCTCATTATATAAGAGGCCAAGTCTACTAGTGACTGACTCGAACACTACCCGTACCTATGCAGACCTATTACAACTCTAAATCCAAACGTAACCCAACACATACACTATATTCGACACAAATACAGCAAACTCCACCTTGGCGAATAGACTCCGTCAGCTTGAATTCCTCAATGCGTCAAACCACAGTGTACTCCGGTCTTGAGTTATCTTCCATGAGTTCCACTGCTACTCTCAGACTCCACGTGACGCCACCTGCAACGTAGTCCCTTCTTCCCGTTCAACACCATCACATACCGACCACTAGTTTACGTGAAAGCACATTTAACTTGAAGAAATTTCACCATTGCATTTTAGTCACCTTTGAATCAAATTCAGAATTGTCTCATCTTTTTCTTGGATATTCTTCTTTATATTCTGTAACTAAAGCACTTTTGCTCGTTCTGCATCTTGTCAACCCGCATGTTGCTATGTGCACTGAACATCACAGAATATACGACCATATACTCTCGAAACTTCTGACATTCTAGACTTTCCAACACTTTCTCAGATTCCCATGTTTGACTCATGTCTATCACCTAACGTCAATCGCCATAGACCTAGTCACCAATTTGAATCTGGTACTCGCCAATAATGCTTCAGAACCCCTTGCAAACATGTCAAACCTCATGTTTGATATGCAACTCAACTCAACTAACTCTTTATTTGCATCGATTCGAATACCAAATGTCTGAGTTGCGCATGGCAAAACTTCCGAGTCAAATCTCACGAGGGGATCCAGAGAATATCTCTTCAAGTTAGAGGGGAAAATCAAGTCTTAGTAATCCACTTCATGCAGCTTGGTTCACAAACGACCCAATCAAAACCTGACTACCACTTATAGACAAATTACTCATGTACACACACACACGCACACGCACACGCACACACACACACACACACACGCACACACGCACACACACACACACGCACACGCACACGCGCACGCGCACGCGCACACACACCCACACACAGACGCACACGCGCACGCGCACGCGCACGTGCACACACCCACGCACACCCACACACACCCACACACACACACACGCACGCACGCACGCACGCACAAACTAACTAACTAACTAACTAACTAACTAAATAATCCCTCCTTTCCATGAGAAAATGTATTAAAGGCTTTCGTCCATAATATAATTAATAACCCCTCATTTCCATAATATAAGATGTTATTACAACTAAATAATCTTGTAATAAGATCTCATGTTATCGGATGGAGGGATTAGAACACCCACTAACTAGTGTCCCTTTTACCGACTCAAGTCCAACTCAAGTTATTCCTCGTTGAAGCGCGAACTGAATTAAAAAAAAACCATGGTTTGGCCTTGTTGCAAAGAACTATTGTGAATCAATGATTTCATCTATTGTGGATTTGTGATGGATACGCAAATACCGCATATTTCCATGCTCACACTTGTAAGCGAAAAGACGCGTAAATCACATCTTCGAACTGATATAGAAGATTAGCGACTCATTTACTTACAAGACTCAATCAATACTGTTCAACATGGAACCTATGATATCAATGTTGAAGTCCTTGATCTACCGATGCTTAGCCTAGCAGAACTCAAAGCTGATTTGTCCGAGACAAACCATGGAGTAATCCCCCAGTTACTAATTAGATCACATACTTCCTGTTATACATATTCCACTTATACGTGGTAGGTATTATGAATAGACTGTCTTTAGTTGGCTATCATGAAGAGCATTCGTAGATTAAGAAATTTCGACGCTTCCCAGTCCTATGATGTTTGTGGATTTTATAGGCAAGGTAAAACTAATTTCAACCAAGCACAAAACTTATGCACATGGTATAACAAACCATCGATTGTGCTCTACCCCTTCCTTTTCTAAGGTACACGGAGTGACTTCTTTGCAAACTATGATCATGTTCATCTCTCATGATGCCATGTTTAAACAGGAGAACTATTGCGTAACCTATGGATGTAGTGTAGTGCAACAACCATGCTCTTCAATACTGCCATGAGGAGAACTCCACATTAATATACTACTCTTTGTATGTTCCCTCGAAGTAGTAGCTCCGTTATATATATTTTTTATATAATAGTTATTTTATCACATGAGTTTTTTGCAATGTAGTTTCTTTAGACGACCACCCTTTGAAAAAACATGCATTTTTCCTTGTATATCCACCGGAACTTGGACAACAAGTTGTAAAAAGGGGGAGAGAGAGTAGAGGTTGACTTTGATAACTAGGGTAACACAAAAAAAAACACATAGAGAGAGATTGCTTTATTGGGTTTATGCAATAAGCAAAAAATCATAGAATACATGATAAATAATGAATATGATAGTCGACCTATGAATGTTCAAATAGATATGGAAAAGGTATCACAATGTACTAAATTTATTATTATAAAATCTCTTTCATGATGACAGGAGAAAACTTATTAACCGATCTCCAGCTGCCGCCGTTCGCTCGCTATACCTGCGCCGGTGGTCAGGTCGAACCAGGATTCTACAAAGGGGAAGGGGAATTCGTATGCCTCTCCGCGGGCCAACCTTCATCACCACATCGCCGGCGTACTTACCTAGGACCGTATGTGGACGTTTGACGAGTTTAAGGACCGCAATGATGCAGTTACTATGTTCTAGGACCGTTGTAGACGTCGTCGTAGAGTTCCATGACTGTGTAAGTGTGTATGGATTTTACCCCGTGAATATCACAGGTGCATGCACTACGTCGAGCGCGCTTACGTTATGCATGTGCGTGAAGAGACCGTGGCCGAACGGCACTAGCTAGCTAGCTACTTTTGTCCTGGTTCGCAGGCAATCCATGACACGTACATACGCTGTAGGCTCCATATGCAGTGCATCATCAAGTATCGATTATCCATTTCGCGCGGATTATTTTCTCCTAACGGAGGCGCCTGTTTTCTGCAACTAGGGATTTTTTTTTCTAAGGGAAAATGACGGAATTGATTACGCAATATGGAAGTGTAGTTGGGCCGGCTAATTAGAGGCAGCCACGCAAATGAACATAATGATGCATGTGCGTCTGTGACGGTCCATATATACATTGGGCAACGAATTTCGCAATGTACAACGTCGATGACGACCGGTGTCGTCGCCCTATCGCCACGGGCGAACGGTATTGTCTCGAATTTTCCCGTGTGACAGGGTACATGCATATTACATACGGCCAATTACATGCACGGGTCGGGCGCCCAAGCTCGTAGCAGTAGTGGGCATTGATCGTCCGCTGTCAAAATTGACGGGACTCGCAAAGAAAAAATAATAGATTAATGGGGACACGCATGACACGTCCGTCCGTAACTAAATTAAAGTTTGATGCATACTCCCTCCGTCCGTGAAAGACTGCTCGTTTAGAGATTTGCACACAAATCAAGCAAAGAGCAGACTGTGCTCCATAGCCTAATTAAAGCACAAAAGTAGCTGACGCATGCACGCATGCAACCATTCAGAGAACCACATTAAGTGAATGTTGCATGCATGTAGTAATTAAGGCACAAATCCAAGCCACTCACAGGTGCATGCATCCAATAGATATACCCCAAGTTGCTACTTGAATTAATTATGGACAATCAGATTACTCCCTCCGTCCGGGATTACTGGGCTTGTAGTGTCTTGCATCGCGACCAAGGCATGCAGCTACTGGTTGTACAGGAGCCAATCAAAGCGAGAGTTCCAAAATTTTCAATTAAAGCCTAATCAAAGTTGCCAGGCAAACCGTACACATGCTACTCCCTCCGTCCGGGATTACTGGGCTCCTAGTGAAAAAATATTTGTCCAGGAATTAGCCCCTCACAAGGCCCCTAAGAATTAATTCTCCTAAAAACATGTAGCCTAATTATTGCTTAATCCCACCCACAGCCCCACTTTCCTCTCTCTTTATTTTAACTGCCCAATGCATGCTAGCATGTGTACGGTTTGCCTGGCAACTTTGATTAGGCTTTAATTGAAAATTTTGGAACTCTCGCTTTGATTGGCTCCTGTACAACCAGTAGCTGCATGCCTTGGTCGCGATGCAAGACAGTACAAGCCCAGTAATCCCGGACGGAGGGAGTAGCATGCATTGGGCAGTTAAAATAAAGAGAGAGGAAAGTGGGGCTGTGGGTGGGATTAAGCAATAATTAGGCTACATGTTTTTAGGAGAATTAATTCTTAGGGGCCTTGTGAGGGGCTAATTCCTGGACAAATATTTTTTCACTAGGAGCCCAGTAATCCCGGACGGAGGGAGTAGTAGCAATGTGTATTGGGAGTGTAGACGTACACTCTTTCCGGGAAAAATTTGAATGCTAGAAGCACAGTCTTTCGCGGACGGAGGGAGTATCACATTATCACCAATTTGCTTCCCGAATAGATACGTTTGGCCACAGATTAATTGGCCAATGGCCGGAGTCGTTTGCAAGCCGTTGCTATCGTGAAAGACAGCGATGCATGGGTTGGTTGTTGCTTGTTCCCTGTTTACCCGGCCGGCCGGCCCAGGACGTGGCACGTAGCTTGTGGGCCAAGTACAGCCGCAGACTCCACGCTTTCCGGTCTTGCCCCCTCTCAGTCATCCTATGTACTCACTCCGTCCATTTTTATAAGACACACTTCCTAGCATTTCAATAGTAACAAGTGAGCCTTATAAAAGGAGGGAGTACGTACCGATCGAACATTCACAAAAAATGATTAAAATGTAGCTAGGGTTAAGCTTATAAATACAAATTACATGCAAACATGGTTAAAACGTACCGGCACACTCTGACCGTAGCCATAAAGAGCTAGCCAGGCCGGTCACGTGCAGTCATCAAGCCTTCTGCGAGTTCTTATATATGCGCATGTATTAGTATACGTTAACAAGATACTCTAGCGGATACTCCATTCACAAGATAAATATATTCTTGGAGCTGCGGAGAAAGGATTGATATCGTACGCCCAAGATATATAGCTAAGCAAAACATAAGATTAGGAAGCATCAGGACGGAGGGCGTAACCTGATGTAACATTCATTCTGCTCTTGGGTTCCCACAGTCATGGGCGTGGACGTCCGGCACGTGCCGTCTTGTTGTCTGACCACCATTCACCAAACAAAACAAGCGTATCCAGACGTCGTGAGAAGGGACCTTCACGGACTTACAATAGCTCCCTGCTGGCATTGCTGGAGCAACCTGAAGACGGAGGTCTGGAGACTGAGCTGGCAAAGATCATCTGTATAGGCTTTCAACCACTGTGTACGGTGATGCGGTGGCAAAAATCCTATTTGTAAGACGGATTATATATATATTTTTTATTTTTTCAAATGGGAATAACCCCCAACTTCTGCATCTTGGTCTTGCACACAGCTTTTAAATTGAAAAAAACAAATAACTTTGCAGGACGGTTATATGCCCTCGTTTTTTATTCCTTTCTGGAAACAACAGATAGAAGCTTAAAAAAATCCCAAGAATAAATATAAAGGATGGAAAATACGTACTCTAAGGTTTTGCAAATTTTTAGTGGGAAATTGTTTTTTCGACCTATACAAAAATGAAAATTCCTGATTATTCTGAAGGAAAAATTCCATAATTGTACGGTTCACTATCTCAAATCTAGACAATTTTCATTTTTACACAGCCTAAAATATAAAATTTGTAGCATTATCTAGCTCTAGGATTTTTTCCAAATCTCTATAAAATTTTAAGATTTTTTTTTTCTTTTTCTAAATGGAGCCCATCCTACAAAACGCCTCAATCGTGGGACGTTTGTAGGTTGTGATTTAAGAAACCATTGGACGTGTAGCTTCATTTCTCGTGTGTAGAGGAGGAGACACGAGAAAATTAATATATGTAAGGCTTTCATCCAACAATGTAATACTCACTTCTTTCCACAATATAAGATGTTACTAATACTCTTATATCTATTCTATTCTATTATATACTAGAAGCAATATAAGGAGTCCTAATAGAGACATCACGTGAAGCCACATCATCCCAATTAATTTTAATTCTTAGATCTAAATTATGTGGCTAGGATTTAATGTAAGGGTACAGGTTTCATAAAATAGAAAAACTCTTTGTTCCATGTCTTCCATCCGAACATATTATCCGGAAGATTTAATGAAAGATAAGAATAAAACGAAAACTTTTCTTTCAACGTCAGTCTGAACAGATCACGAAGACCCTCTAGGAAAACAAATCTACGTGTTGCCTACCCGCAACCTGCCGCCATGGCCATTCATGCCTTTGGGTGATCTCTCCACGGTCGATCTTGGTTGGTTGATCAACTCCTCAGTAATATGCAATCAGCAAGTTGACCAGCTTCAGTTTTCTCGCTTGATTATAGTGGTTACTCGATCGATCTGCCTTGGATCCTTGTGCATGGCATCTCATGTTCTTTTATCATCAGTGATCTTGAGCACGTGGCCGGATACGTCGGAACTTAGCGAAGAAGAGAAGATGCGACAGCAGCCGTGCAGGAGTACGCAAAACTAACCATGGGCATGTGGTCGCCTGTCATCCCACAAGGCTGAGGCGGTGGACACGCTATCGAAGGACACATGTGATCGATGCCGGCGGCCATCCGAAAGTGCACCGATCGTTCAGCCACAGCATAAGAAACCTCCCGAGTATTCAAAGATGAAGGAAGATATCCGTGACATACCAAAACCTTTTGATCCTTATTAAATTTATCGACTCGGCCAAATTGTCCCATGCTGCTCTAATGTCTTTCTGGTGTACATGTGATGGAAAGACACGGTCAAAACGTGAGTAGTATTCTTTCTATCAAGGTAAATGTTTTTTTACATCTATAATTATTAACAGGAGTAACCTGCTCATCTAGGAGTCCTACATGATGGATCATAACGTGTGATCTACAACATGAATGAGAGCAGTGGGACTGGGCGCCGGTGTTAGAAACCAAGAAGCCACCACAAGCCATCGTGTTTCCAAGAACATAGAGAGATCAGAGAAAGACAGACCAGGCAAGCCAGAATAGGTCCTCCTGCAGATGAATTTGTGAAGTAGATTACCTCGCAGGTTTGAACACATTGTCCGAATCTCCTGCATGTTTTAATTTATGTGCCGAAGGTTCTAGATCTCCTGCAGATTTTACACAAGGTTTATCCTACTAATTAGTTCAATACTTAAATGAAGCATTCTCAAAAAAAATATACTTAAATCATGTTTTGTTTTAGGATAGTGCAACTTGAATGGGAAATCATCTCATGGCCATGGATATGATCGTAGTCGATGGATGTTAGGTACTCCCACGGATCCATGAATAGTGTCGAGGTTGTTTGTTCAAAGCCCTGCCACTTTTTATAGAACGGAGGGAGTATTATATAATAGTACAGCCTGTTCGGCCAATCAATTGATGTAAAATATCTTTCTTATTTCCTATAATTATGTGGTAAATACATCAAAAAATTTAAGCATGGTGCAGTCAATTTGTCAATATAAAATCATAGACTACCGCGAGGCCTGCTCAAACTTAATTGTCACGAGAGGATGGATCATATTTTTGCTAACTTGACGTACACATGTACGGTGCAGTACACGGCAAGAACAAAAAATGTTTCTTTTTTTCATAAAGATGCAGTACTCTCACTAAAATCATCATGTTTTCAAATGATATTTTGTAAGGAAATACTTTGTCCATTACGTGATATCACTAAAATGAATTAGGGCCGCCAACAAAATATATACCATCTTGGTAGTACAGTATAATATAGTTGTATAGTTTATGTAACAAAAATGATTAGTACTAATAATACTGAGTGGTATCACATGATTTTGTTTTCGACATTACCATTTAGCAGTATCTGTTCTATTATATACTAAGAGCAATGTATGGATGTATAATAGAGACGTCATGTTAGTCCACAACACCCAAATTATTTTCAATAGCAAGATCTACAATTGATGTCTAGGATTAGACATACAAAATATTAGTTCATAAAAGGTATTAGTCGTCGGTTAGAATAATGTTAGAGGAGCATGTGCAGATAAAATAACAGAGCAAGAAAATAAACAGAAAATGCAGCGTATAGACAACCGTTGAGCCATCAATGTGCTTCCAAGAATAGTCTTAATTTGGAGGGTTGTGTCCATCAACAATTTAGTTGTCTTAATAAGAACTCACTGTTTGGTCAACAACAATCTAGGTGTAGGGTCTAAATCGACCGGTTAGAATTAAATTAGACAAGCAAGTGTGCAGATAAAAAGAAATGAGAGAAAGAGTAAACAAAAATACATGTATAGACAAAATGGAAACCATGCATGTACAAATTACGGCCCTTTTAACCCATTAGTGAGACATCATGGAGAAAATATAGAGAATAAGGCATAAAGAGGCTAAACTAAAAGAGACGCGATGATAAATTGAGAAGGTAACTTGCTATTTAGTTCACTAAAAAATCATGGGTAGTAACAATGATTTTTGAATTTGATCTCATATATATTCCCATAGATAAGTAGGAAATAAATTAAAGATCATATTATCGGTACAATATTTATTGGTGTTTACAAACTTTTTTTTGTTACTTTATATTTAATTCACTATTAGGACCATAATACATGCAGTATGTTACCAAGAAAATTTCTTTTATTTTGCAAATACTGAAACACTTTTGAAAATTATGGTTGTAGTATGAGTTTGTTAAGCTTGAAACAAAGGCCAAAATTGTTCTAGAGAGCATGCACAAATTAGTATGGTTGATGTCCTCAAGACCCTACCTCTTACTATACAAATAAGATGGCTATGAATTTTTTTAATATCATAAAAGTTTGTTCGAAAATATAATCACAGTTAAGGTGTTCAAGTAAATTGGTGAGAAGTATGTTAGACGAGCGTCTGCAAAAAAAAAGAGGGAGGAGGTAAATAAAAAATGTAGTTTTAGACAATCGCTAAGCAATCCATGTGCTTCCAAGAATGAATGTAATGTGTTGGGTCGTGTCCGCAAACAGTTTTGTTGCTATAAGGAAAATATCCCTATTAGGTTTAAGTAGATCAGTGAGTATTAAGTAAGACGAACAAGTGTGTGCATGCAAGAAAGTGAGGGCTAATTAAAAAAAATACAGTGTATACACACAATGGAATTTATGTGTGTCTAAATTAACGACTTTTTAGCACATTACTGAGACATCATAGAGAAAATACGGAGGAATACAGAATAAATTGGCTAAACTAAAATAGACCGTATGATAATTGAGAATGTACCTTGCCATTTAGTACACTTAAAAAAATCAATGGTAGTAGAAATAATTTTTTGAATTTAGTCCGATATATGCTCCCATAGATAACTAGGAAATAAGTTCAAGAACTTATTATCCGTACAAAATTGTGTTTACAAACTTCCTTTTTTTGTTATTTTATATATATATTAATAACATGATTATAATAAACGCAACATGTTACCAACATAATTTCTTTTATTTTAAAAAAAACTAAAACTCTTTTCCATCAAGATTAAAATTTAGAGATCATGGTCTTATTATAAGTTTGTTAAGCTTCAAACAAATGCCAAAATATGGTTAATTATCAGTATGTTTACGTCATGCTCATGATTTATACTTGGATGAATTTAATCTGTAAATTGCCTAGATTCTTAACAAATACTATTCACAAGATAAATATTCTTTGAGCAGCGGAGAAAGGATTGACATACGCGGAAGATACCTAAGCAAAACATAGGACTAGGAAAGCATCAGGAGAGAGGGCCTAACCGGATGTAACACTCTTCCAACTTGGTTGACTGATGGACTAGGTGTACCACCATTCGTCCTACTCGTTTCCCTTGGTCGTTGGCGTGGATGTTTACGTGCCGACAGATCTTGTTGCCTGATCACCATTGTATTCAACGAAGGAAACTATGCACAGCCAGACTATGGCCCTGTTTTTTTTTGGAGCTTCCTGCCAACTGTTAGATCAAAATAAGCTAAAGATCAAAAGAACCGGATTTTAAACAGTTTCCTAGGACAGTCGGCTTTGGCCGATCCTTCACAGTAGAGAGAGAAGTCAGGGCACCCAGCTTCCCTTAATTAACAGCTACTTAGTAAAACGAGTCGGTAATTGGTACTACCCCTATTTGAATCGCTATTTACAAGCTATTGCCACCACTTAGCCTCCTCCTTTCTAAAATATTATGCGCCGAGAGAAAGAAAGAAAGAAAGCAACTGTCCCCAAGCGATCCTGACTCGTCCCTGCCGCCGCGACTTCTAGGATTCCGCCCGGCTGCCGCCAGGCCCCCGCCTCGGCCCCAAGGAGAAGTAGAGAAGTGGAGGAGAAGCGAGATGAGAAGTGGAGAAATGAAATGAGGGAAAGGAGAGAGAGAGAAAGAAGAGGAAGAAGAGAAAGGGCCGGATTCAGATTCTGAATCCCGTCCAACAATTATATGGCGCACCCACCACCCGTGCGCCACAGAAATTTGTTTTCCAATTTTTTTTTGTTTTGTAGGAAAATATCTTCTTTTTTAAATAATTTTTTTCCTTTTGGAATTTGGAGAATCTAAAAAATCCTCACAAGGCAAAGGTCAGTGAGTTTAAGTTCTTTTTTTTCTCTGTTTTTTTTGGTATGTTAAACTTTAAATTCCGATATCGTATGCAAAAGTTATGCCCATTTTACTTTTTTTCACCTACTTTTGCATACGATGTCGAAATTCATTTTTCAAAATTTGATAAAAAATAGAGTAGACCTTAAACTCTCCGTGCATCTATAAGTAATTTATTTTTTGATAATTTTTTAGACCTGGAACTCTCCCGTGGCAAAACTAGATAGGCGATCGGGGGTGTGGGACGAAGAGAACAAAGTTGGAAGAGAACATTTTCGTGGAGCATGTGCACAGGTGCGACACATAAATTTCATATTCTTTGGCGCACCAATACACATGCGCCACGGAATATGTTATGTCTGTTACGCACCAGATTACATACGCCACAGAAATGTTTAAGTGCAATGATTTAGGCCGCCCACCTAGTTTTTGTGGTGCAGCCTTGTCTTGTGCGTCACAAAATTTGTCTTCTCCGTGGCGCATTTCTTATCGTGCGCCATAAAATTTAATTTTTGTAACATGGTTTTCTACTAGTGCTTACGGTCAAAATAAGCTAAAACCCAGAAGAAATGTATTTCAAGCCGTTTCCTAGGACTATCCAAAGCCGCTGTGATGCGATTCTGTCTCATGGGTGTTCCATAGCTGTGCAGATGGAGTCCTGTAGCATGTCAACTAAAATCATACCACTACTCCTACGCATCAATTCTATGAAGATAAGGGCATGGCAAGTCAAGTAGAAGTCTGGACTTGGAAAAGGTTGGACGTTTCTCTACTAAGTATATATTCTTGTCTGGATGCTTGGGAACCAGGATGTTTTTTTTTCTTTTGAGGGAAGGGAACCACTGATGTATTGTATTTCCATTCGGTTGTGTAATAATTGGCCGGCCGGTCCAGGACGCAGCTTGTGGGCCAAGTACAGCCGCAGACTCCGCACTGTCCGGTCGTGAATCCTTCTCATTCATCCTACTGCTGGAGATACTGCGTGCTTTCCATTGTCAACCCTCTGTAATCCTACGTACCGATGGATCCTTTGCAGAAAAGGAAAATATAATGTGAAGAATGCACACACTTCTCTCTCGGTGAAATGAGGCATTTGGTCGCGTTTGCAAAACGATACCACGCTGGGGTTAAGCCTATAACGGTGATATACATTTTATAAAAAAATAATTATATTGTATTGACACATACTCTAACTGTAGCCATAAAGAGCTAGCCAGGCCGGTCACGTGCAGTCATCAAGCCTTCCGGGAGTACTTATATATGTGCACATGTATTAGCTAGTATACCTTCCTCAAAGACACGAGAGGATACCATTCACAAGTTAAATATTCTTGAGGCAGCGGAGAAAGGATTGATGTCGTACGCCCAACATAGCTAAGCAAAACATAGGTCTAAGAAGCATCGGGACGGAGGGCGTAACGTGATGTAACATTCTTCCAACTTCGTTACACCAAATCGACTACGTGCAGCACCTGTTACGATCGTAGGCGCACCTGGAGATCTATTAAGGACTAAGCAATCACAACATGACGATGACACCGAGATTTGTTAACGCAGTCCGGCGAACTCACCTACTCTGCGGGGGCATGACTACGGGCGCTGCTCCCCATGCATTGATACCGCTGCACCGGCAGCATTGGTCGCCGGCACAAGCCGCTGGTTCCCCTTGCGCGCCTGCTGTTATCAAGTCGTCATAGGTTACACGTGTGGTGTCCCCCTCGTTATATAAGAGGCCAAGTCTACTAGTGTCTGACTCGAACACTACCCGTACCTATGCAGACCTATTACAACTCTAAATCCAAACGTAACCCAACACATACACTATATTCGACACAAATACAGCAAACTCCACCTTGGCGAATAGACTCCGTCAGCTTGAATTCGTCAATGCGTCAAACCACAGTGTACTCCGGTCTTGAGTTATCTTCCATGAGTTCCACTGCTACTCTCAGACTCCACGTGACTCCACCTGCAACGTAGTCCCTTCTTCCCGTTCAACACCATCACGTACCGACCACTAGTTTACGTGAAAGCACATTTAACTTGAAGAAATTTCACCGTTGCATTTTAGTCACCTTTGAATCAAATTCAGAATTGTCTCATCTTTTTCTTGGATATTCTTCTTTATATCCTGTAGCTAAAGCACTTTGCCTCATTCTGCATCTTGTCAAACCGCATGTTGCCATGTGCACTGAACATCACAGAATATACGACCATATACTCTCGAAACTTCTGACATTCTAGACTTTCCAACACTTTCTCAGATTCCCATGTTTGACTCATGTCTATCACCTAGCGTCAATCGCCATAGACCTAGTCACCAACTTGAATCTGGTACTCGCCAATAATGCTTCAGAACCCCTTGCAAACATGTCAAACCTCATGTTTGATATGCAACTCAACTCAACTAACTCTTTATTTGCATCGATTCGAATACCAAATGTCTGAGTTGCGCATGGCAAAACTTCCGAGTCAAATCTCACGAGGGGATCCAGAGAATATCTCTTCAAGTCAGAGGGGAAAATCAAGTCTTAGTAATCCACTTCATGCAGCTTGGTTCACAAACGACCCAATCAAAACCTGACTACCACTTATAGACAAATTACTCATGTACACACACACACGCACACGCACACGCACACACACACACACACACGCGCACGCGCACACACACCCACACACACACGCACACGCGCACGCGCACGCGCACACACACCCACACACACACGCACACGCGCACGCGCACGCGCACACACCCACGCACACCCACACACACCCACACACACACACACACGCACGTACGCACGCACGCACAAACTAACTAACTAACTAACTAACTAACTAAATAATCCCTCCTTTCCATGAGAAAATGTATTAAAGGCTTTCGTCCATAATATAATTAATAACCCCTCCTTTCCATAATATAAGATGTTATTACAACTAAATAATCTTGTAATAAGATCTCATGTTATCGGATGGAGGGATTAGAACACCCACTAACCAGTGTCCCTTTTACCGACTCAAGTCCAACTCAAGTTATTCCTCGTTGAAGCGCGAACTGAATTAAAAAAACCCATGGTTTGGCCTTGTTGCAAAGAACTATTGTGAATCAATGATTTCATCTATTGTGGATTTGTGATGGATACGCAAATACCGCATATTTCCATGCTCACACTTGTAAGCGAAAAGACGCGTAAATCACATCTTCGAACTGATATAGAAGATTAGCGACTCATTTACTTACAAGACTTCATCAATACTGTTCAACATGGAACCTATGATATCAATGTTGAAGTCCTTGATCTACCGATGCTTAGCCTAGCAGAACTCAAAGCTGATTTGTCCGAGACAAACCATGGAGTAATCCCCCAGTTACTAATTAGATCACATACTTCCTGTTATACATATTCCACTTATACGTGGTAGGTATTATGAATAGACTGTCTTTAGTTGGCTATCATGAAGAGCATTCGTAGATTAAGAAATTCCGACGCTTCCCAGTCCTATGATGTTTGTGGATTTTATAGGCAAGGTAAAACTAATTTCAACCAAGCACAAAACTTATGCACATGGTATAACAAACCATCGATTGTGCTCTACCCCTTCCTTTTCTAAGGTACACGGAGTGACTTCTTTGCAAACTATGATCATGTTCATCTCTCATGATGCCATGTTTAAACAGGAGAACTATTGCGTAACTTATGGATGTAGTGTAGTGCAACAACCATGCTCTTCAATACTGCCATGAGGAGAACTCCACATTAATATACTACTCTTTGTATGTTCCCTCGAAGTAGTAGCTCCGTTATATATATATTTTATATAATAGTTATTTTATCACATGAGTTTTTTGCAATGTAGTTTCTTTAGACGACCACCCTTTGAAAAAACATGCATTTTTCCTTGTATATCCACCGGAACTTGGACAACAAGTTGTAAAAAGGGGGAGAGAGAGTAGAGGTTGACTTTGATAACTAGGGTAACACAAAAAAAAACACATAGAGAGAGATTGCTTTATTGGGTTTATGCAATAAGCAAAAAATCATAGAATACATGATAAATAATGAATACTAGACGGGAAAGCGCGCTTTGCTGCGCCGCCTACAGGGCGTTTAGGTATCACGTGGTAGGCATGGTGGGTTTCCATGTGTATTCGGACGTTACTCTGTAGATCGTTATACCTTTAGATTTATCTTACTTCATTTTACTGCTGCCCACAATTAAATAGATTGAGTGTGCCAGTAACAGTCCATGGGGTTAACTCTTTTGTTTTTTCTCTTCTTTTGAGTGTGAGGCCAAGTATTTTATTTGAGGAGTTGTGATGGCATGCATGGCATAGTCACAAATTGGCTAGTGCCCTATATTTTACTTGAGGAGTTGTATTTTACTTAAGGTGTTGTGATGGCCCACATGACATAGTCACAAATTGGCTAGTGCCATGAGAAGGCTTCCTTGCCACCAGGCTTCAATCTTTAGGTAATGATAGTCGACCTATGAATGTTCAAATAGATATGGAAAAGGTATCACAATGTGCTAAATTGATTATTATAAAATCTCTTTCATGATGACAGGAGAAAACTTATTAACCGATCTCCAGCTGCCGCCGTTCGCTCGCTATACCTGCGCCGGTGGTCAGGTCGAACCAGGATTCTACAAAGGGGAAGGGGAATTTGTATGCCTCTCCGCGGGCCAACCTTCATCACCACATCGCCGGCGTACTTACCTAGGACCGTATGTGGACGTCCTTGACGAGTTTAAGGACCGCAATGATGCAGTTACTATGTTCTAGGACCGTTGTCGACGTCGTCGTAGAGTTCCATGACTGTGTAAGTTTGTATGGATTTTACCCCGTGAATATCACAGGTGCATGCACTACGTCGAGCACGCTTACGTTATGCATGTGCGTGAAGAGACCGTGGCCGAACGGCACTAGCTAGCTAGCTACTTTTGTCCTGGTTCGCAGGCAATCCATGACACGTACATACGCTGTAGGCTCCATATGCAGTGCATCATCAAGTATCGATTATCCATTTCGCGCGGATCATTTTCTCCTAACGGAGGCGCCTGTTTTCTGCAACTAGGGATTTTTTTTTCTAAGGGAAAATGACGGAATTGATTACGCAATATGGAAGTGTAGTTGGGCCGGCTAATTAGAGGCAGCCACGCAAATGAACATAATGATGCATGTGCGTCTGTGACGGTCCATATATACATTGGGCAACGAATTTCGCAATGTACAACGTCGATGACGACCGGTGTCGTCGCCCTATCGCCACGGGCGAACGGTATTGTCTCGAATTTTCCCGTGTGACAGGGTACATGCATATTACATACGGCCAATTACATGCACGGGTCGGGCGCCCAAGCTCGTAGCAGTAGTGGGCATTGATCGTCCGCTGTCAAAATTGACGGGACTCGCAAAGAAAAAAAAATAGATTAATGGGGACACGCATGACACGTCCGTCCGTAACTAAATTAAAGTTTGATGCATACTCCCTCCGTCCGTGAAAGACTGCTCGTTTAGAGATTTGCACACAAATCAAGCAAAGAGCAGACTGTGCTCCATAGCCTAATTAAAGCACAAAAGTAGCTGACGCATGCGCGCATGCAACCATTCAGAGAACCACATTAAGTGAATGTTGCATGCATGTAGTAATTAAGGCACAAATCCAAGCCACTCACAGGTGCATGCATCCAATAGATATACCCCAAGTTGCTACTTGAATTAATTATGGACAATCAGATTAGTAGCAATGTGTATTGGGAGTGTAGACGTACACTCTTTCCGGGAAAAATTTGAATGCTAGAAGCACAGTCTTTCGCGGACGGAGGGAGTATCACATTATCACCAATTTGCTTCCCGAATAGATACGTTTGGCCACAGATTAACTGGCCAATGGCCGGAGTCGTTTGCAAGCCGTTGCTATCGTGAAAGACAGCGATGCATGGGTTGGTTGTTGCTTGTTCCCTGTTTACCCGGCCGGCCGGCCCAGGACGTGGCACGTAGCTTGTGGGCCAAGTACAGCCGCAGACTCCACGCTTTCCGGTCTTGCCCCCTCTCAGTCATCCTATGTACTCACTCCGTCCATTTTTATAAGACACACTTCCTAGCATTTCAATAGTAACAAGTGAGCCTTATAAAAGGAGGGAGTACGTACCGATCGAACATTCACAAAAAATGATTAAAATGTAGCTAGGGTTAAGCTTATAAATACAAATTACATGCAAACATGATTAAAACGTACCGGCACGCTCTGACCGTAGCCATAAAGAGCTAGCCAGGCCGGTCACGTGCAGTCATCAAGCCTTCTGCGAGTTCTTATATATGCGCATGTATTAGTATACGTTAACAAGATACTCTAGCGGATACTTCATTCACAGGATAAATATATTCTAGGAGCATCGGAGAAAGGATGATGTCGTACGCTCAAGATATATAGCTAAGCAAAACATAGGATTAGGAAGCATCGGGACGGAGGGCCTAACCTGATGTAAAATTCTTCCAACTTACTTTCACCAACTGACTACGTGTAGCACCATTTATTCTGCTCTTGGGTTCCCACAGTCATGGGCGTGGACGTCCGCGTGCCTGCACGTGACGTCTTGTTGTCTGACCACCATTCATCAAACAGAACCATGCGTATCCAGACGTCGTGAGAAGTGATCTTCATGGACATACAGTAGCTCCCTGCTGTCATTGCTGGAGCAACCCGAAGACGGAGGCCTGGAGACTGAGCTGGCAAAGATCATCTGTATAGGCTTTCAACCACTGTGTACGGTGATGCGGTGGCAAAAAGCCTATTTGTACGACGGATTATATATATATTTTTTATTTTTTCAAATGGGAATAACCCCCAACCTCTGCATATCGGTCTTGCACACAGCTTTTAAATTGAAAAAAACAAATAAGATTGCAGGACGGTTATATGCACCCGTTTTTTATTCCTTTCTAGAAACAACAGATAGAAGCTTAAAAAATTCCCGAGAATAAATATAAAGGATGGAAAATACGTACTCTAAGGTTTTGCAAATTTTTAGTGGGAAATTTTTTTCGACCTATACAAAAATGAAAATTCCTGATTATTCTGAAGGAAAAATTCCATAATTGTACGGTTCACTATCTCAAATCTAGACAATTTTCATTTTTACACAGCCTAAAATATAAAATTTGTAGCATTATCTAGCTCTAGGATTTTTTCCAAATCTCTATAAAATTTTAAGTTTTTTTTTTTCTTTTTCTAAATGGAGCCCATCCTACAAACCGCCTCAATCGTGGGACGTTTGTAGGTTGTGATTTAAGAAACCATTGGACGTGTAGCTTCATTTCTCGTGTGTAGAGGAGGAGACACGAGAAAATTAATATATGTAAGGCTTTCATCCAACAATGTAATACTCACTTCTTTCCACAATATAAGATGTTACTAATACTCTTATATCTATTCTATTCTATTATATACTAGAAGCAATATAAGGAGTCCTAATAGAGACATCACGTGAAGCCACATCATCCCAATTAATTTTAATTCTTAGATCTAAATTATGTGGCTAGGATTTAATGTAAGGGTACAGGTTTCATAAAATAGAAAAACTCTTTGTTCCATGTCTTCCATCCGAACATATTATCCGGAAGATTTAATGAAAGATAAGAATAAAACGAAAACTTTTCTTTCAACGTCAGTCTGAACAGATCACGAAGACCCTCTAGGAAAACAAATCTACGTGTTGCCTACCCGCAACCTGCCGCCATGGCCATTCATGCCTTTGGGTGATCTCTCCACGGTCGATCTTGGTTGGTTGATCAACTCCTCAGTAATATGCAATCAGCAAGTTGACCAGCTTCAGTTTTCTCGCTTGATTATAGTGGTTACTCGATCGATCTGCCTTGGATCCTTGTGCATGGCATCTCATGTTCTTTTATCATCAGTGATCTTGAGCACGTGGCCGGATACGTCGGAACTTAGCGAAGAAGAGAAGATGCGACAGCAGCCGTGCAGGAGTACGCAAAACTAACCATGGGCATGTGGTCGCCTGTCATCCCACAAGGCTGAGGCGGTGGACACGCTATCGAAGGACACATGTGATCGATGCCGGCGGCCGTCCGAAAGTGCACCGATCGTTCAGCCACAGCATAAGAAACCTCCCGAGTATTCAAAGATGAAGGAAGATATCCGTGATATACCAAAACCTTTTGATCCTTATTAAATTTATCGACTCTCGGCCAAATTGTCCCATGCTGCTGTAATGTCTTTCTGGTGTACATGTGATGGAAAGACACGGTCAAAACGTGAGTAGTATTCTTTCTATCAAGGTAAATGTTTTTTTACATCTATAATTATTAACAGGAGTAACCTGCTCATCTAGGAGTCCTACATGATGGATCATAACGTGTGATCTACAACATGAATGAGAGCAGTGGGACTGGGCGCCGGTGTTAGAAACCAAGAAGCCACCACAAGCCATCGTGTTTCCAAGAACATAGAGAGATCAGAGAAAGACAGACCAGGCAAGCCAGAATAGGTCCTCCTGCAGATGAATTTGTGAAGTAGATTACCTCGCAGGTTTGAACCCATTGTCCGAATCTCCTGCATGTTTTAATTTATGTGCCGAAGGTTCTAGATCTCCTGCAGATTTTACACAAGGTTTATCCTACTAATTAGTTCAATACTTAAATGAAGCATTCTCAAAAAAAATATACTTAAATCATGTTTTGTTTTAGGATAGTGCAACTTGAATGGGAAATCATCTCATGGCCATGGATATGATCGTAGTCGATGGATGTTAGGTACTCCCACGGATCCATGAATAGTGTCGAGGTTGTTTGTTCAAAGCCCTGCAACTTTTTATAGAACGGAGGGAGTATTATATAATAGTACAGCCTGTTCGGCCAATCAATTGATGTAAAATATCTTTCTTATTTCCTATAATTATGTGGTAAATACATCAAAAAATTTAAGCATGGTGCAGTCAATTTGTCAATATAAAAACATAGACTACCGCAAGGCCTGCTCAAACTTAATTGTCACGAGCGGATCATATTTTTGCTAACTTGACGTACACATGTACGGTGCAGTACACGGCAAGAACAAAAAAAATGTTTCTTTTTTCATAAAGATGCAGTACTCTCACTAAAATCATCAAGTTTTCAAATGATATTTTTGTAAGGAAATACTTTGTCCAGTACGTGTATATAGTTAGTTAAGTGAAAAGATATCCCTAAAATGAATTAGGGCCGCCAACAAATATATACCATCTTGGTAGTACAGTATAATATAGTTGTATAGTTTATGTAACAAAAATGATTGGTACTAATAATACTGAGTGGTATCACGTAATTTTGTTTTCGACATTACCATTTAGCAGTATCTGTTCTATTATATACTAAAAGCAATGTATGGATGTATAATAGAGACGTCATGTTAGTCCACAACAGCCAAATTATTTTCAATAGCAAGATCTACAATTGATGTCTAGGATTAGATATACAAAATATTAGTTCATAAAAGGTATTAGTCGTCGGTTAGAAGTATGTTAGAGGAGCATGTGCAGATAAAATAACAGAGCGAGAAATTAAACATAAAATGCAGCGTATAGACAACCGTTGAGCCATCAATGTGCTTCCAAGAATGATCTTAATTTGGAGGGTTGTGTCCATCAACAATTTAGTTGTCTTAATAAGAACTCACTGTTTGGTCAACAACAATCTAGGTGTAGGGTCTAAATCGACCGGTTAGAATTAAATTAGACAAGCAAGTGTGCAGATAAAAAGAATGAGAGAAAGAGTAAACAAAAATACATGTATAGACAAAATGGAAACCATGACGTACAAATTACGGCCCTTTTAGCTCATTAGTGAGACATCATGGAGAAAATATAGAGAATAAGGCATAAAGAGGCTAAACTTAAAATAGACGCGATGTTAAATTGAGAAGGTAACTTGCTATTTAGTTCACTAAAAAATCATGGGTCGTAACAATGATTTTTGAATTTGATCTCATATATATTCCCATAGATAAGTAGGAAACAAATTAAAGATCATATTATCGGTACAATATTTATTGGTGTTTACAAACTTTTTTTGTTACTTTATATTTAATTCACTATTAGGACTATAATACACGCAGTATGTTACCAAGAAAATTTCTTTTATTTTGAAAATACTGAAACACTTTTGAAAATTATGGTTGTAGTATGAGTTTGTTAAGCTTGAAACAAAGGCCAAAATTGTTCTAGAGAGCATGCACAAATTAGTATGGTTGATGTCCTCAAGACCCTACCTCTGACTATACAAATAAGATGGCTATGAATTTTTTTAATATCATAAAAGTTTGTTCGAAAATATAATCACAGTTAAGGTGTTCAAGTAAATTGGTGAGAAGTATGTTAGACGAGCGTGTGCAAAAAAAAAGAGGGAGGAAGTAAATAAAAAATGTAGTTTTAGACAATCCCTAAGCAATCCATGTGCTTCCAAGAATGAATGTAATGTGTTTGGGTCGTGTCCGCCAACAGTTTTGTTGCTATAAGGAAAATATCACTATTTGGTTTAAGTAGATCAGTGAGTATTAAGTAAGAAAAACAAGTGTGTGCATGCAAGAAAGTGAGGGCTAATTAAAAAAAATATAGTGTATACACACAATGAAATTTATGTGTGTCCAAATTAAAGACTTTTTAGCACATTAGTGAGACATCATAGAGAAAATACGGAGGAATACAGAATAAATAGGCTAAACTAAAATAGACCGTATGATAATTGAGAATGTACCTTGCCATTTAGTACACTTAAAAAAAATCAATGGTTGTAGAAATGATTTTTTGAATTTAGTCCGATATATGCTCCCATAGATAACTAGGGAATAAGTTCAAGAACTTATTATCCGTACAAAATTGTGTCTACAAACTTCCTTTTTTGTTATTTTATATATATATTAATAACATGATTATAATAAACGCAACATGTTACCAACATAATTTCTTTTATTTTAAAAAAAACTAAAACTCTTTTCCATCAAGATTAAAATTCAGAGATCATGGTCTTATTATAAGTTTGTTAAGCTTCAAACAAATGCCAAAATATGGTTAATTATCAGTATGTTTACGTCATGCTCATGATTTATACTTGGATGAATTTAATCTGTAAATTGCCTAGATTCTTAACAAATACTATTCACAAGATAAATATTCTTTGAGCAGCGGAGAAAGGATTGACATACGCGGAAGATACCTAAGCAAAACATAGGACTAGGAAAGCATCAGGACAGAGGGCCTAACCGGATGTAACACTCTTCCAACTTGGTTGACTGATGGACTAGGTGTACCACCATTCGTCCTACTCGTTTCCCTTGGTCGTTGGCGTGGATGTTTACGTGCCGGCAGATCTTGTTGCCCGATCACCATTGTTCAACGAAGGAAACCATGCACAGCCAGACTATGGCCCGGTTTTTTTTTGGAGCTTCCTGCCAACTGTTAGATCAAAATAAGCTAAAGATCAAAAGAACCAGATTTTAAACAGTTTCCTAGGACAGTCGGCTTTGGCCCATCCTTCACAGTAGAGAGAGAAGTCAGGGCACCCAGCTTCCCTTAATTAACAACTACTTAGTAAAACGAGTCGGTAATTGGTACTACCCCTATTTGAATCGCTATTTACAAGCTATTGCCACCACTTAGCCTCCTCCTTTCTAAAATATTATGCGCCGAGAGAAAGAAAGAAAGAAAGCAACTGTCCCCAAGCGATCCTGACTCGTCCCTGCCGCCGTGACTTCTAGGATTCCGCCCGGCTGCCGCCAGGGCCCCGCCTCGGCCCCAAGGAGAAGTAGAGAAGTGGAGGAGAAGCGAGAGGAGAAGTGGAGAAATGAAATGAGGGAAAGGAGAGAGCGAGAAAGAAGAGGAAGAAGAGAAAGGGCCGGATTCAGGTTCAGAATCCCGTCCAACAATTCTATGGCCCACCCACCACCCGTGCGCCACAGAAATTTGTTTTCCAATATTTTTTTGTTTTGTAGGAAAATATCTTATTTTTTAAATAAATTTTTTTCCTTTTGGAATTTGGAGAATCTAAAAAATCCTCACAAGGCAAAGGTCAGTGAGTTTAAGTTCTTTTTTTTCTCTGTTTTTTTGGTATGTTAAACTTTAAATTCCGATATCGTATGCAAAAGTTATGCCCATTTTACTTTTTTTCACCTACTTTTGCATACGATGTCGAAATTCATTTTTCAAAATTTGATAAAAAATAGAGTAGACCTTAAACTCTCCGTGCATCTATAAGTAATTTATTTTTTGATAATTTTTTAGACCTGGAACTCTCCCGTGGCAAAACTAGATAGGCGATCGGGGGTGTGGGACGAAGAGAAAAAAGTTGGGAGAGAACATTTTCGTGGAGCATGTGCACAGGTGCGACACATAAATTTCATATTCTGTGGCGCACCAATACACATGCGCCACGGAATATGTTATTTATGTTGCGCACCAGATTACATACGCCACAGAAATGTTTAAGTGCAATGATTTAGGCCGCCCACCGAGTTTTTGTGGTGCAGCCTTGTCTTGTGCGTCACAAAATTTGTCTTCTCCGTGGCGCATTTCTTATCGTGCGCCATAAAATTTAATTTCTGTAACATGGTTTTCTACTAGTGCTTACGGTCAAAATAAGCTAAAACCCAGAAGAAATGTATTTCAAGCCGTTTCCTAGGACTATCCAAAGCCGCTGTGATGCGATTCTGTCTCATGGGTGTTCCGTAGCTGTGCAGATGGAGTCCTGTAGCATGTCAACTAAAATCATACCACTACTCCTACGCATCAATTCTATGAAGATAAGGGCATGGCAAGTCAAGTAGAAGTCTGGACTTGGAAAAGGTTGGACGTTTCTCTACTAAGTATATATTCTTGTCTGGATGCTTGGGAACCAGGATGTTTTTTTTTCTTTTGAGGGAAGGGAACCACTGATGTATTGTATTTCCATTCGGTTGTGTAATAATTGGCCGGCCGGTCCAGGACGCAGCTTGTGGGCCAAGTACAGCCGCAGACTCCGCACTGTCCGGCCGTGAATCCTTCTCATTCATCCTACTGCTGGAGATACTGCGTGCTTTCCATTGTCAACCCTCTGTAATCCTACGTACCGATGGAGCCTTCGCAGAAAAGGAAAATATAATGTGAAGAATGCACACACTTCTCTCTCGGTGAAATGAGGCATTTGGTCGCGTTTGCAAAATGATACCACGCTGGAGTTAAGCCTATAACGGTGATATACATTTTATAAAAACATAATTATATTGTACCGACACATACTCTAACTGTAGCCATAAAGAGCTAGCCAGGCCGGTCAGTCATCAAGCCTTCCGGGAGTACTTATATATGTGCACATGTATTAGCTAGTATACCTTCCTCAAAGACACGAGAGGATACCATTCACAAGTTAAATATTCTTGGAGCAGCGGAGAAAGGAATGATGTCGTACGCCCAACATAGCTAAGCAAAACATAGGAATAAGAAGCATCGGGACGGAGGGCGTAACGTGATGTAACATTCTTCCAACTTCGTTACACCAAATCGACTACGTGCAGCACCTGTTACGATCGTAGGCGCACCTGGAGATCTATCAAGGACTAAGCAATCACAACATGACGATGACACCGAGATTTGTTAACGCAGTTCGGCGAACTCACCTACTCTGCGGGGGCATGACTACGGGCGCTGCTCCCCATGCATTGATACCGCTGCACCGGCCGCATTGGTTGCCGGCACAAGCCGCTGGCTCCCCTTGCGCGCCTGCTGCTATCAAGTCGTCATAAGTTACACGTGTGGGGCCCCCCTCATTATATAAGAGGCCAAGTCTACTAGTGTCTGACTCGAACACTACCCGTACCTATGCAGACCTATTACAACTCTAAATCCAAACGTAACCCTAACACATACACTATATTCGACACAAATACAACAAACTCCACCTTGGCGAATAGACTCCGTCAGCTTGAATTCCTCAATGCGTCAAACCACAGTGTACTCCGGTCTTGAGTTATCTTCCATGAGTTCCACTGCTACTCTCAGACTCCACGTGACTCCACCTGCAACGTAGTCCCTTCTTCCCGTTCAACACCATCGCATACCAACCACTAGTTTACGTGAAAGCACATTTAACTTGAAGAAATTTCACCATTGCATTTTAGTCACCTTTGAATCAAATTCAGAATTGTCTCATCTTTTTCTTGGATATTCTTCTTTATATCCTGTAACTAAAGCACTTTTGCTCGTTCTGCATCTTGTCAACCCGCATGTTGCTATGTGCACTGAACATCACAGAATATACGACCATATACTCTCGAAACTTCTGACATTCTAGACTTTCCAACACTTTCTCAGATTCCCATGTTTGAATCATGTCTATCACCTAACGTCAATCGCCATAGACCTAGTCACCAATTTGAATCTGGTACTCGCCAATAATGCTTCAGAGCCCCTTGCAAACATGTCAAACCTCATGTTTGATATGCAACTCAACTCAACTAACACTTTATTTGCATCGATTCGAATACCAAATGTCTGAGTTGCGCATGGCAAAACTTCCGAGTCAAATCTCACGAGGGGATCCAGAGAATATCTCTTCAAGTCAGAGGGGAAAATCAAGTCTTAGTAATCCACTTCATGCAGCTTGGTTCACAAACGACCCAATCAAAACCTGACTACCACTTATAGACAAATTACTCATGTACACACACACGCACACGCACACACACACACACACGCACACACGCACACACGCACACGCACACGCACACACGCACACGCACACGCACACGCACACGCGCACGCGCACGCGCACACACACCCACACACACACGCACACGCGCACGCGCACGCACACCCACACACACCCACACACACCCACACACACACACGCACGCACGCACGCACGCACGCACAAACTAACTAACTAACTAACTAAATAATCCCTCCTTTCCATGAGAAAATGTATTAAAGGCTTTCGTCCATAATATAATTAATAACCCCTCCTTTCCATAATATAAGATGTTATTACAACTAAATAATCTTGTAATAAGATCTCATGTTATCGGATGGAGGGATTAGAACACCCACTAACCAGTGTCCCTTTTACCGACTCAAGTCCAACTCAAGTTATTCCTCGTTGAAGCGCGAACTGAATAAAAAAAACCCATGGTTTGGCCTTGTTGCAAAGAACTATTGTGAATCAATGATTTCATCTATTGTGGATTTGTGATGGATACGCAAATACCGCATATTTCCATGTTCACACTTGTAAGCGAAAAGACACGTAAATCACATCTTCGAACTGATATAGAGGATTAGCGACTCATTTACTTACAAGACTTCATCAATACTGTTCAACATGGAACCTATGATATCAATGTTGAAGTCCTTGATCTACCGATGCTTAGCCTAGCAGAACTCAAAGCTGATTTGTCCGAGACAAACCATGGAGTAATCCCCCAGTTACTAATTAGATCACATACTTCCTGTTATACATATTCCACTTATACGTGGTAGGTATTATGAATAGACTGTCTTTAGTTGGCTATCATGAAGAGCATTCGTAGATTAAGAAATTCCGACGCTTCCCAGTCCTATGATGTTTGTGGATTTTATAGGCATGGTAAAACTAATTTCAACCAAGCACAAAACTTATGCACATGGTATAACAAACCATCGATTGTGCTCTGTCCCTTCCTTTTCTAAGGTACACGGAGTGACTTCTTTGCAAACTATGATCATGTTCATCTCTCGTGATGCCATGTTTAAACAGGAGAACTATTGCGTAACTTATGGATGTAGTGTAGTGCAACAACCATGCTCTTCAATACTGCCATGAGGAGAACTCCACATTAATATACTACTCTTTGTATGTTCCCTCGAAGTAGTAGCTCCGTTATATATATTTTTTTATATAATAGTTATTTTATCACATGAGTTTTTTGCAATGTAGTTTCTATAGACGACCACCCTTTGAAAAAACATGCATTTTTCCTTGTATATCCACTGGAACTTGGACAACAAGTTGTAAAAAGGGGGAGAGAGAGTAGAGGTTGACTTTGATAACTAGGGAACACAAAAAAAACACATAGAGAGAGATTGCTTTATTGGGTTTATGCAATAAGCAAAAAATCATAGAATACATGATAAATAATGAATACGATAGTCGACCTATGAATGTTCAAATAGATATGGAAAAGCTATCACAATGTACTAAATTTATTATTATAAAATCTTTTTCATGATGACAGGAGAAAACTTATTAACCGATCTCCAGCTGTCGCCGTTCGATCGCTATACCTGCGCCGGTGGTCAGGTCGAACCAGGATTCTACAAAGGGGAAGGGGAATTCGTATGCCTCTCCGCGGGCCAACCTTCATCACCACATCGCCGGCGTACGTACCTAGGACCGTATATGGACGTCCTTGACGAGTTTAAGGACCGCAATGATGCAGTTACTATGTTCCAGGACCGTTGTCGACGTTGTCGTAGAGTTCCATGACTGTGTAAGTGTGTATGGATTTTACCCCGTGAATATCACAGGTGCATGCACTACGTCGAGCGCGCTTACGTTATGCATGTGCGTGAAGAGACCGTGGCCGAACGGCACTAGCTAGCTAGCTACTTTTGTCCTGGTTCGCAGGCAATCCATGACACGTACATACGCTGTAGGCTCCATATGCAGTGCATCATCAAGTATCGATTATCCATTTCGCGCGGATCATTTCTCCTAACGGAGGCGCCTGTTTTCTGCAACTAGGGATTTTTTTTCTAAGGGAAAATGACGGAATTGATTACGCAATATGGAAGTGTAGTTGGGCCGGCTAATTAGAGGCAGCCACGCAAATGAACATAATGATGCATGTGCGTCTGTGACGGTCCATATATACATTGGGCAACGAATTTCGCAATGTACAACGTCGATGACGACCGGTGTCGTCGCCCTATCGCCACGGGCGAACGGTATTGTCTCGAATTTTCCCGTGTGACAGGGTACATGCATATTACATACGGCCAATTACATGCACGGGTCGGGCGCCCAAGCTCGTAGCGGTAGTGGGCATTGATCGTCCGCTGTCTAAATTGACGGGGACTCGCAAAGAAAAAAAAATTGATGGGGACACGCATGACACGTCCGTCCGTAACTAAATTAAAGTTTGATGCATACTCCCTCCGTCCGCGAAAGACTGCTCGTTTAGAGATTTGCACACAAATCAAGCAAAGAGCAGACTGTGCTCCATAGCCTAATTAAAGCACAAAAGTAGCTGACGCATGCGAGCATGCAACCATTCAGAGAACCACATTAAGTGAATGTTGCATGCATGTAGTAATTAAGGCACAAATCCAAGCCACTCACAGGTGCATGCATCCAATAGATATACCCCAAGTTGCTACTTGAATTAATTATGGACAATCAGATTAGTAGCAATGTGTATTGGGAGTGTAGACGTACACTCTTTCCGGGAAAAATTTGAATGCTAGAAGCACAGTCTTTCGCGGACGGAGGGAGTATCACATTATCACCAATTTGCTTCCCGAATAGAGACCTTTGGCCACAGATTAACTGGCCAATGGCCGGAGTCGTTTGCAAGCCGTTGCTGTCGTGAAAGATAGCGATGCATGGGTTGGTTGTTGCTTGTTCCCTGTTTACCCGGCCGGCCGGCCCAGGACGTGGCACGTAGCTTGTGGGCCAAGTACAGCTGCAGACTCCACGCTTTCCGGGCTTGCCCCCTCTCAGTCATCCTATGTACTCCCTCCGTCCATTTTTACAAGACACACTTCCTAGCATTTCAATAGTAACAAGTGAGCCTTATAAAAGGAGGGAATACGTACCGATCGAACATTCACAAAAAATGATTAAAACGTAGCTGGGGTTAAGCTTATAAATACAAATTACATGCAAACATGGTTAAAACGTACCGGCACACTCTGACCGTAGCCATAAAGAGCTAGCCAGGCCGGTCACGTGCAGTCATCAAGCCTTCTGCGAGTTCTTATATATGCGCATGTATTAGTATATGTTAACAAGATACTCTAGCGGATACTCCATTCACAAGATAAATATATTCTTGGAGCTGCGGAGAAAGGATTGATATCGTACGCCCAAGATATATAGCTAAGCAAAACATAAGATTAGAAAGCATCAGGACGGAGGACGTAACCTGATGTAACATTCATTCTGCTCTTGGGTTCCCACAGTCATGGGCGTGGACGTCCGGCACGTGCCGTCTTGTTGTCTGACCACCATTCACCAAACAAAACAAGCGTATCCGGACGTCGTGAGAAGGGACCTTCACGGACTTACAGTAGCTGCCTGCTGGCATTGCTGGAGCAACCTGAAGACGGAGGTCTGGAGACTGAGCTGGCAAAGATCATCTGTATAGGCTTTCAACCACTGTGTACGGTGATGCGGTGGCAAAAAGCCTATTTGTAAGACGGATTATATATATATTTTTTATTTTTTCAAATGGGAATAACCCCCAACTTCTGCATCTTGGTCTTGCACACAGCTTTTAAATTGAAAAAAACAAATAACTTTGCAGGACGGTTCTATGCACCCGTTTTTTATTCCTTTCTGGAAACAACAGATAGAAGCTTTAAAAAATCCCGAGAATAAATATAAAGGATGGAAAATACGTACTCTAAGGTTTTGCAAATTTTTAGTGGGAAATTGTTTTTTCGACCTATACAAAAATGAAAATTCCTGATTATTCTGAAGGAAAATTTCCATAATTGTACGGTTCACTATCTCAAATCTAGACAATTTTCATTTTTACACAGCCTAAAATATAAAATTTGTAGCATTATCTAGCTCTAGGATTTTTTCCAAATCTCTATAAAATTTTAAGATTTTTTTTTACTTTTTCTAAATGGAGCCCATCCTACAAAACGCCTCAATCGTGGGACGTTTGTAGGTTGTGATTTAAGAAACCATTGGACGTGTAGCTTCATTTCTCGTGTGTAGAGGAGGAGACACGAGAAAATTAATATATGTAAGGCTTTCATCCAACAATGTAATACTCACTTCTTTCCACAATATAAGATGTTACTAATACTCTTATATCTATTCTATTCTATTATATACTAGAAGCAATATAAGGAGTCCTAATAGAGACATCACGTGAAGCCACATCATCCCAATTAATTTTAATTCTTAGATCTAAATTATGTGGCTAGGATTTAATGTAAGGGTACAGGTTTCATAAAATAGAAAAACTATTTGTTCCATGTCTTCCATCCGAACATATTATCCGGAAGATTTAATGAAAGATAAGAATAAAACGAAAACTTTTCTTTCAATGTCAGTCTGAACAGATCACGAAGACCCTCTAGGAAAACAAATCTACGTGTTGCCTACCCGCAACCTGCCGCCATGGCCATTCATGCCTTTGGGTGATCTCTCCACGGTCGATCTTGGTTGGTTGATCAACTCCTCAGTAATATGCAATCAGCAAGTTGACCAGCTTCAGTTTTCTCGCTTGATTATAGTGGTTACTCGATCGATCTGCCTTGGATCCTTGTGCATGGCATCTCATGTTCTTTTATCATCAGTGATCTTGAGCACGTGGCCGGATACGTCGGAACTTAGCGAAGAAGAGAAGATGCGACAGCAGCCGTGCAGGAGTACGCAAAACTAACCATGGGCATGTGGTCGCCTGTCATCCCACAAGGCTGAGGCGATGGACACGCTATCGAAGGACACATGTGATCGATGCCGGCGGCCGTCCGAAAGTGCACCGATCGTTCAGCCACAGCATAAGAAACCTCCCGAGTATTCAAAGATGAAGGAAGATATCCGTGACATACCAAAACCTTTTGATCCTTATTAAATTTATCGACTCGGCCAAATTGTCCCATGCTGCTCTAATGTCTTTCTGGTGTACATGTGATGGAAAGACACGGTCAAAACGTGAGTAGTATTCTTTCTATCAAGGTAAATATTTTTTTACATCTATAATTATTAACAGGAGTAACCTGCTCATCTAGGAGTCCTACATGATGGATCATAACGTGTGATCTACAACATGAATGAGAGCAGTGGGACTGGGCGCCGGTGTTAGAAACCAAGAAGCCACCACAAGCCATCGTGTTTCCAAGAACATAGAGAGATCAGAGAAAGACAGACCAGGCAAGCCAGAATAGGTCCTCCTGCAGATGAATTTGTGAAGTAGATTACCTCGCAGGTTTGAACCCATTGTCCGAATCTCCTGCATGTTTTAATTTATGTGCCGAAGGTTCTAGATCTCCTGCAGATTTTACACAAGGTTTATCCTACTAATTAGTTCAATACTTAAATGAAGCATTCTCAAAAAAAATATACTTAAATCATGTTTTGTTTTAGGATAGTGCAACTTGAATGGGAAAGCATCTCATGGCCATGGATATGATCGTAGTCGATGGATGTTAGGTACTCCCACGGATCCATGAATAGTGTCGAGGTTTTTTTTTTTGAATTTTAGTGTCGAGGTTGTTTGTTCAAAGCCCTGCCACTTTTTATAGAACGGAGGGAGTATCATATAATAGTACAGCCTGTTCGGCCAATCAATTGATGTAAAATATCTTTCTTATTTCCTATAATTATGTGGTAAATACATCAAAAAATTTAAGCATGGTGCAGTCAATTTGTCAATATAAAAACATAGACTACCGCAAGGCCTGCTAAAACTTAATTGTCACGAGGATAGCGGATCATATTTTTGCTAACTTGACGTACACATGTACGGTGCAGTACACGGCAAGAACAAAAAAAATGTTTCTTTTTTCATAAAGATGCAGTACTCTCACTAAAATCATCAAGTTTTCAAATGATATTTTTGTAAGGAAATACTTGTCTAGTACGTGTATATAGTTAGTTAAGTGAAAAGATATCCCTAAAATGAATTAGGGCCGCCAACAAAATATATACCATCTTGGTAGTACAGTATAATATAGTTGTATAGTTTATGTAACAAAAATGATTGGTACTAATAATACTGAGTGGTATCACGTAATTTTGTTTTCGACATTACCATTTAGCAGTATCTGTTCTATTATATACTAAAAGCAATGTATGGATGCATAATAGAGACGTCATGTTAGTCCACAACACCCAAATTATTTTCAATAGCAAGATCTACAATTGATGTCTAGGATTAGACATACAAAATATTAGTTCATAAAAGGTATTAGTCGTCGGTTAGAAGTATGTTAGAGGAGCATGTGCAGATAAAATAACAGAGCGAGAAATTAAACATAAAATGCAGCGTATAGACAACCGTTGAGCCATCAATGTGCTTCCAAGAATGATCTTAATTTGGAGGGTTGTGTCCATCAACAATTTAGTTGTCTTAGTAAGAACTCACTGTTTGGTCAAAAACAATCTAGGTGTAGGGTCTAAATCGACCGGTTAGAATTAAATTAGACAAGCAAGTGTGCAGATAAAAAGAATGAGAGAAAGAGTAAACAAAAATACATGTATAGAAAAAATGGAAACCATGAAGTACAAATTACGGCCCTTTTAGCTCATTAGTGAGACATCATGGAGAAAATATAGAGAATAAGGCATAAAGAGGCTAAACTTAAAATAGACGCGATGTTAAATTGAGAAGGTAACTTGCTATTTAGTTCACTAGAAAATCATGGGTCGTAACAATGATTTTTGAATTTGATCTCATATATATTCCCATAGATAAGTAGGAAACAAATTAAAGATCATATTATCGGTACAATATTTATTGGTGTTTACACACTTTTTTTGTTACTTTATATTTAATTCACTATTAGGACCATAATACACGCAGTATGTTACCAAGAAAATTTCTTTTATTTTGAAAATACTAAAACACTTTTGAAAATTATGGTTGTAGTATGAGTTTGTTAAGCTTGAAACAAAGGCCAAAATTGTTCAAGAACTTATTATCCGTACAAAATTGTATCTACAAACTTCCTTTTTTGTTATTTTATATATATTTTAATAACATGATTATAATAAACGCAACATGTTACCAACATAATTTCTTTTATTTTAAAATACTAAAACTCTTTTCCATCAAGATTAAAATTTAGAGATCATGGTCTTATTATAAGTTTGTTAAGCTTCAAACAAATGCCAAAATAATTTTAGCGATCAGGAAAAAATTAGTTTGGTTGATGTCCTGAAAACCACACCTCTGACTATAAAAGTAAGATGCTTGCAAAACATGTTAATATCATTATTATACGAAAAATATAGCATAAATGTTTCAATTTATTTATTTTTAATATTACCACAGAAAAATAAAGATCAACTTCACGCCTTTAAGATAGCATCCATGTCTGAATGATGCATATTTTATGAAAAATAAGGTAAACTTTAGAAAGAAATATCTTGATAAAGCAGATTCTATAACTGATACTTTTGACCAACTAAAAGCGGTGCCCTCGTATTTGCGAGGGCCCCTATGCTAGTTGTTTGTAATAACATATTATATTATCGGATGGAGTGACCAGGACACCCACTAATTTGTGTTTCTCTACCCAAAATTCTAACAATTGTTACCACGGGTCCCATCCACTAACCAGTGTCCCTTTTACTGACTCAAGCCAACTCGATTATTTCTACTCATTCGGATCTATCCCGCCGATTAGTGTGAGACCCGGTGGGCTTACAGTAAA
Source organism: Alopecurus myosuroides (assembly GCA_028641055.1). Lineage (NCBI taxonomy): Eukaryota > Viridiplantae > Streptophyta > Magnoliopsida > Poales > Poaceae > Alopecurus > Alopecurus myosuroides. The sequence goes on from CM054060.1 coordinate 52,253,691, forward strand.
CTGGACACAGTTCGAGTCGCACTTGGAAGTGATCAATTGGCAACGCCTTCTAACAAAACATGTCGAGTCTCCCAAATACCCAATAAGTAGGTCTTTCCCAGTGTGACGGTATGTCCAAATCCCTTTGTCGCATGATATTATGTCAAGCAACAAATGATTCGATCGTCATCCCTTGTAGCTTGGTCTTTTGCACCGGGTGTTGGCCGAGCCGGGACGAAAGTGGTGCTCGCCAGTGAGCAAAAGCCCCATTCTCCACTAGTGGACCCATGATTGTGCCGTACAATGTTCGGACCAAACTTGTCCTATTTATATAGCAGAGCTCATGACATTACACATTCGATTGGGTTTGCAAAACCAGACCAAGCCTATGACCGTGCTAACCATTGCATAAACATGATTAAAAATGCACTGACACATACTCTGACAACGGTCATAAACTGCACTGACACGTACAGGTCTTCCGGGGGGAATTATTTATATGTGCGTGTATCTCGTTCGTTAAAGACACCAATTGATACCATTCATAAGATAGACATTCTTGGAATGACATTGTATGCCCAAGGTGGTTAAGCAAAACGGAGGATTAATTACGAAGCATCGGGATAGAGGGAGTAACTAGGCATCATATTCTTCGAACTAGGTATCAAAGAACAGTGACTACGTGTACCATGCTTCGTTGGCTCGTCACCCTCCTTGTTTTGGCATGGACGTCCGCATGCAAGCACGTGTCACGTTGTTGCCTCATCGCCCTTCAACGAACGCAACTAGAGTTTGTGGCAGTGCCGACATCGCGTTGTTGTCTCATCACCCTTCAACTGCAGTACGGTGAAGTTCTGGGCCATTTGCAAGCTGGGATGAATGGAACTCTTGGGGAGGGGATGTATGAAGAGGTGAGAGAGTAGAACATAAGCTCTTGGGCTAAAACAATTCCGCAAAAGCGTTGTACATGGAATAATTCGGTTAATATAGGATTCACATAGATACCTCCGAAATATGTGAATGTTATAATGACATTGACCAAAGCTTCACAACATCACAATCATATGTAATATTGTTTTCACACAAATCTGCTGACATGAATAATTGATGTCATCTATCTCACATACTTTAAGGATGATTATGTTATAAATGATAGAAAAAATAAACGATGAACAAAGTGATCTAGCATGACAGGGGACACAAGATTTTTAACGTGGAAAACCCTTACAATGAGGAAGAGAAAAAACCACGGGCGCCAGCCAGAAGAATTTCACTATTTTCGGATGTGTTACAAACGACAGGTATTTACAACTTGCGACTTATCCAGACCGGCGCTATACATGAGGTATATAAAGGATTAAACCGTAAATTAGGTAGAATCCAGATCCAACTCGTCAACAAATCGTACTTTCCTTTATCTTTAGATCTTCATGTGAATTTGGATCATCACAAAATAACAAATTGTTGGTAAACAAATCTTACCTTAATTAAAACAATTTGTCTTACTTTTACGAACAGGCTAACTTGAAATAGATAGGATAAAAAATTACAAAAGATGTAAAACATTCAAAAAACCGAGTGAGAATGTAAGATTAATGAGTGTTTTGACTGACATTAAAAACAAATTGGATGGCGGTTACAGTATTATTGTTTGAAATTCTAAAACAACAAAAATGAAAACGTTTATATTTCCTTGGCTGAGACATTTAGTTGTATACCGAACAACCAAGGTCGTTTACGAGACCATTGGTCTAGTGTAGCTTCATTTCTCGTGTAGAGAGGAAACCCTCGAGAAAATGTATTAAAGGCTTTCCTCAATAATATAATAACCCCTCCTTTCCATAATATAAGATGTTATTACAGCTAAATAATCTTGTAATAACATCTTATATTATCGGATGGAGGGATTAGAACACTCGGTAACCAGTGTCCCTTTTACCGACTCAAGTCCAACTCGAGTTATTCCTCGTTGAAGCACAAACTGAAGGAAAAAAAATCATGGTTTGGTCTCGTTACAAAGAACTATTGTGAATCAATGATCTCATCTATTGTCGATTTGTGATGGATATGCAAATACCACATATTTCCATGCTCACACTAGTCAGCAAAAATACGCGTAAATCACATTTTTGGCCTGACATGGAGGATTAGCAACTCATTTACTCAAAGGACCTCATCAACACTGTTCAACATGAAACCTATGATATCAATGTTGCAGTCCTTGATCTACCTGTGCTTAGCCTCCAAGAACTCAATGCTGATCTGTCCGGGACAAACCCTCTAGTTAGCCCCCAATTACTAATTAGATCACACATTCCACTTATATATATTCCACTTATACATTGTAGGTATCATAAACAGATTGTCATTTGTTGGCTATCACGAAGATCATTTGTAGATTAAGAAATTCCGATGCTTCCAAGTCCTATGATGTTTGTGGATTTTTTGGCATGGTAAAACTAATTTCAGCCAAGCACAAAACTTGTGCACATCCTGTAACAAACCAACAATTGTGCTCTAACCCTTCCTTTTCTAAGGTACGCAGAGTGACTTCTTACTATGATCATGTTAATCTCTCATGATGCCATGTTTAAATAGGAGAACTATTGCATAACTTATAAATGTAGTGTGGTGCAACAACTGTGCTTTTCAATACTGCCATCAAGAGAACAACATATTAATATACTACTCTGTGTATGCCCCCTTGAAGTAGTAGCTCTATTCTAGATGTTTTTTATATAATAGTTATTTTATCACATTAGTTTTTTGCAATGTAGTTTCCTTAGATAACCACCCTTTAAAAAACATGCATTTTCCTTGTCTATCCACTAGAACTTGGACACCAATGTGGAAAAGAGGGAAGAGAGAGAGAGAGAGAGAGAGAGAGAGAGAGAGAGAGAGAGAGAGAGAGAGAGAGAGAGAGAGAGAGAGAGAGAGAGGTGGACTTACACACGCAGAGAGAGACAGAGATAGATTGATTTATTGGGTTTATGCAACAAGCAAAAAATCATGAAATACATGATAAATAAGGAATACGATAGTCGACCTATGAATGTTCAAATAGACATGGAAAAACTATCACAATGTACTAAATTTATTATTATAAAATCTTTTCATGATGACAAGTGAAAACTGATTTACCGACCTCCGATTGTTGCCGTTCGCTCCCTCCCCGTGCTAGTCGTCAGGCCAAACTAAGGTTCTACAAGGGGAAGGGGAATTTGTTGATTTTAATGGCTCGACGCCGTTGCACATCCGTCATGGGCCATCCTGATGCCTCTCTGCGGGTCCATCATCATCGCCATGTCATCGAGATACGTAACCAGGACCGTATGTGGACATCCATAGACGAATTTGAGGACCGTAATGGTGCAGTTCTGTGTTCCTATATGCATGTTCCTGGAGAGACTGTACCATGGCCGAACAGTGCATCATCAAGTACTTATCAATTATCCATTTTGTTGCGGGTTATTTTGTTCTCAGCGGAGGCGCCTGCTTTCCACAACGACGGATTTTATTTTTATTTTTTTAAGGGAAAACAATAGAATTCATTACGCGATATGGAAGTGCAGTTGGCCGGCTAATTAGCAGCAAACACACAAATGAAATTATTGATGCATCAGCGTAGCCGGCCCATACATTGTGTGACCACTTCCCGTGATGTACAACGTCGGCGACGATCGACCGGTGTTGTCGTTGTCCGGCCGGCGCCGGTTCGTTCGATCAAATGCCCTATCGACACTGGCTTACAAAAATTGTCTCGAATTCTTCCCTGTGACAGGTACATGCATGTTACATGCGGCCAATTGCATGCCCGGGCCGGGCGCCCAAACTCGTAGTCGTAGTGGGCATTGATCCCGCTGTCAAGATAGACGGGAAGTCACCAAAAAAAATGGACGGGTCACGCGATGCATGAACCAGCCACACATGGGTTTCCCTTCCTATCGTCTTTAGCGAGCTGGAAAATGGGCTCGCCCGCACAAGGGAAGGCGCCGCACGGTAGGCCAGGATCGATCAATTAGAGATGCGCCGGCCCATCTACGTGCTCTGGCTGACGAGATCATCCTAGCGCGCCTTGGGAAGTTTTTTTTCCTTCCAACTCCTTGTACGTGTGCTCATATCCTGTCAAATGAATTAAAAAAAGTCTAGCCTAATGTAGCAATCACTATCGGCGCAAGATTTTCAAAAATCTGAACATATTTTTTGATTCTAAAACATTTTTGAAAATCCCAATATTTTTCTTAAATATGAACGATTTAAATATTAAACAATTTTTATGTTTGAACAATATTTATATATAAACAATCTCAAACATGATTGTTTTTATGTATGAACAATTTTCAAACTCGAACAATTTTTAGTCTGAACGTTTTTTTCATTTAAACAAATTTAAATTTAACCGTTTTTAGCCGAACAATTTTTGAGTTTGAACATTTTGAAGTTTAAACCAAAAATAATTCTGAAATAAAAAATAATAAAACAAAAAAGAAAGAATAAAAACAAAAAAGAAAACGAAAAAAAAGTGAAACAATGAAAATAGAAAAAGAAGACTGTGCCAAGTGGTTGTGCCCCTAAAAAGATCAAAAATAGTTAGTTGGACACGAACGTGGTGTGCCTAGTGGCTGTGCCCCTACGGGCCAAAGAGGAGGTCTGTGGTTTGAATCCCCCCTTCCCTCATATTTTCTTATATTTTCTCTTCAAACTAATGGGCCGGCTTGCTTATAACTCTTACACGGGCGAGCCACATCCATCGGTCCATAACTAAATTAAAGTTGGATACACAGTGCATTATGAGTTCCCCTATAGATTGCTAGCAAGTCCTACTGTACAACTCGCTTGCACGTTTCTCTGTTCTTCGGTAGGCCCATTAGAAGGTACATGCCCACTTAATGAAGTTCGCTCGATTTCGAACGGAAAGAAGGTATCTTCTTCTTTCTTTGCCGGTTCTAATGAAACTCTTCCTTCCTTGCCTCTCGTTATCGAGAATCTATTCCGATAATGTCAATCTTTGTTTTTTCCTTTCTCACGTACATCGGGCTGGAGCAAAAATAACAAAATGAAAATATGAAAAGCTTTGCATTTCTTCGTTGTTGCTAGAGTCCACACTACTAACCATGCTAGATCATGCCTGGATTTCTTTTAATTCGGAACTTTTTAAATCGTAACTATTTTCGAAATGAACAATTTTTCCAAATAAACTATTTCAAATCCAAACAAACTAAAATAAAAAAAATTCAAATCTGAACAAACTAAATAAATAAATAAATTTCCAACCTGAACAAATTTTAAGAATGAACAAATTTACAATTTGAACAAATTTTAATAATGAACAAATTTACAATCTTAATTTTTTTGTAAATGAACAAATTTACAGTCTATTTTTTTAAAGAACAAATTTTGAAACAAACATTTTCAAATCCTAACAAATTAAAATGTGAACAAAAATTAAATTAGAATAGTTTAGGAAAATAAACATTTTTCAAAAATGATTTTTTTTTTCAAATCTAAATAAAGAAAAAATTAACAATTTTCAAATCCAAACAATTTCCCAATTTAAACAAAATTTAAAAATAAGCAAAACTAAAAAATATTTTTTGAAAACAAAACCAATTTTAGATATGAACATTTTGAAAAAAGAGAGAATTTTGAGATTAATTGTTACTGGGACACCACCTCAGCATCTAGCTCATGTGATCCGAATTGAATTTTGTCGAGGGCTTGGTTTGTAGTTCGGGTACTAGGAAAAAGAAATGACAAGATGCTGCATCACGTCACATACACGATGGATCCATTTCCACCATCAGGTTTGCACAATGGTTCCTCCCCGATGAGGACATTTTCTCCCGTACGGACTCATCGCAATGATAGCTCTCCTGGTTACTTATTGGGCCGGCCCATGGTAGACAACGTGTAGGTGAGTCGGAGATACACCTCGCGTTAAGCCATAGATAGTGGCCGCGTGCATTATTACCAATAGAGTCGCTTGGCCACGAATTAACTGGCCAATGGCAGGGGTCGTTTGCATGGTTGGTTGTTGCTTGTTCCCTGTTTACCCGGCCGGCCAGTCCAGGACGTGGAACACAGCTTGTGGGCTCAAGTACTGCTGCAGACTCCGTGCTTTCCGCCCGTGGCATCCTACCTACGTACGTACCAATCGAGCCATTCACAAAAAAGGGAAATATGACGCATGCACACACTTTTCTCCCACCGAAATTACACATTTGACCGCGTTTTAGAAAACCACACCGCTGGGCTAGCCCTATGACCTTGATAGATATCCATATCATGAAAACATGATTAAAATGTACCGGCACATACTCTAACTGTAGTCCAGTCATCAAGCCTTCCGGGAGTACTTATATATATACTCATGTGTTAGCTAGTATACCTTCCTCAAGACACCAGCAGATACCATTCACAAGATAAATATTCTTGGAGCAGCGGAGAAAGGATTGACGTCGTATGCCCAACATGGCTAAGCAAAACATAGGATTAAGAAGCATCGGGACGGAGGGCGTAACCTCATGTGACGTTCTTCCAACTTAGTTTGACCAGTCGACTACATGTACCATCATTCCTTCTGCTTATGGTTTCCCTCCGTCATGGGCGTGGACGTCTGCATGCTTGCACGTGCCGTCTTGTTGTCTGATCGTCATTCACCAAACAAAACCATGCGTAGCAAGACGTCGTGAGAAATGATCTTGTTGTGCTTAAGTATTTGTTGGCACTGCTGGGAGATCGAGCTGGCAAAGATCATCCATCTGTGTAGGATTTGCACTGCAGTACGGTGATGCGGTGGCAAAATGTCTCTTTGTAAGACGGAATATAAATATATTTTTTATTTTTCAACCCAGCCTCTGCATCCGCGTTGCACACAGCTTTTATATTTAAAAAACAGATAACTTTCTAGGACCGGTATATGTATCCCGTTTTTATTCTTTTCTAGAAACAACATTTTGAAGCTTCAACAAATCTCGAGAAAAAACATAAAGGTTGGCAAATACGTACTCTAAGGTTTTTCAAATTTTCTGTGGGAATTTTTTTCCGACCTATACAAAAATGACAAATCCTGATAAATCTGGAAAACAAATCCATACTTGCACGGTTGACCGTCTCAAATCTCGAAATTTCATTTTTAGGAAGCCCAAAATATAAAATATGTCGCGTTATCTAGCTCTAGGATTATTTTATGATCTTTTAAAAAAATTAACTATTTTTTTACTTTTTTTAAATGGAGCCCATCCTACAAAACGCCTCAATCGTGGGCTGTTTGTAGGTTGTGATTTAAGAAACCATTGAACGTGTGGCTTCATTTCTCGTGTAGAGAGGCGGAGACACGAGAAAATTAATATAGGACATTTTCCCAGCCTAGAGACGAGAGGAAGGCTAGAGATTAATAACATAGACAACCGCTAAGATATATTCACCCAAAAATGTGTAGGGACAAAGGAAGAAATCAGAAGAGTACGAGTTGTCTCTACAATACGTCGATGCTTACGCTCGGCAACACAATTCTGAGCATGAGCACCAGGACATGAAAGCTGAGGGAGGGTACCCTCCGAGGAGTGGAACTCATGAAAGGTAGCAGAAAGATACTCACCCTCCAGGATCCGAACGAAAAACGCGAATAGCATTAGAGAAATGAGTATGGATCATACGCACAAAAGCCATATATATAGATTTTTTTATACAAATGGGAGCGTTTGCCCCGGCCTCAGCATCAGGATGATGCACACAGCCGGATTTTATTAAAAAGTAATACAAAATCCAATTTTGTAACCAATACAGTTCACGGATCACTCAAAGTGGATACAAAAATAAGCCACTCAAAAATAACAAGCTTAAGCATTTAGGCACCTAGAAAGAAGCCACACAGCCTGGCTGCAAATAACCCGCACGATCATAAGTCCTTGCTGATCGGCAGGGAGGAGAAAGAACCACGTATGAATAGAACATACCGCCTTTTTGAAAACCTGGAAAAAGTGAGCATTGTTTTGTTTATTAAAAACCACATCGTTGCGACTATTCCAAATACTCCAAAGGAAATCCGCGACACCAATTTGAATATGTGTCTTGCTTTTCCCGTCAATGTCATTTAGCCAACTACCAAACATGTTCGCAATGCTAGTCGGTGGATAAATGCTAAAAGTAAAATGCACAAGACACCAAATATACTAGAGATAAATAAGTGTTCAACAGTCTCATCCGAATCACAGAACACACATTTTTTAGACCCAGCCCAATTTCTTTTGATCAAATTATCCTTTGTTAGAATAAATTTTCTATTCAGAAACCACAAGAATTTTTTTATCTTAAGTGGAATTTTTAAATTCCACAAGTATTTTCGCAAATATACCTTGGAACCATGAAGCAAATCGGCATAAAAGGACCTAACCGAAAATGCCCCCTTCGTTGCTAAACGCCATTTAAATGCATCGGCTTCATTTGTTAGAGATACACTCTTTTCTCTCGACCAAATGAAGCCACAGATCCCGCCAGTTCCCCATAATCGGTCTGCGAAAACTAATATTCAGAGGGTTATGCGATAGCACGTTTGCTACCAAAACATTTTTATTCGAAACAATGTTATAAAGAGCGGGATATTGTTGTGACAACGGTTCATCACCTAACCAAGTATCCTCCCAAAATCTATCAACTTAGAACGATGCTTCATGAATAGACCCAAGTATATCGAGAATGATCATGAACAAATATAAAATAATGTTTGTGACCACTCTTCGAAACAAAGGGAGAGGGACCCCATACATAAAGTGACTAAGTCAAAAGTATGACTAGAATGAGTGGTGCTGGAAGAGTATGGAAGTTGTATCTGTTTCCCTAGCTTACAACCCTTACACTGAAAACCAGCATCTACAAAAAAACGACCCAAAACACCCTGCTGAACTAGGCGATGGTGCCACTGGGCAAAAGAGAAGCGCGAAATGGGTCTCGATGTCGAAGCAGAAGAGCAGAACACAGACGCAGTGGAGGCTGAAGGTAGATGTAGTGTGTGAAGGATCTAGAGGGAAGTAGATCCTCTACGGCGATGGCCAGTTCCAATGATCCTCTACGGCGATGGCCAGTTCCATTGATCCTCTTGCTCTGATACCATGTTCAATATTGTGGAAAACAGAGAGTGGCCGAATCAACTGAATCATATTGACTGGGAGAGACATATACAAGTTACAGGTGGGTTGGGCCTTTACTCTTTATAGGCCTGCCTATACATGATATATACTTAACAATACTGACGAAATATAATGCCAGATTCATTCAAATGCAATGATCCCTATGACAAAAAAAGAAATTATATTGCTTACCTTGTTAAATAAACCAATGCATGGAAGGTATCTTGGAATCCGTTAATCTCACAACAGGTTCGAAAGATCCGAATGCATCCACGGTCGATTCCTGTAGTTCTGTCCTCTTAATTTGGATCCTCTTTTACTTTTCCCTGGACATATTATTCATAAAAGGTCGCAACTGAGATAAATTATTTCTTGTACCGATCGAGCCTTCACAGAAAATGGAAATGTGACGAATATGCATAAACTTTTCTCGCACTCAAATTTTACAAACCAGACCGCTGAGGTTAAGCTATCCTATGACCGTGATAAACATTTGATGAGCATAATTCAAAATACATTGACACATACTCAGATAATCTTGTTGCAGTCTTAAAGAGCTATCTGGCCAGTCGGTCAGTGCAGTCCACGAGCCTTCCGGGAGTACTACTTATATATGAGGATCTGTATATATAGGTTCCTCAAAGACACCAGTCGATACCATTCACTACAATATATACTCCGTAAATGTTTTGGAGCAGCCGAGCAGAGGAAAAGGATCGATGTACGCCGAAGATAGCTAAACAAACCATATAGGATTAGGAAGCATCGGGAGTTCGGGACTGAGCTGGAAAGGTCATCCGGGTAGGCTTTCAACAGCAGTACGGTGAAGTGGTGGCACAAAGTCTATCTGTAGGACCGACTATATATAGCACGTTTTTAATCTTTTCTGGAAACGGCATTTTGATGTTTCAAAAAATTCCGAGAAGAAATAAAAAGGTTGACAAATGATACTCTAAGGTTTTGCAAATTTTTCATGTGAGATATTTTGTTTTCCGGCCTATTAAAAATAACATGTCCTCATAAATCTGATTTTTTTTTTGAAAACTTGTACTATTTACCATTTGAAATCTTGAATTTTTTTAACTTCTTATACGACCTAAAATATAAAATATGTTGTATTATTTTTTTGAACACTGATATAAGTAAAAATTATCTAGCCAACGATTATGTTTAGATCTTTTTAGAACTTTAAAGTAATTTTTCACTTTTTTAAAACAGAGCCCATCCTAAAAAACGTCTCAATCATGGGCTCTCTGTAGTTTGTGAGTAAAGAAACCATTGGACTAGTGTAGCTTCATTTCTCGTGTGGAGAGGCGCGCGGAGACACGAGAGAAAGCTAATATACGCAATGCTTTCATCCATAATCTAATACTCTCCCATTTTCACAATATAAGATGTTACTAGAACTAAATCCTCCTATATTGGTTGTAGTAACATCTTACCGATGGAGGGAGTATAACACCCACTAACTACTGTTTTCTACACAATATCCTAACTATGGTTACCGCGCTAACCAGTGTCCCTTTTACCGACTCAAGTCCAACTCGAGTCGGCCTACTCATTCGGATCTTATCCCACTGACTAGTGCGAGATCCGGTAAACTTACCGCAAGCCAGACACAGTCCGAGTAGCACTTGAAACTGATCAGTCGAAAACGCCATCAAGAAAAACATATCGACTCGTACAAATACCAATAACTAATTAAGGCCTTTTCCGGTGTGAAGGTATGTCCAAATTCCATTGTTGCTCGATATTGTGTCAAGCAACAAGTGAGCCGATCGTCGTCCCTTTTAGCTTCATCTTCTCTTCTTGACTGTGTGATATGCATTCAATCCGACTAACAATTTAGTCGCATCAACTCAAATATAAGATGTCTGAGACGCGCATGGCCATACTTCCGAGTGGTATCTCACGACGTCATCTAGAGAATATCTCTTCAAGTCGGAGGGGGAAATCGCGTCTTAGTGATCCCCCTCACGCAGCTTGGTTCACAAACGGCCTAAGCCCAACCCTTTAGACTTACAGTTACAGACAATGTTCAACGAGAAAAAAACCGGATGATCCGCATCTCAGATAGTGCAAACACCTCATATCTAAGGACTCTAATCATTGGGTCACTACGTATTACCAATTACTCACGCCAACTCAAATTATTGGGTTAGTCCGGCCGGATTAAATATTTTCCACAACTAGTAGTGTAAGACGGAACAACATGTCTATACTCTTTGACAATTAGAACTTAGTCATCCCACTGTCTTACATATTAGTCACGGCGTTGAGTCCTAATAAAACTCAAACGACTAAGGACAACATGTGTATGACCTAATTAAGTATAAGGTTCCACAATCGAATCACACATTTAATGAGAAGTACAATAACTCATATAGTATACAAATTATTGATATAATATGGAATAATAAGTGATTGCCCCTAGCATATTCCGAACATGGATCACCTTAGAGCGGTAGTGAATGGCAGCGGTCGTTTCCAAGCAGTTCCTTTCATGAAAGATAAACGCAATATACATGTGCGTACACTCACCCCTATGAACGCGCGCACGCACGCCCTACCCCAATGAACCCCCCGAAAGACTGACACGGTAGGTCTTGAGAGTTGAGACTGCCGAAATCACAACATGCGTCTCGCTATCGACGGGAACAGCACCTCCCCCTGAACGAATATTTTCAGCTAAATGCGATGGTTGATTGTTGCCACATCACGGACCAAGCAATGGTTGCGTGCGTGAAGGCTCGATGCTTGGAAAAAATGGCTACGTGATGCTTGAACCATGTGTGAAGGCTCCATGCTACCCGGCCGTGGCCCCTCGTCATCATATATGTACCGGTCGAGCCTTCACACACACACACACACACACACAAAAAGAGCAAACTTTTCTATCGCTAGAATTACACATCTGGTCGCGCTTACAAAAGCCTGTAATAACCATTTCATGAACATAATTGGACTAGCACATGATCTGACTGCAGCCATAAAGAGCTAGCCAGATCGGTCACGTGCAGTCCGCGAGCCTTCCGTATATGTTCCTCAAAGCCACCAGTCGATACCATTCACAAGATAAATATTCTGGCAGTAGCAGAAAGGATTTGACGTACGCCGAAGATAGCTAAGCAAAACATAGGATTAGAAAGCATCAGGACAGAGGGTGCAACGAGGTCTATAATTCCTACAACTTCCTTTCATCGATTAAGTACATGTACCAGCATTGTTTCTCCTACTTGTCTTCGTCGGTCGTTGGCCTGGACGGCCGCGTGCCTGCCCAAGCCGCCTTGTTGGCTTATCACCTGTCAACAAAGAGAACCATGTGCAGCCAGACTTCGTCGAAGGGTTGCTTCTCGCACTCGGCTCCGTGCCACCATCGCTGGAGCATCCTGAACACGCACGTCTAACGACTGAGCTGGGAAATAGCGTCCGTTTAGGGTGTCCCCTATGGACCGCCTAAAGCGAGTCCGAACCCTCGCTCGCCCGCCTGCTCCTCATTATTTCCCCACCGCTCCCACACGTGGGCCACCCCAATTAGGGCAGCAAGCGCTTATGTGCTGACCGAACGCATCTTGCCACAACTTCGCTGCTCCTGCCTGCTCGCTCGCCCTCGTACACGCGCTAGTCGAGTTCGTAGGCAAGATTTTTAACTCCATCATTGATTGCTAAGCTTGCCTCTAATCCATGTATAATCCATACATGTACCTATGGGCTATAACTTGAGCATATTTTATAGTATTCGAGCGTCCCAACGTCTTACTGTGAACATTTCAATTTTGAACATTTTTCAGTTTGAAGGAAAAAATAATTCCGAACAAAGAATTTCGGTGAACCATAAAAAATTAGTGAAACCAATGATGTCCCAAAAAATGCCTTCAACAAAATATAATAGACTAAATTTTTCAGTGAACCAATAATAATAGTGAACAGAAAATGGTTCCAAACTGAAAATGGTTCCAAAACCAAAAAAAAGAAAGAAGAAAACAGAAAAAGGGAAGAAAATGGGAAAATGAAAAAGTGAAAAAGGAAGATAATAAAAAGAGTAAAAAAAAAAGTAATGTTCAACCATCCCAAGCGATCGGTCCAGGTTCGATCCCCTATCCTTTCGGTTTATTTTCTTTCCTGCTCTATTGATTAAATGGGTCGGCCCATAAGCGGTAGCGCGCGGGAGAGTCCTAATATGGCTCGCAATAAGCGACATATAGCGTCTGCGTCCGTTTAGGTCTTCAACTCCAGGGTTGTGAAGTGGTGGGCCGTTTGGAAGCTGGGCTGAGAGAATAGAATGGGCTGCTGGGCTAAAACAATTTCCCAATTATTTTGTCCATGGAACAATTGTTGTTATAGTGTGTTTAACATACACTAGGTGAATGCCCGTGCGTTGCTACGGGTCATCAAATTTTTTTTCTTGACGGTCACGCCACTACAACAATAACATGTCGCATAACCATATGCGCTGATGTCCTCCATATTTAGCGCATCTTCGGAGAGACAAAATCGATCAAAAATTCATTATTCTTGTGCACCCTAAACTATCGTAAATCCCAGGCCATGAAATTTGTGTTAAAAACTTCACTTTATTTTGTATACCTATAGCAAGTGCCCATTACCATGATTTAAACCAAAAAATAGGTGCACGATATATGATTTGAATTTTACGTTCAGGCTTGTCATCGCAATTTCCTAACAAATAAAAATAGTTGATTGAGTGTCGAATAGTGCTTAAAAATAGTATAAGCGCCCGTCCTTGCCATGAGTCCCTCTTTCAGTGGAACTGTTAAGTAGTAAGAGAAATCTAGTTTAATGAATTTGATATGTAAGAAATCCATTACCAGAAAAAATTTAAGTAGCTTTAAATGCATAGGCTATGCTCTATTGATTAAATCTCGCCGTCGATGTCCTAGGCCGCCTGATCCACCACGCTGCCGCCCTCGGGGTTTTGCAGCCGCTCCACCCGCAGTGCCCGATCCCTCAATGCTCACTGTACGCCGACGACATGGTGATGTTCTGTCACCGGTCCCCGAGTGACATTGCCGCGGTCAAGGCGTTACTCCAGCTGTTTGGGATGGCCACGGGACTGCATGTCAACTACGCCAAAAGTGCCGCCGTCCTCCTTAACTACGACGCCACTGATTCGGAGCTGGTGGCCACGGGACTAGGCTGTACCATCGCTGAGCTGCCCATGACGTACCTTGGCATCCCCCTCACCCTGCGGCGCCCTACCTGCGCACAGCTACAGCCCTTGGTCGAGCGCGCCGCCGGGAAGCTCCCCAACTGGAAGGCCGGCCTCATGAACAAGGCTGGGCGCCTCGCCCTCGTCAAGGCCGTTCTCTGTGCACTCCCTATTCACCAGCTACTCGTCCTCGCCCCCCCTAAGAAGATCATCAAACAGCTTGAGAAGATCCAGCGCGGATTTCTCTGGGCGAGTCGGGCCACTGCCAACGGAGGGCATTGCCACGTAAACTGGGGCAAAGTGTGCAGACCGCTCTCCCTCGGCGGCGTCGGGGTACAGGACATCACCCGCACCGGCCTCGCCATTCGCCTACGCTGGCTATGGTACAGCCACACGGACGCCGGTTGCACGCGTGGAGAAGCGCGAGAGACGCGAATAACTACCAATGCTCTCTTTCTTTCCACTGATGTCACCGTCCACTCCACTCTAACGGCCCATCGATGCCCATTGCAAGCGGTTCGATTTGTGAAAGATTGACAATGCATGGTTGGTTGTAGCTTGTTTCCTCCTCGCCCGGCCGGCCAGTCCGAGACGTGTCATTCAACTTGTGGGTCAAATGTACGTAACTCCAGACTCCGTGCTATCCGCCCGTGGCCCCTCGGTCATCCTATGTACCGATCGATCCTTCACAAAAAAAGGAATGTGATGAACGCACCAACTTTCATCTCAATTACACATTTGATTGTGTTTTCAAAACCAGACCGCTGAAGTTAAGCCTATATAAATGCAGTTGACTGTGACAACCATTTCATTAACATAACTAAAAATGCATTGACACGTACTCTAGATCTGGCTACAGTCATAAAAAGGGCAACCTAGCCAGACCGGGCATGTGCAGCCCCCGAGCCTTCTGGGAGTACTTATGTACTAGACGTGTAAGCGCGCTTTGCCGCGCCGGCTGCACCACATTATGGCAATGTTTTGCAGGCATGGGGGACTGCAGGTGTTCGTTTTGCAGGCGTGGGGGACCGCAGGTCTTCTCGAACGGACCACTCTCCGTTGTAACATACTTAGTCTTTTTGGCTTTTCTTCTAAATGGCTCCAGTAAACTAAATAAATATTGAATACATGCGTTCCATCGAGCCCACTGACACAGCTAATGTTAGTGGTGGAATACACAAACAAGGAAGCACTGCACGAGAAAGGCACAAATAAAATTGCATGAGATCATAGCGTCAAAGTTAGTAATGCAATCTCCCTTTACCTCGCACTAACCACCATTAAAAATATCTAGAGCAAGGAACAAACCAGCAGACCAAACTACAACATGAGTTTACAGCAGGACCATAAGATTAAATAAATTAATATTCTAGTTCAAAAAAGTCAAGAAGGTAATAATAGAATAATGATCTTTTTAGCAGTATCTAGAACTATACTAAGCTCAATACAACTACTAACTTGTCAAAAGCACACGTCAGTAGCAGCAACATTAAAAAAAAGGTGTGTACCACGTTTACAGGATAATGACATGTTGACACAAGATGGCAACACATCGCTGTTTAGGTGCTCCTCCATCGAGAAAATCTTGTGATTACTGTTTGGAAGCGACCCAGCCTTGAAAATCTTGTGATTACTGTTTGGAAGCTACCATGTTTCATTGTCTGTGAGCTAATTATGTATAACACTTGAGATTTCATCATAAAGAACAAATATTAGAATGACAGAGTGTTAATTGTGAAGCATGGATTTGATTGTTACATTGAATTATTAAGGGAGGCTGTTATTTTATTGGTTAGCTTGGTCTAATATGCTTGCGGTCGTATACCATATTTGCGATCAACTTGTTTAAGTTGTAAAAGAATATTTGGGTTTGATATGTGATCTAAATATGTTTATCAAGATCTCCATAAGGAGGCATATTACCTCAATTTAAGTTTATTTTTGCTATGCAAATGTACATAGTAAATCTTCATAAGAACGAGTTTTGTTAAATGGCAGAATAAGAAGTCCTTATATAGCAGAAGTCGCTTATAAGTCACATGGCTTTTCTAGAGCAAGCAGGGCAACTGTGTGTAATGTGCAGGCCCCTGCTAGTTAAAAACCTGCACTGACTGACACATACTCTGGCTGCAGTCATGAAGGGCTAGCCAGGTCGGTCACGTGTAGTCCGCGACCCTTCTGGGAGTAGTCTATATATACGTGCGCGTGTATGCATTCCTCAAAGACATCAGTTGATAACATTCAAAAGAAAAATATTCTTGGAACTGCGTGAAAGGATTTGATGTACTCGCACCCAAGGGGTTAACAAAACGTAGGATTAGGAAGCATCAGGAGAGAGGGCGTGACCTGCCCTCACATTCTTCGAACTAGTTAGCGCACAAAGACGACGTGTACCATGCTCAGTCGTCCTCCTCGCTTATCTGAATCGTTCGCGTGGACGGCCGCGTGCCGGCACGTGCCGCGCTGTTGCCTGGCCACTATTCACCCAACGGAACCATGGGTCGCCTGACTTTGTAGCATCCCAGCTCACTACAGGAAACGCGATAAACGCCGACGGCCAAGTATCGGCCCCCTCGGCGTAGGGGGGTCGGTACGATTGGCCACCCGCCTGCCCGTCGGCGTCTCCTCCCCCTCGGAGTATGTAGGCTACCCCGAGGGGGCACCGTCGGCGTATCTATCCCCCTCGGCGTAGGGATGCCCCGTTACGCCCTTCGAACGCGGCCGTTACGTGATAGGCTACGCCGAGGGGGTGCCGTCGGCGTAGGTGAATGATTTTTTTCCCCGCTTTCGACCGTACCGTGTGAGTGCGTGTGAGGTTAAAAAAAACTAACCCTACGCCGAGGGGGTGCCGTCGGCGTAGGTGGAGGAAATTTATTTTTTCTTCCCGTTCGATCGTACCTAACCCTACGCCGAGGGGATGCCGTCGGCGTAGGTATTTTTTTTTTTCCTTTGCTCGATCGCGATGCGCAGGCTGTTTGCGTGTGTGTTTAAAAAAAACCTTTATTTTGCCAAATTCTTGGTGTATCTATGTTGAAATAGGTACTTGTGTACCTAAAAATGATTTTCGCCAGAAATCATGAGCAAACTAGGTACCTGTAGTTCAAATTTGACCAGTTTCCAGCGAAATCGGCAGAAAGTTCTGTTCTTCAAAAGAGGTGATGGAAACATTTTCATATGAAACAAATTGGTTATTTGTTCATATAACATGGTCTAGTATTTTCAAAAATTATATCTCTCAAGTTTTGCAACATATTTGCGTTAGGTCCTTCACAAAAAACCCTATTTTGTACACTCTGGACATGAAAAATGGTTTTTTTCTTCGATGAAAAGGAAAACTTCCTCCGTCAACATTGTCCGTGCTTCCAAGTTGCATGTTTGTGTGTAATATGGGAACATTTGAACAAACTATGCCGTGGATATGACCATAACACTCGTCATTTGGCCCAAAACCCAAGAATGTTCGTTGGAGATAGCTAATTTTTGTGAACACATTTCAACACAACTGTCGTATTCCAAGTTTATTATTTTTGGTGTATACTAGGACCTATATAATGACACCACGCGAAGGTCTCGCATCATTTTGTTTTTTTTTGAATTTTTTGGAATTTTCTAACCCAGTTTGAGGAAAAAGTCAAGGCGGCGGGCATGACCGTTCGTAGCTAGGGGTTGAATATTGAGAAACTCTTGGTATATCTATGATGAAATAGGTACTTGTGTACATAAAAATGATTTTTGCCAAAAATCATGAGCAAACTATGAGGTACCTGTAGTTCAAATTTGACTAGTTTCCTACGAAATCGGCAGAAACTTCTGTTCTTCAAAAGAGGTGGATGAAAACCTTTTCATATGAAAAAATTGGTTATTTGTGCATATAACATGGTCTATTATTTTCAAAAATTATAGCTCTCAAGTTTTGCAACATATTTGCGGTAGGTCCTTCACAAAAAACCCTATTTTTTACACTCGGGACATGAAAAATGGTTTTTTTCTTCGATGAAAAGAAAAATTCCTCTGTCAACATTGTCCGTGCTTCCAAGATGCATGTTTGTGTGTAATATGGGAACATTTGAACAAACTATGCCATGGATATGACCATAACACTCGTCATTTGGCCCGAAACCCAAGAATGTTCGTAGGAGATAGCTAATTTTTGTGAACACATTTTCAACACAACTGTCGTATTCCAAGTTTATTATTTTTGGTGTATACTAGGACCTATATAATGACATCACGCGAAGGTCTCGCATCATTTTGTTTTGTTTTTTGAATTTTTTGGAATTTTCTAACCCCGTTTGAGGAAAAAGTCAAGGCGGCGGGCATGACCGTTCGTAGCTAGGGGTTGAATATTGAGAAACTATTGGTATATCTATGATGAAATAGGTACTTGTGTACCTAAAAATGATTTTTTTCCAAAAATCATGAGCAAACTATGAGGTACCTGTAGTTCAAATTTGACAAGTTTCCATCGAAATCGGCAGAAACTTCTGTTCTTCAAAAGAGGTGGATGGAAACCTTTTCATATGAAACAAATTGGTTATTTGTTAATATAACATGGTCTAGTATTTTTAAAAATTATAGCTCTCAAGTTTTGCAACATATTTGCGGTAGGTCCTTCACAAAAAACCCTATTTTTTACACTCGGGACATGAAAAATGGTTTTTTTCTTCGATGAAAAGGAAAACTTCCTCCTTCAACATTTTCCGTGCTTCCAAGTTGCATGTTTTTGTGTAATATGGGAACATTTGAACAAACTATTCCATGGATATGACCATAACACTCGTCATTTGGCCCGAAACCCAAAAATGTTCGTAGAAGATAGCTAATTTTTGTGAACACATTTTCAACACAACTGTCTTATTCCAAGTTTATTATTTTTTGTGTATACTAGGACCTATATAATGACACCACGCGAAGGTCTCGCATCATTTTGGTTTTTTTTAAAAAATTTGGAATTTTCTAACCCCGTTTGAGGAAAAAGTCAAGGCGGCGGGCATGACCGTTCGTAGCTATGGGTTGAATATTGAGAAACTCTTGGTATATCTATGATGAAATAGGTACTTGTGTACCTAAAAATGATTTTTGCCAAAAACTCATGAGCAAACTATGAGGTACCTGTAGTTCAAATTTGACCAGTTTTCATCGAAATCGGCAGAAACTTCTGTTCTTCAAAAGAGGTGGATGGAAACCTTTTAATATGAAACAAATTGGTTATTTGTTCATATAACATGGTCTAGTATTTTCAAAAATTATAGCTCTCAAGTTTTGCAACATATTTGTGGTAGGTCCTTCACAAAAAACCCTATTTTTTACACTCGGGACATGGAAAATGTTTTTGTTCTTCGATGAAAAGGAAAACTTCCTCCGTCAACATTGTCCGTGCTTCCAAGATTCATGTTTTTGTGTAATATGGGAACATTTGAACAAACTATGCCATGGATATGACCATAACACTCGTCATTTGGCCCGAAACCCAAGAATGTTCGTAGGAGATAGCTTATTTTTGTGAACACATTTTCAACACAACTGTCGTATTCCAAGGTTATTATTTTTGGTGTATACTAGTACCTATATAATGACACCACGCGAAGGTATCGCATCATTTTGATTTTTTTTTGAATTTTTTGGAATTTTCTAACCCCGTTTGAGGAAAAAGTCAAGGCGGCGGGCATGACCGTTCGTAGCTAGGGATTGAATATTGAGAAACTCTTGGTATATCTATGATGAAATAGGTACTTGTGTACCTAAAAATGATTTTTTCCAAAAATCATGAGCAAACTATGAGGTACCTGTAGTTCAAATTTGAACAGTTTCCATCCAAATCGGCAGAAACTTCTGTTCTTCAAAAGAGGTGGATGGAAAAATTTTCATATAAAAAAAATTGGTTATTTGTGCATATAACATGGTCTAGTATTTTCAAAAATTATAGCTCTCAAGTTTTGCAACATATTTGCGGTAGGTCCTCCACAAAAAACCCTATTTTTTACACTCGGGACATGGAAAATGGTTTTTTTCCTCGATGAAAAGGAAAACTTCCTCCGTCAACATTGTCCGTGCTTCCAAGATGCATGTTTGTGTGTAATATGGGAACATTTGAACAAACTATGCCATGGATATGACCATAAGAAACGTCATTTGGCCCGAAACCCAAGAATGTCCGTAGGAGATAGCTAATTTTTGTGAACACATTTCAACACAACTGTCGTATTCCAAGTTTATTATTTTTGGTGTATACTAGGACCAATATAATGACACCACGCGAAGGTCTCGCATCATTTTGGTTTTTTTTTAAATTTTTTGGAATTTTCTAACCCCGTTTGAGGAAAAAGTCAAGGCGGCGGGCATGACCGTTCGTAGCTATGGGTTGAATATTGAGAAACTCTTGGTTTATCTATGATGAAATAGGTACTTGTGTACCTAAAAATGATTTTTGCCAAAAACTCATGAGCAAACTATGAGGTACCTGTAGTTCAAATTTGACCAGTTTTCATCGAAATCGACAGAAACTTCTATTCTTCAAAAGAGGTGGATGGAAACCTTTTAATATGAAACAAATTGGTTATTTGTTCATATAACATGGTATAGTATTTTAAAAAATTATAGCTCTCAAGTTTTGCAACATATTTGTGGTAGGTCCTTCACAAAAAACCCTATTTTTTACACTCGGGACATGGAAAATGTTTTTTTTCTTCCATGAAAAGGAAAACTTCCTCCGTCAACATTGTCCGTGCTTCCAAGATTCATGTTTGTGTGTAATATGGGAACATTTGAACAAACTATGCCATGGATATGACCATAACACTCGTCATTTGGCCCGAAACCCAAGAATGTTCGTAGGAGATAGCTTATTTTTGTGAACACATTTTCAACACAACTGTCGTATTCCAAGGTTATTATTTTTGGTGTATACTAGTACCTATATAATGACACCACGCGAAGGTATCGCATCATTTTGATTTTTTTTTGAATTTTTTGGAATTTTCTAACCCCGTTTGAGGAAAAAGTCAAGGCGGCGGGCATGACCGTTCGTAGCTAGGGATTGAATATTGAGAAACTCTTGGTATATCTATGATGAAATAGGTACTTGTGTACCTAAAAATGATTTTTTCCAAAAATCATGAGCAAACTATGAGGTACCTGTAGTTCAAATTTGAACAGTTTCCATCCAAATCGGCAGAAACTTCTGTTCTTCAAAAGAGGTGGATGGAAAAATTTTCATATAAAAAAAATTGGTTATTTGTGCATATAACATGGTCTAGTATTTTCAAAAATTATAGCTCTCAAGTTTTGCAACATATTTGCGGTAGGTCCTCCACAAAAAACCCTATATTTTACACTCGGGACATGGAAAATGGTTTTTTTTCCTCGATGAAAAGGAAAACTTCCTCCGTCAACATTGTCCGTGCTTCCAAGATGCATGTTTGTGTGTAATATGGGAACATTTGAACAAACTATGCCATGGATATGACCATAAGAAACGTCATTTGGCCCGAAACCCAAGAATGTCCGTAGGAGATAGCTAATTTTTGTGAACACATTTCAACACAACTGTCGTATTCCAAGTTTATTATTTTTGGTGTATACTAGGACCAATATAATGACACCACGCGAAGGTCTCGCATCATTTTGGTTTTTTTTAAATTTTTTGGAATTTTCTAACCCCGTTTGAGGAAAAAGTCAAGGCGGCGGGCATGACCGTTCGTAGCTATGGGTTGAATATTGAGAAACTCTTGGTTTATCTATGATGAAATAGGTACTTGTGTACCTAAAAATGATTTTTGCCAAAAACTCATGAGCAAACTATGAGGTACCTGTAGTTCAAATTTGACCAGTTTTCATCGAAATCGACAGAAACTTCTATTCTTCAAAAGAGGTGGATGGAAACCTTTTAATATGAAACAAATTGGTTATTTGTTCATATAACATGGTATAGTATTTTAAAAAATTATAGCTCTCAAGTTTTGCAACATATTTGTGGTAGGTCCTTCACAAAAAACCCTATTTTTTACACTCGGGACATGGAAAATGTTTTTTTTCTTCCATGAAAAGGAAAACTTCCTCCGTCAACATTGTCCGTGCTTCCAAGATTCATGTTTGTGTGTAATATGGGAACATTTGAACAAACTATGCCATGGATATGACCATAACACTCGTCATTTGGCCCGAAACCGAAGAATGTTCGTAGGAGATAGCTTATTTTTGTGAACACATTTTCAACACAACTGTCGTATTACAAGGTTATTATTTTTGGTGTATACTAGTACCTATATAATGACACCACGCGAAGGTCTCGCATCATTTTGATTTTTTTTTTGAATTTTTTGGAATTTTCTAACCCCGTTTGAGGAAAAAGTCAAGGCGGCGGGCATGACCATTCGTAGCTAGGGATTGAATATTGAGAAACTCTTGGTATATCTATGATGAAATAGGTACTTGTGTACCTAAAAATGATTTTTGCAAAAAATCATGAGCAAACTATGAGGTACCTGTAGTTCAAATTTGAACAGTTTCCATCCAAATCGGCAGAAACTTCTGTTCTTCAAAAGAGGTGGATGGAAACATTTTCATATAAAACAAATTGGTTATTTATGCATATAACATGGTCTAGTATTTTCAAAAATTATAGCTCTCAAGTTTTGCAACATATTTGCGGTAGGTCACTACTAGGGAAAAGGCTACCGCAGGCGCACCAAATTAGGCTACCGCAGGCGAATTGCAGTTCGCCTGGGACCACGTCGCCAGCGGTAATGGCTTACCCCAGGCGAATAACACAATGCGCCTGTGGTAAGTTCGCATACCCCAGGCGAATAAACCTTGTGCGCCTGGGGTAAAACTCTTACCTGTGGCGAACAAGCGCTGTGCGCCTGGGGTACAGATGCGTCTGGGGTACTGTGTACTGTTCGCCTGGGGTATGGTTTTGCTGTATCAAAAAATAAAAGAAAAACCAAAATAACAGAATTACAGGAAAATGACAGAATAACAGCAAAATGACACAATTAAGTTTTATAACATAAATATTTTAACAAAAGAACCATCAACACATAGTCTCGATCATCAACACATAGTTTAACAAAATTACATAGTCTCGAAAAGAACCATGCTACTAATAAATCCAGGAGTTAGCTAGTGAGACGGAAATAATTATTTGTTCTAATTTAATTAAACTCGTCATCTACAGCTCTAGCGGGCTGATGTAGTGGATGACCATCATCATGTCCAAGTTGGGGACGTCACTATTCCTCATGGTGATCAGAATAGCTCGTCCAACCGCCATACCAACTCTTGCGGAATGGAACTGTCTCCATGCTTGAGAGTTGAGGATGACCCGACCATCAGCATTATCCCTGGTGATCGGAACTGCGGTGACATGTCCGGATTCTCCACGGCGTACTCCAATGGTACCGGGCTCCATGCCAGCACTGTCCGCTACCGCCATGGGTATTTTCTAGAACACAATTCCAAGATAGAATAAAAGCACAAAGTCACATACCGGCCACATTATAACATAAGCAACTACAGGAATAAGAAAGTGTTAAGAAACATACCATGACATGTCCATTGGAGATGTTAGTATTGGTGATGCGATGCACGAAAGGAAAACCGATGTAGCTATCTATCTCGGCAAGTTTCTGAAGGACACGGTCCTTCTCAATCTCGCTAAGATTCGCTCTTTGAGCGACCACCACATGTTTCCATGGGTCCTCCTCGTCCATATCATCCTCAGTGTCCATATCCTCGGTGTTCTCAGTTTCCTCCTCACTCCCGCCATGCTCGCTCGCAATCCCGCCCATATACACAATTTTGATGCGAGGTTGCGGTCCATCCATAGAGAAGTGAATGTAATCACCTCCGCTTAAATTGTACGTGGCGATGAGAGCCTGCAATGCTTGCCCGCAGAAGTAGGTCTTCGTTCTTTCTTTTTTCACTCGAAGAATGTAGGTGGTCCCGTGAACATTGAAATCCACGTTACTGCCAACTAACTCGTTGAATTCGTCGCGAATATTGCATGGTAGAATCTAAAAAAGAAATATAAAGAATATTTTGTTAATAAACACAAGTCTCAAGCTAGATAGTAAAACGAAAGAACAAGTTAACATAAAAAGAATTGTTAATTACCAACGAATCAACGTCACCGTCGTGGAGCTGAAGCATAAAAGAAGTCCCACTGAATCGTCCTTTGGCACATCGGGACCGACATACGCCGCAAGCCATGTTCTATTAAATTAAGAAAGTGCACACATAGAGGTTAGAGGAGCATAGCTATCACAAAACAAAGACAAATGGCAGCACCTACCTCTAGTAGTATAATAAGGCAATTGACAGCAGTACAAACGAAATGGAACCTGTCGGAGAGTTTAGGTGATACTTCCAACAGTACAAACGAAATGGAACCTCTAGTAGTATAATAAGGCAATTGACAGCAGTACAAACGAAACGAATCCTGGAGATATAATGCACTACAAGTGGTGTTGCCGTTTGTAAGGAACCTGCTAAAACTATTTGCTGTTCGTGATTTCAATGAAATCGGGGGGCAGCCCCTTTTAGTCTAAAAAAATGCACAACGGCAGCCACGGGGTGTGACAATTTGGTATCAGAGCCAACGATTCCTTCAAAAATTCCGTCGCGCAGGTCGTGCAGCAGGGCCTGGGGCGCTGCGGGGATTCCGTCGCGCGACAGATGGAGTTCATGCCGACTTCAAGCACGTCTTCCCACAATGACGTGAAACCGGAAACAACGATGGAGGCGAGACTAGCGGCTATCACGGCGAGCATCAACGAGTCGCGGGCGTTATTGGAGGGGGGATGGGAGGGAGAGGGGCTGACCTGGATCAACGACGACGACGACGACGGAGTGGGCGACGACGGAGTGGGCGACGACCTGCTCTGCTCCTCTCGACACTGGCGACGGTGGCGGCGTGTGTGGGTTCGTGTGGGTGCGGGTGAGATCTGGTCACTTAGAATACTAAAGAAGCACATTGGCACCGGTTTCTAATACAAACCGGTTCGAAAAGGATCTGGCCACTGGGCCCCCCTACCTGCAGCAAATGGCCGCAGGCCTTTAGGACCGGTTGGTATCACAAACCGGTCCTAAAGGCCTGCGGCCATTTGCTGCAGGTAGGGGGGCCCAGTGGACAGACCCTTTAGAACCGGTTTGTGATACAAGCCGGTTCTAATCTGCTTGGCTCGATGCCTTGTTATGCGCGGCCCCACAGATCCTTACCGCAGGCGCGTTACCTAGATAATGCGCCTGCGCTAAGTTTCGTAGGATTTAGGTTTGCGCGGTCCCACATGGCATTACCCCAGGCGCATGTCCTGTCAAAAGCGCCTGTGATAAAGATTACCCCAGGCGCGTTTTCTAGATGATGCGCCTGTGCTAAGATTTTCTAAATTACCCAGCCCCGCGGCGTGGGACACATCGAGCAATACGAATGCTATAATATGTGGCTCCCCCACGTTGGTTTTCACTTAAAAAATACATACATATGAAAGTTAACATGTGCAAAAAAAATTAATGTCGCATCGAGCGTAAATAGATTGGTTTAGCGAGATACCGCAAGTGTTTCTCTCTAAAAACACATTGTACATATAGCTATTAGCATGTTATATCGCGAGTATTTCCCTCTCTCAACCTTTCGTCACAATATTAGTCTTGCCTTTCTTGGTCGATGTTGAATACGTGACCGCCATATTGTGACTTCTTCTTGTGAACGGAAGACCTGCCCTAGGTAGTGTGGTCCTGCTTCTTCTTGTGGTGTATGGTGCATCGTCTTCACCGGGTTCTTCCATCATCGGGTCTCCGACTAAGCCGTCGAAGTCCTTCTCATCGGCGACTCCATCCATTCCGACGAGGGCCCTTTTTCCTCTCCTTACGACAACACGACTAGGCTTTGCCGGGTCGGTTATGAAGAAGCATTGCTCCACGTGCTTAGCCAATACCCAGGGCTCATTTTGCGCGGTGGGGTTCTTGGACTTGGGTTTGTTGGCTTCAGACATCGACATAGTGGTGAAATATTCGTCTTCTTTCGTGACGTTTGTAGCCCATCTGACATGGAACATCGGCAGCTTTATCCCAACGTAGTCAAGCTCCCAGATTTCCTCGATCTTTCCGTAGTATCTTCTAACCTCTTCGCCCGTGTAAGATTCCATCGTTATGGACGAGTTTTGATAGTCGCTACTTTTGTCTCTTTCCTCCGTGTAGAATGTGTACCCATTGATGTCGTATGCTTGATAAGTCATCAGATTGGGCGCGGGGCCATATGACAAGGCCAATACAAGTTTATCTTTCTCACATGTCATTGGCGGGGGATCGGCATCAATCTGCTTCTTGAACCATGTCGCGGAAGAGGAGTTGTGTGCTCTAAATATCTCATCTTCCGTCATCGGCCTGCGAGCACTGTTTTTTATCGCGGTTTTGTGCTCTTCTATCCAAGGGTCGACATCGTCGATGTTTTGTAACACTACTAGGTGGGCCCTTTCAAAGTCGGCTCTCCGACCACAGGAGTCCGCGTCCATTACCCTTTTGCCAGTGTTGTGGCCTACCCCCATGAACCTGTCAAGGTGCTTGTTCGCGGGCAAACCAACAGCTGGCTTCTCATCGCCTAGGAAATTCTTGCAGAAAGAGATGCATTCTTCGGTGAGAAATCCCTGGACAATGCTTCCATCCGGGTGTGCCCTATTACGAACGAATGATTTGATGATCCCGTTCATTCTTTCTAACGCCATCATGTTGTGCAAGAATGCCGGCCCAAGATTGGTGATATCGTCCACGATATGGACCAAGAGATGTACCATAATATCAAAGAAGGCAGGTGGGAAATACATCTCAAGCTCGCATAGGATGGTGACGATCTCTTCCTGCAGCCTTCCGAGTTTCTTCACGCTTATCGACTTCCGAGTGATGACATCGAAAAAGTTACAAAGGCCAGTGAGCGTTTGACGGACGTGCGGTTCCATTATCCCTCTGATTGCAACCGGAAGTATCTGCGTCATCATCACGTGACAGTCATGAGACTTCATCCCGCTGAAGATTTTTTTCTCCGCGTCTAGGTATCTGCTTATCAGCCCCGCGTAACCTAAGGGAAATTTCACTCCGAGGAGGCATGTGAATATTTGCGCGAGCTCGTCGGGGCTTAGAGTGAGGCAAGAGGGTTTCAGGCGGTGAGTTTGGTGTTTCTTAGCCGTTTTCCGCTTGCGGTCGTCCATCTCCTCCACCCCATCCTCGTCCTCCTCCGTCTGTTCACGCGTAGAAGGCGGTAAGTGAAGCTCGCTCCTGATATTCAGGGCCATCAGGTCGTATCTTGATTTTGGCCCGTCTTTGGTCCTATCTGGCATGTTGAACAGGGTGCCAAGCAAGCTCTCACACACATTCTTCGTGATATGCATGACATCAAGGCAGTGAGGCACTCCGAGGATTGGCCAGTACCGCAAGTCCCAAAACACGGACCTCCTTTTCCATACCCCCAAGAGCGGTCCTTCTGGCGGAGGACACTTTTTCTCTCCTCGCTTCCGCTTTTGTACCTTTCCCGACGGAGGACACGTTTTCCAATTCTTCAATAGAGTATCGATCTCTTCTCCTCTTCTCTTGCGTGGAGGTAGATCGAGCTCATCTTTACCGTTGAACAGGTCTCCGCGCTTTCTCCACGGGTCGTTCAGTGGTAGCCACATTCGATGCCTCATGTATACGGTTTTAGAAGATCCGGGATCCTTGTGTAGCTGTAGAAACGGGGTAAATTCCATGCACCTGACACAAGCCTTGTGTCCATGACACACCTGACACGCAATATATCCGTATCCGAGATAGTCCTGCACCGTCGTGATCAGTGCGGCTCTCATACGAAAAGTTTCTTCTTTGAAGGCGTCCCATGTTTCCACCCCTTCCTCCCACAACGTGTCTAGCTCCTCCTTCAATAACTCGAGATACAGGTTGATATCGCTCCCTGGCTGGGTCGGCCCTTGAATCAGCATACTCATGTGTATGTACTTCCTCTTCAGACACAACCACGGGGGGAGGTTGTACATCCATACAAACACGGGCCAGGTGCTATGTTTGCTGCTCTGATTGCCAAACGGATTGAGACCGTCGGTGCTCGCACCAAGCCTGATGTTCCTTGGGTCGTTCCCGAATTCCTCATCGAATGCGTCTAACGCTTTCCACTGACGTGCATCCGAAGGGTGTGTTAGCACTGGTTTTTCAACACGTTCTGGATCGCTCAGCACCGCCTTCTTTCTATCCTCGTGCCAGCGCATGAGCTTTGCTTCCTTGGGGTCCACGAAGTACCGCTGCAGACGGGGAATGAGTGGAAAGTACCACACAACTTTCCTAGGAGCTTTCTTCGTCCCCCTCTTGTAACGATCAACACCGCACACCGGACATTTGATCTGGTCCGCGTGCTCGTTACGGTAAATTATGCAGTCACGGACGCAAGCGTGGTATTTTGTGTGCGGTAAATCGAGGGGGCACACGATTTTCTTGGCTTCCTGTAGACTACTAGCACATGTGTTCCCTTCAGGTAAGTGCGTCTTCAGGTATCGCAGAAGATCGTCCATGCTTGTGTCGGTCCATCCGTGTTTTGCCTTCATCTCAAGAAGATCCAGAGCTACTCTCAAGCGTGACTCCTCCTCCCCGCGACTTGCGTCATACAACGGAGTTGCAGAGTCTATCTCTAGTTGCGTGATCTTAGATTTACGTCTGGCGTCGGTCGACGTGTTCTTGAGAAGAAGATCTTGAACATGAGGGTCCCGCACGACTGAAGTTAGCGGAGTGTTCATGTCCTCGTCTGCATGTTGCTGATCACCATGACTCCCTTCTTCTTCATTATAGTCGTCTTCGTGGACAGCCGCCTCTTCGTCCTCTCCATTGCCATGTTCAGACTCCTCCTGATCATCTTCACATGTCGCCGCCCAATTGGTCTCGACGTTATCATCGTCTTCATCGTCATCCATCCACTTAGTGTGGCCCTCCATGAAACTATACCTGAGCAGGTGCTTCTCCACATTACCAGAATCTGGTTTGAACAAAGACCCCAGCTTGCATTTCCGACACGGACACTCTATCTCGGTGCGGTTGTTTCGATGCATCTCGGCCGTCGCGCGTCGCACGTACCTATGCACCACGCTTGTCCTCATCGCAATGACCATTGCTACAAAATGCAAGAGAGAGAGGTTTCATTAACTAGATCCGGTTTTCACGGAAAAATTCGGCATGACCTTCCTACAAAAGGTGTAACGCGGAGCGCCAGAAATTTGCCGAAAAGGAAATGAATCAACATTTCAGCAAAACATTGGCAACTCATCCTCATGGCAACACAATAAAATGAAAAAGAGAACGAATTCTCATCCACCGACCAATCCCACGCACCTATTAAGATGACACACAATGCAAAATATATAGACGCGATGACGACGTCGAAGATCACCGAAGAGACGACCGATAAGAGATTGATAGATCTAGAAGTAGCTAGTGGTGCATTTGTTGTGAG